>OU383779.1:30819188-31439091 GCA_910950805.1 Acrocephalus scirpaceus scirpaceus
GCTCTGCTAAAGGAAGAGGGTTTTGCGTTGTGTTTCCCACCCCCAGACTCATCGCTGGGATAAAGCAATCCCACATGAGCCATTTTAGAAGCAGAGAAGACCAGACATAGCAGATTTGCTGGGGAAAACTCAGGTTTGAGGAGCAGCAGTGTCTCCTGTTCTCGGGTTTGTCTTAATTTTGAAGCTTTGTTTTTACCTTCCTGCACATCTGTTCTGTTTATCCCTGAGCTGCAGGGCTAAGTCTGAAACTCCAGGCAGAGCAAGCCAGGTCAAGCTAAATAAATGTGAAGTCCTTCATTCAGGACCGACCTGGGTGGACTCCTCCATCAACACGTGTGCTCAAGCCTTGGCTGCTCCCTTCTCCCTACCCCCAGCAGCTGTGTTTGCACAACACCTCAGACAAGGGCATCCCCAGGTGGGAGGAGGGCTCCCCAGGACAAACCCACACCAGTTCTGTATCCAGCTCTGCCCTGAAGATTCCCTTGCTCCAGGAGACTCCCATGGAGCCATCTGATCACAGATGACGTGGTGTGAGTTGTCCCAGCTGCTGGTCCTGATTCCTGTCCATCTCTGGTGCAAGGCAGCGCACGAAATGCGCATTGGGGAATTAACCTGTGGTTCCTCCTGCCCTCCTGTTTTCCGTATAAAACATTAGGTGTCAGAAAACCTCAATCCAGAGTTTGGGCAAGCAACTTCCGAAGTAACTGCATTCAATGCCTCTGAAAAACCTGGAGATAGACAGGTCTCATGTTCACTGCCTGTTCCTCATTCAAAACCTGGAGATAGACAGGTCTCATGTTCACTGCCTGCTTCTCCCTTCTCCCCCTCCACAGTTTTCCATCCTTTCCACCAGCTTGTCCCAGGATAAGTGCCTTATCCTGCTTGCAGGGAATCACCCGTCTGACTTGGACCAAGTGTTTTGTAATGACGTGCAGCACTTGCCTGTGAACTCTGTCATGGCAGGACTGTGAACAGAACTTGGTAGTTCTCCACTGGCTTCTGTTCACAGTTTTTCTAATTTGCTTTTCATCTGTGCCTCATTATATGTCCAGATTTTTGTTACTTATCTGCTGCAATTCCACATCCCTAACAAGCTTCCTTTTTCCCAGATTACTGTTCTTCCTGATCCCTTAAAAATTATTCTGCATTGCTTGTTTTACCTCAGGATACCTGCCTCTATGAAAAACTCCTCAGATATCTTGTTTCAGCTTTTCTAGGGAAAATTTGGGTTTGTAACTGCTTCCAATATTGAATCTCTCACACAGACTATCTAGTCTACATAAGTAGTGTAAAAACAATGGGTGAGGAAATGCTTTATACAAACCCCACTTCTTTTGTAAAACATCAGGGCATAATTGCAGCTGCTATTGTTTTTTCTCAGGGCTCTGGTAGAGTGTATCACCACAGCTTTAGTCAGAGAATGAGACGGGAACCCAAACCAGGGGCGTTGAACACGGTCATTCATCCCCAGATAATAATCTGCCATTCATTCCAGGCATTCAGACATCTGAAGCTACTTAGTATTTCAGTAAGTGCTGTGGTTAGCTGTAGAGAGAAGCCCTTAAGTAAAGGGATCTGGAAATTCTTGGTAGAGGACATGCAGTTAACGGCCTCGGAAAAGGTCTGGGAAGAATTTATTTCATTTTCAGCTGCTGTTTCAAGTTGTGTTATGCTCTCAGACAGGGCTGAGCAGAAGATTTTACGACAGCTACTGTGCCCTTCAGTGGTGGGCCAGCCCTCAAGGCTGCAGCGAGAGCCTTTCCCCCCAGCTCCTCTGTTAAGGAGGCATGTTTGTGGTCTCCCTTCCCAGACAGCTTTTTTTTTCAGGAGCCAGGCTCTAATGAATCTCAAGATTAGGCACAACAATAAGCAACACGGGGGACCGGGCCACCGACACGGTAATTGCAGTTATTCCCAGGTTTCTGGGAAACCCAGCGTAGCTCCGAGCTGATCCAGAGCCTGACAGAGAGGCGCGGAGAATTTATTTCATCCCTTTCAACTCTTCAGAAAGGCCTCCTGGAAATCCGATAGGATGTCTGCCCGGGCCCACCCTTCTGTGCAGAGCTGAAGCATTTTTTGCTTGTGGCAGCCTTTGTTTGGCAGGGGGGAGAGGGGAAGCAGCTGCCGGGCCTTTGCTTGGGCAGAAGGAGCTTTCTTTTCAGCGCCAGTAGCGCTGGCTTGGGGAGCGATGTTCCTTTGGTACTGAAAAATCTGGAGACAGGCGTTTCATCCTGGAAAAGTTCCCTGCAGGTTGGGGTTCACAGCTCTGCTCCCCCAGTGAGGGGATGGGAGGGCAGCCCTCACATGGCCTCCAGCACAGGTGTGGAGGCACAGGAATTTCTTGGTTAGCCTCAGAGAGGAAAAGCTGCAGCTCTCTAACCACCAGGTGCCAAACCACGAACACCTCAGGGGAAATTCTTGTGGAGAGCACCTGGCAGTTCATATTCCTGAACTGGAATATGGTCTTGTCTTCTCTAGGGGTGGAAATTCTCCTCACCTAAAGAATCATATCTCCTTTAGGCAGGAGCTCTTGGCCTAGCCCAGGCAGAGCCAGGCTTATAAAGGCTGGACCCATGTGCATCTCCTGTGCTCTGGCGTTTCTAGCCTGCTCCTTTTCCATGATTCTACAGCAGAGTGCAAATTAGAGCAGCTCCAGCATCTCCCATGACCAGGACAGTGCAAAAGAGTTCAAAATCCAGCCCCTTTCCTGTCTCCCTCTGTGAGGAGTAGATGGAGAGGGGGATTCATTTGTCCAGAATCTACGCTTGGGATTTGAAGAGAGGCTTGGGAAACTGAAGCTGGGAGTTAATCTAATCTGGAGTCTGTCCCACAGTCCTTAATTTATTATCTGGACATTTTGGAAAATGCATACATCTTCAGTTAAAAACAAGAACCATTTTTGTGCCGTGGTCAATGCAGATTTATTTCTGACAATACAATAAATTCAGCACAGATTGGAACCAGCTGCCCCAGCTCTAAGTACCTGAAGTTCCCACTCTTAGTCCAGGCCTAGGACTTGGATGCATAAAGGGACATGGCCAAAGGAACAGCTCAGCATTGTCCTTGCTTACACAAGAAAATAAATGCTCCTAAGAAAGGTCTGACAAGGGAGCTTGGTCATGGAAAACCTGAGAGCCAAATCAATCTACTTAACAGGTGATTGATTCCTCCAGCACAGAGAGGAAGCAGGAACAGTGATTATGGATATGGGGGAACACATTCCATTAAAAGAAAAAGTCTCCCTGACCAGCATCTTTCAATAAATCTTTTTCTTCATCCTGTCAGTGAGGTGCAAGGTATTCTATCCTATCTGTGAGAAAGAAGCTCACAAAGGCAGGGATGCTGATCTCCCCCAAACCCCAGCTGTGCCCCCACATGCCTGATCTCCTTGCACCCAGGCAGAACACCCCAAGAGCAGGAATCCTGAAAAGGAGCCTGCAACTTCTCACCATTCCAAATACACAAACCCTGCTGCCTATCTGGGGGTAGATAACAGAGCAGACTATTTCACTTTACCTGTTTTCCTTCTGCCCCTTGTCACCTGTTTGGATCACAAGATCTTCAGGGCAGGACTACCTTGTAGGTTACAGCTACACAGGTTTTTGTTGACATCTGGGGAAAAGCTGTGCAGATATTGCAGCTTTTGGTCCACATGCCTTCTGTCCAGGCAGTCCATGTGCCTCATGGAAGGGGTAAAACACCTGTTGCTTTTATCTTCTTTTTCCAGAGTCGGGATTAAATGAGTGAGACAGCATTTTGTGTTCAGATTCAGATGTTTATTAATCCTTATCTATGTTACAGTCTCACAAGCTGTGAGTTCTACAGCACTTCTAGCTAACAAACTAAAAAATGGAGCCCTATCTATCTCTCTACAAGGCCTTTTAAGGATAAACTGACCAATTAAGAAATGACACCTAATTATTTTTACTTTTAACCCAATAACCCATGGCCTGCAATGCAGACTTTTCTATCCAATTACAAAATACCACCCAAACCCACGAGGAAGAAGGTGAAAGAGAAGGACTGGCCTCCACCCTAAATCCTCCATCTTTATATATATATATATATATTCTAAAACTCTAAGTTTTCCACCCTGTGATATTACACATTTCTATTCAAGCTACACACCCACAATCCCAGTGCTGTCACTCAATTTTGGATGCTTTCTCCAAGGCCTCAGGTCGCTGCAGTGTTTTCTTGGGGGTCAGTGCCTGTCAGCACAGAAAGCCTGAAATTCTCAGTAACTAGGGTTCCAACAGACACCAGCTTTGGTTTTTCCCCTAGCTATGGGAGAAGTAATTTTGTGCTGAGCTCTCCACTCAGACACCAAATAAATCACTGGAATTCTCCTTCCTGACAGCTGTGAAGAGCTCTTCCACCCCAGCTTCGAAATATGTATCACCAAGAAGCACAGGAGCAGTCAGGGAAAGATTTTAGCTGAAAATACCTTACAATGAGAGACTTTGGGTTTATTTCCTTTGTACGTGTGGAAGCTGCATAGTCAGAATTTCCATTTACGGTCTGATACTATACAGTGAGACAAAAATTCTCACAGGAAATTGGTAGAGATGATCCTTTGGAAGAACAGAGAAAGGTATTTTTGAAAACACTTCTGTTTCTTTTAGTTTCATTTTCCTCATGAGCAGCTCAGCTGCTGGCCACAGCATTTGGTCACTGTGAGGCAAGTCAGCCCCAGCCAGAACACTGAAGTACAGCAAGGAGTTTTGTTGTCTTGTTTTTGAAATCAACTCTTGCTATCACTGGAGAGCAAAGCACCAAGTAGCATGGTGCTTTTTTTGCAGCAGAGTAGGTTCTTTCCAAAGTGCTCTGGCCATGAAAAAGAGGCACCATGCACATTTCAACCATTTAAGTTACAGCTTAAGAACATTTGCATAAACCAGCTGCATCTCCTCTGCCCAGAGGCTGTTCTATTGGCAGGCACTGAGGAAACACAAGTTCTCAGGTGGGAATTGCACGACAAAATAAAGAGCATTTTGGCTTTATGACACCGTGAAAGAGCATAAAGCCAAGAGACAGCCAGCCCAAGTAGTGAGCAGAGCACATTCAGTGATGGGCAAACCCTGCTGAGTTTTCTCTCACATCTGTCAGTTTTGCTTTTCAGAGGGTTGTTTAGAGCAGGACCAGCAGCCACCAAACCCAGTGTGTTTTGCTAACAGTAGCGTTGATACAACTTCCCTGAGCCCTTGCTTTAAGAAAGCACACTTCACACACACACACAAAGTATTAATTTTCGTCCATTAATATTTAAACACTTGGCATTTTAGCTGGATAAATCCCTTGCAGTCTCTGTCCTGTGTTAGACTCGGGGCTGCATTTAACACTACTCACAGCTGTGTTTCAGTAAACAGCAGATTAGTTCTTGCACTGGCAAGTTTGCCAAGGTCCCCGGGAGCTTTCAGACCATCAGACACTAAACAGAAAAATACTGCCAGGAAAAGAAACCCAGCTAAACCACAGAATCGTTTACCTGCTGGGAATTGTGGAGGCACAGCCAACAGCAGCCTACTGCAAGTACCCTGCTGGGGCCAGAGGAGCTCATGTTTGCCAAATTTAGAGTCCGAGCCCCAGTAAGGTGTGTTGGGAGAGGGAGCATTCCTTCTCTAAACATAGTGGGGTTCGTGGGGAGAGGCTCTGGTTCTGAAGCTCTCTTAAATTTTTTTTTTGTGAGGGTTGGGGGATGAGGAGCCTGGATCTGAGCTGCTTTATTCACAAAGGGAAGGTTATTCATGGAGATGCAGCTCCGAGGATTGACACCTGTGTAATCCCAGCTTCCCTATACAACCAAAAGCTGCAGCTCTTCCTCTTCTCTCCTGAGCCAGGCGTGAGCTGTGCTCTGCTTCTCTGCCTCACCCAGGCTGGGGGTGATGCTGTGGGGCCAGGCTGCAGCTGCTGTTACTGCCACATGTGTCCAGCCCCACAGCCCTTCTCTATCCCATGAGATCCCAAGGCATCCTGCTTCCCATGCAGAACTCAGTCTTGGAGGGAAGTTTTAATTTGGAGATCCTGGTGTGGCCCCACAGGACTCAGATCCCAGCATGTTTGTCCCAGTGCTGCCTGTTCAGGGGGCATCCAGGTGCTGGGACAGCTGCCTTTGGTGGTGAGCAGCCAGGTTCTCCAGCTAACAGTGCTCTGTTTCTGTCAGGACAGTAGTGAGGCAGCAGATGGAGCTGGTGCCTGGGATGAAGAAGTCACCAAGTGGTGGGGAGAGTGGAGCTCCTGGTCCACCTGCTCCCGGTCCTGCGGCGGGGGGGTGATGTCCCGGGAGAGGCACTGCCTGCGACAGAGGTGAGTTACCTGGGCCAGGGAAATGGGCTGCTCCAGAGCTGTGTTTTGGGGCTGAACCTCCTGGGTTTGCAGGAGCAGTCATTCCCTCCTCTGTGGCCTCTGGGGAAGGAAGGCAGCTGCTGTCTGTGGGCAGTGGTGGGGAAGGGTGACGGGAGAAGCACGCTGCAGTGGGGCAGGTGACAGGTCCCCTGAACGTGTCACCCACTCAGCTTGACTGATCTGGTGGGGAGCAAGGGGTTGGTTCTCTCTTGGGGTGAGAAGATGATGGGGTTATGGGCTGGAGAAGGGGCTCTGCTCCTCCTTTCCTTCACACATCCTCATTGCCGTGGCTGCTCTGACCAACCCAGCCCTGATTTGTGGCCAGTTCCTGTGCTCAGGATGTGGGCACGTATTGCCAGACATCTTATGGGCACTTGATTTTCTCCTGGCAGCAGCCAGCTCAGCCACATCTCAGCAATTTCCCCTCATTATTCCCTGCAGAGCTGGCAAGTCTTTCCCCTCTGTCATTTATCTGGCTGTCACCTGACAGCATCTGCATTTGTCCCCTGCAGCTGCTACGGTCTTGGGATCAGTCGGATTGGGTTTGTGGGAGTGGGGAGAGCAGGGGAACTGCAGCTGCCTGAACTTCTGCTGTCCTCTCTGGGCTACCTTGCCACCAATTCCCCCTCCTCCTCCTCCTCCAGCAGCTCTGTAACCTGCTCCTCCAGGCTCCTGGGATGTTAATGAGAGCAGGCATCCTGCAGCACAGCGAGCTTTCCCTTCTGCGTGAATGCACTCCTGAGCACAGCAAGCTCAGACCAGGGCCCCCGACCTGCCCTCCTTCCTGCAGCAGAAAACTTCTTTTTTCTGAGCTGGTTGACAGCATGGTGAAGGTCCAGATGTGCTGTAGGACCTTTCCTCTGCCTTTGGCTTCCCTGGATGTCTCTGCTGCTGCTTGTCTGTGCCAACACTCTGGGAAAGCAGTGGGGAACGGCACGGGGAGGGAGCCTGGGGCTATCCTGCACCCCTACAGCCAGAGCAGCCCTTCTGCCCTTTGCCTGCTTCCAGAAGAGAGATTTCTCTCTCCATTTGATGCCAGCTCTATCCTTGACTCCACAGCTGGGGAGGGAAGGGTTTGCTGTGGTGTTTTAGTCCAGTGATTAAATCTGAATTAAAAAAAAGAAATCCCAGCCCAAAGGCTTCTGCAGCTTTAAGGTGAATGGCTTAAGTGTGAGGCATGTATGGCCAGGAAACAATTCTGCCTGAGTCTGCAGGAAGCCTCTGCTTCTGAAAGGCATGGCACTTTTGAAGTGTTACTGCAAATTTAGGCTCTGCCTGTGTCATGTAAAGCATTGCTCTGGAGGGACAGCTGCAGTGCCTCCAACCAGGCCAGCCTGAATATGCTTAAGGTGTTCCTTGTATCCTCAGTTTCCAGTGCTGTTAGTGTCTGCTGCAGATCTTTACACATTGCCTACATTAGTTTGCAGATCATTGCTGCATTGCCTTAACCTGTGGTCTCAGCCATTCTCCATGTAACTTCACAGCTTTCAAGAATTTTTTCTCTTTGCATCAGTCAGTATCTCCTGGATAGCTCATGCCAGCCAGAGCCAAAGATTCAAGTGTTGAGAAATTCCTTTGGTTTTGGTTCATCACCTCTACCAAGCCTTCCCTGATAATGTGTTGGGGTGGCCAGTCCCCCTGATAGGCACCATCTCTCTGCCAGTTCACAGTGGTTTCTGAAATCAGCTCCCCCAGTCACTGCAAATCCTGGGCACATCCATAGGAGTGGTGGACCATCAGCTCCCACTGTCTTTGGATCACATCAGCCCTTTTGGAGCTCAGAGGTGAAGGGATACAGGGGTGCCAATACTGCAATTGCTCCCTGTCTGCTCAACCTACCCCAAAACAAGAACAGCCTAAAATCACAGCCCACCTAAAAGCACTGAAGGTGTGTTTCAGAGGAGGTGTTGGCCACTCTGGATCCAGAAAGCTCTGCTCTGATGAAACACCTGCCTGGTTTCTTCCACTTAAGTCAGGCCTGACTCCTGTGTCATCCTCAGTACCTGGGTACTTCACAGACCTCCAGCTCATGTCTGGAAACTTCTGCTTCTCAGGCTCCAGATGCCCCAGGGAACAAACAGCACCATGTGTGTTGGTCAGGCCAAGCACTACCAACTGTGCCAGCAGCAGGTGAGAACCACCTCCAGTTCTGACTGCTCCTTACTAGGGGGTGTGGGACTCTGAGGGTCTGACTTGGAGCTGCAAAATCACCGGCACTCAGGGTGGGATTGGTCCCTCAGAGGATGGAGACAAGGGATATGATCCTCTCCTGGGGTGGTGGATAGTGTGTGTGTGAGGATGTGGGAGACGGGCTCTATTCTTTGGGACTGGGAGATGGGACAGAAGGATGTAAAAGCATATTTGTTGTGGGGTGAGGGGAGGGATGACGTTTTTCCAGGATGCTTTTCCCGTTGCTGCTTTTCCCATTGCTGGAAGGGATTTTTGCAGGGCTGTTGAACACAGCTGTTTGAGACACCCTTGGCAATGAAGGCCTGGCCTTTCTGCCTCTCTTAGGGGGCATCCAAGTCCATCACTAATTCCTTCCAGGGTGTACAGCACATTTTCATCCTGCAAGGATGCAGCAGGGACAAGCAGCTGTCACAAGAATGGCTGTGAGATAGGGAGATTTTTGACTGCATTTTTTCCCTCCATAGCCCTGCCCAGCCAACACAGCAAGCTTCAAACAGCAGCAGTGCTCCAGTTTCAATGCCAAAGCCTTTGGGAAGCGCTATTACCACTGGATGCCCCTCTATCCTGGTGGGTTTTCACAACTTTACACAGGGGCTGAGGGTCAGAAAACACCCACGGGATCTTCTCTGGCACAGAAAAGTAAAGTCCCAGGGGACAAGAAATGGATGCTCCTGGCTGCCCTGGCTTGTTCTGAACAGGATGCTCATCCATTTCCTACACAGAGACTTCACATGGGTGCCCAGTTGTCCCTTGAGGCCCAGACTGAGTTCACCTAAGATATTACCTTGGTTCTGGACTCACCTGTTTTTCCATTAGCTGCCAAGGGGACATGGAACACCTGCACCCGCAGCTGCTCAGGTGAACGAGGCATAGCTGGCCACCACCCCACACAGTCAGTGCCCCTCTTAGAGCCCTTTTTCTGCTCTCATGCATTTATGTGTGGCCTGGGATCTGCTGATGCACATTCCCATGTTGGGCACAGTGATGGCACTACAAAGGCATGGCAAGGAAGAGGGTTTGCCAGCAAGAAGGATTTCTGCTTGGCATGGTCCCCAGTGCAGCCTCACACTGTGACCCCTTCACTGCTGTAAAATCTGGGGTGTCATTGTGAGCAGCAGGAACATCCAAGATGACATCAAACCATCAGCAGGGACAAGGGGGAGGTCCCCTTCCTTGCTGCCCATCTCTGGGCACCTTGACCTGCCTGGTGACCCTCTGCCTCTGTCCCTGCAGATGACTACACCAGCATCTCCAACAAGCCCTGTGACCTCCAGTGCACCACCCGCAGTGGAGAGAGGCAGCTGATGGCCCGAGCTCAGGACGGTACCTCCTGCAAGGACAGGACCTACCAAGGGGTCTGCATCAATGGGAAGTGTGAGGTGAGGCTCTGGGAGGAAGCAGTAGAGAAGCTGAGGTTTTATTTGCATGGCTGGACCTCCTGGTCATTGCAAAGCCAAGAGGTCCCGGCAGGGAATTGAAAGAAAGGCCTTGCATTGGATGAATTTGTTACAACCCCCCAGAACCTCCCCAGAAAAGCACAGTAGCATTTCCTGGGAAAGACCTTGCCCCTGTGGAAGTAAGCTGGCCCCAGGAAACCTTCTGTCCTGGTTTAGGGCAAATTTGGGAGAAAACCTCCGAATGGGGTCACTTTGGAAAGCAAACCCAAATGGCCCCTCCCTCAACTGGTCTGGGAAAGAACTACCTTGGAGAAAAGTGGAAAAAACTATTTATTCAACAAAGTCCCCAAAAGTATAAAGAATTAATAGTATGAAAAAATAAAACCTCTCGCCGTTCTGAAGAAAGATGGCTAAATTGAGAAAGTCCTCGCTGTGGGTGTAGCTCAGCTCTCCCAGTCTCTTATCAGTCCCTCTGGTGCTGGAAAATGCCAAGGTCCAGGCTCCAGTGGGCCACAGATGTGAGCTCTCAATGCTCTTCTGGGTTTTCAGAGCAGGTTTAAACAGTCTCAAGAAAAAGAAAAAAAAAAAACAGCCCAGGGAACTACTCTGCCTCAGCTAGCTAAACTAACTAAAAGCACAGGAGATCTCTGTCCTGCTGTCTGTCTGTGCTGCAGACAACACAGTCCAGGAGTGGAATGCAGAGGAGTGAGTGCAGTTTCTCCAAAACAAACTGCACACTTTTTCTTTCCCTCTCTTTGCTCCCAGAACCAGTCCCAAAGGTGTAGACCCTAATATAAACAGCATTAACAGAACAGGCAGCTGGGGATACAAGCACCACAAAGTTCCCCAGGCCACCTTGTGTTGTTTTGTCCTTTGCAGCCGGTGGGGTGCGATGGGAGCCTGTACTCGCCCCGGACCATGGACAGATGCAGGGTGTGTGGAGGGGACAGCAGCACTTGCCACCGTGTCTCGGGCACCTTCCGAAGGGCAATCTCACAGATAGGTACTCCCTGCTACCAGTCTGGAGACTTCACCTGCTACTTCCTACCACCAGCTGGCATGGAGGGGGACTGCCTTGAGCCATGGGTAGGAGCTTTCCCAGCCGCTTGGTGGAAAGAGTTGAGGAGTGCCACCACCCCTGCTTAAATGCCTGTGTTTTGTCCTTCTCACTTAATCATCAGAGGAGATTGGTTTGATGTGCTCTATATTAGGCTGGTAAGGTTTCCCTTCACTTGTTTAGAATAGGAAGTAGCTGGGGATCTATTTGTTCCTATGGATTTTGGCATCTCGCCCGCCTCAGATAATGTGAAGAGATCAATGAATCTTCTTTTATTCGTGCTACGTGTTCATTTGAAACTTAAGCTCTGATGAGGGTCACAGAATTTGTTTCAGCCTGCACTTAATCTCCTGCTTTCCTCAGTCCTGTGCTTGGCACAGCTGAGGGACAGTCCCCTCTGAAATCAGGCTGAGATTCATCCCTGCAGCCTGATGGCCCAGTCCTCCAACCACAGGAAGAATGGACTGTGGTCTGCTCATTAGTAATTAATGAACTGTGCTTTGAGGATGTTTTGGAACAACATTTCACACTGTTGTTGTTTCACTAGTTTGCCTCACTCCCTACAAATACCAGCCTAGAAAAGCACTCAAGCCCCTTTCCAGGGCAGGGATAATGGTGTTATCCCCTGTAGCAGTATGGGTACAGTTCTGGCCTCCCATTCCAGCCCTCACAATATCTTACAGAACAGACAAGAGCCACGCTTCCAGTGGGAAACACAAACTGCCAAACCACGCAGCTTTAAGAGCCTCTTATTTCCTCTCCCTTTAAAGGTCAATTTTTATGTTTCTCCTGAGACAAATTCCATGGAGTCAGGAGCTGAGGGGACCTATGGTCTTTTTCCACCCTCTGTTCAGCATCAGCCCAGATCACTACTAAGCTTTTTTTCTGTGCTTTTGCCAGAAGGAGTGTGAAAGCACATTCATCCACACCCCCAAAGCCAAACTGTTTCATTGTGCAGTTCCTTCCCAACTCCAAACCCAGCAGTGCTCAGACTGACATCCGTAATGGTGATCTGTTAATGGGATTTCAGAGGAGATCTGGGATGAGAGCTCACAGACTGGTCCAACGTGCATTTAGGCCCTTGGTACCCTGCTCCTGAAGGGCAGCACTGCCTCCCTACAAACACACTTGTCCCACGAGCTGCTTTTCCCACCCAGACCTTTTTATTCTGCCCTTGAGGTCTCCATGCTTGGTTCTGTTCCTCAGGTTATGTGTTCATCACCAACATCCCTGCTGGTGCCACAGACATCCTCATCATTGAGCGCAGGAAAACAGAAAACATCCTGGGTGAGCAGAGGAGCTGGATGGGTGTGGAGACCCCAGATCAGCTGCCTGGGAGGTGGGAGGAGGCTCTGTGCACTTCCACCTATGCTGTGAGAGAGTTACTGAGAGCATTTCCTCCAGGGTTGCTACATGGGTGCTTCATCTCTCCAAAAACCAAGGCTACCACATCTCCAGTGCCAGCAGAGACGTTTGGAAACCAAGTTCACTATGGGCAGGGCCTGGGATTCTGTTTCTGCTGGGCTTTTCTCATTCATGGGCTCTTTCCTCAGTGCCAGAGTTCTGCAGAATGCCCCATTTATCTGTTTTCTCTCTCTTTGAAGCACTTGCAGATGGGTCTGGGCATTTCTTCTTCAATGGCAACTCTGCCATTGACAACCCTCAGAACTTCAGGATAGCTGGCACCATCTTCAAGTACCGGCGGCCCTCAAGCCTGAACTCGGATGGGCTGGAGTATATCATAGCTCCCGGGCCCACTAACCAGTCTCTGAATGCCATGGTATGTGAGCAGCCACTTTTAGGCTTTCTGTCTTGCCTGCCTCCCTCAGATAATAGGAATATAACCTGGTTCCCAAGCCAAACCTGCGTGTGTGGGTGGTTTGAGGAAGCCAGACAGGTGGTGGGGGGTTGCTTTACTTTTGGATTTATGAGAATGCTGTCTTCTCTTAACAACCATCACCAAACAGGTGTGGCTAGAAAAGGCTTTTGGGAAATTCATACCCTTAAAATAAAAGCAGTTTTTGTTTTCTTTCCCCATTCCCTCCAGTACTATAACTTTAATGGGAAAATGCCTCACATAACTTATGACTACACTGTCCCACGGATGCCACCTCTCCGAACTGCAGCCCCTGCTCTTGCCAGGCCTCTCTATCACCACCTGCCAGAGACCAGCCAGAGCCATCCCATTCCAGCCAACTCCAGAGCTGCCCAGGACTTCAATGCCACGTGGCTCTCCCTGTCACCAGGTGACACCAGTGAACAGCTTCCTCTAAGGGAAGGGCAAGAAGATTTAGACTTTGGTGCCCTGCACTTCTTCCAGACCAACTCTACTGGTCAGACCCGGGACTGGGGCTGGGAACAAAGCGAAGAGAAGGAGAAGTACAACTTCCAGATCAGACAGGTCTACCATGCAAACATAGCAGGAGAGGAAGAGGAGGAGGAAGCAGCAGCTGGTGGAGAAACAGAGTTGGGTTGGTTGCTTTGTTCTTCCTTCCCCCATTTTACTGACTGAAAGCGGACATTCCACAGTGGTCTTCTTGAAATCTAAGGTGGCTTTAGCATCAGGTTGGGCAGGAGGGAAGGATGGTAAATAGTGGGGTGGAGACTGTCAGGGAGAAGCAAAGGCCAGTATCTCTGTGAGGGAAGGGGAGGCTGTGAGAGGGTGCCATAGGCTGGACTTGGTGATCTCAAAGGTCTTTTCCAACCTAGTTCATTCTGTGGTTCTGTCATTCTGTAATATGGGTTGGGCAAGGCACTCACTCGGTGCCTGAGCTTGGCAGGCAGGGCAGTGACAGCCACAGGGCCTAGCAACAGTCCAGTGATCATCAGGGGATAGCAAGGGGACAAGTCAAATCCGAGGTCGATCTGGGAGCGCCACACAACAATTCAGGAACAAAGAACACGCGTAACATTGTGCAGCTCAGGACTGAAGGCCCAGACTGGAGCTTAAATGGGGCTCCAGAGCAGTGGGCAGACAGAGTGAGGGGTTGCTCCCTGGTAGAAATTTTTGATTTTTAGGCTGAACACCGAATGCTTTTTGCCTTGTTAAATGCCACATGCTGAAGTACAAGCCACCCCACATAGCTAAAGCATGTATTTTAATTCCAGCTCTGAGGTTCAACCAAATCTCCATCAGCACGGCTGTGCCCTACAGCATGAGGAGACCCGAGCTCTCAGAGAGCAGCCGTGTGACATCCTCCAGGCTCCGTCTCCTCAGGCGCCTCTGCCACCGAGACCCTCACAACGCTGCCTTTTGTGGGGAGCTGCAGCCCCAGGCAGCCAGGCTGGCCCCCAGGAACTCCACGGCCCTCCGCTGGCCACAGGGCTTGCACAAAGAGGCAGCCCCCAAGAACTCACTGGGTGACTTGAAGGTGGAGGCGTCTGCTGGGAGTCAGGGGGAAGCAGCCAACTCCAGCACGATGGCATCTGTGCAGAGCCCTGTGCTGGGGGCCAGCCCCACTGCCGACATCAGCCAGGCAGAGCTTCTGCGAGCCCCTGGCACGGAAAGGTGGCACCTGAGCTCCCGGGATAAAACAGCAGGGTTGGCTGGGGAGGGAGAGAGGGCCAAGCCAGTCTTCTGGGAGTCTCCCTGCTGTCCTTGATGTCCCCAGTCACCAGTGGCTACCCATGGAAGCTGCTGTAGGTGCATCCTCCAAAGAGTGGCCTGACATGGAGCTCCTGGAACATATTTCAGGGTCCATTTAAATGGGTGCTGAAGGACCTGGTGTGGTTGTAAAGAAGGCCAGGAATCCATAGCATGTCACATATACACATAAACTGTCATGTCACGCCCCTCCTGTCCCATTCCTCTGGGCACATAAGCTTCTGAAGTTTCTGTAAACATTTGGCAGGAGACTGAGGACCAGCTTTTAAATATTTCTGGCAAGCCACATATGAACTCTCCCCGCCACATTATATGATATAAGAGGGACCTTGCTTGAGCTTCCCATTCCAACCCAAATCATGCCTCAAGGCGAGGTACAAGCTGAGGCTGAGGGCACCCACATGGCTGGCAAACCATGATATACACAAGACTCACTATGAACGATGCTTCCTCCTTGCTAGTTGAATTTGGGAGGTGGATCAAGGCTTTGCACTCTCTGTTCATCAGTGGTCTGCCTTGCCCAAGGTGGGGGAAATGGAAACCAGAAACCCTGGCTTTCTTTCCATCTTCAAAGACAGCAAAGAGGAATTTCCCTATATTTCATGTTTGCAGCAATTTTTTTTTTTCATTTTTAGCTCACACCACCTCCTTTTTCCACAGCAATGAGTTTGATGTGAGCCCCGTGGGCCACGATGACATCAGCTTGGCTGACATGTATCGGTGGAAAGTCTCAGCTTATGCCCCCTGCAGTTCCACATGCACTTCAGGTAGGTTTGACCTCAGGTGACTGACCACACAAAGTCCTTTTGGGCTGTCAAGGGAGAGAATCCTCGTATTTTTTAATATGACGGGAAGAGTTTCAGATGCAGTGAGAACTGGTGGGAGGAGGCTCCTGGGTCTGATGGAGCATGGCTGAGGGTGTTGCTGGCCCAGCAGGTATCAGCACCTCCTATGCCATGTGTGTGCGCTATGATGGAGTGGAAGTGGATGAATCCTACTGTGATGCCCTGACCCGACCAGAACCTACTCACGAATTTTGCACAGGGAGAGACTGCCAGCCTAGGTGAGTGGAAGTGACATCCGCTGTCCACAGGGAGATATCTTTCTAAGGATCATTTTCTGCTCAAGGCATACAGCCATTTTTGGGCTGAAAGGTGTGCCTAAAGTAAGAAGACCTCGTATCCCCTTGTAAGCAAATAGAGGGGGAGAATTTGGGACCTAAATTGCCTGCTAAAGGCAAAAGTGGTTTCAAGGCCAGCACCACATTTACTCAGATGTGATGAGCAGAGCCACAGCAGCAGCTGCTGGGTGAGGGAGCCCTGGGTGTGCAGGCACATCCCTACCACCCCGATGCACCCCTTACCTGGGTGTTCCTTTGTGCTTTCTCTGCTTGTGGAGGTGGGAGACCAGCCGGTGGAGCGAGTGCTCCCGGACCTGCGGCGACGGCTTCCAGTACCGCATGGTGCGCTGCTGGAAGATGCTGGCCCCGGGCTTCGACAGCTCTGTCTATGATGACCTCTGCGAGGCAGCGGGGCTGGCCAGGCCCATGGAGAGGAAAGCCTGCAAGAACAAGGCCTGTGGGCCCCAGTGGGAGCTCTCTGAGTGGTCCGAGGTAGGCTTTGCTCCCAGAGCTGAGCAGCAGGGGCTGGGGTGGGGCCTGGAGGAAGGTGGCTGGCAGATGTTGGGTGCTGAGGAAGCCCCTGGCCAACTGCAGCTTAGGGGAACAAGGGGTGCCTCTATCTGCAGCTGCCCTGTTACAGCGCAGCTCAGCAGACAAAGCCCGTTGCAAAACATTTTTTCTAAGGTCACTTCTAAAGCAGGACAGTGACCAAGTGAAAGCCCTGTCAGCAAGAAGCTTCCTCTTCTAGAGGATCCAAACTGAGGGCCAATTGGGAAACAGTACCACGGAGATACAGAAAAACTAAAAGCTGTTGCAGTCCCTTTGACTAACTTCCCATAACCTGCTCGGGTTGTGGCCCAGTGACTTTGAAGAGCAGTTTAGGCATCAGCACATTGACATATTGGAGCTCTAGGTCCCAAAGTAAACAAGCAGCAAAGACAGGCAGACACATCTTTTTCTGTCCCTGCTGGGGCCCTTCCCCTCTCTCCTAGAGCAGCAGGAGGAAAACGGGAGGCGGCATAGCTGCTTCCCCACCCTTGTTCTGTGGCCCTGAGCCCTGGGGCTGACTCCGTGTGGCCCTTGCAGTGCTTGGCGCGGTGCGGCACGCCGGGGACCATGAAGCGGGAGGTGCGCTGCTCCGTGGAAGCTCCCCTGTGCGACGAGTCCCGCAAGCCCAGCAGCGAGAAGGCGTGCACGGGCCCGCCCTGCGACCGCCGCTGGACCGCCTCCGACTGGGGCCCCGTGAGTCCGGGCATCTCCCGTGCCCTTTGCACCCAGCGCTGGGCTGGAGGGTGGGAGCAGCTGGGCAGGTGTGCTGCAGGTCTCTGTCGGCTCTCTTCTGGCAGAGGCCAAGCTACAGAAAACTAAAATGACCTCTGTGTTTTTGTCTCTCCTTGCTGTAAATTTTGGTTAACTGTGAGCTGAGCTCCGTTCAATAATCTGGGAAGCTCACGGCACCTGGAGAATGGAAGCCCCTGGTCCAAATAGACCTCTAAAGTCACTTGGGATCCAGTGTGACAGTCCCAGAGTCAGGGCTGGACTCTGGACTCAACTCTACTGGCACCACCAGCCCTGACCTCTCCAGTTCCCAGCTTTCTGATGTGTCTAAAATGCCTTTTGCTCTCCAAGTGCTCAGGTTCATGCGGTGAGGGGCGAATGAGCCGCTTCGTCGCGTGTCGCAACCTGGAGGGAAAAGTGATCTCCAGCTCACAGTGCAACCCGGCCACCAAGCCCCTGGCTGTGCACCCGTGTGGAGACAAGAACTGCCCCGCACACTGGGTGGAGCAGGAGTGGGAGCAGGTAAAGCCAAGCCCAGCCCCGTGTCTTCACACCTCCTTTCCACCCCACATCCCAAAGGATGTGGTGGGAGCTTGGTTCCCTTGGCAGGGCACAGTTGTATAATGGGACCTCCAGACATGGACCTGTATCCTTGTCCCAGGCCTTTGAGGAAGAGGGAAGGAGTAGTGAATATCCCAGCTTGTTCCTGCTGTACCCCATAAAACCCCCAAAGTTTGTGGCATTTACTGCCTTCCCAAGGAGCTCCATGGGAGGGCAGCAATACCTTGAGGAAACTGCTCTCCCACCTGGCTCCTCAGCAGGGCCTTGTTCACTCACCCCCACAGAGGACACACAGTTTCCCAACAGTAAAGAGAAAGTCTGAACAAAACCGGCTTAGTCTCTGATAAGTAACAGCCGGAGGTAAACCTGAACCACCGCCCAGATCCCTGTGCTGAAAGTCACATCCAGACCATTACTGTGTACTTGCTTCAGGGATGACAGTCCAGTGAACATGGTCCCAATGTTCTGTTCCACCCAACACTCAGTCTCTGCACATCTTTTTACTCTCTGTTGCTCAAGGCCTAAAGACTACAGATTTCCCCATACATGCAGATCCAAATCCCAGAGTATCCAAAGAAACACATGGAGTCAGTTGTGAGGCTTGGGCTTTTTATTTGAAGTCTTGAGCAAAACAGGGATTCCTCCAGGACTAAGGAAGAAGGTTTCTAGGATATAAGAGAAGCAGCCAAGCCCTCTTCCCTCCAATCATGGCTAAGCCTCTCTTCTCACTTTGCTCCCTTTATAGCTGCTGACTGCATTCAGCTGAGCCTCCTCCAGCACCAGCACAGACTGGTTAAACCTGGAAGTTCTGTAACCCTCCCCTGCTCTGGCCCTCTGTGTGGGTCACACTGAGTCCTGAAGTGCCATTTTTAGCAGTGACCCAGCTATGAAACTCTTCAGATCTCTGAAGGCCCACCTGAGCTTCCCACCTTTGCCTGTGCCAGCTTCTTTGCTGTGTTCTCTCTGCTGATGAGCTCTGAGTTCTCAGGATGACTAAGGGTGGATGCAAGCCCAGTTGTGCTGGCCCTGCTGTGGTGGAAAAGGACTCAAAGCACTGAAATCTCAAAATGGCAACTGCCTGCATGGACATCAGGGAGCAGATCCTGTGTCCTGCTGCTTTTCCTGGTGGTGTCCTGAGGGAGAGAGCCCTCCCAGCTAAGCCTGCATAGCTCTGGGTTCTGCACAACATGTCTGTGCACATCACCTGCACTGCACCACTTTGGTCCTGTTGGGCCCACACAAAGCTTGGCAGTACTCCAAGATGTAGCTTGCTACATGCAAATGTTTTCCAGAACATAGATACACATAAAATAAGACAGAAACAGCCTCTTGCAGTCTTAGCTTGGCTGCCCCAGGCGCCCTGTGGTAGCTGCTCTTTAGGCCAGCCAAGGCGAACTCAGCTGAACACTAATTACCGGCATCTGTCCCTGCTCCTGTGGCTTGGGCAGCACTTCCCTCTGTCAGGCTGGTGTTAGCACAGGCATTAAGCCTTCCTTCTGAGCAGGATGCCCTCTTGCCTGAGGCTGGAGCATCATTTGTCAGCAGGCTGCTCTGTTCCCCTGCAGTGTGACGCCAGCTGTGGGCGAGGGGTGAAGACCCGGCTGGTGCTGTGCATGGGCCTGGAGAATGGGCTGTACAGGGAGTACCCTGAGAAACGCTGCGAGACCTCTCCCAAACCTGAGGAACAAGCTGCCTGCTTCAGGAGGCCGTGCTCAACGTGGTTCACCACCTCCTGGTCCCAGGTAGGGCTGGGGGTGGTGGGGAAGGGGCAGGGTTAGTGGAGCAGGACCTGTGCTGAGGCTCTCTGGCAGCCTGCTCTGCCAGGGATCTGCCAAGTCTGGGTGGGACCCCAAGTTCTGCTCTGCCAGGGATCTGCCAAGTCTGGGTGGGACCCCAAGTTCTGCTCTGCCAGGGATCTGCCAAGTCTGGGTGGGACCCCAAGTTCTGTTCTTCTGCAGAACAGGGAGTAAGATGAGAGATTGCTGCCTGCTTTAGATACCATATGTCTGTCCAATACAACCCCCAAAAAACGTTTTCCACCTGTCTAGTTAGTGTGCCAGTGGGTGCTTGGCCAATTCCAAAAGAAATTGACAGAGCTGTTCAAGGTACACTTTCAGGATCATCCACATGAGATCTCTGGTCCCCAATGGATGTGGAGGATTGGTGGGTTCCTCATCTTCCCAAGGCATCTCGTGAACCTGAAGAATTGAAGATCCTTGGTTCTGTAAACATGACTTTTTGTGCAAAATTTAACTATACAGGGAAAGGTCAATCTTTGGTCAAAGATGTTTCTCCTTACCACTCTACTACAAAAATCAGACTAACTGGCAACACAGGCAGGCTGGAGAAAATCTTGGAGCAAGGGGGTTATTGCCTCAAGTAGAGCATGCACCACACTCCAGGCATGCAGGATACAGCCGTGTCTCCTCTGCTGCCAGGAGTCCATGCTTTGTGTTTCCCTCTTTCCCTTAGTAGTAACTGGTGAACATTTAGGATATGGGAAGACTGGGGAGCTGTGTCTGGCTTACAGCAGCCATTTTCTGTCACAGCATCAATGCTCCAAACAAAAATAGATCTGAGCCGCAACAAAGAGATGAATAGCAAACTCTCCCTTGCTCTACCCTAACCCCAACTCAGGTATGCTTTCCTCCAGCAAAATAAAAAAAGGGAGAGTAAGTTTGAGATCAGTGTGGCATTTGATCCAAACCTCCTCAAGAGCAGGGATCCAAAGCAGGGACTGAGAGACCTCAGTAGAGCAAAGAACTTGGGAGCTATAGAAAACCAGAAAATGCCTCTCATGCTCTGTTTCCTATTCCTTGACCCCGACAGTGCAGCAAGACGTGTGGTGCTGGCGTGCGACTGCGGGAGGTGAAGTGCTACCAGGGGGAAGCTCTGGCTCAGGGCTGTGACCCCTCTGCCAAACCAGAGGCCAGGCAGATGTGCCAACTGCAGCTGTGCCCCACGGAGGCACCAGGTACATCTGGAAGGGCAGGGAGGTGGAGCAGCCCTTGGCTTTGTCTGTGATGTCCACACTGGGGAAGCACTTCTCCTTTGTAACCCCTTCTGTGTGTGCTTCTGTCCCTCAGAAGATGCCTGTGAAGACAAAGTGACAGCCAACTGCGTGCTGGTGCTGAAGGTGAAGCTGTGCTCGCACTGGTACTACAGGAAGGCCTGCTGCTGGTCCTGTCGCCTCAAGTCACCCTGAATGCTGCCAGGCTGTACCTTCCTTCCAAGTTCAGGGGCAGCAGCCCCCTTGAGCCAGACTTTCCACTTGAAGCCATCCCACTTGGCTTGGCTGTGGAGCCCGTCCTTGTAGAGCAGTCTGCTCAGCGAGGAAGGATTCCTATGATTTAGTCATCACTGTTCCCTCTCCACTGAGAGGGTTTCACACAAGACAAACCATCAGTGCCTAGAAAGCTACTGAGGAGTGAGTTGGGAGAGCCTGTCCCTGCTGTCACCGTCTCCAAGGGCACCAAGGCCAGCCTGCACCAGGGCAGGGACAGCAGCATCCCTCTGCTCTGCCCTGCAGGCTTCCTACTACAAGGGCAGCTGCCAAAACACACCGAAAACTTGCATCACAATAAAGAGATAAACTATAAAACTGTGGATTTGGGATGCATGTGCCTAGGCCAGAGCCGAGGGAGGAGCAGGGGAGACAAGGGGAGCAAAAGCAGGAGCAGGAAGGGTGGGGAGGAAAAATCCTTGCACCAGAGAGCTTCCAGGCAGCACTGGATAAAGCCCTTTTGGTGTTGCCTGCCAAAAGAAGCGAAACCACTCCTGGTTTGTATTTCAAAGTCCTCGTTTATTTCTGACATTGAATTTGGACCCATAGCTGAGCAACAAAGACAGAGAATAGTAACAGGAGGACTCTGAAGTGCAAAAAAATCTGGGATCCCTGCCCCTACCCCATCCTGTTCTTCCACCAGCTCCCAAACCTTCTAATTCTCAGCTGCATCCCCCATGTTTCCAGCCCTTCCAGACTCACCCATTTCCCTGTAGCCATGCCAGACCCAGGGTGTGTGTTGGCTGCAAGGCCAATCCTCATCTTGGCCATCTGGCTGCTCTGGATCTGCCTCCCCAGCCTTGGCGCCTCGTTAGCCCCCGACAGGTCACACTTAATCTGCTTGTGACGAAGATGACAATGGAGTGGCCTTCCTTCAACCACAAGGGTGACCCACAGAAGTGTGTTATTCCCACCCTCTGGAGGTCAGGGCGGTGCTGTGGTGGTGGGAAGCTTTTTTGTGTGCCAGGAGGTAGAGTTGGAAGCCGGGAGCCACCGTGTCCATGTGCTGGCTCTGCGCCCACCAAGGGGATGGCAGCACGGGGCCGTCTGGCACAGACCATGCTGGGACACATTAACTCCTCGTGGCTGCCAGCGTGATGAGACCTAGCTGAGCAGATGCTCTAGTGGGAAAGAACGGGATTTATCAAGTTAGCCAAGATTTTCTTCCAGTTACAAACCATGTTTTCAGGGAGGAGCACTGGCTGGATGGGAGGCAGTAGGAGCTACAGACTACTGACAAGTGGGATCCAGAGAGCTTTGCTGCTGGTAGCTTTCATCTTCCCTCCTGCCTGCCCTTAATGTGAGAGGACATTAAAACCTGCTATCACAAGGAGGATGGAAAGAGACTCTAAAAGTGATGCAGCCAGACTGAGTCTCCAGATAATGGAAATGCAATGTCTTTTTGGGCTGAAGGTGGGGGAGATGGTGCATAACATTTGCTCAGAAGTGTGTGTAAAATGCAGGCTGGGGCAAGGTGTTTGGTTACAAGGACCATCACCATGTTTTGCCTGGCTCCTTTCTTCAGAGCATAGGTGCCAAGACATGGGCAGGTCCAATGTATACATCAGCCTTTTGCCTGGTAACGTGAAGATTTGAGGCTGGTGCACCGTGTGTCTCTGTACTGAGACCTACTTTTTCTGTGTGTGAATGAGGAGATCAAGTCCAAATCATTCTGTGAGCAGCGGGATGATTTCTAAATTGCAGTGGTGAAAATAAAACCCCACCACTCATGTTTCTGAGCAGTCCTACCCTATATTGCAAAGGCATGGCAAGAGTTTCCTGCCGTTGCCTCCAACAGCATCCACAGGGATCATTGCTGTCCCAGTCCCTCCTCCCTGCTGTGAATAGGAAGTGCTCAGCAGAGCAGTCCTGCACCGGTTGCTATGGAAGTGCCTAGGAATGATGGAGATGTCCCTTTAGTAATTTTTCACCTAATTTGATTTATGGAGGAAGAAGAAACTTTCCCACATTCATTTTTTGCAGAAAGGCAGAGTCACTGGCTGTCATTGCCGGCCTCAGTGCCGGTGAATCCACGTTCACAACATGTTCAAGACACATTTGGGTCTTGCACCCTCTTCTTACAGAAGCAAAAGCAGGGGGAGACCCCAACCACCTGAACATCACTGTCCAGTGGGAGGGCCCTGCAAAGGAGACGTGAGCCAGTGGGCTCTGCTGTTGCTGTCAAAAGCAAAATCTGTCCTAAAGCCAACCTTCCTCTGGCTGTCAGAGCTGTCAGGGTGGGGCTTTGAAAGCTGAAGGTGACCAAAACTGCAGTTATTTAGGAATTCAATTCTTCCCATAAGTTAAATCTTGCCATATTCATGGGTCCAAGTTAAAATTGCTCCTAAGAAAGCTTGTGAAGGGTAGAAGAGGTGGGGGCTTTGGCCGCAGAAGGACTGGCCTGTGCCTGTTGGCGTGGGTGAGCACTTCTGTGAGGAACTTTGCCTCCCCTGGCAGTGACCTAAATTCATGTACTGAACTTCCTCAGCACGTGCCAAGACCAAAGCAGGTGGGAGATGGTGCCATATCTTACACTTGAACAGAAAAGCTAACTGCTAGCAGCAACTGACGCAGTACGAGGGGAACAGGATGACCTGGATCTTCCCTTCTTCACTTCCCCATGGCTGAGGAGCACTGCCATGCCCTGCTGGGCACTGGGATTCACTGGCCATGGCAGCTGGAGGCTGATCAGCACATTGCTCCGTGTGCCAGAGGCAGCGGGCATCACCTGGGATGGCTGTGTGGGGACACCAAAGGCCTCGCTGGGCTCAGGGAGCCGGGGGTAATTAAAGTAAGTTGTACTGTACATAGCCCTCGTTAGACAAGTCCCTTTGGGAGAGAGAGTAGAGAATAATGACACTTATGATGGATTCGGAGGTGGCCGGTTCAGCGTTGCCCTTCAAGGTCTCACTTGCCTTGTGGCCCGCGAGGCTCGGCCGTGCCAGGCAGCTCAGCAGGGCCGTGCCAGCCTCAGGCTGGGCTACGGGCTCCTCTCCTCAAAGACAAGTGAAAAGCCCCTTCCCTGGATAGAACACCAGCTGGGGACACCCTGCGCTTGCGGCGGTGGCAACTACACCTCCGTGCTGATGGCCCGTGGGTTGGGGACGCTGTCGCGGAGGAGGCCGTGGCGGCTCAGCGTGTAGCCTTGCAGGGCGGCCATGCTGAGGGCCGGCCCCATCTCCTTGTAGCAGGCGGGGGTGTAGGCCACCCTGTCGCCCCCGTTGCGCACCATGTCGGCAGTCTGGATGTAGAAGGGGGAGCCGTACGGGGAGCAGGTCGGGCAGTAGGGGTGAGCCCCATGCTGGTTGAGCTCGCCGGGTGGCGCGGGGCTGCCCTGCCCGTCCGCCATGCGGGAGCTGCAGGCGTTGCACATGACGAGGTGTGAGTGCGTGGGCAGGTCAGGCTCTTCCTCTTCCTCCTCCTCCTCCTCCTCCTCTTCCTCAACGGAGTCATTTTTCTTACAGCAGTAGTACTGCAGGAAAGGGAAGGGGTTGTGTTATAAATGCATATTATAAATTTGGCTTTTTGCAAATATTAAGGTGAATGTTATATGTATAATAATTTTGTTGTAAGGATATGGTTTATATTTCTGCTCCTAGCAGGGCTTGGACATAGTAGTGGGATAGCTGATATGTAGTCTATATGCTTGCCACTGAATGGCCTGTTTGATTAGATAACACCCAAGTGAAACATATGATGGGGACCCTGCTGCTGACAGGCCAACTATCAACACGTCTGTGGAAAGTACGGACCAAGCCCCAAGCTGGAGGTGATAAGGAAGACACAGCCAAGAGACATGCATGCTCTAAAAAGGCGGACCCAAGGAGGGACCATGCTAAACAATTCCTGGAATATGGAAACTAGTTTGTGGAACAATATGAATATGCAACAGACTGATGCAATAGAAAGGGTATTTAAAGAAGACCTCTGAAATAGCAGATCATGGGCTTGGGAAAATGCCAAGTTACCCGGCTGCCCGTACTTCCTTTGCTTAATATGTCTCTTAATTGTCTTATTCTTTTATTTTATTAAACCTATTTCTTAAAATTTACCAGGAAAGTGAACCTCATTTTTCACAGGTTGTATGAGGAGAAGCAGAGCAGCTGGCAGGGCAGCCCTGCCACATGCCCGCTCCCCTCATTCCCCTGCCAGAGAAACCCGCCACGGCCTCTGGCTGATCTGCTCCATTCCTGGGTCCTGTGAAGCAGCAGAAACCAGACCAAACCTGGAGATGAGCGTGCTGCAGGAGGCACCTGCTGGGGAACTCACTCTCATCCCCCTGTGAGGTTTGCAAGGGGAATTTCATCCTGCCAGTATTTCATCCTGCCAGTTGGAAACTGCTCCAAGTAAGTGCCGTGCTTTCCATCACACGGGCATTGCTGCATGGCCCAGACTTCACATTAACTTTTAAAGAGCAGGAGGTTGTAGCTAGCTGTTGTTGAAAGCCTCCTCAGTTAATTTACAAGGGGGAAAAAAATTACATAAAAATCTCCAGCTGGTATTGCAAACCCAGCCAAGACTGCACCTCAATTAGCAAGTGCTGCAGAACCTCAAAAGCCTCAGGGCAGCACCCCCCACACCTAGGGGAGGGAAGGACATAACTGCAGCCCCTGGGGGGATAGGAGGAGGTTTCAACTCCCTGCCATAAAAGGCAAAAAAAAAAGCCCTTCCAGACCCTTCTTGCAGTAGCACCTTGGCTCAGGGAGCACAGAATCATAAAATATCCTGAGTTGGAAGAATCGAGTTTAGCACCTGGCCCTGCACAGGCCAGCCCAAAAATCACACCATGTGCCTGGGAGCATTGTCCAAGCACTTCTTAAGCTCTAGGAGGCTTGGGGCTGTGAGCACTGCCCTTGGGAGCCCATTCCAGTGCAAGGTGAGGGTGGCAAGGTGGGGGACACTCACCTGTAGCCTACAGTAGCAGAGCACAGCAATGATGCACAGTAGGATCACCGTCGCTAGGATTCCCCCGGTGATAACAACAGTTCCTGCTGTCATCCGACCGATTCTCCATCAAACTCTGGAAGGCAGGGACACAAAACTCACCTTCCCTGGTTTTGTTATCACATCATGGACGTGATGCCCACAAGCATCCCAAAATAATTCATCCTCATTCCCCTCTCCCCAGCTGGAAAAGTATCATCCAATATTCTCCTCCTCCTCTTACTGAAAGGACACCTAAGACGCAGCATCACATCCCCTCACTGTTATTGCTGCTCTGGCTTGGGGTCTTTGTCAAACACCCCACAGCCCACTGGCAAAACCTCACCCTTACTCAGCCAAAAGGGATGATTTCCACCCTCCTGGGGCAGAAAATCCAATTTCTGCTCCAAAATGCAGGAACAAACCTGGGTTTTCACCAGGCAAAGCCAACAAAGAGCCTCTGAACTCCACAACAGTTTGAGCCCAAAACTTGCATCCCAGCCACGTCAGGCTCTTACAAGGCTGAGCAGCCCCTGCCCCCATGCCACGGCACCCAGGGGATACTCACGTTCAGTGACGGAGGCGTTGGACCTGGAACAAGTGGAGGGAGAGGTTAGATATGGCCTGACAGCACCCCTGGCACCTGGCTGCCTTCCCCCATTCCCCAAGAATTTGCCTTGATTTGAGATCTGCGGGAAGCCCAGCTTCACCCCCATGTTATTTTCTTTAATTTGAAGCAGAGAAAGGAGACATTTCCCAAGCTCGGAGCAATGATCTACAGGAACAGGGCGCAGGCCTGGCTTAGTCAGCACTTGGCCTTTTCCCCTTTAAAATTTATTACCAGGAAGGAGGTGTGCTTGATCGCCGTGCTGATGTTTAGGTGCCGCTGGGAAACCAAATCTCTCCTCCATCCCCTCCAGGACAGGTGAGCCCCAGCATCTCCCCCCCACCCCACAGACACTTACCCAGAAAAGGACAGGCAGGATGTCACAGTCACGCTGGCCCCAGGCCGGACAGTGGGGACAGGCAGCACCACATGGCCACAGGGAGGCTCGGTGGCCCTGGGAGGGAGAACAAGGAATAAAACTCCACCATCAGCTCATCCCCCTTCCCAAAGGGGCTGCCCAGTGTCCCCATCTCCACCAATGCCACCTCTGTCACCAGAGTGGGGCTAAATAAATTGCCTTTTTTTAGGGAGACTGTTGGGAAAGGTGGGTTCTGCAAAGGCGGGTAAAGCAAACTGCCAGGAAAGGATGACCCCATGCCCCAAATCTGTCATTTCACTGAAGCTGAGGACTTGTAGCAAGCAGTGGGTGCAGCCATTGCCCTATCACCCCGGCCCCCCGGCGATGCCCAGCGCAGCCGCATTTCATTATTGGCCCCCGCGTCCCTCTGTGCCTCGTCCAGAGCAAGGATAATTGATAGGGCCCAAGTGCCAGCCCGTTGCAGCTGAGGAGATCTAATTACCCGCTCACCACCCGGCCCTAATTAACGGAGAGAGAGGTGGCAGCTTCGAGGCAACACCTTCCCAACTCTGCACTGGCCCCTCTCTGCTGCACATCCCAGCAGGCGCAGTGTGGAAGCTTCCTTCCCCAAAATCACCCACCCTCCTCACTCTGCTGTGGTGGTTTGCACATCCTGCCTGCCACAAATTGATTTTCAGCTCATGGGAAGTTCCTGTAAGAAGCCAAAAGGCGGGCATGCATTGGATTTCCTCCTTGAGCCACTCTCACCCACGAAACAAAGGGAAAAAAAAACCCCAAAGAAATCAATATGTCCATAACCCAGCTAATATCTCCATCCATCAGGAGACCCAGCACAGAGCTAATAATAGAGACCAACACACTCCACTCCTGCTCCCTGGTACCAAACCGTACCCTGAACCACTGCCAGGAGTGTGAGGGGACACACTGGGAGCTTTCGGTGCGGTTGTCACCTCCCCAGGCACCTTCCTTAACAGGGAAAAGGTGACAGAGGGTGGCTGAAAATGACAAACGCTGACCTTTGATGATCCCAAGAGGGACATGCCACAAGCTGGGCGGTGATGGATGATGCAGGCAGCTGTTCACGTCCAGAAAACTTCATTTCATGGGAGCTGTGATTTGATTTAGAGCTCAGAGAGCAGCATCCAATTAGCCTGAGGATTGGAGTGAGCAGGCAGTCCTGGAGAATGACCCTAAGCAAGGAGGGACTAGTCTTGGGGATCCTTTGGTCACCTCTGAGACCTGAGTATCTCAGAGGATGGCTGAGCTTCCACGTGCCCCATCTCTGATACTCCCATTTCTGGGAATGCTGGGATCAGCATTTCACTAGCCCTGCTCAGGAACCGGGCTCTTCCTTATTGAAACAGTGAAAGTTAAACAAAGGCAAAAATGAAAATGAAGCACAAGAGAAGCGCTGTCTTTCCTCTTCTCTTTGGAGGGGGTGTTCTTCAAGAGGAGGAAGTTCCTGCCCTTATCCCCTTCCCCAAACCCAGCCCACCAGCAGCCCAGAAGTTAATTTTCTATTGAGTTTGTGCCTATAAAATAGCTTTCTCTAACCCACAGCTCTCTCCTGCATGGGTGAAGAAGGGAATGTAACACCTCCCAGGGAAGGAGCAAGAGCCACAGTCTCAGGAGTAACTGGGGTTTGGGGAATTACAAACTAAATGTCTGTAAAGGGGCAGGACAACTAGAGCAGCCTTTTCACATCTCTGCCACCAGGAACCACCCCATACCCAGTTTCCATCCACCCTTCCCAAACACATCCCAGCCTGCTGGGAAAGGAGCATTTTGGGCTTCACTGGCTCAGCTCCACACAGCCCCACCACTCCATCCCAACAAAAGGCCTCACATTTTTATGGATCCTGTAAAAGCCTGAGGGCTGCACTGTGAGCTGAGCTGTCCTCAAGCAGGACAGGACACAGAGACAACCCAGGGGGATGCAAAAATCCAGTTCCCTGAGGCACAGTCCCTTTTCTCCTTCTGGCTTAAAAAGGGAGTCCAAGAGTTGTTTAAATATTTAAATATCCCTGGTCAGGCAGATGCCTTGCACTCGCTGCTCACCCGCTCCTGGGTGGCTCAGGAGAGGCAACAACCCAAGGGTGGCTGCAGGGACCCTCTGGCACACAAATCATCTGAATAAAATCAGGATTTATACATTTTCTTTAATTAATGTTGCCTCATGGTGCAAAGTTATGGCCTGAAAAGTGACTCTGGGAACGGGTGGCATCTCAGGCTTCTGTATTTATTCTCCTCCAGGGATGTCTGTGGCAGATTTGCATGGTTTGCAAGTCGGTGGGGAGGTTTTTGCCAGCCACCAGCACTCCCAGCCCAGCTGAGACACTCCTGTCCTTACTCACCCTGGGTGTCCCTGCAGCCTTCAGCTCACCCTGCCACCCCACAGGGGTCAAACACTCACCCCAGAGCTCTGGAGCAGGTTTAGGCTGGGGCAGGGCACAGTTATACACCAAGAACATCACGCCAACCTTGCCATGAGTCCTGCCCAGACCCAGGCTCTGCTCTCCTGGATTTGCTCTGCAGCTCATGGGATAATTCAATGAAATGTCTGCCTGGTAAATTAGCCTGGCCGCTGCCTCACCAGAGTCATCTCCCAGGGCCTAATTGGAAAAAACCAGCATCAGGGGCTGCCTTTTCAAAACAGATTATGGCAGCAAACAGCAGGGCAGCTCCCAGGCAGCTGCAACCTGCCCCATACGGAGATATTTAGGGGGATCAACCCTCTGCTGCAAACCCCTAGCCGTGGGGCAGGATGGGTGCTCAGGCAAGGCTGGGGTCCCCCAAACTCCCTGCATGTCAGCTGCTCTGTGCTGCAAAGCACGAGGGGACAAACCAAGAGGGGACAAACTAAGCCACAGGGGAGCAGAGCCAAGGAGACCCTGCCACACAAATGGGCTGAGCCAAATGAAATTTTACCCAGAGCAATGGCAATGTGGGACGCAGCTGGCAGCCCCCCAGTAGCCTCCCTCTGGTCCTAGTGCTCATCCTCAGGCTTCCTGCCCATGTGGCAATCCCCTGGGTCACTGTGAAGCCCAATCAGCTGAACCTGCTGCTGGTTCTGCTGGAGCTATACTGGAGCCTGGACCAGTCTGCAAACAGAAATCACAGCAGCAGTTGGAAAAACTTTTATCTCTGCCTGCTGCAGAGAACTCCAAATAAGGTTTTTCCCAGAAGAAAGGGTGTTTTTGTGACCCATTTCCTCCCAGAGGCTTTTTCCTGCTGTGATGCCTTTGGTGCCTTGAGCCACGTGGCATTTTCCCAGCAGTTTTGCTGCAGCCAACACCCTGCTCCCAGCTACCACAAGGGCAGTCAGGTCGCAAAGGTGACACTGTCCCCCAGCTAAGGCTCCAGTGAGTCACAAACAGTCATCAAAACCAAAAATTCTGTGCCCTGCTGCAACTCTTGTTTTCCCTCCACCACCTGGACCAGTTCCCCAAAGCTCTGCACTGCCTCTTCCCAGCCCATGGATGGGAAAGACAAAATACCAACAAGGATGTGAAAACAGCCCTTTTCTTGCAAAAGCTTTGTGGAAAAGGTAAGATATTAATCTCACTTAAAAAAAAAAACCAAACACCTTCAGTGGTGGAAGCTGCCAGCCAGACTCCAGCTCCCAGGTGGCCATGAAGGGCTGCACTCCTGCTGTAACGCTGCTCCTGACCTGCTGAGCCCAGGAGAGCCCTTCTCCTGGCCATCAAACTCCACCAAAAACCACCTTCTTGCCCACCCAGGTTCACTGCCTCCCACACTGTGCCTCGTCCTGCCCTGTGGGAGCCCAGGAGAACTTCCCTGCCAACAGCAATTTGTCTTTACAGCCACAAAGGACCAAACATCCCCCTCTGATCTCTGTCCAGGTGTGTGAAGCCCTGGCACACCCTGGTACCAGCTGGCACATCTGCATTCCTCTTCCTGGGAGATCTCCCGGCGCTCCTCAGACTTGTGGAGAAAGGGCAGCTTTGCAGGCTGGGACGTCTCAGGCACGGATTATCCTGGTATCTCGTTACTTGGGCATCTCATCCGCCCTTTATCTCCTTAAGCGACTATTCAGATCCCGTCTCGCCTTCCTGTGTGGATTAACCGCAGCCACTGATACGATGGAGGGACATGGAAGGGACTGTCACCCCACCCTGTCCCCAAAACCACACACCCCAGTCCCTGTGGGCTCAGCCAGGGCTGCACCTGGATCAAGGCAAGTCTCTATATAATTACAGCCCCATTTGCAGCTCCTCCTCATTGCAGGGCAGGAGAATGGCAGCTCCCTCCTCATCCCCCCGCAAGTCTCCTACCCGCTGTGTTTGCTCAGCCAGCTCTCAGTCAGCCCGGCTCGGGAGCCAGGGCGGGTGGATGCAGTCCCGGGAAGGATGGTGAGCAGGCCCGGACACAGGGAAGGTGTCAGACGTGGGCAGCCCACAGCGGGATGCAGGATGGGAATATCCTCATGATCCACACGGCTCATCTCCCGCCGCTGTGCCCGGGGCTCCTCCCGGGGCAGCTCCTGGCAAAAACCCCCAGTGGCCAAGGCCAGGAACGTGTGCCGGGGAGTCTCTCCACCGTGCTCCCAAAATAACCAGGGACAAAACCGGCGGCACGAAGCCAAGTCACTCAGAGAAAGGCTTTTGAGATTATCCTGCACGTCAGATCCCCACGGGCGCTCCGGAGCCGGCCAGCACCTGGCCAGCATCCCTGCTGCAGGCACCGTCCCTCCCAGCAGCCACGCATCCCCTGGGGAGCAGCTTCAGCAGCCGGGAGTGGAGCGAGCCAGGACGCTGGGTGTGTCCCAGGTGAGACTGACCCTTGCCAAAAAGCTGGAGAATTTTTGTGCTAAAGGCTTGGGACCTTGCCTATGGCCTGAGGAGAGCCAGGGCCCAGGCTGGATCCCGCCGTTCTGTGGATCCCTGAGGACACAGACCCACAGAGCAAGGACTAGGATCTTACTTGCACCCCACGTTCCCCCTGTCACAATGGCTGCTTACAACATCCAGCAAAGGACTTGGATCCTTGTGAGACTGGAAAGGAGCAGGAGAGGTTTTTTGCTTCCACCCTGATTCCACCCTTGGTGTTTGCACCTTGCACTGCTGTGGGTATCCCACGACTGATTTAACCCTGTGGCAAGGCACCAGCACAGCACAGGTATTCCCCAGCACCAGCCAGTATTGCCAGCACTCGCCCCAGACTCTCCCCAGCAGTGTGATGGAGCCAGCCTCCAGTCGAGAATGCTCCACTCTTCATTCCCAGCCCTGGGCAGGTCTCTCCAGCATTCTCATTGCTTCAAGATGAAACCTTCAACTTCTCCCCCCAGTGGGCTCTTCCGTCAGGGCACAGGACATGAAGACCTCAGCCGAATCCCTCCATTCCCTGGGGGCTGAAAACACCTTCTGGATATACAGTCTTCTCCCCGGTTTGATTTTCTTGCTCCTCCCCCAAAGGAAGGTGAATGCTCTGCTCTCCAGTGGGGCTAATTCCACCGGCACTCAGTGACACCAAATGCATCTTCATTCCGGGCACACAGTGGAAGAGGAGGCTCAATCCCAGAAACATCTGGGAAACACAGAACATCCCCAACAAGATCCAACCAAGCAGAGCAGTGAGTTTCCCTCCAAAGATTTTTTTCACTAAGCCAATTTCTCAGCAGCTTTCTGTGAAACAACCCCCAGGTCAGCTTCTCCTCCAAAGCACCACTTCATCAATATCCTTCTTGCCCTGGACATCGATGCCATCTCACCCTTCCCATGTAATTTCCACCATTCCCATGAAAATTCTTTCCCCAGTTTCCCAGTTCCCACACGGATCTGTCCTTGCTACCCTATCCCAGCTGCTCCCAGCCTGACACATGAAACACAACTTGTGCAAAACCTTTCCGTGTAGCAGCAAGCTCTGCTCCCGAAAGCAAAGCCCAGGGGAAAAGCTCTGGATGAGGCTGGAGCCTCTGTAATCCCATCAGCTGCAGTCCCCCTGGCACGGCATACCGGGGCGGATCCCTTGTGCCGCGGCGTCACCCAATTTGCGTGTTTTGCTAAAATAGAACACAAAATAAATTCTCTGTCTCGCCCCCTTCAGGGTTTAACCCATGCCCTCCCGCGGCCTGGGGGACTGGTGGCTGAAGCAGTGACAGGTGTTTGAAGGGTGCTGCTCCTCAGGGACACGCAGGGGATGTCCCCCTGTGTCCTGCCAGCATCTGCCCTCCTGCCTGCAAGTGTGCCAGCTAGACAGCCACTGTGGAGGGATTCAATTAGCATAGATATCATTAGGGGTAATTGCGCTGTTTACCAGTTAAGAGGAATGAAGGGAGATGAGCCCTGTGTGTCTGCCCTGAGGGTGAGGGGCCACCACCACCCTTCTTGGCTCAGGAGGTCTTTAAATCCCATTTACATTACAGTTAGGAAAACTATACGTATGCCTATCGGTGATAGACTGCACTTTCCCTTTCAACATTTTGCTGCTTGCCTCATACTCATCTCCATCCAGCCACGGGGCCAGCTGAGATCTCTCTCTGGTAGGCCAGCTGCCTGCCAGATCCAGGCAAGGGTTAAACAGGACATGGCCATCAGCATCCCTAACAAACCAGGGACGACTCTGCCCACTTCCAGCTGACCAGGTGCCCTTTGGCACCAGGGAACGGACAACCCTAGATCACATCTCCCCCTGTGCTAGGGCTGGTTATAGTTTAACCCCGCTCTCACAGTAGCTGCTAATCTGCATAGTGCTTGGGAAATGTTTTTTTTTCCAAGGGAAAGGGAGATGGAGGGTGCCAGCCCTGGAAAGGAGGGCACAGAGAAGGGCAGCCTCTTCCTCCACATGATGCAAGACCTGCTGCTCCAACTGCCAGCATCCCCCAGCATGTTCGCTTGGAGTAGAAACAGAGATTTATTTTAATGACTCATTAAAGCCTAATTGCATTCAGGCAGCAATACAGAGAGAGGAGCCTCCCACGTGCACCAGTACTACAGTCAGGACGGCTCTTGGAGCCTCCCCGAAAGCACAAGGCAGACAGACTGTCTCTTTTTAGTGGGGCCAGACATCAGGGGCAGCTGCTGGCTCTGGAAGTGTGGCTTTGTGATCAGGATCCAAAAACAACCCAGAAAACTCTCTGATCTTCTCTTCATTTGCCTCTGTCTGCCTGATGTGGCAGCTGCCACCAGCTGCTCATCCCTGAGCTCCAGGGAGGAGACGTGGCTGGCCCAGAGCTTGGATGCCCATCTCCAGGGCCTCTGGGTGACCATTTCCTAGCCTTGGGGACACAAGTGTTTGTAACCTCCCCCTGGGCTGCCAAGGACCCCATAGCAGGAGCAGGGTGGGATTTGCACAGGAGCCACCGCGGGTCACCCAGGCAGAGAGCTGGATGTGACATGGGGATGAGCTGCTCCTCCCATCCCGAGGCCACCACAAAGTGGCCATGCTAAAAACCAGCCAGCCTGGGGGGGAAGCAGCCCAAACCCCACCACTGGTGATCAGGGAAACGCTCGCTACTGACACCAGCCACGAGGAGCCCCCGTACCTCATCTTTCCCCGTGGGATGCAGACCCAGTGACAGCCATGCCACCCACGGGAACAGGAGCTCACAGCCACTTGGACTTCCAGAGATCCCCATCCTCAGGACATGTACTGGGAAGCCACTCCTGCTCTTCTCACTGGAGTGAATCCACTGACACCGACCTGAGGTTCTCCCCTCCTGGAAAGTTGCCCCATGCAGGGATGGGAAAGCCACAGGTCCGCTTTCCTGCTCTGCAGTTCAGACACCCACAGCATCCACAATGATGCCAGTGGTGTGCTGTGAGAGTACAGCCCACCTGGAAACAGACACCTCATGGAATGGAGAGGGTCACCCAGCCACAGCTCTGCTTTCCAAGCCACCAGGAATCCATCTGTCAGAGACTGCCCATCCATTGGGATCCTGGACCCCAGCCCCATAGCTGCGCACACCGGGGAAAGCTGGAGCCACACATTGCTCTGGGGTCAAACACAGGGCACAGCACCTGACCCAAACCCCACTGTTGGTGGTAAATCCAAGTGGAGTCATTCCAGGACCAGGTCCAGGACTGACTTTTCCATAAAGCTAAGGGAAAAGCTCATCTGCAGTTGCTTTACAGGACTACTCCCATTCCTTTCAGCCACTGCATCCCAGCCAGTGCAAGGAGGCACAATGCAACCGGGCACGGCCGGGCTGGCTGTGCAGAGCTTAACTCTGATGGATTTCAGTTTTGGTTTGTTTTTTGGTTTTTTTTTTTTTGGTTTTTTTTTTGTTTTGTTTTGTTTTGTTTTGTTTTGGTTTGGTTTGGTTTTGTTTTGGTTTTTTTTTCCTCATTGATTTATCCCACAGCAGGGCTACAGACTCATCCATCACTCAGGATGCTCCACCTCACTCAGCCCCATCGGGCGGGAGCGGGGCCGGCCGGGGTGGTCACGCACACACGGCCACACGCGCCCAGCGAGAAGGAAAACCCGACGGGAAGTCTCTGAATGTCTCCTGCTAATGAAGTGTGAAACTCGCTTTCAAGAAAACAAGGGTAACGGAGCCACGATAAATATTTCATCCTGGTGGGAAAGCAGAGACAGGGAAGGTTAGGAGGGCAGAGATGCCAGGAGGGGTAGGGGGCAAGCAGGGATGGGGGAGGGAGGGGGAGAAAGTGGAGGCAGCCAGGGCATGGAACAAAGGGAACACCACAGCCTGACCTTATTTCTGTTTGCTACTTGCCTGGGGGCTATCGGATTTGAGGTATGACCACAAAGCAGCTCCCAGAAATAGGAGCATATCTTGTGTTCCCGTTTGTGCCCATGGCTAAGTTGGGTGGTCCTGCACCAGCTGGGAGCATCTCAACACTCCATCCTGGCTCTTCCCAGCAGACACATGCAGTTGCCCGGCTCTCCTGTCGGTCCATGCACCCAAAATACCCCATGCAAAATGGCTGGAGGATGCTCTGCATTTCTCCACAGAGGAGGGTTTGCCAAGTGGAAACTCCTTCACACCTGGTTTCCACCCTGAAAAGGGTCTTTTGGGCTGGAGCAGTGCGGGGCTGGGCTGCATCTCCTAAGCAGGTCTTTGGAGCTGGCTGTCCTCAGGCCGGTGGGCAGGCTGAAATCCAGCACTTTGGAAAGAAATGGATGAGGATTTCACATCCCAGCAGAGATGGTGCCGGTATAGGATCAGACTCACTGACCTGATGCTCATCATCACATCAAGAATGGCAGCCTAGTGATGCTCTCCTCTCTTGGATTTTCAACAGGTGAAAAAGTCCTTCCTAGGAAAAGCCTTTTCTCCCACTGGCAAAGCCCAGGTTAGAACCCTCTGGATCCTGCAGGAACAGCACTGAATGCCAACCAGCAGCCCCAGTATACACTGTATCCTTCAAACAGCATCACAGAGAATTATGAGGCAAGCAAGGGGCAAAGCTGGGGAAGGGGAGAAAAACAGCTCCAGAAACACAAGCCTCCGTCGGGGTGGAATATTCCACCACCCCTTAGAAAATCTCTCTGCTGGAGAGACAATCAATAGTACACAAATGAAATACAGCTGAAACACTAAATGTTCCCACATGCCCTTTTGGAGGGAATAAAATCCTCCAGGATAACCTTAAGAGAAAACAAAAGGCAGGCAAATAGCTCAAGCACAGGTCTCCTTTAATTACTGCAGCCCAGTGAGAGATAAAACAGAGATCCTTCGGAATAAACAAAAGGATTTGATTTCCTCCAGCAAAGACAGCCACCATTTCTGTGGAGAGGTTTGGTGGGGAGGTTGGGGATTCGATGGGCTGACATGTTCTTGATGAATGGCAAAGCTTTGGGCCCCAGGAAAGGGAGCAGGAGGCTCAGCCCCTGGCTTGGGACTTCCAAAACTTCGAGTGACTGCAAAGAAGTAGGTTTAGAGAGGGCAAAACTCTGTCCTACCCACCCGAGCTGCCATCGGAGTTCACGGGGACTGAACAAACCCAGCACGGCGCTAAGTCAGACCACACAACCCCGAGAAAACGAGTCAGGATCTTGTAGGGCACCACAACCCCGGAGCTTCGCTCAGACGAAGCTGTGGTGCAGCGACCCGGTGCAGCCCCGGGATGCAGGGAGCAGGATGATGCAGAGAGCAGGATGATGCCGGGAGCATCCCACCCGAGCATCCCAGCCCGTTGTGCTCGGCGCCCCCACCACTCGAGCACCACTCCGGTTTCCCCCTTCCCATCGCAGCCCCAATCCCTGCCATAGCCTTTCCCTGGTCCCGAGGCCCCTGGAGAGCGCGGGAGCGGGGGCGGCGGGGTGCCCGAGCCCTACCTGGGCGCCCGGGCCGGGCAGGAGCGGGCGGCGGCGCGTCCGGAGCGCGGCGGCGGCGGCTGGGGCGGGGACGGGCCGGGACCGCGGGGGAGGGCCGGAGGAAGAGGAGGAGGGCAAGAGCAATAACAGCGGGAATAATAAATAATAGGAAGAAGAATAATTACCGGAGCGGTGGAGCGGGAGCGCCCAGGCGGGTCCGGCCGCGGGGGAGGAGTTTGCCGGGGCCGGAGAGGCCGCCCCCAGCACCGCCCCCGGCCCCACGGTAGGGGAAAGAGGGGGGACACCCGCTCAGCATACACAAAGCCTAATCCTCTCCCGGGGGAGCACACACTGGCAGCACCCCCGAACTCTTGGGTACCTCCAGGCTACCCTGAAAGCCAAGCCCTACAGCACCCCAGTCACTGTCAAACCTGCAACATCCCTCTGCCCAGGTCCTGCAGCACCTCAGGCACCCCAAAGCCACTCTTGCAGTCCCCCGAGCACCCCCATCCCTAACAATGTCTCCTGATGTCAGCACCGCCATGGCCGCGTGCTGCGTGTCCATAGGCTCTGGCTTGATCCATTCACCGTGTCCTAGCTACTCGTACTCCTCTGCAAACAGCCAGGAGAAAAACCCATCACACCCCGCTGCCACAGAGGTGAGCCAGGCCCAGGGGTGGGGATGCCGAGCCTGTCCACCATTGTTCAGACAGAACGACCCCCCTCCCACGACTCCCTGTAAAACTTCTCCCTCAGCAGACAGTGGCTTCCCTGTGTGAGACTGGAGCTGCTGCTGGCTTTGCTGCAAGTTTGGCCCATTGCTGTGTGCCCCAAGCCCGTGCTGGCACTGGGATGCCACACACACATAAAAGGTATTGTCCCCAGCAAGAGTTTCCAGCTGCTGGGAAGCTTTGAAGCTCCAAAGCAAGAGTTTAAGGTGGAGAAGGTAGAGCTTGCAGTTGGCATCGCCTTTGGAAGCAGAGAGCTGCTCACTGCCGGAAGCTACAATAAACGTAATTGAATCTCATGCCTTGCACCACAAGCTGACGGCTGCAAGTGTGAGGATTACTGGCCAGGAGAATATGTGTTTGCCTGTTTCTCTCTGATTTTGGTCTCAACAGGGCACAGAAGCCATGGCAAGGCAGCACAGCTTGGTGGGATCAATGCAGAACCTCTGCTACAGCAAGGCAGGCAAACTCTCCTGTGCTTCAGTTTCTAAGGACAAGACACCACTGATACTTCCCCTCCCTGCAGAGCAAGCTATAAAGCTGGACAGAAAACATCACTCACCTTCTCCTCCGTCACCTTGCCGTCCGTCAGGGCATCCCGGTGGGCACGGATTGCTCCTCCTGCTCTTCCAGCCCAGCCCTTGCAGCTGCTGGCTGCCCCTGCCAGGAGCCCGACCTGCTGATTTCTCCCTGGGATCCGGCAGCAGAGCCGAGCCGGGAGGAAATAAACGCTCGTTTGGATGCAAACGGCTCTGCGCCTTTAGCAAAAGGGCAGGATGAATTATGAAATGCAAAGAAGAGATAAGTGGATCCTGCCACAGCACTTACCCTCTGTGCTGCAGGATCCGAGCGCCTGCTGGCTGTGGGATGAAGGGCTGCGTGGCACACACCAACACCTGCACTCAGCCCGGCCAGGGACAGCCTCCCTATTCCCCTGCGGTGGGGGAATCCACAGCATCCACTCCAGCACATCGGAGGGCTGGCAAATACAGAGAAGACCTGAGCGAGGAGAGCGAGCACGAGGACTATTTCTATGCAGGGTGGTAGAGATGCATTTCCCTGTTAGCTGGGCTTCAGAGCTGCTGGAGGGATGGGAATTAGAGACATCCAGGCGAGCACAGAGGAGGAGGCCAGGAAAAGTGACCAAGTCATTTCCTGGGCTGCCCTGGGCAGGATGCGAGGAGGTGATGACAGCCCAGGATGCAGGGAGAGCCACTTCTCCCCTCAGCAAATGCTGCCAGGACCATGGGAGACATTATTACAGCTAATTCAGGAACTGACATTTCTCCATTTCCATGGATGGACATGGAAAAGGGTTTCTTTGGGATTAAGGAGTCACTTGGCTTACACGGATCTGAGATTGCCCAGATCCAGATGAAGCTCCTCCATCAACCCTGTGGCTCTGGCCCAAAGCAGGCAGGCACTGCAGGAGACCACAACAAAGCGAATGTGAAACAGCATCGCTCCAGCGAGCAGGTTATCAGCTCGCCTGATTCCAGTGCTGGTCTCGTTTTCTTCCCCCTCAAGCTGTCTTTCCTATTGTTGTTCCATTATTTTTTAAAGCAATGCATGCATGACCAAACAGAACAGAGAAGGTGGGATTCCCACTTTGTTGTGGCTGGGAAAAGCTCAGAAACAGGAGCGCCAGATGCTCTGCAACGGGGAAGAAAATTAAAGCCGAAGTTTTTGTTTTCAGTCGATGTGGTTTTAAATAAAACACACGGTTTGGGAGGCTCAGCTGGTGTGTTTGGAGTGTTTGAGGTTAGCACTACTGGCAAATCAAGCAGCAGTTTGATACAAAATCCTTGTCAAGTTCTTATTTCAGTTTGTTTTGGGGCAAGAGAAACACAAAGCACCTGCAAAGCATCCTGCCTTGTTGGCATCTCGGGATCAGCTGCTGCCAGGGCACCACAAACAGCTCAGCGTGCCCACGTCCCAGGAACACAGGTACCCTGGCAATAGAGGGATCATAAGCCTCCCAGACTCTCACCCTCTGCACCCCTCAGATTTTGCAGTACCCACACATACAATTGACGTTAAAGCTTGTAAGTGTTGCAGCTAATCCAGTATCAGCAGGGGAAGTTCTTGTGGGTTTTATAAAATCCCATCTTTCCTGTGCTGGAAAGGATTTCACTGCCTAGTTTAAAAAAAATAAATCAAACCCATTAAATACTTTTGGCTCCTTCTGGGTTTTCCTCTGTTGTAAAAAAATCTAAGCCCCCACACTTCTCTTTCCATAATGATACTTTACACTTATTCATGAGGATGAACATTCAGGCAAATAACTCAGTGAATCCTTAGTTTAGGTGCTTCTTCCACGATATGTGCACATGCAAACCCCACAAGATGCCCAGGTGTGTGCACAGAGCCCCAGCCCTGCTGCAGAGCCCTGCTCCCGGATGTCCTTGCCTTGGTACACCCCAGCCCCCTGCACTCCAGCACATCAATCATTTCCTTCCTGTTCAGGCCAGCATTTCCACCAGCCCAAATCGCTGATGCTGGAGGATGCTCAGGAGCTGAGCAGCTGCTGGCAGGAGAATTTATTTTGTTCTGCGCTGGATCTCGCTTTTATTTTCATTTTAGCAGAGACCAAGGCTGCTGTATCAATCAGAAAAAGCCTGACAGTGCCAAATTCTGTCTTCACCTGCATCTAGCCTGTTTCTCACAGGTTTCAAGCTCCCCAGTTGCCTTGTGCATTCAACATAAGGGCTTCTGGGCTGAAAATGGGGCATTAACACATGGAAAGGTCCTCAGGACCAGCCAGAGTGTGTCTCTGTGTCTCAGGTTGGGGGTGAGTGTATGCCTAGGTTACAGCGTCTCAGCACAATCCTGTGATACCCTTGCCCCTCACTGAACCTTCATCCCTCTCATCCCCATCCGGGAGCATATGGCCACAGCCTCCAAAGCCTGCCTGCTTCCTGGGGTGTCGCCTTGATTTTTCAAAACCTTCTGATATTTACATACTTGGAGTCAGAATTCCCACACTTTTCTCAAAACACTATGTGTTTCTCACATTCCTTCTTAGAGGAAGAGAAAATTGACAGACTGTTCAACTAGCCAGTGTGACTTAGAGGAGATATATTATCCTCCAATCCACTCTCACTTTAGAGAGTCTATAAATTGTAAAAACTGTAAATAAAGTTCTCCTTTTTTGCCTTGAATGACTGAGCGTGTCCATCGTGCTCCTTCCGTGTCACAGCGTGACACTGGGGAGAACTCAGGGGAGCTAATGCACAGCTTCCCCCTGCAGAGCACATTTCCCATGCCAGATGTGCATTCATTAGTCATCCTACACCTCGGTGGGTTTGCTTTTGCCTGCGCAAACACTGAAAAACGAGCCCAGCCGCACAAGGAATATTCAGCAGGAGCTGCCCAGCAACCCAGACATCTCCATTATCTGAGGGATGTGCCCATCCTGCATCCCAGGGACCACACATACCCAGGCATCAGTGCCAGAGGAAGATCTCTGTGCAGCTGCACTCCCCCCCAAATCTGATGTGTTTAGGAGATTGCAGAGACCTCCCCCCACCCCATCCCAATGGGCTGGGGGAGAGATGTGCTGTGGCACCTGCACATCCACTGAATGGGGCAGATGGTTGTTTTCCCCCAGGAGCTGGTCATTGCCCAAAAGAGAATCTTTCTCCATCACTACAACTATCTAGGAACTGCAGCCCAGGTGTCGAGGACCAGGGCTGTGCACACTGCACAGGGACACACAGGGCTGCCCATCCGTCTGCGCTGGAGGAGACGCAGAATGGGCCTCGGCTAATGTCATTAGCCAAGAGTTATGCTTTCTCCTTCCCAAAGACAAATACCATTAAAGCTCAGGCTTGAGTATTTTACATCCAGAGCTGCAATGGTGTTCCCCTGGGACAGGGGTTTACAGCGTTGGGCTGTGATTAGGCAGCAGGGGAGTATTAACCCCTCAGAGCATCAACCTGGGAGCAAGAGCTGCTCCCCCCTTCAGCTGGTTCAGTCTCCCCATCCCAGGGGTAAGGGAAGAAGCTCGAAAGTCCAGGGGGATCAAGGCACAGGATTTAAAGATGTGGGGGGCAAATCTGGGTAGTCCATGGTTTACTTTGCCCATGTGCTCCTAGACCCTGCCAGGAGCTAAGGATGGAATTTACCTTACCTTGAGATAGTTTAGGTGTGGGGAAAATATCCCATATTACATTTTGGACTGTTCAGTCTCAAACTGGGATGTTTTCCCTGAGTTGAGTAAACACGTCCCTCCAGGTTCATCCTCTCCAAGAGACACAGAGTGATCCACACTAAGGGAACAGGGCAAGTTTGGGACAAAAAAGGGGGAAGGGACAGCACCACCAACTGTATCCACTGGGACAGCTACAAGAATGGTGGTGCCCATAGAAAACAGACAAATTAAAAAACCTGTTGATTTTCACTCTCCTTGCCCAGCACATGTGAGGAGGCAGGGTTTTTCCCAGCCAACACAGGGATCCCACAGGGGAAGTGCTGATGCCCTTTCCACCACTAGTGGATACAGCTCTGGCATGAGACACAGCTTTCCTTTTGCCCACCCACAAACATGAAGCCTAAATATTTATGGATCTGAACCACTTTTCCTGGCTCCAGGAAGGATATGCCCCACCCTGTCAGCAACCTGGGGCTCACCCTTAGCAAGGAGGTTTTACCCTGCTCCAGTGCCCCCCTGGTTAGGGGAGATGGGCTGCAGGGAGGTGATGCTGGTCAGTTCTCAGGGGTTTCCTTGGTGCATCGATTGCTGAGGGGTCTCTGTGCCTGCCAAACCACAGCCCTGCTTGTCTTGGCAGTGGCACATCGATCACTGTGGGCACAGCCACAGCACTGGGTTGGTAGGGAAAACATGCCCAGAGGGATTTGTGGTTCATGTGGCTCTATGCTGGTTTGAAAGCAAAACCAGTGAGAGACTCTAAGTCAGAAACACAATTTAATAAGAGGAAAATAAATAAAATAAAGTAAAATAAAGTAAAACACAATAAATGCAATAGTATAAAAAACCACTGACAGAGTCAGAATACAACCTGACACCCTGTTAGGGTGGTAGTAGCAGTCCAGATGAAATGCTCTTGTTGAAGCAGTGATACTGTAGGAAGGTCTGCTAGCTCTTGTCCTCTTGGAGTCCAGTGGGTAAGGCTGCCTGTGCTGTCTCAAACCCTGGATTATATCCAAGTGGGAATGCTTGGCTCCTCCCCCTGGGCAGAGCATCTCACAATGGGATGATCTCATTCTATGAGTCATGCAGTGGGTCCTTGATGGCCCATTAACCAGAGATAGCTCCCACAGGGAGTTACCCATGAGACATGGGCACAGCATTGCTGGGCCATGAACAGGAGAGAAGGGAAACATTGCCCCAGCTGGTTTCAACAGCTCATGAAGATGGGGATAGAATACATACTTTGGGCACATCTTACAATGTAACCTAGGACAGGCTCCAAGCAAGGCCAGCAGCAGGCACGGGGAAAAGCCCATCCCAGCCCCAAAGGGGGAGTTTGGGTGATTCTTAGCAGAGTAGAAAGGACAGACAGAGCAGAAAATTAACTCCTTGCAGCCAAGAGTGACCTTACCACACATATACCAGCCACCTCTCTAGGCTCATGGTAACACAAGCTCCGTGGTTTGGTTGGAGCATCCTCCCAGGAATCACCCACAGGCCATCCATGCCACAGGGCAGCACAGGGCAAACCCACAGGGAAGAAGTCAAGCTCATATACTGGCAAGCTTCAGGAGCCATCAGTGAGGAGCAAGGGGTGCAGTGCTGCGGCGTCACATGTTTAGGAGGGAAGCTGATGCCTTATCCCCAAGAAGCCACTCCAGAGAAGCAGCTGCTTGGAGAATCTCAGGGAAAGCAATCAAGCTCCCACATCCACACACATGCCACGTGGCTAACAGCAGAGAAAGGCAGAAGGCCCTTGGTCTGGAATGGTTCCAGCAGGTTATTTCCAGGTAGTGCTGAAGGGCTGTCCCAGTGCCGAGAGGGAGATTGTGGGCCGGTCCTGGCTTAAGTAAGGGTTACAACAGCCAGTGACCTTGAGGCACAGGGGTGGTGCAAAGGGCAGGTAAGGTAAGGTCCTATAGGAAGAGAGGGCCGGTCACCAGAGAGATACTAAAGGGTTAGAGAATCTACAGGGTAGGGAGGACCCAGGGCAAACCATTGTACACAGAGCACCATGGGGAGGTCCTGTCTCTCAGGCCAGGCAGGTGACTATAATTTATCCTGCCAGGGCCAACTCCTAGGTATTATATCAAAAGGTTGCAGGGATTCCACACAATGGTGCCACCCAACCCAAACCAGCACACCCAAGCCCCTGCACAGGGCTGGGCTAAAACCTCCACTGGAAGGTTTTCTCCCCTCTTCAGGGAGCAGAGCCCTCTCCAACTTTCCTGGGTGCACAGGAGCCTTTCAAAGTCACACTCTGGCCATAATCAAGACAGCAGTGCCTGCCCAAACCCTGGCACTGGCTGCTCCTGGTTGTGGGCAGACAAGCCTGGCTCTTCTCTCCTTCAGCATAGGTGAGAGGGAGATCAGGGAAGACCAAGACATTACCCCAGTGACCACCCAGACAGCCCCCAGGAGCCTGCAGGGCTCTGGCTCTCTGTATCCCACTTTCCCTGCCCTTCCTCATGTCCTTGTCATGTGTCAGCTCCTTTCCAGGTAGCTGCAAGCACATGGGCAGCCACAGCTTTAAAACTGCTGTGAACAAGCCCAGGAGAGTAGTGATGAGCCAGGCTGGTCCTAGGGCAGCCCCCCTGCAATATATGGGCCTGGAAATCCAGGGAGCTACTCATGGGACATCGGTGGCCAGGACAGGGATGAGGAACACCACCTTCCCCTCGCACTGCCGAGCCGTGCAGCCCAATTTGTGAGGCTGGGAAGGACGCTCAGCCCCGGTTTCTGGCCCATTCACTTCCCTTCCCGCAGCCCCCAGCTCTGGCTCCGGCCAAGGAGCCGCATGCGGCAGCAGGGGAGGGCTGCCCGGCTCTGCACGCAGCCTGGCCACGGCCACACGTGTGCGGCAGGAGCAAGGGGAGATCAGCCCCGGGTCACTCAAATGCAGCTGGAGCAGCGCGTGGGCTGAGGCTGCAGCACTGAAAGGTTTCCGAGCACCTCCAGTGCCTGGGGAGCAGCTCTCACCGCCATCTCAGCTCCTCTCCATCTCGCTCCCAAAGTGGCCGGGCCACCAAAACGAGCTGGTCTCACACTTCTTGCAGCCCCTCCCAATGTCTGGAAGTGCTGGAGAGAGCAGTGGGGGCAGCCACGGCCCCTAAAGCATCCCTGCCTCCCCGGCCCCTGCTCGCTCCAGCGTAGCCCAGACTTGTCCTCATTTCAGGCTGGGCAAACGGCGGCCTGGCCCCAGAGGTAGTGAGATGATGCCAAACCTCCTAATGGAGCTTGACAGCAGTGGGATTAAAAGCACAAGTGAGATCGCAACCCCTCTGCAATCAGCTTCTGCCCTGGAAGAGCTGAATCAGAAAAGAAACCTCCTGGCAGCAGGGAGGGGATGAGGAGCCCGCTCACGAAGGGTGAGGGCAGCAAGGGCCAGGGGGAGCCTCGTCCATCCCCGAGCCCTCTTCACTTGCCCTGCCAAGTCATTGTCAGTAGGAAGGAGCCAATCTTCCTCTCCTGCATCAGCACTGGGAAAGGGTTTCACCAGCAGCAGTCCCAGTTCCAACTGGTCCTAAACTTTGGATGCAGATCAGCCCATGCCATCTGTCCCCCTTCTTCTTGCTGCCTGCAAGGTCAAAGCATTCCACAGCATCCACAAGGAGCTCCCTCCTTTCTCCCTCTCCACTGAATGCTGTGCTTGGAGTGGTGCCACTGACACTGGAAATGACACCTGAGCAGCTGGGTGCAAGATGGAGATAAGATGGGAGAACTCCCCTGGATGCAAGGAGTGCTCTGGAGGACACCCACAGCCCCTGTTTCTGTGGGACAGGGTGTGCACAGATCCTTGCAGCCAGCACCAAACCCCTGAGCACAGCCCTGGTTCAACCAAAAGGCACCATTTCCCACCCGAGGGATGCTCCAGCAGAATTGCTGCCCCACACAGTCCTTCCCACCAGCAGGAATATCTTGGCACTTCCCCCAAAGCCACTCAAACGGGCCTTTGCACAGATGCAGTGGTGGCCGGCTTGCATGAGCCATCACAGGGATGTCCTCCAAAAGGCCAGCAAGGCACAAGTACTGTCCCCATCCCTGCTCATCCGAAACCCAGCAGCCAGAGGCTGCTCTCCTGCCTGGCAGTCATTTTCTCCCAGCAAATGCAAGGCAAACCCAGGACTTTTTACTGCAAGAAGGAAGCCACTCCTGGGACCAGTGGGAAGAGCTGATAGGTCTTGGCACAGCGCTCAGGCTGAAAAGCTCCAGCTCCAGACCTTATTTTGCAGTGACCTGTACCAAGATTTGGCTTTTCCTTTTTTCTTGCCAAATGGAAAGAAAAAGAAAGCCTTCCAGGTCAGAGGAAAGAAAAGCATTTACTTGTGGGTCAGGTGAAACAATCTGATGCAGAGTTGAATGCACTTTTATCCTCCCCAAACAAGAAAAAGATCCACCCATCTCAAAAAAAACCCCATCTAAAAATAAAACCACAAACGTTTTTAGGGTCAGAAGCACTCAATTTTGGTTTTCAAGCCCAAATGATTCTCTCAGCTGAACCCCACGTTGCAAAGCATGGCTTGACTCAAAAGTGCAGAGGGGTAGGGAGGGATAGGCTGAGGCATCGATCTGGAAAATGTCACCCTCGCCGAGATGGCAGAGCCACAGCGACCACCGCAAGGCCAGCCCAGGACCACACGTGTCCCCGGAGCGCAGCCTGGGAACCCCGAGCTCCGCTCTGCCTGCTGCGGTGCCGGGAGGGAGGAACGGAGGGAGGGAGGTGTTTGGCCACCTCTGCAGCACTGCTCATCCAAAGCGAGTTGTCACTTCCCATCCTCCTCGCCAGCCAAATCCTTCCTGACATCCCGTTTAAAACTCCAAGTACTCAATTACCACTGCGGCCAGGCAGCCAGGAGAAACTCTTCCATAAACACATCCCCCAAAACAAAATCCCTGCCCGGAGCACCGCTCCTCACCCTTCCCAGACCCGCCCACATGCCAGGGGTACACCTGGGTCCTTCGTGAGGTGGTCCAGGTGTGGCTCTGCTCTCACGTGCACGGCCCCAGCCACAGGGACACCACGTTTCTGCTTCCCACCAGCCCCGCAGGGGCAGAGCCACCCGCCCCAGCTCCATCCACCCACCAGGGCTGACCCCAGACCCCTCCCGTCCCCGACTCCATTAGCAAATCCCTGGAGCACACACCTTGCTGGTGTTTTGCTTAACCCCGGCTTTTAGGGAGAGCTGCAGAGCTACGCTGCCTTTCAATTTTTAATTTCCTCTAAACATTTTTGTCCTCTCCCCAGGGACTCCGAGTTGATCACCTCTGCTGGCAGCACAGCTGCCCCACAGCTGTGGGGAAGGGGGAAACAAGGGCAAGGGAGGGGAAAGCAGCTCCACCCCAAGCTCCTTTGGAGGGGTGGGACCCCTTCACATGCACACCGTGGGATAAGGGGCATCCACACGGGGCTCCCCAGTGCCCCATGGAGATGATCCACAAGGAGGAGGAGGGGGAATGACTCCAGATCCCTCCAGGAGGGAGGGAGGGACACGACACCTGTAGGGTTATTGTAGAGCAGAGCACCCTCCTCCTTCCATCAGACACCTCTATGGGTCTGAGTTCCCCCAAAATTGACAAGAAGGTTTATCCCAGTGCCTGACACAGCTGCCCCTCCTTCCCCACTACTTGATACTGGCACACAGCAATGCCCAAGAACAAGGACATGAATACAGCATCACTTTCCATTCCCTGAGGCATCTTTCTCTTTTTTCTACTGCCTTAGGCAACAAATGTACAAACATGGACCTGCTGGGCATGAGGAATGTGAGCTCAACTGCTCTGGGAAGGGGGATGCTGGGAAGAGCAGCTCAGATTACCTTGGAGCAGTGGAGCAGCTCCAGGGGGGTTTTCTGTCCCTCAGGTGCTGGGGCCATCCAGGCTCAGGGTTAAGGTTCAGTTCTTCATCTTTTATGTTAATTGAAAGTGCATGGAAAACTAACCAAGCACTAGCAGACAATATGTGAATGGCAAAACTGCAAAGTAAAACAGAAATTCTTATCAGTTCAGCATGAGGAAAGGTACATGGAATAGAAGCAAGTCTCTGCAGCCCACCTTCAGCAGGTACCCAGGGTGCAAAAAGACTGATGTGCCTGGAATATGCTCCATCCATATCCAAACTGGCAGGTTTGGGATTTCCCAAATCACAGGGATACTGTTTAACACTTGCCGGCTCCCTCCCACAAACGTGCTGCTACCTTTCTGCACACATGTAAGCTCCCACCACCCACACAGCACCTTTCAGACCCCATGGCATCTCCCCATTCCCAGTGTTCTGAAACAGCAGTGGGAGCCATCCCAAAAGCTCCCAGTTCCATGCCCAGACAGCCTGGGGACCTGCTGCACCCCAGGCAGGGAGTGGGACAGAGGCAGCTCCTGCTGGGCACGGGGACCTGCCCACTGAGCAGGATGCTCTTCAGCCCCTCACCTCCCTCACCCTCCCAGGCCCGCAGAGGAGTTTGAGGCTGCAGGGAGCTAAGATGCTGAGCACTGGCCTCGGCTGCCACCTAGCAGTGAGCTGGCAGCAGCAGGGACACGCTGACAGCTCTTCCAAGTTCAGGGCCCTGCTGCAGCCCAGGGAGCCGCCAGAGAGGATCTGGGGGTCTTCTCAGGACACCTCACCCTGGGCCCAGCTGTCACCTCCCTGAAAGCAAAGGGGGTTCTGCAGCAGAGGGTGAGCTCTGAGCAAGCTCAGCTCCGTTGCAGTGAAGGATGACAAAAATGTGCAGTGAGTGCCCCAACCCAAACGTGGCACCAGAGAAGTCAGGAAACCTCTGAACCTCCCAAAAGGGCTAGAGAGCCCCCACTCCTCAGCTTTCTCCTTCATCTCCTTCATTAGCTTTCCCAGCAGCTACTTTCTAACCAGCCACAGATTTTTGGGTTTTAGTTGTTTCACATGCCAAACCACCCTTAAATACTGAAATTAAAAAAAAAATTAGAAAGAATAATACAATGGTTTGGGTTGGAAGAGAGCTTTAGATTTACTAGTCCAACCCACAAACGTCTTATGCTGGGCTTTTACCCATCCCAGTATTACTGCTAGTATAATTGAGCTTTTCTTGGTGGTTTGCAGAGGAACATACCTCTGGCATGGGTGCAGGTGGGCACAAAGTGGCCCTTGAAGCCCCTGAAGATGTGAGGAACACTCCAGGTACCAGAAAAGCAGCTGGATGCCAGCATTCCTAACCAGGGCTCTTCTGTTTTCACAGCTTTTCGCTGCATTAACACCCATTAGGATCACTTGCCAAAGGCAAGGAGCTACACAAACATAATCAAGCTTCAGGCTCTCTCTCACTGGATTCCTTACAGATTTTATTCCATATCTTTAAGATGAGATTCCTGACACTTTGTACACATGCCATCCAACAAATCAGAGCATCATCTTCTTGGGGAAGGAGGTTTCTTCGGCTCTCCTCACAGCAAGGAGTGTGTAGACCAGCCACTGTGTTAAAAACCAAAACCACATCCCTACAAAATGTCAAAACAGCTCATGCACTGAAGCTGGGAGGGATGGGCAGCCAGTTTCCCTCTCCTAAACTTAAAGGATACATAACACAATGTGACACTTGGATGTCCACCTGAACCATTATATTAAAGATCAGTAACTCAGTACACCACTGGTACAACAAAACCAAACGATTTTCCTGAAAGTAAAACTAACATTTATCACACATGCTGGGCACACCTGAGACATCACATTCCAGGTTTTTTCAAGGGATTAAACGTTCCTGAACAAAAAAACCCCCGACAGCATGGTCATACAGAGAGCCTGTGCTGCTCCAGACAGCCTTCCTTGGCAGCAGCTCCAGCTTCTCCCCTTATCACACCTTCCTTGTCAGGCTGGGCAGCCCCTGAAAGTAGGCATGGGAAGTGGCCAATCATGCAGCTGCCAACACTGCAGAGAGCACAGCAGGAGGGACACACAGTTCCTGAGGTGACCCTTGGTCACAGAGCCCAGAGCACTGCAGAGGCCAAGCATGAGACTTCCAGGAAGGTCTTGGTCTTCATGTTTTCTTCATCTGCATAAAGAGGAACACAGAAATGAAAGATCAAATCTACACATGCAAATCCAAGAGCTCCAGTTCAGACTGAAATCCCTTTTGCCTGCACCTCACCAGGTCATGGAAAGAAGACTTGCTATGCACACCTCTTTGATGAGTCTGACATGGTATAATGCAAGGACCCCTCTCCCTCTCCTCCTGCTGCTCCACCTCCGCTTCCCCAGAGGTGGGAAATCACATGTGAATTCAGTAGTTTTTGTCTAGGGAACTTTAGAGAGAAAGTTCCAAGGCATAAACAGCCATTGCCTTTGGCAAGTGACTTAATCCACCTTGTAAAATGAGCAACTCCTGTATGGGTGTTGTAAATTCTTCCATCATTTGGAAGATGGAAGACAAACACACACACACACACAGGGAACTCACAGGGTTTACAAAATGCTTTAGTTCTTTATGGTTGAGAGACTGGAAGGCTCAGTATGAACTGAGCACTGGAGTGGAGAAACAAATGCTTTTGCACTCAAGCAGCAGAAAGTCTAGAAAAGAGAACAAAACCCAACAATGAGAGAACTAACCCTCAATTCATTTGTTCCCATTAAACAATTAGAAATCCATTTTGCTGCACAAACCCAATACATTGCATCCAACTCTTTATTATGGTGGCATCTCCAGCCCACAGAAACACCAACATTTCCATCTGTTCCAGCAGCACTAGCCTTAGGATACCCAAGAGGGGCTGCAAAACTCACAGCACAGTAACAGACTGCTCAGCTCTCTGTCAATTTTGACTGATGGATCTGTTAATACTGTCAAGGGGGCCCAGCATGAATAGTGCTGCCATGAGTCCAGCAGTGGGATGTACAGCTTCCTAAAGCTGGGCCCTGCTGGAAAAACTCTCTATCTGATCTGAGTCATCTTGTCTCATTTCTGCTGGTTGCCTGGAGTGAATAAAAGAGGTGTAAAGGTCTTCCACTGACTTGACTAAGACAGCAGGCATTGAGGATTCTCCAAGAGAAGGAGGTGTCTGCAAATGTATGCAAAAAAAAATTGAGAGGGTGCAATTAGTGCACTCAGCTCATTAGCTGCCCTGATCTTAATTATCTCTCAAAATTTACAAAGAAGTGGAAGGTCAGCAAATGGATAATTAAAAAACCAGAACAACAAGACCACACAACAATAATACCCCAGTCCCCTTGGCCAAAGGGCAGATATTTCTCCACAGCAAGCTGGAAAGAGCCACAGATTATTACAAGACACAAGGCACCCTCTCTTAGCAAAGAATGAACAGGTGTCTCATCTCTCAGCAGCCCCACGCAGGACCAGTGATTGCAATGACAGAGGGAGTTTCTGCAAGGAGGCAGGAGCTGAGTCAGAGGAAGCCCCTCTGCATTTCTGCTTAAGAATTCAAATTAAATTCACATTTCAGGGATGTTCACTCATGTCTCAGCCACAGACAAGAGTTGATGTTTGTATTTTTTAACTCAGTATGGAGAAGAAAAGCAGTGAAATGACAGACATGCAGAAGTTCAACCACAGCTGTTCAAAAACTGGGTACTTGCTCTCTAGGCTGCTTCTGTTGTTAAGGCACGAGGGGACTGTGAGGCACTCCTGCAGCAGCAAGGATGGCTGGGCAGCAGGAGTTCAGTGCTGACAGGATGCCAAGATAGGCATCACTAGAGCCCAATTAGCCAACTACTCAGCTGGATACCAGCAGCTCACTGAAAACCTCTGCTTAACATGCAGGAAAAAATATGAGTGGTAGGACATGGTCACAAGATGATTTTTGTCTCTTCTTGCTGGCAACGCCACTCTTACTGAGGGACAGGATGCAATACATTCCTCTGGTCTTCAAATCACCACCTATGTCTGACATTTATGAATCTTGCTTTAGTCAGCTAGGTAAGGAACCCTCCAGATTCCTGAATTTGAAACACAAACTCAGATTTGCAGTCTTCCCCACATTACCTTCTTACAAATAAATATAATAAGATGATGGTTTGTCTTTCAGTTCATTTGATAAATTGAGCAAGGACTTCAATATCTGAGACATACAGTTTACACAGAGTTTCTCTAGCACAGGAACCTAAGTTTGCTAGGAAAAAAACCCCCAAAACCTAGAGAAAATGAGTACTTTACAAGTACTCTTACTTTACTAGCATTACACTTGCTTCTACTCTTCTTTCAGTGCAGCGTCAGAAACAGCCCCAGAGCAGGCCCACTGCTGAACACTTCAACAGCTGACATTGGCTTGGAAGGTGTTTTGGACCCTGTAGTAAAATGTCTCATGAAAATACTACAATTTAAATACACAGAAAAGGGGAGAGAATCACTTGTAGACAAGTGCTCCTGGTGTTTCTAATGGCTTCTAATACCTTAGACTGCACTCAAGACCTGGGGTTTACTCCCTGCTAACCTCTCTGTTCAGCAGTTAATCAAACTGTTTAATAGCCAAGGGCTTCTCTTTGAACATGCTCTGAAACCCAAGGTGTAAAGCATATACATATGCTTTACATTCACCCTTAAGAGTTGTTTTTTAAACAAACCTGTAGTTGTACAGAACCTTATCCCCAGCAACAACCAGGTCTGCAAATCACTTCCTTTCAGGTCAGTTTAGGATTGCAAATATTACTGGAAATATTCACCACTAGCATTTGTGGTCTTTTCCTGCATTTACAAACTACTACCCTGAATTATTACACATCCTTTGCCAAACCCCAAAGATCTGAGAGGAAAACACACACTTCCTGGCTCCCAGGGGTGCAAAACCATGGAAGTGCCAAGTCAAACTGATCACAAGAATCTGGCACTGCTCGGAGTTCTCAGAGTCCACTTTCAACTGGAAAATTATGGTGCACATATGGGAGGTTAGAGAGAGCACACAGACTCCCTGAAGTCTGCAAAGGGATCAGAGGACAGACAGCTAGAAAGGTATTTATGATCCACATAAATAATAGTTTTCGTATTATGTTTCTGCTTGCTTTTTATAAAAGCAGAAAACCAACTCCACAGAAAACTTCCACGGGACTAAAACAAGACATCTGCTGAGCCCTGGAGCTGATTTCATGGAATGACAGCTGTGCCAAACTCTCACCTGCTCAGCCCCATCCTGCTTCAAGGTTGCTGTTTCACTGTCTGCATCTTGAGATTCCAGCTGCAAGCAAAGGTCTGCCTCCACCACTTCAGCATTTCTCTGCTTTTCACTGGGCTGAACATACAAGGCTGAAGGATTCAGTTCCTCAAACTCCTAGAACAAATAAAAAACACATCATAATAGTAAAAAAAACTCCATGTTGTAGCTACCTAAGAATAGAAAGGATTCAGCAAATCTCTAACAGGTCAGCAAATGAATGAAGGTGCACAACACCCAAGAGTTAGCTCCAAACTCTTGCAGAAATGGCTTTATTAAGAAAATCAACTGCTCTTTTGCCAGCAGCAAAATGCCCCCTCCCCCAAAATTTGGCCTACACATGCAGAAATACCATCACAGGATCTAATCCTGCCTGCATTCTGCATATACTGAATACAACAACCGATAGAAGCATTCCAGGCAGTAAAACTCAGCTTTCTGCTGAAATACAAAATGGTGGCAGTACCTTTCCAAGGGTTTGCATAATCCACACAGTTCTTACTTGGAACTGAGCTGAGACATGCAAACAAGGCCACAGGTAAGCCTAAAGCACAAATGATCTGGCTTACAACTGCTGTGACAATAGGCAATTACCATGGTTATGCCATCCAGCACTGTACATTTCACTGGCAAAGTATGACAGTTTGTAAACCAAAACCATTTTCATATCAACTTTTAATCCACTGCTAGAAGACAGGCTGGAAACAGTTTGTTCCACTATATGGAACATCTCTGCTGTACCATCAGATTCCACCTTAGCCAAAAAGCAAGTTCTCCCCATAGAGTTAGACACTCTGGGATGCAGTCACAAAATGAAAAGCCACAGGAAAGCATGGAATACCAGTTTTACTCTTCACAAAACCACTTGCTTCAAGGTAAGAATCTTCCCATTACAGGCACCCAAATAGGGATCCTTCCCTTCCTCTTCCTTTCAGCAGCACACGCCTCTCTCCTGACCTGGGAAGGAATATTCTCTCCACAGACATCAGCATATCCCATATCCCTTAAGACAGAGTGGAGGTAGACATCCTGCTTGGCAGATGTGTCACACAGGAAGATGTACAGAACACCATCCACATATTCATCCACGATGCCCACAAGTTCCTTGAAGCGACAGAGATGCTTGAACAGGAGAATTGCTGAACTGGACCACATACCCTGAAGAGGAAACAATGTAAAGTTACCATGAACAGACCAATGTCCACCACCTGAGACTTTTCCTTGTGATGGGCACTTGTCAGAAGCCAACTGAGCTAGGGCAGGCTAGTGACAAATACAAGAAAGTCAGGCAGGTAAGTTTCCCAGCATCAAACTAAACCAAACTACCCCAAAGCCTGCGATTCTCATTACACTGCCAAGTCCCTTTCACCCTAAATACCTACTTCCAAACATAGTTCCATGGCATTCCCCAGTGATTTTATCCCAATTGCCTAAAATAACAGTTGTTTGTTGGTTTTGTTTGTTGGGTCTTCTTTTTTAATTCCTGGAATCACATGACTTCACAAACATTAGAAGTATCAGAAGTTATTAGGATGCTGCTAAGCCTCACCACAAGGAAAATTGCGATTAACCCTCAAAACCCAGAGGAAATAACTTTTAAAAAGCAACATCTTTAAAAACACACAGGCAGCAACTCTGCTCAAATGCTTTCCTTCAGAGACTGAACTTCTCAGGCTTCTTCACCAAGAGGTTTCCCATCAGAGAGAAACTTTCTTATGACCTCTGTAACTCTGGCTATGCTAACTGCATCAAAACAACTCACTTAAAAATCTGTCACAGAATAAGTTTTTAAAACAGAGGGTTGGAACTACCAAGGCTTCAGAAGGACTCGGGGGAACTACTGACAGGGAGAGGAACAAGTTTGCTGTGTTGCTTAACAGTAGCCATCTGTTGCTGCAAGAATATAAGCAGGAATGCTCTGATGGCAAGGCAAGCAGCGGAAAGGTGATTGCTTGTAGAGCAGATACTCACCCAGCACACCCTACTGAATATAACAGCACTAATTCTGCTGTAAATATCAACAGGACCTGACTTCATCCAAATGTTTGCCCTTGGCAGGAGAAAAAGACAATCTCTACTTGATAATTCCTCTACATATGTCAATAAACAAAACTGTATGTGGACATGTACCTCCACGGGTTTTATCCATGCCAAGGAACATGGGATGGCCTGAGCAGGGAGCTTCAAGTAGTGCCACCTAAAATACAAAGCAAAATCATTACAGCAAAACCAGGGATAAATCGGCAGAACAGCAGAACTTCCTCCTCCTCTGGTTTATTACCAGTTTAGGAATGCAGAAGCATACATTGGATTGTGCACTCATGGCTAAAACCCAACAGCAGCTTCAGAAAACACTTCATATCCAGAGAATGGGCACAGCAAAACCAGCAATAACAACTGGTCCCTTATGCATTCCCTGGCCCAAGCATCGTCCCATCAAAACCCCTCGTAGAGACAAAGTTACAGACAGAGAACCATGACTTTTGAACCAAAGAATGCCAACAGCCAGGCACAAGGAGAGGCAAACAAAGGGGAAGACACAAATATGGAAAATGTGCTGAACTGCAGAGAAAAAGTACCTCTGACATTGCAAACAAGTCCCACTTGGGGGATGTGCCTTCAGGAGAATGTGTATATCCATTCATGCAACCCAGGAAGGAGCATCAGGGAGCTTTCCCCGAGGTGACAGACAGCAGCAAGAGGACAGACTGAAGAGTGAGGGCAGACACAGGAAAGCATTTAGCAGTGTACCCCAGGGGCTAGTGCAGGGTGTCCAGTATTGCTCAACGTCCTCATTATCGACCTGGGTGATGGGGGAGAGGCTACCTTAAGTCTGCTAATGACACAAAACTGGCAGGAGTGGCTGATGCCCTAGAGGGTCAGTTTGCCATCCTGATAGGCCTTGACAGGATAGAGAAATGCGGAGACAGGAACCTCACAAAGTTCAACAAAGTCCTGCACTTGGGGAAGAAGAACGCCATGCATCAGCACAGTGTAGACCAGCTAGCAAGTGTCATTTTTACAAGCAGAGTGACCAAGCACTGGAATGGGTTGCCCAGAGAGGTCATGGAATCTTCATCCTTGGAAACGTTCAAAAACCATCTCAGCGTAGTCCTAGGCAGCCTGTTCTAGACAGCCCCACTTCAGCAGGGAGCTTGGACAGGATGACCTTCAGAAGCCTAATCCAACTTCAGCTGTTCTGCGATTCTGCCGCCCATGCATAATTCACTTACTTGAGGAATCTCAGCGAAGACTTCTGGACAATTTGGAGGTGTCCATAGTCTGCATAGAACACCTCGACCTCCTGGTCATTGATGACACGGTGGATGATCACACGGTACCACCAGGAGGACACCATGACACAGCAGAGCTGCCCAGGCCGCACTGCAGACTCTGGCATGATGTATTTATCAGAGGCAACTTTATGTGAGTAAACGTGCCTGCAAAAGATCACAGCAAGAAACCACGCTTAGGAGGATGCAGGAGATGAACAAGAAGAAACATGTGGGGCATCAAACGGATCCTGACTTTTTAAAGTCCCCATGACAAGAATTTTCAGGAGTTGTTTATTAGACCCTTTATATGTCTGTTCTGCTACACTTAAAACTTAAATGGGAATCAAATTGCAACCCCAAACTTTTAACATTTGAATGATACTCTTGGAGTCCAACAAGAAGTTAAATAATGGGGATTATTCAGAGGCTAAACACAGTCATCCTAATCATTACTTTTTTACCATTACCTTGACATATCAGCATTTTTCTTGAACCAGGTTCTGGAGCACTGGCCCAGGTGCAGTGTTGAAGGTGGAAGTAAAAGCCTTAACTGAGCACATTAGCAACAGCTGCACAGACAAAGGAACCCTTCAAGCTCCTTTCCATAACCCTTCCAGGCTTATAAAATTCAGAACTGCTAGGACACAGACAAACCACAGGAACTGCTGGTGACCACACTTACTGCATGTTGGTTAAAAGGAATGGATAAACATTTTGAGTAGTGCTTCCGGACAGCACCAGCATCCCTGTACCGAGTAATGAAGCCAGCAGTGACCCTCACCAACAGCTGGGTGCCTGGTTCCCTCAGCACAAACACCCACTGCACTGCCACAGCATGCTCCCACCTCATCTCAAACATCAGATTCTGCAGTTTATTGGATTCCTCCGTGCTGCAGATGCGGATGTAGAACTGGCTAGGAGAGACGGCAAATTCCACAATGACTCCCACCAAGCACCTTCTCCTCAGAGGTGGCAAACTGCAAAGCCTTCTGTCCTGAACAGCATCTGGAGGGATTTCTGGAGTCGATGGAAACTGCTCAAAACCTTGATGCTGCAAGGGGATAAACAGGAAGTGGCACTCAGATGTCTCATCATGCACTTGAACATACATAATTGGCCTTTCCAGTAATTTAAAAAGTAGTTTTGCTTTCCTGGGGACTTGTGAATTACTGAATATCAGAGAATTCCAACAAATTGGACAAACGTGGATGAAAACTTTCCCTGTGACAGAAACAATCATTTTCACACTCTCTTTCTTTATTCCCTCCAGTGTTAAGAGGGGTGCAACAAAAATACCTTGTTCATGATCCTGCAAGGAATAAAGGAGAGGAAGTCAGGTCACATAGACAAAAGTAGTGAATGACTATTGCCAAAAAAGCAAAACAAAATCAAACCCAACCCATTTCTTTGCTGGATTTTACTGAAAAGATACTATTTCTATGTTCCATGACCATGAAAAAGTACATGACTGAACCAGCAAAACCATCTGAAAATGATTCTGAAGTGACAGAAGACACGCATGCATCCCACTTTCACACAAGAGCTACTTCCCAAAGAGAAAACCAGTCAAAATCTACAAATTCTGTTCTTTTCTCACTTTAGACAAATTTTAACAAGTGAGCTGTTCACACAGCTTTCAATTTTTCATTATTCTAACTGCTGAAAACATTGTTTCACATGAAGTAGTACAGGAGCCTTAATCAGACATCAGCTACTTTCACAGCCTCAAGAGCTTTCCTTTGTGCCAGCAGACAGCACTTCTCCAATGATTAGAAGTCAAAAATATTTCAATTTTACTTGTTGTGAACACAGTACAAATTATCACTGCATCATACATCAGGCAAGGTGTGGGCAATTCATATTCCAGCAGACTCCCTGTTGCTTATATCTAAATTCAACTGCAAACAATGGGGTTTTGCAATAGGGGCTGTCTTAATCACTTTGTAAAGGTACAGATCATAGAATCATAGAATATTCTGAGTTAGAAGGCACCCACAAGGATCATCAAAGCCCAGCTCCTAGACCTGCAAAGGACCACCCCAAGAATCCCATCATGTGCCTGAGAGCATTGTCCAAATGTTTCTTGAATTGTGGCAGGCTTGGTGCTGTGGCCACTTTCCTGGTCTCTCCTCCAGACTGAGTAAAGCCTAATGCCCTTCAATTTTCTGGAGCTAGAAATTTTGACTATAACATTTGAGTTAAACAGTGAGTTAACATTTTTGAGTCTAGGAGCAACTGAGGGAATTCTGGCCTGAGCAGCACCATCACCTCTAAAAACCCCTTACAATTTCACAGATTTCCTCTGTGTAGTCCCTGTGAATGGTGACATTTCTAAGGGACAATTTTCTCTGAGAAAGGTCCTCAGATCAGACTGTTAAGGGCACACATGAGCTTTATATGCAAGCTAACATACTGTTAGTGACAACAGACATTTATTTGAAGGACTTAGGGAAGAGAAGCTCACAAGATGCAACAAAGTTATAAAAAGACAAAGCAAGAGTACACACTGTAAAACCAGGCTTTATAAGAGGTATGGCTTGCAAGAGTGGCTGAGTCCTTGCCCCGCGCTGGACTGGCAGCTGCCAAGAGTGGTGTGGGTGACACTTTTCCTTCTGTCACAGCAGCAAGAAAAAGCTCCTGAGCATAGCAGCTCTGTTGTCTTTATCCTTCTTGGAACTGAGCAGATGGACTCAGTCCTTGTGCCCCACCTGAGACTGAAAACACTGCCAGGATATCTTGCAGCAAGGCAGGGATCAGATTGCGTTTCTCCCCTCTACCTTGCAGCATCCTGATGAACAAATGTCCACTGCAAACCCAAACAAATGCACTCTAAACTGCTTTCCTCCTCTTTAGAGTTTTTTAAAACAACAGCAAACTTGGGGTTTCATGACTAACAAGAGTTGTACAAACATCTTCCAAGTCTTGTCTTGCCAGGACCTTTAAATGGGTTCCTTCTGCAATACCTAGGAACAAAAATCTGAGGCTACCTAGACTATATCTCCCCTTTCATAGCCTTCACAGTCAGACTTGTGGTTTGACCCAGGGAAATTCCCTGTGGACCTTATCACATCAAACTAAAATTTCTTTAAAGGATCAGAATAGGCTGCCAAAAATCTCTCAAGGGCATGTTTTATCAAGTGCTACACAAAGTCCAACTCATAGTTCCAGGCCTCCAAGCTCATCAGTACACAAAACACCAAAGTCAGTAAGAACCCTTGGGATTCTTTCCCTGCCTCTAAGCTCCAATTGTACACCTGGATATAGCCACAAGACAAGCTTGCCAGAGGAAACAATTCTAAGCAGGAGGATTTTCCTGAGAAAAAGAAGGCCTAAAGACATTCAAAAGAAAAAAAAAAAATAAAGGAGGGACAAACAAATTCTGCCAAAAAGGTCTGAAAAGATCTGGCAGTTCAGAGCCTCTGCACCTCCATTCTCCATTCCTTTCTAAAAACACACTGCTAAACAAAACAAAATAATGAGAATTTTTACCAAATAGCAGACTTGAGACTGCAGGAATCCAGGTCACTGAGGAACATTCCCCAGCTCTGTCAAACTGGGTGACACTGAAGCCCTGTCAACAGCAGCAGGGGAAATTTCACAGAATCACCAGGTTGGAAGAGACCTCCAAGATCATCAAGTCCAACCCAGCCCTAACACCTCAACTAAACCATGGCACTGATTGCCACATCCAGTCTTTCTTTAAACACATCCAGAGATGGTGACTCCACCACCTCCCCAGGCAGACCATTCCAGTACTTTATCACTCTTCCTGTAAAAAACTTTTCCCTAATATCCAGCCTATATTTCCCTTGGCGCACCTTAAGGCTGTGTCCTCTCATTCTGTCAGTTGCTGCCTGGAGAAAGAGACCAACCCCAGCTGAGCACAGCCACCTTTCAAGGAGTTGTAGAGAGTGATAAGGTCACCCCTGAGTCTCCTTCTCTCCAGGCTAAACACCCGTCTCACAACATAGTTATGAAAGTCCAGCTACAAGTAACTATACCAAAAGGTATCACCACTCTTGTAAGCGAGCAAGATAACACTTAACTGGCCTTGGATGATCTGATAGACCTCAAGACCAGAATGAGATCAAAAAAAAGACTGACTTTGGATGCCACATAAATCTATCCATCGGGTCACTATGAGTCTGGTTGCCTCCAGAGACAACTAAAACAGGTACAAAAATGTTTGGAAGCAGCAGTGCCTCAACAACACAAACTCAGCAGAAACAAAGATAGTAAAAAGAGCATCACCCCTTGAAATCGACATGAAAAAAATCTACAGATCATTTGTCCAGCCACTCACTTGTTTGAGGTGATCAACCAAACGTGTTTGCACTGGCTGCGAATCCATCAGATGTGCTGCCTGGTAGAATCTCTCTGTCTCACAGATGGGTTCCAAAGGAGGCATCTCAGCTGCAGACGCTGCTGCAAAGACAATAATCTGGCTGTTATTCTTTGTTGGACTGATACTGTGTTGCATATTAGGCAAAAAAGGGAAAACATTAAAAAAATGGAAGTCTGAAAGCACTGGTGTTGTTTTCCTCAATACTTGCAGCATTCACTGCCGCCACATTCATGAGGATTCACTGTGTTAGTAAGTTAAAACAAAACGAGAATCACTTGCTCTTGTAAGCAAGCTAAGGGTTAAAATCCATTGCTAGAATAATGTTAAAATGAATTTTCCCTGGAAAAGCTGTGAATTTGGCAGGAACTGTATGTGATTATCCACCCTCTCCCATAGGTTTTATGGGAATGATGAGGGCATCTGCAGTCCTGTGTCTTTTGTGGAACACTGCAGCCATGCCCTTCAGGCCAGTGTTAAATCTTCAGTCTCAAAAAGTATACAGCAAAAGCTTTACCAGCCTGCAGAGCAGACATTCAGAAGATCCTTCTAGGATCCATCATTCCAGATTCCATCTCTGGAATGGTGAGAAATTCCAGTCCTACACACACATTCAGCAAGTTCATATTCTGAATGGACTGATCAGCCCTTCTTTCACCTCACACCACAAAACAGTGGCAACATGACAAAAGCTTCCCCTTAAATTCTCTGCTACCGAGACAACTGCCTTGTGACAGCTGCTTGTGCAGAGCTCAACAGCCCTTCTGTGCTAAAGCCCAGGGGAATCAGGACTTCTACAGCACCTGGAAATGCAGTAACGGACACCTGAAAGGCAGCTGCTTGGTCACAGAGCTTGTAAGAGCTACACACTTTCAGTTAAACACACCACCTCACCTTGCAGCATCTCTTCTTCCTGTGTCTCATCTTGAGGCATCTCTTCTTCCTGAGCCTCACCTTGATGCACCTCTTCCTCCTCAGCCTCACCCTGAGGTGCCTCTTCCTCCTCAGCCTCACCCTGAGGCGCCTCTTCTTGTTCTATAGTGCTTGCCAAGTATTTCCTCAGGACCAGCAAGGAACCTGCCTTTGTCTGCTCAACGACAATGGAATCAGACATGCTCCTGAAAACTTGAAACATGGACAAAAATCCGTACTGCCTGTACTGGAATGCCCGGCCAAAGCGTCTGAGGAAGGCCTTGCCCAAGTCCGCGAGCAGAAGCGGTGAGGAGCTCAGCAGGTCCTGCAGTTCAGCCTTCACCGTTGCTGGCAGGACAGGAGTCCTGGCACTCAGAGTTTGGAAACTCTGTGGATTCTTAGAGTTCTTAGGGGGAAAAGTAGCATTTGCCTTCGTAGCAGTTTTCTTCGATGTCTTACGTGTTTTTACTTTCTGGTTGGCAACCAGCTTGGCAATCCCTTTGGTGGAGTCATCTGCAATGGCTGCAACAGACAACCAGAACAATGAACCATTAAAAGCTCTACACTGGCAAAACTCTTCTTCATTCCTTTCTTTCCTCTTCTCCACACCCTTTCCAGAAGCAGTTCAAAAGCAATCACACTAAACCATGGCTGATTTCCAGCAACTCTGGCCGTTGCAAACTGGACTGAACTATTTTTAAAAGCCAGCAACAAGTTTGCACCCTCATCCCTAGAAATTCAGACCAGGCAGGAAGGCAGGTCAAATTTTTGGATGCAAGATCACAAACAAAAACCGAGCTGCTGAGAGTTTTGCTGGGAAAGCAGAATCACAATAAACTCTCACTACAGAGCACCCCCAGCCCAGGAAAGGTCTCTATGGAGAACAGCCCAGGTCTTTTCCAAGCTTCTAAACAACTTTTTCTTGTGTTACTGTAGCACTCAAAAGCCTCCAACCACTTCACCCTTCCCAATCAACTCTTTCTGCCATTTGTTGTCACAACTCTTCCCCAAAGAAAAACAAAATGAAAAAGGTTCTTTGATACAGGCTAAGCTTCCTGTGGGGTCAGGTATGGAAACCTTCACAGCTTCTCTCAAGAGGCCTCATCCCTGGTTTTGACTCCTGCTATAGTCTACACTTCCAGGAAAAGCACCAGTTCTAGTGTACCCATAAGGAAATGTTATGTCAGTTTCTAAACCAAGTGCAGGGTGAAAAAATGTACAAAAATAACTAGAAGCATGGGTGACTTTTTCAGGAGGGAAGAGCACAAAAGTGTTACAAGGCAGATCAAAATTCAAGAAGAAATACCAAAGACAAAAAATTACCCAGAGTCGTATGAGAAACAGATTAACAGATATGTGACATACAGTTCTGCACATCTGAACAATGCGTCACTCCAGTATGAGGTTCCAAACAACTCCTCCACCCATTTAGAAACAAAACCTCACCTTTGAGGATTAAAGTGCCATTCTTAGAACATATTCGGACAACTTCAGGCATTTGTGTCACAAGCTCCAAGGTGGACTGGAAGCCCAGGTCACGCAGAGGAAGAGGTTTGCAGACCATGGCCATGTACTGCTCCTCCAGCTGCTCTGGTGTCAAGCCCGCTTTGGCAGCTATCAGCATCGCCCTCACCTCCTTCTTCAGCACTTCCATAAGCTGCGCCTGCTGGGACGCCTCTGTACTAAAGGAGAACACAAGCAAGCAGATGACAACTTGTACCACAGCCACTAATAATCACGTGGAATTTTAACTTTTTCCCACTTAGCAGCTGAAAGCTGGCAGGGGGAGTGGACAGCAGGTTCACCACCAACCCCTGTATTCACTTGCCAGCACTTCTGGAGTTTAGTGCATCCCTAAACCTCTGCCAGTCCAGACACCCTGCGTGTCCAAAACACTGCCCGAGGACACCTCACCCACCGCCGGTGTCAGCGCTCCTCGCAGAAACCCCTGCGACCCCCAGCGCGAGGTTTCGCCCCTCAGCCTCGCGGGGTCTCTGTCCCCCACAGACATCCCTGCTCCCCTCAGCCCCACGCCGGGACGCCCCCCAGGTTCCCACACGCACGGCGCCATCACTCCCGCCTCCCCGCGCGCCTGCGCGAAGCCTTTCCCGCCTTTCCGGGGCGCGAGGGCGGGGCCGGGCCGTCCCCCGCCTCCCCCCCCCCGCCAGCCCGGCGCTGAAGGGGAGTGGTCCCGCCGCCTCGGCCGGATGGCTTTCCGCTGTCTCGGGGCTGGGGAGGACAGGCAGGGAGATGCTGCCCTTGCCTTAAAACAAACAAACAAACAAACAAACAAACAAACAAACAAACAAACAAACAAACAAACAAACATCAACCGAAAACGATTGGAGAAGATCTCTGAGGTGATCAAGTTCAACCCATGACCCAACACCACGATATCAGCCAGACCAGAGCACCGAGCGCTATGTCCAGTCTTTCCTTAAACACCTTCAGGGATGGTGATGCCCTCACCTGCCTGGGCAGCCTGTTCCGATGTCTAACCACTCCTTACAGTGAAGAAGTTTCTCCCTAGTCCGACTCAAACCTCTCCAGGTGCAGCTGGAGGCTATGTTCCCTTGTCCTCTCTCTCTGGTTGCCTGGGTGAAAAGCCTGATCCGCACCTGGCTACACCCTCCTGTGGCTGTGGTTTGTAGAGAGTGATAAAGTCTCCTCTGAGCCTCCTTTTCTCCAGACTGAGCTCCCTCATCAGACTTGTGCTCCAGACCCTTCCCCGCCTCCATTGCCCTTCTCTCTGGATTTGCTCCCGAACCTCCATGTCCTAATGTTATGAAGAGAAGTCTTGTATTTTAAGGAATCCTTTTTTTTTTTTTTTGTGTCCCATCTAAGAGGAAAATCCACAGTGGAGACACAAAAAGCACATTAGGAGAGAGCCACACACAGAACATGACCTGTTCCTTCAACGTAACAATATTTAAAACCAGATGTGGTTTTTAAGAGGAGTCTTGTAAATTTTTTTCCCATTTGAGAATTGTATTTCAGTTCCATCTGAGAAGAAAATCCGCAGAGGAGACATTGACTTTCTAGAGTTCACAGAGTGTACTTAAAGAGGGATGCAATGGCTGTTTCCTAAAGGCTCACAGATATCTGAAAAACCCCTCAACTGCACAGCTGATTTCCACACAGGGGTACTTTTCAGACTAAAACAGGAGTGGACCTGTGGATTTTGGGACACCCATCAGCATGTGCTCTCAAAAAATCTCGTTGTTTCATAAGTTAACTACCAAACACATCTCCCAGGCATGGTGGAGTCAGGACCCACTGGTTGAATAAAATATTAGACAAAACCAGCCTGTTGCAGGTTTGGAGGTGTTAAATATGCCAGGGTGCTTTTGACAAGACACCAACAGGAATCCAAAAGCAGACCTGAGCTGCCTTTTGCTGTTGCTGCTTAAAACACCACCTGCCTTTTCAGCAGCTGGAGACCATCTCCACCAGTCCCATGTTGGCAAAGTGATAAACACAGAGTGGAAAAGGTTTCTGGAGCACTTCCAAAGAATACACACTGTATAAACTTATTAATTACACCCCATTTACACCCAGCTTTTCTCTGCCTTTAGCTCTTTCCATCCATCTCTTCCCTGGTGACCTGCTGACATGGCACCCAGCACAGCAGAGAAAGCAGGCAGCTGGTGCTCCTGCCCTCCCTGCCTGCAATATCCTGACTCCGGGTGGAGCACAAGTCTCCAATAAAACAGGAATCTGTGAAAAGACAAGATCAGCACCTCCCCAGCTATCTTCCCAGCTTGCTCCAGCCACTCCTCCACACTACGGACCGGAATCCCTGAGCTCAGCCCTGCCCTGCTTTATGTCCCAGGTGTGTCCTTCTGTAGTGTAATTTCTAGCCAGGTGCTGATTTCTTTAATACAGTTGGTGACTTTAAAAGTGTTTCTTCCACAGGTTTCTGCAGATCTCAACACAGCCTGAGCAGCATGAAAAGAGAAAGCTTCTATGTTTGGTCTGCCATGCTCCTGCTGTGGAAAACTAGGGAGGCATTTAGGCACAAACTCTTTTGGCAGTTTAGATTCAACAGCTCTAGCTCTATGGTGGCTCTCATATTAACACCATTCAGGAAAGCTGGGTTACTTTCCCTCCTTGCTAAAATGTGACCCTAGGGAGAGGAGAGTTGCTGCCAATGTCCCTTCACAGTGCCAGCCAAAGGGCTTGTGGAGAGCAGAGCAGTGTGAGATGGTGCTCACCCAGACGTTCACCACAACACCCCTCCAACCACTCCCGAGTAAGCCACTGGTCTCACCAGCAAAGGGGACCTGGTGTCTCTTCTGGGCCACTCTCACCTTTTGATATCTTTGGGGCCACATGCCTGACAGTTACTTTTATGTTGGTTTTCAACAGTTTTGAAGAAACTATGTACTAAAAATCATTGGAATGCTTCTGATTGTATTTTATTTCCAGAAGCAGGAAGATGCAAATAGAATGTCCTCCTGGGGTCCACTCTATCCAGGTGTCTAACTTTCCTTCCCATCTCCACAGCAGTGCATGATGAGAGCAGCTGGAAACAGCTTGCTCACTTCAGTGTCCATTATGCCTGACAAGTTCAAGTGATGAACTTGAAACAAGCCTCCTTGATGTGACACCTCCCCTTCTCTCCACCCCTGCCTGCTTTTCCTGCCTGCAGCAATAAATTTGAGCACGTACTCATTCTGCTCCCCAGGCAGCTGTGTGCTCCTCAGCACAGATGAGGATGGAGAAGAGGTCTCGGAGCTCTTCCAGGGAGTCTCATAGAAGACGCAGAGAGTCCCCGGCTGCGCAGAGCAAACGAGAGAAGAGAGAGAGCAGCAGAGAAGCTGGCAAAGGAAAGGGAGATGTAAAACAGGAGAAAGCCAAGGAGACCAAGAGCACCGCTGGGAGTGATGGTAGGGTGCACACCTCCACGGTGGTGGACGTGGATGATGTGGTGTCTGATGAAGAAATGGAGGCAATGGCATTGCTGGATAGTGAGCAGCAAGAGGAAGGTATGGCTTAAAGAAGGGAAGGGGTTGGAACACAGTGGGCTCCTTGATGCTGCGTAGGTCACAATGTGACTGCTCTCTGCATGGTGTCATCACACCCACCTTGCACAGGTGTGGTTATCCTCAGGGTAGGATATGGGAGACTCCAGCCAGCCTCCCAGCCAGCTTCTGCAGGCTTATTAGCACCATCCAGCAAAGCAGTGAACCTGGATACAAGCAGTTACATTCCCTGCATCCTTCATGCTTCAGCTTGCTGCTCCCTAGTTCTGTTCATGCTCTGGTCTCTTTCTTTTCTTGCCTGGCCTCCTTTAGGTGGATGGCATTGGCCTTACTGCCAGTTCAAAGCCCAAAGGACCTCACTGCAGGGAAGAGCTGCCCTTGAGGTGCACACTTGCTGCTCACCTGCTGGATAACCTTTAAGAGCAGCTCCCCTCAATGTATTTGTTAGGCACATTCCCAATCTGCTACAATAGAAGGGAGCATTGTGATCCTTCTGGCAATACAGCTGGGCCTGTTGGGACCCAGCATCACCACAGGCATAGCAGATGTGTATTACAAGAGCCAGCACCACTTGTGCCCTCCTATGCTAGCACCTCTGCTACCCTAGAGTGACACAAACGTTTTAGATTTGCTCCTTGTTGCAGCTAGGGAGGCTGTGAGGCCTCCCTGGTGGTCAGCGGCCTGAGATAAGAAAATGCAAGTCACGATGAGTGGCTAAAAAGAAGCCCCTTGCCGCCTTCGGACCTCTCTTATCTATCTGTAAGACTATAGGCCAAAATTGTACCCTACTCTCCCATTGGTCCACTTTTCAAAACCCCTCTACCCTATATAAACCCCGAATATTGCCCTGTTAAGTTAGAGAAGCTGTCCCTGCAAACCTTCGAAGAGGATGCCGAAAATAAAGGACATCATCTAAGGAACTGCATACGCCTCTCTCCTCTCTCTCCCTGTGTTTGCCAGGGCACTTAGCAAGCAAAGCTGAATATCACTGCGAGCTGAAATTAGCTGCTAAGAGCTATCACACTGCTATGAGCTGAATTCACTGAAACTGCTTGCTAAGTTTGCCTGAGGCTTGATACCTCGCCAGAGCTTTGGGTTGGGTGACCCCGAAAGGTGTCATTCTATCCGGGACTTACGGCCAGAATTGGACCCTCAGAAGGTATCGAAAAAGCCTCTATAATACTCCTGACTCCCTGGGAACTAGATTTCCACAGCTTCATCCTTCTGCCTCCATTACAGGAATTACAGCTATTGGGCTGTGCTTGGGAGCTCTAGTGACTACACAGGTTTTTGGGATCTTAAGTCCCTCAGGACCTGGTGGTTCTGCGAAGTATTTCGAAGGCAGAGGAGCAGGGTTGGGAAGGATTAAAAATGGGAAGGATGCTAACTTCACAGTTGGAAATCCAGATCCACTTTCTGACTCCATCTGTTTTCATGCCATACCTGTCGATTTTTCCCTCAGACAGGAGCACAACAAAGGGCAACCAGAGCAAGAAGACCTACACTCACTTTGGAGAGATGTAGAAAGTAATAATAACCTGGGCTGACCACCCCAGTCAGCCTCCAGCACCTTGGGGTGACTTCTTAGAACACAGGAAGATTTTACTGGCACCAGAGGCTTCATCCCACTGCATTAGGGAGCTGGGGTGCAACTAAAATCCTATTCCAAAACAACCTGAAATACTCTGATAGAGAAGGGCACATCAGGCTGTTCATGTTTAAAGTGCTCTTTTAAATACAGTCTTTGTCCTTAGCTCATTTTTCCAGATAAACGTTGGGGACCCCAGCTCAGTAAAGTTTCCCATTCCAAGCCTTTTCCCATTCCAAGCCTGCTTGGTAGCCCAAATTCTTCAAGAAAAAACCTGCTCTCTAATCAAGCTACCATGGAGAAGCATGGCTCAATTTTTGTCAGTAAAGCAGAGACAAAATCTATCCATCCGTCCTTGCAGCTCCTGGCAATCTGGAGCAGGGAGTGCTCCTTAACTCACCTCCAGAGAGAGCCAAGTGGTTCATTTGCAATGAGTCCAGGCAAAGGACAACAGTGGAGCTGATATTTGATATGCAGGCACTTGTCAGGCTATCAGTATTTTGGGAGCAGTTCTCTTCTAACACAGTCCTGTTGGTTTCTCCCTAGGTGTAAAGTCTCCTGGTCTGGGTGTCTGTGAGTGGCTTTTGACCATCTTGTCTTTCCTGTTCATCATAGTGACCTTCCCCATTTCCATCTGGTTTTGCATGAAGGTGAGAATAGCCATGAGGCCTCTCAGGATTTAGTGTCTGATCTGGATGTCACACACTGATTCAACATGTGTTGGACATGAGCATAAAGGTTTCTTTGGTATTAGGCCCCTATTTATACCTCTTCAACTCACCATTAATTTTGATTTGTCCTTTTATCACATGTTGCTACAGCACAGGGGTCCAACCATTGCCTACCAAATGCTCCTGCTGAAATACCAGCAGGAAGGTTTCTCTTTTTTGAAACAAATTGCACTTTCAGACATGTCCCTCAGCCTACCTAGCCCAGACATGGCTGCATTACGCAGAAGGATGAATAGGTTTTAAATTCAAAATTTTAAGAGAGATTGATCTCTCAGTTAATAGCAGATTTTCCCTCGTCCTCTCATTTTTATTCAGATTTATAGCATGGCTACGAGTAGGCACTTGTAGACATTTTGATTCCCACTTCTCAGGAAATTTCACATTCCTCTTGTTATCAACAAGAATGTCAGAATTACAGCTCAGATCTTAGGATGAGCACTTTTGCCTTGGAGGGAAACAAGCAACGTGGAACATTTTAACTTGGGTTATTTAAGTTTGGCCAGGCTGTAAGGAAGCAAAATTCTGGGTGATCTTGGGAAGCTGCTCTAACCAAATCTCTGTCTGTCACAGAGCCCCTTATATACAAGGCTGGCCAGCAGTTCTGGGCAAAGGGTAAAGCGACTCAGTGACAGGTGATGCCACAACCTGTTGAAATCCTCCCTTTGCAGGGCTTTCCCAGAAGAAATTTCCTCCCGTGCCAGTGAGGCTGCTTTCCCCAGTCCTACTTCTTCCTCTCCAGCCTAGCTTTTGTTTCCCTCTGCAGGTAGTGCGGGAGTATGAGAGAGCCATTGTTTTCAGACTTGGGCATCTCCTTCCTAGCAGAGCCAAAGGACCCGGTAAGGTGTTTACTGAGCTCCCCCCAGCCATGCTGCTCCTCTTCTGCATGCCTTCCCAAAGCTCACATGCTTTGCCCTCCGAGCAGACATGGCCAGACAGGAGATGGGATGGTTTTTGTTCCCTTCCTTTTAAGGGCCAGTAGTTTCTGATGGCTTTTCCATCACAGAAGCAGCCTGAGAGTCTGAGCTTATGTATTGCTGTTCTTTTGTAGTTCTGTATGCTAAACTCTCCCCTGTTCTCCAAAAAAGAAGAGGTAATTTCTGTAGTTCTGATGGTTACCTGCTGTATTTCTCTTCCTCCCACAGGCCTTTTCTTTTTCCTTCCCTGTTTGGACACCTATCACAAGATAGACCTTCGCCTCAAAACCCTAGAAATCCCCTTCCATCAGGTATGGCTGACACCCCCTCTCTATATTAATTTTGGGATCTTTTTAATGTGAAATCTTATGCTTCCAACCTTCATCCTTGCAAAGAAAAGTTTGAAAAAACATCCCAAAGTAACCTCTAGTTTGCCCAAGATCAGTCAGTAGCAAAGGTGGAAGCTACAAAGACTCAACCATTCAGCCAGTCTTCATCATTCTCTCAGTTGTGTGGTTTTCTGTGCCACCTTAGAGTTGCCAGAACCAGCTCCATATCCCCTAATGTCTTCTACTTAGGTGGTGACCAAAGACATGGTTACTTTGGAGATAGATGCTGTCTGCTACTACCGGTTGGAAAACGCCTCTCTTCTCCTCACCACCCTGAGCAGCATCTCCAGCGCCATCCAGCTGCTGGTGCAGACCACCACGAAGCGCCTCCTGGCACATCACGCCTTCTCTGAGCTTCTGCTGGAGAGGAAGAGCATCAGCCAGGAGATAAAGGTGCTTCCATGGGGAGGGAGATAGCAAAGCAAGGGGTGAATTGAGGCTCTGCAAAGAAGCTCAGGTGGTCTGTCCCTCAGAGTCACAGACACTGGTTTGAATAAGGCTTCCACATTTGGAATCAGTGTGGACTCAAATCACCCTAAACCCCTGGGGTAAACACAAATGGGAAGTGAAGGCAGTCATTTTATTTCTGAGGGGCCTTGCCCACTGAACCTGATAAATCTGCCTTACAGTCCTGCAGTTAAAGTCCCTGCCCTGTCTTGCTCCCTTGTAAGGGGCCTAGGCCAGGGCTGCTGTTCTTCCCATGCTCTAAAATTGTTTGTCTTCATAGGTGGCTTTGGATGCGGTCACAGGCTGCTGGGGAATCAAAGTGGAGAGAATAGAAATGTAGGTAGGAAATGCCAGTAGAAGGGAACTCTCTCTCCCTTTGCAAGTACCTGTCCTGTGCTGCTCCCTGTTACCTGCTCCTCTTCCTGCTTTGCCTCTGGCTCGCTCACTGCAGGTGTTCTGCACAAGGTAGAGCCTCACCTCTCACCTTCCTATTTTCCCTGCCCTTTTCAGCCTCTGCCTCATGTAAAATTTCCACATGTAAGACTGCTCTTTCTCCTGCCCTGACAGCCAGGGCAGGACTGTCCTTTCTCCTGCCCGGACAGCCACAGCAGGATCCTTAGCTGGGATCTCACCACCATTTCACTGCTGCTGCAGGCAGAGTTTGCACCCAATTCTGGCAGCCCAAAAGGCACAGCAAGGCACTGAACTCTCCACGTCACACTCTAGATCAAAGGCCCTGGGGTCTCAGCACTGGTAGGGATGGGCTCATCACTCAGGTCTGTGCAGAAGGGGACTCACTGATCACACAGAGGGACATGGAAGAGAGAGCCAAGCAGTGAATGAATAAATAACAGTACATTCCTGTGCCTGTCTTGAGAGCTGTCTCCTAGTGGAGTCTCTGCTGCCTCACAAAGACTGATCTTAAACTATAAGCCTCAGGGACACAAAGAGGTCTCCCTGCTGCCTGGTGATGGTGCAAACCTGGTCACTAGAAAACCAGGCAGAAAGAGAAGGATGGGAATGGAGGTAGAAGGTTAAAGTGAGACACCAAGACAGGGGGCAAAGAATATGAATGAGCTGCTCTGCAGAGACCAACTGAGCCCATCCCAAGCCTCAGACTGACCATCCAGTCTGCCAGGAGAGCCAAGAGCCCAGCTAATGTCTGTCTTTACTACCACAGCAACAATGTGCAGCTGCCTGCTGAGCTCCGGCAGTCCCTGGCTGTGGAAGCGGAGGCCCAGAGACAGGCCAAAGTGCGGGTATGCCAACATCTGAACACTTCTCATCTCCTTCCAAAGCATTCCTCCTCCCTTTCCCACCTCTGGTTTGAGGTCCCTGGGACACGCCACACAGGCACACAGCTCTGGGTCTGTATGTTTCCTTTAATTCCTGAACAAAAGCTGAGTCTAACAAGGGAAGGTCTGTTGTGGGCTCCAATGGGCCTGGTAAAAACATGCCAGACATGAGCTTCCAGACTTCTGGCAATGCCAAGAAGTTAGTACATGCTGTGATCTTCAAGGAGCAGGAATGTTATAATCACACTGACCCTGAAAATTTCACCACTGCAAGCTCCCTCTGTAACAAACAGTCCGTGCCCCCTCACTCCCAGCCTCACAGAACCTTCCTTCTTCCTCTGCTTGGTAGGTGATCGCTGCAGAGGGTGAAAAGGCTGCTTCCGAGTCCCTGCGGATGGCAGCTGAGATCCTGTCCAGTGCTCCAGCTGCTGCCCAGCTCCGTTATCTCCATGCACTGCACTCCCTTACCACAGAGAAACCTGCTGCCTTCATCTTGCCCTTGCCTCTGGATGCCATGAACCTGGTCTCTCCAGCTACCCACAGCCCTCCAGCTGTGAGCAGCCTCCTTACAGGCACTGCAAAGCTCCCAGAAAACCCAAAAGACAAGAAGGACTCACCCATGCTCTGAGAGAAATGGTTCCCACATTGCTCCTGCTCCGAAAGGAGCAAGAAGGCTGGCTCACCATCAGGTTCTGACCTGGAGGCAGGAGGGAAAGCAGCCCAGGCTTGCAATAAAAAAGTGGATTGTATAAGGAAAAAGCCTCTGATTGTTTTGGAAAGGAAAAAATGTGGAGTGCAAGGAGCAGGCCTGGCAAGCGTGTGAGCAGGGGGTTGAGGTACATGGGGTGTCATCCCTTCCCCTCCACAGAGCTAGATGCACTTTGACACGCTACAGCCCGGCTCCCAGGGTCTGATCCATCTTGCCCTATCACTTTGGAAGGAAGGACAGACCCTCCCCTTTGTCCTTACCTGTCCCCATCTGCAAACCAAACAGCCGGACAGGTGGGAGTGGAAGCACAACAATCCGTGGGGGAACAGCATGCAGGCAGGGTAGGGGGTGCTGCCATCCTGGTGGTCCTGCAGGTAGGGAAAGAGCTGGGTCCTTGTGGTGTCCTGCATATGGGATTTCAATAACCACCCACAAACATCCCCTCAACCAAGGCGTTTAGCCTAGTTCTGAAGTAGGAGGAAAAGGAAGAGGAGGAGAAGGCAGCCTTTAAAGCTTGGTGCTTCCCTGCCGGCCACATCTGTGCAGAGGAAAGGCTGTGCTGCTGCTCGCTTCCACAGGGTGGTGAGGCAGGACAACGTCTGAGCTCGTGGGCACTTGAAAAACATGAAGGTGACCCGTATAACCAAGGCCCACTGGGCTGACAGGGGGAATCTGGCACCAGTGGCTGAGAGCCTCGGGAACAGTTACACTTCTTCCCGCCTGCAGTTGCCTCAGTAATTTTCACACACGAGGAACGAAGAGGGAGTTCTCAAAAATCCTAGAACCCACAAAACTCCTATGTATCTTTCCTGCCTACAGCGGTTTGAAATGACCAGGACAGGTATTCCAGTCCTTTGCCTTGGCAAAAATCTGGAGCATTGTCAAAGGAAATATCTCTGCACTCAGATTTTCTGATCCTGGGGCCCTTTGTGTGGACATGAGCTCTGCTCCTGCCCTTTTACTTGACCTACAGCATCTCCCCTTGCTTCAAAGCAATTCTCCCTGCACAGCCATTCCCAGCACCACTGTTCTGCTGTTGGTGTCCTGTATAGGTCAAGATAGAGGGCACTTTTTTGCCTTTCTCTTAATTGCCCCCACATTGTTGGTCATGATGCCCGTGCCTAACAGGGGATACCCAGCCAGTTGCTCACTCTTGAATTTTCATTCATTCACAGCTCTTTGCCTGCTGGTAACTCTAACTGCTCCCATGATACTCAGTCTACAAGTATTTGCCAGCATTTTTACAGCAAAGACACCTGGCCCTCCTACAAGTGGCTGGGAAGTGGGAAAAATCCACCTTTGAACTTGTCAGTGACCACACAAGCACCTGACCTCCAGGTGTGACCCCGTCCCAGGGGAGGGGGCAGCAGGGTCACTGTGGCTCCTGTGTCCACTGTGTCCATGATAGATCTCAGGAGTGATCTGCTCATGGAAAATTAGCTCTGGGAAGTTGAACAGCTCTGTCATCTTCCACTGGGGAACATGTGCTGTGCAGTTACTCCTCTAAAGCTGCTTCTGGTTATTTTTCATGCTGCTGGAATAGGCCCTTCTTTCCCAACTTCAAGGGCATAAGGACAAAAGGGCATAATACTACAGAGTGAGCTGCAGCTGATCCTTTCTCTTAACACTTTTCTGACTACATTTCTAACTCGATATAAAATGATCCATCCCACCAAGATCCTTGTCACACAAAGGACCAACACCTTTACAGATAGTCTCAAAGGAACTTCACCCACTTAGCCCATGAACTGACTGTCAGGAGACACACAGCACTATGTCAGGACCCACCCATTATCTTGTTTGCACTTGTATCTGCAGAAGCCAGGCATGGGTTTTTCAAACATGTACCTTTCTTACAAAAAGGCAAATTATAGCTAAGAGAATCCTCAGTTCCAAGAATCATGCCTTGTTCCAGCAAGATCTTTTCTCTTTTACATATACAGAGCCAGCAGAAACTTGTCATTTTACCATTGGCAGATACTATGCTCAAAAGCCTTGCCGAAGGAAAACGTGGTTTAAAAATGTACTTAAGGATTAGCAATAGAAGAAGTTTCCAATAGAGAATTTACTCTGAGGGAGTGGGCAGGTGTTCTCTGAGCCAATGTGATTCCTGACAAATACACTGCCTGCTCTTCCAAGCTGAGAATGGGTCAAATACAGAGTCATCCTGATTTTTGTGCATTTTCCTCCTGATCAGTCAGACAGCTGGTAGCTGGATCGTCTGAAGCTCAGCGGATGAAGAGGGTACCCATTATCAGATACATAACTAAGTCATGATGGCACTGAGGTAAAAAAAAAACCAAACTCTTGATATAAGAGGAAAGAGGTGCAAACAGCTTGCTTGCATGATCCAACAGGGATGAGGCAGAAGGAAATAAAGCAGCAAGAAGAAGTTGATGAGTGCAAACAGGAGGGGCACAGGCAAGAGAGATGCATTGTTGCAGAAAGTTGAGATAGCAGTAGTTTTACAAGGATGACAAACTAAATTCGTTAGAACTGTGGGAGGAGGTAGAGGACAAGCAAGGAATGTTTGGAAGTGGCAGAGGCAGGAAGAAGAGCAGCATAAATGCTGAAATGGCAGAGACATGTCAGGGTAGTAGGTAAGGAGTAACAGCAGCAGATCAGGATAAAATGCCATTGGGAATGGGCACTAAGGCACTACTCAGCCATTGCTGTTCTTCAGTGTTTGCTTTTTCTGGACCCCTTGGGCTTGCTAGAGGTAGAAGCTTTGGGACTTGAGCAGGCCACAACTCCTGATATATTTTCTTGGAAATTTTTCTGAAAGAAAAAACAGCAAGCCAAAGCCATTAAAAATACCAGAGTAAAAATGTGCCCAAGGTATCACATCCTTAACAAACAAGTTAGCCCCTCCTCCCATTTTGAAGTCAAAGGAACAAAATACACTGAAGGACTAAGGGAAGAAATTTTAATTCCCATTCTTTCTCCTTCTCCACGTTTAAAATCTTGTGGATCTAGTTGAGAAAGGACACAAGGAAATGCTTTCATGCCTAATAAGCTTGTGACCTAAGGAGCTCAACTGCCACACCAAGTGGGCAAGAACAGTAGGTAAGCAGTGTTCAAATACCTCCTAGAGAAACCAAGAATGTCTCATGCTATAAACACAAAAGATCTGTGGCCTCTGGAACATAATTTCTTTCCAATCCAAAACCAGTGATCCTAAACCAGTAGATCTTCTTGACTGTCACAGGAAGTACTCACACAAAAGAAACATGATGCCAATTACAGTGATCTCCTAGATATAGACCCTATGTTACATGTCAAAAGCAAAATTAGTTTCTCTCAAAACCAGACCATGTTCAGTAGTTTTTTCTGCCATGATCTAGAATCACGTTAAAAGCCTCTTTGCTTGACCACTGACAAAGTTGAGACAAAACCCCAGGATGTGTCCAGCAGGGGAGGGTTCCGTATTAGACAGATGAGTGAGGTGTCCTCAAAGATTGCTTCAGTTTCCAAATCTGGGAAAAGGTTCAGAATACTGATTATCCTGACTTTGCCTTTCCTTGTTTGTTGCATTTGGATGCCTTCCTCATCTTTCTCCAGCTTACACTCTAGCTCTTGATCCCTGCAGAGCTTCTTCCTGCTTCTCTTCAAGACCTTCAAATCTTTCCTCTGCATTCTGAGCACGGATCTCTGTTTCTTTGAAACACAGAAGCAAAGTCAATGCAAAAACCTGAAATCTAAGGAGCTGCTGGCAGGAGACCTAAGAGAAAGATTTGGAGAACTGAAGAGTCCAGTGGGATTGGCTGACTCTATAAAACATGCTTATAGTTTCAGAGAAGGGCATTATTAAAAGATCTGCAAAAGATTTTATGGCACATCTATGTAAACCTTGCAAATTTAATTAATTATAAAATTCAGTTTTTGCTAGCAGAGGGTGAGATGCTGATCTTGACTGTAAGAGGATAATAACGGAGCAGAGTCAGTTCTGTGAATAGGGCTAATGAGATGGGGTATCCCTGGTTAATGCAAGCTCTCAGACAAAACAAACACCTGCCTGAAATGAAACCCTGCCCTGCTCAGGCCTCCAGCACAGGACCAGTACTCAGAGCAGCTGCACCTGCAGACATTCCATGCTGCCAGGACGTCAAAGTCTTCCTGAGAAGAGGGAGACTTGTTGTCAGTCACGTCCCCCTGGCTGGAAAGGGAAAAGCCTTTTTTTAGGTGAACTTGAAACCAACAATGCCACATTTCAGCAGCAGTGTGTGCCTGGTTTGATGCTGGTGTCTCAGTTCACAGTCCCAACCCAGGCAAGAGCTCTGTGTCAGCAAAACATGTAAAACCAGAGGCCAGTTCAGGCACTGAACACATCCTGGCATTAAAAACAGACTAAAATCTATTTCTGATGCAGATATGAAACTCTTACTGGCTCATAGTCTCGGATTGCTGGTGCAGTCACTGGGTTACAGAGGTTGGAGATGGCTGTAAGTCGACCAGGAGCAAAAGAAACCCCAAAACACACACACACCAAAATGTTTGGAGAACAGAAAGAAGCAGCTCCTTACAGGGTCCAAGAGGCATAAGTCAGATTTCAACCATGGTTTTTCAGTAAAAGTAACTGCTGAGAAGCTCCTGCTCTAAGCCTTAGAAGGTAATTGTGATTTCCAGGGGTTTATTTCTATAAAACAAATCAAAGTCCGTAAAGAAATCCTCCTGCAACTTCCACTGGCATGCACAACTGCTACTCTTGGCCAGATAATTCATGCCAGCACCTGGCTTCTGCTGAGAGAGAAAAGGAAATAGAAGAAAAGAAAAAACCAAAAGAAGTAGGAGACACCACTGGCCTAGTGGCATTCTGGGCAGTTATAGGGCCACATGTCACATCACACGCTGTATGAGTAATAAATAAGAATGTCCTGCTGGAAAGTAGCGCGTTGCAACTACTACAGTCAGCTGCATAATAGCAACTTCCTCTTTTTCTTCTAATCTTTCTTTCTCTGTTACAGATTTCCTATTGATGTTGGCATCTTCACCTTCAAACTCTTCTTGAATTGAAGAAATTATAGTCCTTAAAGTCCCTAAACTTCAGCTTTAGTTGCAATTCCTGTAAAGTACCGTCAGGATCAGGTTAGTAATGTGCTCCATTTGTCCATCTAGATAACATAGGCAAAGCCTGGTGGTCTCTGACTTTCTCTTGCATCTATCTAGGCTTAAACTCCAGCCACCTAGGGAGTCCTGAGTGTAGATATTCCTAAACACAAATGAATATCCTGTATATTTAACATTACATCAGCACCAAGAAAAAGAGAGGCAGCACGAGAGCTGCAGCACTAGCTGTACCCTGGAGTCATGAACATCACTCTGCCTTGGGATTGAGTTCAGAACCAATGGGAACAAATTGTCCAAGAAATAAATCTATATCCCTTTCCTTGTCATCTGAATGTAACCTGCTTTTTCATAAAAGCAGACTAATGCCAGGCCAGCCATCTGTACAGTGCAGCTCATTGTCACAGGCAGCCTCAAACATCCTTCCACATAAGGAATTAAATCAGAAGCTCGACCTGATCTCCTGGGCAAGGCAACCAGCAGGACTGCAGCAAAAGTCCACCTCGGCTGGTGAAGCAAAAGCCATCATGCGCCGTGGGGAACCAATATGTCAGGGGGTAAAACTGAGACACTCACAGGACAAGCAGTCTGCTGTCACATCACAGCAAATCCACCAGCCACAGAACCAGTTTTCTGTGCAGTTCAGTCACCGGCACAAAGCATCAGAGCAAATCTAAACCACTAATGAACAACTGGTCTTGTCAAGTAATCTGAAGTCGGTGTATTTCACAGAAGTCAATGTTCTCCCTCATTCAGTTTGCAAACTGATCAGACTAATGACAGAAACATTTATTTTTTACCATATTTTTTTCTTCCATATTTATTACAAACACATCTTTTCCTGCTATGGATCTATCCTTCTCCTGGTTCTTGTTTAGGATCATATGCTGCTTAACAGCCATGTGGTGTGTTCTCATGTCCAGAATTCAGCAACAAACCAAAAATCACACACTACACTGCAACCCTAGGAGAAAGACTCCCTAGGAGTCTACAGCCCTAGGAGAAGGAAGTAAAACCACAGAGAGCCAGCAGGCACAGCTGCTCTCTGAACGGGAAACACCAGTGTTATTCCCGAGGAAATGCTTACTAAGGGTGAAACAATAAATTTGTGCTCATGCACTGTAGAGGAGACCTTGCAGCTATTTTTAGAGGAGTTCTCTGCTCCTTTGGCTGGCAGACAAAACCCGCAACTCAAACAGGAAAGAAAGTGTCGAAAGAGAAACAAGTGCTCTTCACAACTGTGCTCTGGCCAGAGGGAGATGAAAGGAAAGACTTGATACAAGATAGAATGCTCTTATCCCTAGCAACTGGAGTCTTATGCTTCCTTTTTCAATAAGAACATCATTAATTCAAGGATGGAATCTGCTGCTGAATCATCTGAAAAAAAATCCCTAGGTACCACTGAAGAAAGCCCCAAATCCAGAAGCAAAGTGACCTCTAGAGCATCAGACTCCAAGGATCTCCTATCTCAAGGATATCTTTTGCTTCCCAGCTCAAAACCCCCCAGTATATTTAAGTACATCATATGCTGGAAACCTGACACAGGCTTTTTTGTTAATGCTCTAGTTGTGGGCAAACCTGGCATTACATGTCATGGATGTGTTCTGCAAATAATTTATTTCCTGATGATGTTTACTAAAGACAATGGAGCACCGTGGAGAAGAATATGCCCCCACATATCTGACTCTATATGAATCACTCATTTTGGTGGGTTTTTATTCAAATGTCAAGATTCCAAAGCAGGTGGCAGTTCTGAGGGAGATGGGGGTGTTCCAGGAAGGATATTGAAATCTCCAACTGTTTCCACAGGTGTTGCCAAACCAAAGCAAATGAAAGGCAGTCACCAACCATTTTAACACTTTAGCTGATCACATTTATCCCTCTGCACCAGGAGCCCCACAGAAGGACATTTTTCAACTGTAGTTTTCTGTACAAGGCCAGCCCAGATCCAGTTAACACCTCTGTCTTACAGGAAATGTGGTTTATCACCACTCTCAGCTTCATGCAATGGGCTGGAGCCTGTACAGCTCCTCACTGCACCCACGTGGGCTAGTCAGGCAGGAATCTTGTGATAAAATGCTGGGAGCTTGGCTTCGTGCATGCCAGGACCTCACTTCAACATGCACACCTTGAATACTTCTCCCCAGAGCTTTCAAAAACCTATCTGTGCCTGCAGGGGAGGAAAATACAACATTTAATTATAATTCCTTTAGTCAACAAAAATAAAACTGGATTTTGTGAGGGATGCCAAGAGGGATGAACAGCCTATGTGAGAACTGGCTACACTCAGGATTAAGAATGAGCTGTTTAATAAACACTAAATACAAAGCAAGCTGAAAGAAAATAGGCTTGATGTAAAGCCCTGGCTTCTTGTCTTGACAGATTTGGCTCCCTCATTGCATAAAGGCTTAATATAATTCTTTTTAAAAGAGCTTAGTAGTTACAATCTCATTCTTCAAAGATGCAGATGATGCAGATGTGCAAAATGCCTGGACAAGGCAGTAAATTACTTGTTCATTCACTTATCCGGCACATGCTGGTGGATAGTCCCTGTTTCTTGAAGAATATGCTTGAGATGTAACAATGCCTGCTCTTGATAGCCAATGTTTAACCTTGGTTAAAATCCTGAGGAGGTCTTGGTCTTCATGACATCTTGTAGCAAATTTGGCATGTTAAGCACATGGAATAACAATTCTTTTATGTTTCAATGATTTTGATGCATGGCTTGGATTCCCCACTGCACAGCTGTGGAGTAGGGCTGGTTAACTTCTCTGGCTTGGGAGAAGTGCAATGAAGCAGAGTTGGGATGTCCAGACTGGAAAGAAATGGAGTCATTTACCCTCTGTAGGATGGAGCTTTTTAGAATGCACAATGGGAGCTCCACAACCAGGCATTAGTTTTGAATTATCAGGAGGCCAAAGAGAAGTACTAGGAACGATTATTGTTTATGTTTTCCTGCTGTGCAACGTCAGCTTAAGGGGAAAGAAAATCTGGGTCCCATGAGGGCATGGGATGAGGGAGAACAGTCACTTGGGAACACTTCCATGGAGTTTGGCCATATTAGCCCTTACAAGTATTTTGTTATCCTTACCAAATAGCAGCTTGCTTTGGGAAGGCTGTCTGTGTCATTGCATTAATATTAACACTTAAGCCCAACAAAAGAGAGAACCAAATGAAGCTCACTGGAGAGGTCGCTTGTTGCCCTGATTTTCAAAAGCCTTCTGATATTTACATACTTGGAGTCAGAATTCCCATACTTTCTACCAAAACACTATGTGTTTTTCACATTCCTTCTTGGAGGAGGAGAAAATTGACAGACTGTTCTACTGGCCAATGTGATTCGGAGGAGATATGTTATCCTCCAATCCACTCTCATTTTAGAGAGTCTATAAATTGTAGAAACTGTAAATAAAGTCCTCCTTTTTGCCTTGGGCGGCTGAGCGTGTCCAGTGTGCTCCTCCCGTGTCCAGCGTGACAGTCGCTCTAGTCCCAAGTGCAAATTTCAGAGTAAAAACACACCTTGTTCTCACAATGAAGGTACTCTGTGAAGGATTTAAGAAGTGATCAAAGAAGACTGAATAAAAGCTCAAGCCAAACCTTATAAATTTCCTGTAAGTACTTTCTTACATGTCCTTTCTAAAACAATCTCATCTGTCATTGTTCTCCCTCCCTCTCTCATCCTTGTCATCAAAACATTTGTATTTTTGTCACATGCTGCTTGAGACCAGGTAATTGGATCATAGAAGATAAGAAATAATTCAGGTAACCCAGGGCCCTTGCCTTACAGGACAAAATTGCTGTGTTCAGTATTGTCTCTTACCTGTTCTTTATAACATCTCTCATTTTCACTGTTTCTTACCAAAGAGGCAGTGTAAAGAGAAAGGATACCTTGTGTTTTCTGCTTAAAGGCCATTCATTACATTACAATGCAAAAATGAATCCAAGCCGTTCAAAACCCATTGCCTCCTATGGATCAGATAGATCCACTTTTCCTGTGGCCCAGTGCTCAAAGTCTTTGTGAAAATGAGCTAAGATCTCTTTTTCTGGACTCTACTGGCTGAAGCAATTTTGGATCAGATATCCATGTGCCTGTGCTCAGACCATGGCTGACTATGACAACCAGCTGTTAACCTTTTGCCATGCTGGTGCCTGGCCAATTCTGGCCCCATTCCTTCATCTTGCTCTCCCTTTCTTAGGACAACTACTTATTTCATTCCTTTAGCTGTCTCAGCTCCTTCTGTAGGCTGAAATATGGCACATAGCATAAGCTAACACAGGGAAAAGGACAGGATAACCCTGAGTGAAAGAATAAAATGGCAATATGAGAAGCAGCTTAGCAAACCTGAGTAACACACGTGCAGTTTAGTTTTAGTCTGAATATAGGAAATAAGATGATTAAAAAAACAGCAGAGATGAAACACTTTGGAAACCAGGAACGAATCCAGGTCTTCCAGAGGCAAAGGTTCAGAAGGTTAGTTGCAAATTACTCAACAATTGTTTATCTTACACAGATGATAAATTTATATCAACAAAGAAAACATTTATTTACATAATTTATTATTAGGATAATTCAGTATCTAGTTGAAGATAACTTTGCATGACTGATAAGGTAAAAAAAGTATTACCCTCAGAGTGTGCTATCTGGTTAATGATCTTCAAAGTGATGTTTTATTCTACATTTTAAATCCATCCTTTCCTTTTATTTTCTTTTCCATAAATCATCCACATAATCACAAACCACCCACTTTCATACTGAACATATGACTTCCCTGTGTCATATCTGCACTGCATGTTCTTTGCATTGTATCACATTTAAAATTACAGAAATTCTTTTCACCTGTGACTGTGAACTGAGTTTCTTGGTATTTATCCCTTGAATGCTCTTGATTCCCAGCACATATCTGGGGGTCATACTTTAGCTTTGGAAAAGGCCAGTACACATTATGTCAACTGGTCCTTTATTACCTGCTACTTTCCTGACATCCCCAAGTAAAGACTGAAATGCAAAATTGGTTATGCTTTACCACTCCCCCCACTTTTCCTTCCATTGGAATCCCAGTTTACATGCCCTTTGGTTTATTTCTTCCACGGCAGGCTGCCATGGGTACAATGCATCCCTACTGCTCTGGGTCTGCTTTTAGCATCTGAAAGAAGAGCACAAACCTGCCGTGCCCCCAAAAGCTGGAACAGCCTTTGGCTGTGACAGAAAGATGATGGAAGTCAGGTAAGAGCAGTATGAGGAATCCACAAGCATAAAGATGCCACAGTGAGTAGGCAGCACAATAAATTGAAAATCTGCTGGTAACAGTTCTGAGCATTTCTACAGATCAATGTAATTTATCAGTCACCAGAGCTGTTGATCAGGTAGTGCTCGAATGGGACTGAGTTTAATGCACTGCCTGAACTATGGCATTGGTCAGTCATAACTTCTCATGTGGAGACTCTTGAGCTTCAGCACAAAAGATTTGAGCTGAAGCGGTTTGTTCACACTTGTGATGGGCTTGGATGCTCACTGGGGCTCAGCTAACACAGGGTTGTTTGCCGAGCAAACACTGCTAGATAATACGTTCAACTCCCAAAATCTTGCATTTATCAACTCCTTGATGTCTTGTAGGATTTTGTCCAGTGCCTTTCCATCATCAGAGAGTACCTAAAGCAGAGGGGTAGAAGGGATGAGAGCTGAGGAAAAACTCTGGTAGTAGTCAAGGACTCTTCCAAGGATGGGGCAACCACAGCTTCTCTGGGCAACCTGTGCCAGTGCCTCACCCCCCTCACAGGGAAGAATTTCTTTCTAATATCTAATCTGAACCTACTCTTTTTCAGTTTGAAGCCATTTCCCCTTGTCCTGTTACTACATGCCCTTGTACAGCCATGACAGATGTGCACACACTCCTGGCTCCCTCCCAAAGAGGACACAGGTTTGGCAGCTGGGAGAGAGAAGCTCATATAGTGGCTTTTCACATTGCTTTTCTTTTCCCACTTTATGATTCAGAACACGACAGAAACAATCTACATCTGAAAGCAGATGGAAATAGCCAACCCTGAACTATGCCAGGGAAGCTGATGAGTTTTAGGATCAGGGTAACACTGGGGACACATGCACGAGGATGTCCCTTCTTCCAGCTGGTGATACACCCAGAGAAACAGCTGAATGACAGCACTGATGGGAGTAAGTGCGACCCTACCATGGTCCTGATAATACTCAGAAAAAGAACTTCTGCCAGTTATTGCTTCCTTAGATTCTTGACAAGCTGCAGTGTCACAAAGATAAGAGACACCTGAAATGGGTGCAAGATCTTATTCTCCAACCCACCCCAGAGCAGCTCACCACTCCCTTCCTGCAGCCTAAACCACACACCAGTCTGTCCTGCTCAGCCTGAGCCTTACAGCCAAGACTCCCTCCCATGGGTCAAGAAAGATGGATGAGATCATGTTTTTTAGGCAGATCAAGCTTGCATTGCCTGTGATTGGCCAAAGACTGTTTTTCAGTGTGCTGCCAATGCCCTATTGCCTACAAACCAAAACATTCCTCCCTTCCTAGCACTGTTAAGTATTGCTTATTTACAAAGAAGTGTAAAGCTATTCCCTGCTAAGTCAATTAAAGCTGGGAGAGCTTTTCTTAATCATGGATCACAGAGCATCCCTGCCAGCCTGGCATCCTTTGGAAGGATGCTTCTAAGAAGTTCTCATTTAGCAACTCTTCTATTTATTAATCCCAAAACATCTTTCCCTCAGATCTCTTGGCCCACACTCCAACAGGACAGCTCATCCAGCCACATCAGCCACCTACCAGAAGAGACCAAGGGAGAAACCTTGCTGTGTGTTCCCAGCTGTGTCTTTCCATTGCCCTGGGCTCCTTATCCCTTCTTTGCCTACCTTCCAGTACCCATCAAACTGACAGGGTGGTCTGGCAGGTGTCTGAGTTTGCTCCAGTGATTAGGATAATGCCAAAGCTGATCTCACATTTGTAGGCAGCTCTGCAGACACGGCACACGTGGCTGCCACCATTGAGCAAGAAACGTGTCAGGGAGAGGGAGAGATCAGGGTGACCATCTAAACAATCTCTGTGTCGTTATTTCTTGAGGCTAAATAAACCAGTGCGGACAAAACAGCCTCAGCGAGGGATTGACACCAGTACAGGGCGTTTCTGAGCACGTTTGCAGGAACTTGAAGGGAGAACTTCAAATCTGAGTCAAATGGTGTGGTCAGCAAAGTGATGCAATATAGGATAAATTTATCTTAGGGGTCAGCAAACTTTCTGCCCAGGGAATAAACACATGCCCTAGAGTGACTATTCTACACAGAAGAAGATTGGAGATGGAAATACTCACCCTGAAACCCCCTGGGGCTCTGGTACAGTCAGGGGACTGTAAGTACCCTGGGCTGTGGAGAGAAGCACTGGCACAGGTCAGGCTTTGGAAATGTCCTCTGGAACAAAACTGCTCTCCAGGAAGAAAGAAAAGACCTGATGTAGTCAAGCACCCTGGAGGTATCCCTCAGCTTGGGGATCTCTGGAGAATAATACATCAGAACCACTTCATCAGCATTTACTTTGCTGGTGAAAGAGAAGGCAAAACTGATGATAAAATACAGGGCTGAGAAAATCTGTGGCGAAATTCCTGGTCCCTTATCCCAAAGCAGGATCTATAACACAGTCAGCTAATCCCATGTTTAGTGGTTGTTAGATCTTTGGTAAAGCCTAGGACAAGTTACCTGCTACCTGTAGGAGATATAGCTCCAGGTACACAGACACCAAGGAATGCTCTAAATAAACTTCAGTCTGTGTGTCTGTAAAGCCATTTTCCTTCTGGTGGACTGCTAGCTGTCAGCTTCCTGCAGAGTTGACAGTGCCTTAAAACCCTAGCAAGTGCATATATAAAGGCAAAATGTAATGCAGGGAAAGATCCTGTTATTAAAGGGAAGTTAGAAGGATGGAGAATCAGATGTAGAACCCTGCAGCCTCCAGCCCAGACCTACCTGACAATTCCTCACCAAATGGCTCCTCTCAGCTTCCTTCCATTGGCTTTTGGTCCAGGAACAGGCACTCCACTTGTAGGCATCCTGAGTGGGGATTTTTTTAATGCTTAGCCAAGAAAAGTTGCAGTAATGAATGGTCCAGTAGCAGAATTAAACCCACATTTTTACTTTATAGGGTTAGGAGGGTTTTTTGCTATTATTTATTGTGGAAACCCCCCTTACACCTGACACTCTGTGCATCTGTTCAGGAACCCCCAGTGCTTTGCTGCACCCTCCAAAGGGGTATTTGCTTGGTTTCCACCTCCAAACTGCCTAAAGCACAATTGCTTCTTTTGTAGATCTTGCTGGACCAGAGATTTAATAGAATTTGTGACCAGTTACTAGTCTTACCACTTTTTCTTCTTGGAGGTGTATCTTACTAATGAAAAAAGAAAAAATCCATTAGTCTCATAATCCCCATGAGTTCTCTTCTGAAGCCTTTTTCTCCCACCAACCTTGTCAAATGCGTTTGTTATTATAAATGCTTCTGCTGTGAAGACTTTTGGACCTCCTTATCAGCTCTATCCTTGTACTGTGGGTTTTAATTACATTAATTACATTTCTTTGCCTTCAGATACATGTTTGTGGGTGTAGGTATAATCTAGGAGTTACCCTGACAGGTAGTTTCTTGTCTTGCAAATTGTTTATTGGAAAGAAAATACAAAAAAATTTCAAAAAGATCTTGACAGAAGTTTTGTTTTCCATCTCACGCCTCTTTGGCAGTACTTGATATTCCCACCAGAAAGAATGAGAAGATTAATGGCTTTGTTCTGTAGCTGTTACAGCTTAAGGACACAGGTAGGACTTCGGAGCATGTGGTACACAGCTGGAAAAATACCACATTAACTTCTTGGCTCACAAACCCTTTTCAGGCCCAAAGTAAAGGCAGAAGCCACCAATGTGATACACATTTGGCAGCTGCTCCAATTTGATGCGTATTAACTCAGAGGTGAGAAACTCTGGTCTGTTCCCAGAGCTATTGACTCCTCCCTGTGCTCCTGTCCTGCACCTCAAGAGTATCCTTTCCCCTCTCAGTGATGCAATGGCTGATACAAGGTTTAGAAAACCCCAACTTCCCTTCTCACCTGCTATTTTACCTTGGACATTTCATGCAGGTTTCCAGGACCTCAAGAAGGGCTTGTGTAAGAGTTTCTCTCTCCACACCCAGCCAAGATCTCTCCTTTTACCATCCCATGATCCTGCCTCTAAGCCTGGATGTGCTATGGCATGAATGTCTCTATCCTTCTCCTCTCCGTCCTTGGAAAGTAAGAAGACATAGCCCCACCCAGGCACAGCTGTGGGCACAGGCAGCTCCAGGCTTCCCTTCCTCCCTTGCTTCACAAGGCTCTTCCCAACATCTCCCCACAGCAGCCACCTTTCCCAGGAGAGAAGCCCCACAGATGAAACCCCACAGAGACAGAAACCTCTGCTCCCAACCCCATCCTCTGTGCCCTCTTGTAACTCCCCCCAAAACCAGGAGCCTCAGACAAAAAAACAGGCCAAGGCAATTTCTTTTCCTCCCCAATAGCAAAATATATTTTAACTGCTGTAATACAGTAGATTATAAACAGCTCTTAGACTTGACAGAACACGTACAGGTTGCGTCATGGAATGGCTGGTGCCAGTGCCAGGATCAAGGCTGGGGTGTCCCTTGCCACAGCCAGGGAAGGGCCACCATGGCTGGGGTGTCCCCTGCTGCCAGAACCAGGGAAGGGCCACCACGGCTGGGGCAGCAGGAAAAGGGACAAGCTGAGGCTGGCTCAGAGGTTCTGATGCTGCAGAGCACACAAACTCTTGGAATCTGCTGTCCCTCTGGCACATCTGCATTCGGAAGCAGGAGCTCAACCAGTCCAGTTTGCCTTCAGCAGGCGGGCCGGGTGTAATCCATGCAATATCATATGGAACAAATCCAGCAGGAATTCCCCCAGCTCCCACCACAGCACACACTGTACTCGGACAGCTGCCACAAGAGAGCACAGAGCTCACAGCTCAGACCCAGGCTGGCAGCCACATACCCCAAGAGAAAGGACAGACTAGGCATGAGGACTCCACAGAGCTTTGGTCTTCCCAGGAACAAATAGCTTTCTGCATGAAAACCAGGATGCATTTTGACAGAGTAACACTGATTTTCATGAGGTTATTGAGCAAGGAGCTGCAGCTGTACTGGCTGCCATTCCAAAGCTGGAGGATTCCCACCTCACAACTGAGGGAGTTACCATGGAAGCAAGCTGCACAGTTCTTGTGTTGGAAAGAACCACAGAAAACAGTATATATTATATTACATTATATTAAGAGCTCATAATGGGCAGGTTGGGAACCTTCACATCCTCACCACTGACCAGAGCATCACACTGCTCTGGCCAAGTGCTCTGGCACTTGCAATTTAAGAAACTCAAATGTGGTATAATTGACTTTTAATTGAATAAGCAACGTGCAAAAGACTTAGTATTTCCCCTCCAGCACACTTGAGAAAAATGAAAATAAGCTCACATTCAAAAGCAATTTAAAAAACCCACAAAATTGAAAGCAATCTAAATTGTTAATGCCCTGACAGCATGGATACCAGATGCCTTGATCTACAAGGCTGAAAACCTCAACTTGTCAAAAACTAAGACTAGTTCCAACAGCTGAGCATCCCCTTCTGGTTGCCTTTTGCTTGCCAGATGCTCAAGCCCTCAGGCTTCAGTGATGATGCTGACACAGTAAATGCTGATATTCCTTCTGGGCATAGGACAGTGCCAGGTGTGAGGGAAACATCACAACAGGGCACAAAGTGCCATCCTTTGGTGTCTTTTTGAAAACACTGAAACTGTATCAAGACCTACCACCGGTATCAAGATGGCAAACCAAGTCCCTAATCCATCCCACCCTCTTTGAATGCAGTTACCTCTGTAAGTGTTTTAAGCACCAAACAAAAAAGAATTGGACTGAATCTCATCCTATACCAAGGAGGAGACAAAGCTGTTTGGCTGAAGGGTGGTTTTTTGTATTTTTTACTGGTTTTTTCAATAAGGAAGCTTAGTTGTCCCAGAACTTCTGTTCTTTCCTCCCACAAAAGGTATGGTGAAAGATTTCAGATTACTCAAGTTGAATCATGGTAAAGTAATCCATTTAATTCTCAGGATTTTATGTATGAATACTGCCAAATTTGAGCATATAGTTCCTCTGAAATGACTTCAACCATTTCATCAAACAATTTTTAGCAGAAGGTGTTTTCAGAGAACTTCACACAGAAACACTATTTGGCAAATTTGACCTGGTACAATGTCCTTTCTCAAGAGAATTATTCCTCCTTACTGAAGACTTGGAAGAATTGAAGTATTTCCTAACTTTCATGAAATTACTTCTGACTGAAGTTAGTGAAAGCAGAAGCCCAAAGGAGAGTCTGAAGTGCCTTAGGAGACAAGTCCATCAATGGTCCCAATACTGCTGGTATGAAATACCCAGGACTGTAGGTAGTAAGGAAATGCTCTTCTCCATTGACAGGTTCTGATAACATTTGAGTAATTCTAAAATATTTGTCACCAAATCTCTATCAGGTGGCCCTTTTCACCAAAGTTATGTCCATCAGGTGACCCTGTCTCCAATAATGAGAGCTACAGCTCCAGTAAAACTGGAGTGATCTGTACCCAGACACTCTGGAAGTTCCCTGTTCAGCACCTGGCAGAACAAGAGAGCTGAAGGAACTCTGACTGATTAATTGCTATGGAAGCACCAAACCCACACAAGGCCCCTGCCTTTGTTGGTGTGTGTGGGAGGATGCTCTACCTCTTCACCAAGAGGGCAGTACCCAGGAAGCTGATCTCCACCTGAAGCCCCTCTGATGTCAGGGCAGAGGTGACAAAGTAGCTCTGGGCCAATCCTCATTCCCCAGCAGCATTAGAAACTTCTCCAGTACACATGGGCAAGGTGTGCTGGCACAATGAACTGCACATGGCCATTTCAAACAAGATCATGCTCTGTACCGGTAAAGTTGATCCCATTTTCTTACAGTTGGGTCATAATATTTCAAGTTTTTCTTAGTAAAGAAACCCTTAACAACTGGTATGCCTTAAAGCACCTTCCAAATTAAAGCAAAAGCTCTTTTACAAGTTAATGATGTTAAAAGAACTGATTACCTAGAGCAGGAGAAAGGAAGAGCAAGAAAAAGTACTCCTCAAATCACAAGGGCCTTCAGAGAACAAAAATGCTGTAAGGCAATTGGGAACTAAATGAACACAGAGAAAACAAATTTTTGGTGTAAAAAGTCATATAAAGTCTGCACACACCATGCCTTGCCTCTGAACCTGACTCAGCACAGTGACAATCCCTCTTCCTCTGCCCATTTTATATCTGTTGGCAACCAACATACACAGGATGCAGTTTGAAGCTAGCCAGGAAAACTTTGGCCATCTTCAGAGCAAGGAGGCAAACACCCTGATGCTCTGCCACTTGCCCATGTCACAGTGACAGCCAGGATCATGAAGAACAGAAGTTTTGTAGAGATCTCATTAATAAAAAGGAGAAAAAAAATTGCAAAGTATGGCTAAGAAAGATGGATGGATACCAACAATGAGCTACCAGCAAATCTGACTAGCTTGCCTCTTGTCCAGAAAAGCAGCAGCTTGGGAGGACCCCTGGATGAGTAGGATTCCAGTGGACTCCACCTTCAGCTCAATGTTTTACTGGCATGGAAATGGCTCAAAGTGGGACAGCATGTAATAGATGCTGCCTTTGAAGTCTGTTGCAATCCAGGTCAACTGGTTTGCTCCAGCAATATTTAAAAAAATTACAGTTTCTCCCCAATAATCAGGAGGCACAACTTCCCTTAGAAAAAGTCTGTAGTAAGTTAGAGCATTGGTCCAAATACTTGGAGGACACCTCTGTTTTTCTGTGATGACATGGCCAGAAGACCCCATTTTCACATCTTCACATGACACGACCACGAGCGTGGCTTTAAATAGTCCAGGAATGTGGGCTGCAAAACATGGAGAGGCAATAAATTAGTCACAGGTCAATAGCACCAGCTGTGGTACAAGCTGCTGAAGTCAAACTTCTCTAACAAGAAAGATCAAACCACATTTCTGCACCCTACAACCCTGTTCTTGCCCTCACTAAGCAGTGTCTGGAAGTGTAAGTACAGGCACAAGTTCTGTTACATCAGGTAAACACTGTGCCTGGTAGCCTTTTGTATCAAAAGGCCAAGTAATTTATGATGGCAGACTCTTAATTGAGGAGAATCATACTTAAAATAGAGGCTGCCAAAGGATACCTTTGGTTAAAACTGAAATCAACTGGGACAGCGGGAAGTTTTATCTACAACAGAATCTGGTACCAAGAAAATGAGTTAGAGAAAACATCACCAAAACCCCAAACTATCTACAGGTAACCACTTCTCACCACCACCCACTCTAGCCTGGGAGAGGCACAACAGGTGCAGTTTTTGTGGGCCTTCTACAAAAGTTTCTCTTGACTTCACTGGCCAGGTGCTGCTGTTCCGTTGCCGCAGCCTAAATGAGGTTTAGTGTATCCTCAGAAATGGGGTAACACCACCCTCAGTAGTGAAATACTACCAGCACAGGAGGACTGCTGAAAGCACTTCTGTTAGGCAGCCTCTAGGCTAAGTAACTCCTAAGGAATGGATGTAGCACACTGCCAGAAAGGCTCATGCCATTCAACTTCCACTCTTCCTGCACAGCAGGACAGGACAGTCAGCTCCACTCCCACGGGAAGGGCCAGGCACTCACATTTTCTGTGGGGCAGTACTGGCGGGCGTACCACTCCTGGCTGTAGAGGCAGATGATGACACCTTGGCCCAGGAAGAGGGAAGTCCACATGATCACATTCCAGAAGGGCCCTTTCCTACGGTCATTCAGGGTGAAGTTGAAGACCACTGAAAAAGGGAGAAATGAGAAGCATTATTCAGAAACAAACTTAAGACTCAAGAATCAAAGATCAACTGATTTTACTGGATCTTCCCCTCCTTTCACTTCCTCTCTGGAGCAACAGTGCTACTGCAGGAAACTCTGATTATGCTTGAAATAACAGAGCAAATACTCTGAGCTGATTCTGACATTTACTTCCGTTAGTTTGCCAACAAGCTGGCCCAGCTGTGTGCCTCTGGGGATCAACATTATTTGGGCTACATTGGTCACCGAGGCATGGCAGGGGGGGCCCAGAGTTTATTAGAGCTCTCTAACTCAAAACACAAAAAGAAATGCAAGAGGTCCGACTTCTAAATGGGCTCTTCCTCACAGCAGTAGTGAAGTAATAGTTGCTTTATACTGTGACTTTATAGAGGAAGACTGACAAGCCGCTGACATACAGCAATTGAACTACAGCTTGGCAAAGAGGAAGCAGTGCTGTTAAACTCTGTGCAGTGTCACAGGAACAGCAGTGTATCACATAGATCTCTCTTCCTCACCACCAAGACCTTGATCATCTAAGGTCCAAGCTTCCCAATCCTCTGTATATAGGTGTGTATCTACTGAAAAAAAATCCATTTACAAAGCTTGGACTCACAATTGCAACCCTTGGGTAACAATACTGTGTGTTAGTGCTGAGGGAACAGCTGGCATCATTACTGAAAGCACAAAGCATGCTTCTCTAGAAAAAGCCACAAACCCCACAGCCACTCCCACACTCTCTTCCTTGGAACTTACCTCCAAAGCATGAAAACAGGCAGAAGAGAACTGGATAGAAGAAGCCAAAGCAGATGCTGAGGACATACTCGTGCACAGCAGCTGACACAGTGAAGACAGACAGCATGGCTGCTGCTCTGAACTTCTTACCAAAAAACTGCAAGAGAGAAGAATGCCAAGTATTAGGAGCTACTCTGCTGTGGGTTTTGTTTGGTTCTTGCAACACACAGGATTTTCTTCCCTGAGGTGAGAAGGTTTCCTCCAGCCAAGAGGCACATGTGAAATGCTAAGTGCCTTACATAACACCTTGGGGTTTAGGTGTTTCTCTTCAGGTATATTTATGGCTCCCTGCATTAGTACTCATGCTGAGCCCACTCATTAAATACCTACCACAGCTCATGGAAACAGTGCAACATCAGTTCTCACTGCTGAGGCAGTCCCTGCAATCCTACATCTCAGCCCCATGTTTTGCACACATTAAGTACTTGGAAATGAGTAACAGATCTCTCTAAAATCACAGTGGCTCCCCACAACAGCTGACATGAAATATTTTGTGCTTCTAAACAGACAGGGATGCTGCATCTTGACAAATGTACCATTTTGCCCACTAGTTGAATGCTTAATTAACAAAAGAATACAACTGCTTGTTACTCACCCAAAGGAAGTCCCTGTAGGCATAGTAATAGAGCCAGTCATGTACTACTACGTTCCAGGTTCTGTAGTAGTTTGCATAGGATGTGGAATTCCACCAGTCCTGAAAGCACAGTTGAAAGACTATAAATCTAATTAATTATAAAACATTCTAGAGGGCTTTTCTAGGATATCAAATTGAAAAATATTGAACTAAATAATACCAAGCTAACATAACAATTTGACCAAGCTTTCCATTGCACTCTCAACATTCTACTTGGAGTACCAAGGTCTGGTTTTATCCCAAACTGCAGTGGCTGACAAGATAAAAGAATAAAAAGAGGGCTAATGGAGCTATTGGATAGGTCTGATGGCTGCTTCTGTTTGTGCACAGGGTGTTTCACCTTTAAGCAACTCAGACCACCAAACAGAAATCAAACCTGTTCTACAGCACAGCAACAAACTTAAGCCTTAACAGCATACCCCAAGCAAAATCCCATGGTTGCTTTGTTTGATAAAACAATCTTCAGTTTCCTCCTCTTTTTTTTTATTATGACAATGACTTTCAGAAGCTTTATACGCTACAGCTCCTGCTTCTCACCTTGTAGAACATCCTGTCTGCAAAGCGCAGCATCTCGGCAAACGCGTTGAGCCAACAGTGAAGGAACGCAAAGAACACCAGGAAGAGAATCAGAACACCTGGAAACAAGGGACACCCACACCAGTTTTGTACTGTTTTCTCTCAGCCTCAAGCAAGAGCACCTAACACAGTCAAAAACTGTTCTTATAGGCACTGACAGAGATGAGCTCTACTGTTTTGTACAGGTAGCAAAACACTATTTCAGTTTCCCACCACACCAGGCCCTACTTGCTCCAGAGCCTGCAGCTTGATTTGAAGGCAGTTAAATTCAAACCCAGCTTTTATTCTGTATTGCTGATTTTGAAGTTTTGCCCCTTAATGCCGCAGTCTGCCCACAAGACCTCCTTTGTTGATGTCTGCCTGTCATGAACGCATCTGAAATGAAGCTCTTCTCCCTTCCACAAAGATAAAAGCCACTCGTAGATCTGGGCCTTACCTGGCAGGATGGAGTTGAAGATACACAGGACCAGCCCTCGAAGGTTGAAGGTTTCCTGACTACTGTTGCGAAACTGAGGAATGCAGAGTCTCACAAAGATGTAGTAGGCATAGAAAAGTGAACCAAGCACCTGCAACAAAAATATTCCAAAACCTGACTCCATAACAGGAGTGCACAATTAACACCTCACCACTTGCCAGCTCTAGGAGAGAACAGCAGCTGCCAACACAAGCCAAAATAATTTATTTTACATTGCTGCCAATAAACCTCCCTAAGGATCCAGGCAGAAAGAAAGCCACAGCAATCCCTGGAGCATGCTGACAGCCAGCAGCAAAATCAACTTCTCTTTTCTACTACAGCAGCTGTCAGTTTTTCCCAGTCCTATCAACTCACACATTTTGACACCAAAAATCCATGCCACTGCCAAAGTGGGGAAAGTACAAGTACCCTTGGTCTACATCCAAGATAAGGGCAGAAATAATTGAAAAATACTTACTGTAGTTAAATCTAATATTAAAGCTTATTTTTATTTTATTTCAAAGGAGACATTTACAGGCTAAAGTACTTCAGGCTTTCTCTGGCTCATGAACTGATGTTGTGGATGTTGAGGCCAAAATGCCAGTCACTGTTGAAATACTCTGATGTAAGGTAGATGTGTGCTCCGTCATCCTCTTTGTCCAACAGCAAGCAGCCAAAGGCCTGCTCATGCTGCCATTTTTTAAAAATTATTTTGCTCTTTAAACCATAAATGCTTTGTCTGACAGCAAAGGTTTCAGTCACACAAACCCATTACTTGGAAACACATCCACAAGAAGCTACTGAAGTTCACAGCCACAAATGTGAAGAACCAGTCAACCTTGAATTCAAATAAGCACTGAGGATTTAGACTCCAGGTCTCATTATTTCAGAATTGCTCTGAATATCTGCAGAGAGGAAGCTGTGCCACTGTACTACAATCAGGGTGAAGAAAGAAAGCATGGGTGTTGCTCTACACACACACAGAGGGTTTTTTTTTTATCTGGAGGCTTTTTTAAGCAGAGATTTTAATTTTTTTTCTAAGGCACAACCATTAGTGCAGCAAAATCACATTCTATTTTTTAGTCACTGAAATGTATTCTTTATTGGTAAGCCCATGCCAAGTAGTGTGATTTAATGCTGAAGAGAGCTGTTGAACAACACATCTTAGATGATCTCCAAGAGTGTATTCTGCAGAAAGCTGCACCACTCACCTGTGCAAACTTGGTAGCTACATAGCCCCATCTTATCGTGGGATTCCTAGGAAAAAGAACAGGATATCATAGCTAAGTAGGACCTCAAAGCAGCAAACCCCTCCCTTCTCCCTTCAATTACTTGAAGGATTTTACAATTTTACTGATGTATTCTCTGAAAAAAAAAAGGCTCTTGAATTCCAGAATTTGTAATCTTCTGACATCCAAGGGATGTCTGCCTGAATTGCTGATTCCTCACTTTAACTCCAGCAGAACTCCAGCAATTCCATAAATGGGAAGGTATCTGGAGGGCAGCACTGTACAGTTCTGTAGGAGGTGGGGATCTGCCCACAGCTGTGTGAAGCACTGCTGACTTAACACTGCCAAAGTGCAACCCAGCAATATACAGAAGAGTTTGGGAGTTCCCACTTTTAAAGGCTTCAGCCTCAAACTCGGAGGCAGGGCTGCTTATTAGCACCACACAAAACACACAGGTTCCTGTTGCAGGAGCTGTCTATCACTACATAACCTGTAGCAAGTTCTTATTAACTTCAAGTGATTTTCCCAAAGAAATAAAAGCAGAACTCCATGAGCAAGTCTTGTCCTTGCTGGCTTAACCACATCTTTATGAAAGCTCTAACTCAAACTGATCACACCCTGGGGGACTTAACGTTGGCTTTGGTTTTCAGACTATTTAAGTGTTCTGTTGTTGCTCACATTACCTGGGATAGTTGTCTCTGTAGATGAGGGTGGGAGCAAAGAGGAAGTACAGGTACTGAGAAATTCTGGGAATATGTACTGTGCCTGGGAAGAGGGGGAAATAAAAAACAAAAGAACACTCTACAATCTTTTTACTGACAGTTCAGTTTCTCCAGTACCCTTTTACAAAACAAAACCCTTCTCATGGCAGAAACCTCAGCCTGGAACTAAAGGTATGGGATTTGCAGAGAATAGAACCAGCTTGACCTTTCAGATGGTGTGCATGAAGGACAGTTAAATAGGGTAACCAACTATCTGCTAACACCTTGGTATCACATTTTCTTTCCTATCAACAGGTGGGTTCAGTCCAGTCTGCTCTAGCATGCCTTGCTTAAAAGACTTTTTGTTCTATGATTGCTGTCACTTCAACTAGAGCACTGAGCTGGAGATCTGCAGGCAACATCTACACAGCTTTTACTCCTAAAAGGAGAAAAAGAGAACAAAGACTTAAGACCCAGAGAGGACTTAGACCTGAACAACAGTCTAGCTTGTTGTCTAATACAACTGAAATATAAAATGAAAAGGTTCAGGCTGAAATTATGATGCAAAACCTTTGACATCCCCATCCAAAGTCACCTATTCAAATCCAACCTCTCCCCCTCGTAAGGGCAATGGAATGGAAGGAAATGTAATGGAAGGAAAGCTAGAGCTGGCTATGTAAAATGAAGCAGGGCAAGTAACTCACCAGACTTGTCCTTCACTGAGGACAGCACTCTGGGTACGTTCTCTCGGATGAAGGAATGAGCTTTCATTACAAGACGAACCTGTAAGGCCAAGAGAGGAGCAGCTTAGTGCACTCATTTTCACAACCTTCCAGTGAAGACTGGATCTAGCATTTTACAGCAACACCTTCAGCATCTTGGTTTCTTTCCCATTCAGCCTTTTTACAAGGAAAGGGCTGCCTCCTCTGCTCACAAGCCTGTTTAACTGACATGAATTCCAAACTCTGCAAGGAGAAACATGCAGCAGCAACCATGGCTCAGGAGAGTCAAAACACATCTCATCTTCACTTGCAGGACCACACATACACAAGCAATCTGAATAACACCAGCAAGTCACTAATCAGGTAACATAAAATTGAAGGGAAACCCCTCTCCATTTCAGCAGGCCAGGATGTTTCAAAGTCTAGATGACTCCTTGAAGTTACTTGTGTTGTACAGAAATTACCACTACCTGGGTATAAGGTGGTGCCCCACATAAGTAGTCCACATCTGTCAAGCAGGTTTTTTTTAAATTTTAATACTGAAGAACCAAAAGTAGGGCCAGTCCAAAGTTAATTCTTAAAACTCATCCCTGACCATCCTTGTCTTAGCCTGATGGTCAGACCTCCACTCTTGCACTCTTCTCCTGCTCCCCACCACAAAAGAAATTCCACTTCCAAACAAGTTCTGATTACAGAGCCAAGACACTTATTTCTTGAGAACAGAAATGCCAACAGGAACCACTTCTTGACCATGTACTTGCTTTTTTTTTTGAGTTTTGTTTTTTAAAGAGGAATGTTACGGCTTCCTTCCGCGCTATGGCACAAAATGCTCTTAAAATTGGTTTTAAGCACTTAGCATCCACAAGACAACCAGAAATAAATGGAATTTCCGTTAAACCCACAGTAAAATCTTAAATACTGGGTAAAAACTCACAAGTGGTTTCCAGGTCAAAATGAAGTTTATTCTCTACTCTTTCTTATTAGATTTGCTGCATGTAACTGTCCTCAAGTCTCATAGACACTGCATCCATGGCCTTGGCCTAATTTAATGAATAAAAGCAACATTTGACTCCTTTAGGAAAGGAGTCACTTTTAAAATCACCCTTTCCACTTTGAAAATAAAATTCAGTGTATCCTAGGATACAGGATAGGGACTTACCTGTTCCAGTATTACAATGAAGCGGGAAGCTGGAGGCAGGGCATAGGCTACAGCAACATAGGTTGGCCCAAACCCAAGCCCAGCTATTTGGAAGAGTGTGAACAGCATCCCATAGAAGAAAGAGTGGATTGCACGATGGGAGGAACTGGAATAGCCTTGGGCCCACCAGACAAAAAGGTTGTATGGAACAACTACTGTGGCACTGAACATGCACAGCCAAGTACAGAAGACAACTGGGAACTTTCCAAAAACGAAGACCAGGAGATCAAACCCAAGGACCAGCCTGGAAGGCACAAGGAAAGAGACAATTTAAGTGTCCATTCTTTGATTAGAAATACTTTTATTCCACTAAGTGCCTACAAAGCACAAGGCTTCCAGATCATAACTGTTTGACAGTCTGGATAGAAGTGACAATGGCAATTTCAGCTCAGGGCTGTCTGTGGCAGCTTCAAGTGGCCACCCCCAAGCATCCCAGAAAATAAGAAAAGGACTGATGCCATCAGTGCTGTCAGGCAGAGCTTACCTTCAAATCCCACAGGGCTTAAGCACATCTCTAAGATCAGCATGTGCTTTAAGAGTAGGCTCAAGCTCATCCCTTCTGAGAACAAGCACGTGACTGAACAATCCACTGCTGAACCAGGGTCCACCAGAGCTTTTGGGGAACACTCCCAGGACATCATCACTACTGCACTGAGACTCAGTTCTTCCCAGGGCTTTAAGCCTAAAGAGGCTTTTTCCCTGCCTCTATAGGCATGGAGTATTTTAACATCCAGCACTCAAAACTAGTTTAATCCTTTTTTTGTGGCCATTCCACATGGATTCAGTTTAGAAGTTATCCAAAAGGCTCAGGGTCATTAGAAGGTCAGTCCAAATATGACCAACTGGCATGCACCAGGTGCTTTAGTCCATTAATCATGCTTAAAACATAAGGACATAAACAAAAAGCTGATCAACTTTACTCCCTTCACACTCATCAGAGCTTGCTGCTACAATAAGCTGCTCTTCTAAACTAAGACCAGAGAAGATGACAGTACAGAATACACCAGAAAAAGTTATTCCTTCTCAGGTGGAGACTCAATTGCAAACTGGATCCAAATTATCAGATCTAGCTAAAACCACAGATATTATTTTTAAAGTAATCAGGGTATCAAGCCCTAGTTGATTTTAAGGTAAATACCCATTCTACCCCAATGTTCATACACTAGTAATTTAGGATCAGCTAAAAAACATTCAATAGCACATGAGCCTGTTCTTATACCCAGACTAAAGGGACAATGGTTATAATCAAGATACAGCTCTAGTTTTGTACACTGAAGAGCAGATAATCAGCAAGATAAACATGTAATCCTACTTGTGTACATGAGATACAGCTTGCCAAAATACTATTTAAGCAACAAGTAAGTGTGAGGAAAACAGTCTTTCACAATCTTGTTCACAACTGGCTACCTGCAAAGCACTATCTTAGCAGAGGCTCTGCCAACATCCTTGAGGTTTTTCCCCAGGAAAAACAAAGTTCTATTTTTATTTAAGAACAAGCACAGTGTTCCAGAACTGTCATTTTTAAACAGAGGAAGGACTGCTGAAGTATTTAAAGTTTTTCTAAGCAGAGTCCTTCTTCAAGCAACACAAGCAACTGAAAGCTGCTGTCTCCTTAAAGACACTCAACTAAAGTATTCCACATTCCCTTTTGCCAGCTTCGTGATGAACTAAGCATGTTACGCTGAACTGTATGGCCACAATTCTCAGGTAACACATCAGTTACCAGTGTTTTCCTAATGTCCAGCTTTCCAATTTGAAATGGTCATACCCTCTCAACAGGAAATCCACATATTCTAAGTATGCCAAGTTGAAACCCACACTTCCAACAATACCCCAAGGAGGATTCCCCCTTCTTGCTATACCATTCTGCAGTTTCATGTGCATCTGGCACTCTGGAAGAACTGTCCCCAGCATTTATCCATGTCTTTCCAAGGCATTCTTACCTTCCTTCATCAATGAAGTCTACCAGAAGTGTACTGAGGATGAAGACAATGAGAAGAGCAATGAACATGTGGTAGATTGTCCTGATGTGACTCACTTCAAACAGCTCACTAAGGGAGAGACCAGAGTTAAGGTACAGCTAGGGTGCCACACTAAATAGGTGACACTTCCTCAGCTTATCCTCAGACAAAGGATAATTAGCCATGATCCCAGTGGTACTGAGAGGGCTGTAATTAAGGTTTGTATTTGCAAGATGTCGTACAGATATTTAAGAAAGAGAGAAGCTTGAACAGATTAATCCCCATGGATTTGAACATAAGACTGTGGGTGGTGGCAGGGAAAGTACCTCAAAGCAAAGGCTCATTAATTTGCTATCAAGGGTATTTTCAGTGAATTTGATGAAATTACTTTGATGAAGTTAAGTTACTCACTCCAAGAGGGACCTCCTGGCAGTAAAGATTTTCCCGTGTTCTGGAGGGGCCCTCGAATTCCTGCAAACAAAATCAGAACATTTGAGACAAAAACAGAAATAAAGCTTCCAGGAAACATAATCTTGTTTTTGCAACAGCTTAAAAGGGACTTACTTGGCTTTGTGCAGTTCCTTCTCTGCACAGGAAGCTGGGAAAAGGGAGGCTGGAGATGAGGAATCCAGGAGTGCTGATTTTGCCACCAAACTGTTCACAAACTCTGTGAAGTGACTGTCCACCTCCTTCATGAAAGCTGGCTTCAGTTGCTGACAGAGTAAAACCACAGCAGTAAACTGTTTAACTTGCTGGATACATTTTCATAAAATATTTATATTCCTTTTTATCCTGGGGCAGGACAGAGCAAGGCATCAAGAAAACATTTCTGTACCATGTGCCAACAGTTGGAACCTACTTGGATAAGACCAGGGCTTATCTTGGCCTGTTCATACACCTCAGGCCAGAGGACTTTGAAGAACATTTATCTTCTCCATCAGATTCAACACAGAATTGCTCTGGCCTTTTAGAAGGCTTATCAGAGTTCTGAGAATTTAGTTTCTTAATGTTTAGTGCTCAAACACTAAATGTGATGAGCCTAGTGATGAAGCACAGCTGAGAGCCAAACCCTGAGCTCCTGAACACTCTGCCAGACAGCCATCACCTTTAGCACAGGCAAAAGGAAAGTTTCAAGAAATTATTTAAAATCTAATTGCACATTATGTTTTGTTTTCTTAATACAAGTGTTTACTAGCCACGTTTGCCTGACCATCCTTTGCCTGGGATTTTTCCAGTTTGCCTCCAGATTCAAGGTGCAAGTCTTCCTACATGATAATTACATACCATCATTTCATCTGCTCTTCCTACTGATCAGCTGCTCAAGAAACACATTTGTCTCCCAGATCAGAATTCCCAACTCCTATCTACTTTCTCATCTTGAAGGTTGAAAAGGAAAAAACCTGTTTTCAAGGAAGTTCCTGGAGAAGAGAGGGTTGTGTGGAGACCTCACAGCACCTGCCAGGGTATGAAGGGGCCTACAGGGAAGTCAGAGAGGGATTCTTCAAGAGGAACTGTAATGACAGGACAAGGGGCAGTGGCTTCAAACTGGAGGAGGGTAGGTTTAAATCAGATGTTAGGAAAAAATTCTTTCCTGTGAAGGTGGTGAGGCCCTGGCACAGGTTTCCCAGAGAAACTGGGGCTGCCCGATCCCTGAAGTGTTCAAGGCCAGGCTGGATGAGGCTCTGAACAACCTGGTCTAGTGGAAGGTGTCCCTGCCTATGACAGGGGGTGGAGCTGGATGATCTTTAAGGTCCTTTCCAACTCAAACTATTCCATGATCCTATAAAATATGTGAACAGGTGATGTATTCTTACAGAATGCTCCTATTTAATGTGACAACAGCCAAGTAATTTTAACTCTCTGGCAGAAAATACAAGACAATCTGAAGTGAGACCACATACAAGCAGAAGACTCTGAAGTCACAAAGGATAAGAACTCTACATTCCTTCCATTTTATAGTGGTCAAATCCAGAGAGATCTCTTGAAACAAAAGCTGCAGTAGGAGAAGGAGCAGATTAACATTTAACTTTAAAAAACATTTTTGTCCTATTTGGCAGCTTCAAGAATAGACTAAGTAAGCTTCAGCAGTGTTTAACAAAATTCTTAGGATCTGGCTACTTTTAGATATTGCTTTCCTGGGAGGCAGGGGATTGTCTCTGCAAGAGAGATGAACTTTCTTGTGACTAAAGAGAATGTTTCTTTAAAAACAGGAAGAAGAAAATAAACAACAAATATTGAGTACTTATGAATATAACCTGTAACAGAAGACACTGGTGCTGTCTGCCTAATTTTACAGCATACATGCACATATCCCAAAAAGTCAAATAGATGTTCCAACTTCTGTTGGAGTGCTTGAATTTCCATGCTAAACGAAGCACTATTCATTCCCATCAAAATACTTTGGTTTTTTTTTAATAGTGACTCCCCTTTCTTAGCCTAATCTCTCTTCAAGTGAGGGTTTAGCAGGTGATATTTCCTTAGAGTACCTCTTCCCTTTGGCTGGCACTCTGCTGAGATTGCCTCCTCCTAACACAGCCCTCCAGGGTGATATCAACACGTGCACGTGTTTGGATTGGGAGAGCAGGACATGAGATCTTAATGGATTAAATAAAATACAAACCAAAGTACAGACCCTACAATAATTGTAACTAATTGTAATTACAAACCAAAAACCCTTAAAAGAATGTTATGCCATCAAAAGCAGAAGGTGGCCAATAATAAAAGATTGATGACAAGTCAGAGAAAGTTGAGGGAAGTAACCCTTACTTACAAAGTTGCAACAGTTCCCCAGAACTTTACTCATTCTAACAGATTAAGTAATTTTTGTCACTGACACGTGACAACACCCAGACCTAACCTAGAATACACCATTCTCAACTCTGTTTAGAATGAATAAAAGACTAGACTTTTAAGCTGCAGATGCTTGAAGACCTCCTATGCATGAGTAACAACACCCAGCTCCTACAAATCCCATATACACCTTGACCAGGCTTTTCATAAGTCAAGCATCTGTCTAGAATTTAGATACCTATCACAGAAAAGGTAAACTGCAATCCAAGCCTCTGTTCAGTGGCTCCCACAACAAAAGGGTCCAGCACTCCAGGAATTCTCAGGTATTTTGCAGTAGGGTGGTTTTCTTTTCCCCCTCAGCCTTGAAGCACCTCAAACAAATCTGCAAGCTGCATAACTCAAAGCTTAAAATCTGAACTCCTGTGTTTTAGGAGAAACTTCAGTAATTAAAACACCACGGGTTTTCTAGGATTCTCTTTGTGGGTAAGAAATCACTTTTTCTAGGAACCGTGTCTCAAAGCTGGTGACTGAAAAAAAAAATTTCTTTCTTCACTCCTGAAGAAAGAAATCCAAGGTCAAGTTGTCCCCTTGCAACTAGGTAGTGCTCCCTGGAACTTCCAAAGCTACTTGTGCTTTACAGTGAAAGCCTTCTCCTGCAAACACTCACTAGCAACAGAGTGATTAACAATGATTGTTTTGTCTGCAGAGAAGTTACCAGGCCTGATCATCTATTCTCAGTAAGGATAAACAGGATAAGACAACATCTAAAATAAAATTCTGAGCTGACTACCCTCTAAAGAGCTGAATTTTATGAGTTTCAGCAAAAAAAGCAGCACACCCTTTGCAGAAGACTAAATACACTTTAGTTATACCTGTTATAAATGCCACACCACCTATAGAGGTAGGGAGGTAAAAAAAAAAAAGTGAGACAGGAAAATCTCAAAAGTGCAAGGTATTTTTCTCTGTCTTCAAATTATCCCCTCCCTACTACTCATGTCAAGCTGACACAATTAGATTACTTCAAATTTACTACGGAATTTTCTGCAATAAAATTATGCAAGATTGCAGGGCAATTCGCCCTGAAGGACACGGGTGCCACAAAACAATGGTTAACAAGGAGGGTGCAGTTCATTGTTAGCCAATTTCATTTAATTTGGGTATAAATCACCTTAATATAATCTAAGACAAAGCCCACACAGATGCAGGTGGTGCCAGAAACACCCAGTGCTATTTTCTCTGAGGATATTGTTCACTGAGAAAAAGAATGCTCAGGAAGGTCATCTCCACAGCCAGGGCAGCAGAAGCTGTGGGACGCAGGCTCCATGCTGCCCTTTATTCAATGGATAGCAGGATAGCAGAGCATTTTAAAGGCTCAATATATGCAAGCAGGCTGGCTAATCATCACACTGCCAAAGTTAGTGGTAAGACCATTTCCATTTTATTTACAGGTCTCAAAGTTCATCCTTATCTTTGGACTTCAGCCTATTGGGGTCAAGTAAGACAGAACCTCATTAGGTAACACTATCCCTCTTGTGCAAAGTGGGGGAGAGAAAGAGGGCTGTGGAAAAGTCACTGCACTCAAACTGGACTGAATAGGGCTATTTGTGTCCCAGGGCTAGTGACTCTCCAAAACACTTCCAGGGTCAATTGTCCTGCTCCCCACCACAAGCAAGTACTGTGTTTACCTCAGCTTCTGCTATGAGCTGCATTTTCCTTGTTATCACGTGGTCGACATCAACCCAGCCTAAGGAAGGAAAGCAAATATTGAATATTTTTAGTTGCATGTCTGAAAACACAGAAAGCACAGCATACAGTAGTTCAAACACCATTTTTTCAGTAGCATTTCTGACTTCTAATAGGGTCCCACTAAACTCAAATCAAAGCTGCAGGAAGTTCATAAACTATGACCATGATTTTAGGATCACAGCACTGTAAAGCAGTCAACAGCTGAGAGCATGCTGGATTTTATTTTTCATCAGCAACTCTGCAAATCTTTTCAAGGTCCCTAAACATATCCAGCCTTGAAGCAGCAATCAGAACAACCCTTAGAAGGTCATTTCCAAGTTTGCTGATTTTTTATCAGGGTTTTATCTTAACCAGACATAAAGTTAGTTTGTCTGGAGGCCTCTACATTGCCAACAGACAAGGCAGTCAGTCACAGCTATCAGTAAAACACCATGATCAGCTCTAAGGCTGATTGGCAAGTTGGACAGTTATCCTGTGTTCATACCTGGCTATTCCCATTCCTTTTATCCCCCAGGAGAAGTGCTAGATATCAGTGTGACTGTATTCCTTAATATGGTTCACTGTTTGGTAAACAGTCAGACTTAACTTGCAGTCAATATAATCTGATTTTTGTCATTACTAACAGCACTAGCCAACAGGTAAAGCCTCAAATGCCACCCTTCATTTGCATTAAAAACCACATCTGAGATGTCATCTCTGTGATATCAAGAGGAACAACACCCACAGGTCAGACATTTCGGACTAGTGTTTTAGGACAAGCACCAGCTGGTGTTTCACTTCTCCAATAACAACAACACAGAAGATAAAGTTATTTAAAACAGAGAGTCTTGCACATGAAGGAAAGTCAAGATTGAAAATACCAGTCAGAGTGAAAAGACAGCAGGAAACCTTGCCTTGTTCATATCCTTTAGCATTTGTAGCTACAGTACCACCTTACCAACACACAGCCAGCATTACAACTTGCATGTTTGGTTTCTAAGACAACATTACCACTTTTAGAAAAAGAAGGTACTTAAGTGATCCCCTAATAAGATTCCAGGGAAGCATGAGCTAATAGATTTGCTGTAGAGGTGCCAAAGTTGTGCTGCTGTGAGACAAGAAAACAGAATGATAGCACTATCACGGTGCATAACGTGGCCTCCTTGTATGAGCACAGCCTCTACACAAAATGCAATTCTGTTTTCAGAGCAGGAAGTGCTTCTGTGATGCTCAGGAGTCTCAGTCAACCTGTCTGAGCAATCAAAATACTCAAAATGTTTTGAGTATTTTAGGTAGACCTGCTTCAGAGGTGACTCCAATTCTAGTGCTGGAAAAGAGTACAACACACAGAACTTTATCTCCAGTGCAGCTATGCTCAGTTGTTAGCATTAATTCCCCTTCCCACTGATCAAGCCGGAATTTTGATTTTTGTCTGTCTGAAGGAATTTTTTTCTTTCTATCTGCTATACAAGCTATAGACTTAAGGACAGGCCAGCAACAACTGCTTATTACTTAGCAGACTTCTAATGTAACAACAAACAAACCCACAACCCCAACACCTCAGCATTTAAGCTCATTGTGCTCTTACACTTTCAGAACAACAGCAGTTTGGAAAACAATTTGAGAAGAATGTAAGATACCCTTGACCCACTCAGCTCATGCAGTTTGCTGGTCTCAAACAGATTTTCCCCCAACAGATTAAAAAAAATAAGTTATTCCACAAGCAGCAGAACTGTATCCCCTTCAGATGTTCTCAGTGGCTCCTTCTATTACTATTATGGGAAGAACCACCTTGTGCTGACCTGCTAGAAAGCAAAAGAGAGCTGCTGAGCTCAAAGAACTAACCTTTCCCCTCAAAAAACCTAAGAATTTGTGTCCTTTACCCAGCTGCCAATCTTCAAGATGATATCAAGTTCGCTTGAAGCCACTCAACAACAGCCACAGAGGATAGGACACATGGGAATTAAGGAATTGCATTATCTCCTTTTTAAGATAAGCTAAAAATAAAATAACCGTTTTTTTGACCATATATTTCCTGTCAGATCTTGCCTTTGAAGCCTCAGTCATTAAAAACTCACATTAAAAACTACCCAGGCTCGGCTCACTTTGGAAATAAAGCACCCTTTTAGACTACAAGGCCTTAAAATTTGGTATAGCTTTACATATACCAAATGTCCAGCTTCAATAATTGTACAAGAAATGAGGACAGTCCCCAACCTGCTGATGCTGTAATTGCTAAATGGGAATTTAAAGTGTCCTCCTGTCCCTTTAGTTGCCCTCATAAAAGTGTGCATGCACAGAAAAGATTAGAAACACAGCATCTTTTAATATGTTTTAAAATCAAGGTCTCCATGGCTTCAGTCTAAGCAACTCACATGACAAAGCAAACTCACCTGTGAGCTTGTCTTTCTCAACACAAAATCTGTAGAAGAAAACTCACCCCAAACCAACCCTTTCTGCTGTATTGCATCACCCCATAACCCCAGCTGTGTCACAAGGCAGATACCAGAGAAAAAGCACATCATCTTTAATCACTCATCTTCCCTTGCACAAGACACCAATTATGTTCTGTCAGGTCACTGGAGAAGAGATTCATCATATGATTTTGAGTCTAAAAGGAAATGTGCAATGCTGAGAAATCTTCACTTTCCTTTGACCCTGCAAACAGAGCCTGGATCCCTCTGTATCACTTTGGGATTGCAACATCATTATAGAAAAATGGACTCAAGACTGCACTATACAAGGAGCCACAGCTTTGCATTTAAAAGAAGTTGAGATATGCCTTAAGAAGACAGAAAATATATTCAGAGTCATGAGAAAGTTGTCTTGAAGACTAGTATGAAATAATGGCCAATTTCAGAGGAGGTTTAAGCAGGGCTTGCTTTGGAAGAGCTTTGTTCACAGGGAGAAGTTTTTATTTCATGGCATTGGGTTCCCTTCCCATCAGCAAGGACATTAACAAGATCTTTAGAAGACCACTAGTGTTGGGCTTGATCCTTTTAGAATGTGACTCCTCTGTACAGACTGAATTCCAAGCAGGTTCAGAAGTCAGAAGAAAAAATTAATTAACAATTTAAATGTAAGCGTTCTTTCCTTCCCTCTGAAAACCAAGCCAATAAAAAAAAAATCACCTGGAGATTGAGAAAGCTTCTTAATGGTTGAGAAGTTGAGCAACTAAAGTTTCACAGGATTGACAAAGCACCTCTTCTAAAGGATCTTGTTGTCCCTTTTTCAACCCACTCTTGCACACGTTACAGATAAGTGACATTTGAAATGGGTAGAGCAGAGAATACGCGTATGATGTTGGGGCTGCAGCTTGGGATCCAAAAAAAACCCAGCTTTGTTATTTCTTGGTAAGACAACTTCCCATTCAAGAGGTTAAAGCAACACAGGCAGAAGGACTTCACTCCTGTCAGTCACCTGGATTTAAAGGTTCCCTCTCCAAAAACACTTGGAGAGGGAAGATAGTATCAGAAGCAAAGCAGTATTAAAGCCAATCTAGTGCAGGGCTACTGTAAAGAGGGGAGGAGTTCCATATTGCTGCAATACAACACACATTAATATATTGATGCTAATGAGCCCTTATTCTTAGTTATGGTAGTTGATTTGGCCACTCAGCAAGTGTGAGTAACTCAAGACAAGTGATGACTACAGTCAGCTGATCTGTTTAAACAATTCACAGGCCATAGGTCACTCCATTGCAGATGGGCAAGTATTTAGCTTAAAAAGTCAGTTCTGCAGGGACATGGGGCCCAAACAGCCTCTTCACTAGCAAGAAGGAACACCAGCATTCTCTACATTATGCTACCATGTCCACAGGCTCTTCACAAGAAACTGCTGAGCCTTCATCCAACCCACAGGTTCCAAAACATGACAGCTCCTAGAATTACCAGAATCCACCTAGACAAAACAGCTTTTTGATCTATCTCTCAGAAACACATCCCAGATACTCAATTCAAGCAGCTTAATCCACAAGAAGCCTGTTGAAACACTGAACACTCATTGCTGAGTCATACAGCAAAGGCTAAATCCCTCCAAATTGCTCCCTGTTGGAGAGCTCTCTCCTCCTCCAACTCTTCGTAGGCACCCACAGTTTGTGCATCACCATGAACTTTTGTGCATCACCAGGGATGATCGATAGTAACCTCTCCACTGGGAGATAACAGCCCCTTTCTAAGATCAGCATTACCAATCAGGCTTACTCACACCAAACAGATATACCACATAGCTTGTTTGCAGATCAGCCTCCAGACACACTTCCAGTCCTTCCCTGATTTCTGGGCAAACAAGAGGCTCCAAACCCACCATTTTACTGCTCTGGACAGACTATCTGAGCATTTTAGAGGCATTCATGTGCACACTTATGATCCATGTCCTCTATAGCCTTTTAAGGTCTCTCCATGCAGTTTGTTATGCTCATTCCGGGTGCCTGGTACAGTCAGATACCAATATCCCATTAGGTAGAACAGTTTTATATTTCTCTATGTATCTCCTGCTGAAAACATATAAGACTAATCTTAGTAAGGAAGCCTGGCTTTTGACAGGGGATTATTGCCACCTAGGTCATCTGCTGACTCTAAGCCAGGACCAACTTGGTTGTTTAATTACAACACCGGAGCTAATTCAAGGAAGAGAGATGATGTATAAGACTGAAGTTCAGCTACTCTGTCAAAGTGAAATTGCAGGCTGAATAATTATAAGATAGAAACAAATCAAGGCATAGAAGAAATTTTCTGGCAATCTCCAAGTTATGAGTATTTCCACGCTTCTGTAAAATTGGGCATACCTGAGTAAAAACTATTTGATCTTAGAACCCAAACAATGACATAGTCTTCAGAAGCATTGAAGAGTCAAGAAAAAAAACCCACTTCAACTGCACAAATAGAAGAGTCAGTCTACTGTAGCTCTAAAGCCAATACATGTATTAAAATTATTCCATGAAGCAATTTCAGATCAGCCAATGGTTTTGAGTTTTAATGAAGAAAGGATTAAAGGCCCAAAAGGTTCTGTAGAAAGTTCACACACTCCTGGAAACAAGTCAGTTGGCCCTGGACACCTCAACTCTTACTGTAGAAAGCAGATTGTGTTTGCTATAATCAGAGAGGATCAAGGGTGGGTAATCATGTTAATGGTTTTGTTTTTCTACGGCAATAATTGCCACAAATATGCTACAATATTTACTTCTTTACATTCCTGGCCTGGCTAGAATCCCTTGACTGCAACAAAGATGCATTTTGTCTATAATTCTCTGCAACACCCAACATTAAGTTGTTACAATACAAAAAAAGCTGTTGCCAGACAGCAGATCATTAGCCTCACACAGCCTTTGTGTACATCAGCACTAATGCCTTAGGAACAGCTATTCAGGAGAGAATGGCTAGGACAAAAGAAAGAGAAAAAACATTTGTGCCTGCTTCTTCTGAGAAATTCTCCCACCTCAGCCATGAAAGTCCAGCCTAGTTACACTGGCACCCTGGACTACATGAAGAGGCCACTGTCTGAAACTCATGAATGCTTCAGCTTCATAAATCTTCAACCTTTGGGTCATAGAGCCACTGATTTAACTTCCCCGTACAGAGAAATTCCTCACCAGAGAGATGCATCTTTCTCCCATGCCTCAAGGCATCAGATTCATGTCTCCTACCTCCCCGTGTTATTCCTGTTGTCACCAACAGTGGGCTGAGCAAAGTAACACTTTGTGACACCTCTGCTCAATTGGCAGCAGCCTCGGCAGATAAGATGCACTCAGGTCTTGACCAACCAGGAGTCCTCCCTGCTGTCCTTCCCTGCAGTTTGTATAGGATTAAAACCACACTGCACTGTTCCAAGCCAACCCACCAGGCACACGGGCACCTACAAAAGATCTCCCCAAAGATCTTTGTTACACACTCACAGTATCTCACCTGCAGTGAGGTTTTGCCTCATCTCAGAGGTGTTAAAATGAATGACCTGTAAAGACAGATACACCCACCCATCCCATCAAATCCTAATTATCACTGCTCTATTTATTACTTATCCTTCATTCATTACAGTTAAGGAGTTTCCACACACGAAAAGGTTTAAGTGGTGGAACGCTACTCCCAAGCACAGCATCACTGGATTCCAGGGCACACCAACTCCCTGCAATTTTCTAATACAGTCCCATTTGATCCAATTAAAATTGTGCCACCAACATCTTAAAATCTCAGTTCTCCAAGCAGTTTGTGGGATGGCTTTCTCTCCACTGCATTTTATTTTCAGTAAGAAATCTGACTTGTCCTAAACTTAAACTTGCTCCAACTTCCATTTCAGTTGAAAGAAGTATTGAAATAGTGATGATATCCAGAAGCATATCAGTGAGAATTATCTCCTTGAGTCACTGGCACCAGGGTTTTGGATCTTGTACTCACATTATGATGAACTACTTTAGCTTTTTGCTTAATCTATCCCACAAAGAGAAACGAAACACGCTGCAGTTTCATCTCTAACCTCCTTATCATTGGGCTGGAGTGTGGTACAGAATAAACCAGAAATTGCAGAGGATCACAGAGTCCACAGGCAAAACCACTCAGTACCACACAACTGTCCCTGCAACCCAAGTGACAGGGCATGGCAGCAGTGACCATTCCACAAAGCCAACCTGAAGCCACATAACTTTTAGGGTGACCACAAAACAAATTAACACAGACACAACTGTTTACTGTTCAGTTGTCTGGTAGCCAACACTGAGTCTGAATAAAAGGGAGCTGTTCTGACATGAACAGAATCCCAGAGCAGCAGAGAATTATTCTCTGTGGCATCCTACCTCCACCTGTCTGTCAGGTGGACACATCACCTTAGTTTGGTGTGTTAAAGACCATTTCCTTTCATCTTGAGAAGTCATGTACTTAAAGGCTGTAAAGGAAGTGAGATGAAGTCCCAGAAAAAGCATTTACCAGCATTACTCAAAAGTGTTGCCAGGAGGCATTTGCACCGTTTACAGCATTAATGAATCTCTTCCTCCCATGACAATTAATCACTGTTTTAGATCCCTGCAAGCACTGCAGTGCACAGCTCCTGAGAGAAAGCTCTGGAGGACAGCACCCCAAACACCCCACATCTGCTGAAGAGGTGCAGCTGGGACACGGGGAGCTCCACCTTCAGCCCTCCCAGAGACAGAAAAAAGAGAAATGAAGGAGCAAAGAGGCAGAGACATGGGTAGAAAGGGCACCTTAAAGGAGACCACATGCCAGAGTTGCAACCAGTGGCTGAGCCACTGAGTCTCACCATTGCTTGAGTTTTGAAAGGACCTCTCGCTCTCAGGTCTCCTCTCTGTTTCTTCATTCTCAGGGGTCTTGCAGGTTGCAGTGGAGCCAGACTGGCGTTTCCTTACACAGTCATCACCTGCCATGGTTACCTAGCTAGATCAGAAAAGGAGAGAAATAATTGATAACAAAAATCTCATTTACTGTTCAATAATATATTTACATAGCCTTTTTTCCCTTCATTATGAATTCAGAGCAGGGATAGAGGAAATTCAGCACACACTTGAATTAGTCCTTTACTGCTGATCACACTTTCTTTCCCTTACACAAGCAGTATAGGAACAAAGCAAGCAAGCAAGCAAGCTCCCCTACCACAACCAAAGCATCTCCCCACACCACTCTCTTTTCCCTACAGACTTTATAACTACTTAAAATAACTTAAGCCTTTGCAAAATCTTTAAAATTATAAAAAGCCCTTGCAATTCTTTCTGACAGCCAGGTGGACATCAAGACTTATCTTCTGTGAGATGTGGCAAGTTTACTTTGTGGAAACACCAGCAGTATTTGACCTGAGCCAAGCCCCTTCTTTGTCAAGCTCACAGCTTTTGCTGCAGCAGCAGCTTCCTCAATGGATCCTTGCGTTCTGCTTGGCCAGACAATGGTTGCGTTGCCAACCAAGGAAAAACAGGAAGAGAATCAGGTCTGAACTACACCAGTTCCAATGACAAGGGTCACTGCGCTGGGGACAGAGCTGCCAGCAGGGAACACGTGGAGCACCACATGCAGGATGAAAACAAAATTCTCAGCTAACGAGAAGTGGACAAGGAGACTCTAATTTGGTCACAAAGTGCTGTCCCAGAACACACTCCACAAAACTCAATTCAAGAATCTCTTGGAGATGTAGCTACCACCAGGGACAAGTTCCAGATTTTTTCCAGAAAACCTCACAGGCATGTATATAGCCACATTTTCAAGCTTGATATATTTTTTCATCTTGGCACAAACTCTATAGCAGATGTGTTTAGCTGCTAGTGAACAGCATACGTGCACCAGCACAGATGAGCTGTTACAGACAGGCCAGGAAAACTCAGGAACTGGTGAAAAAACTAATTAAGGATAGATTTCCTCAGACTAAGGAGGCTGACACATCTGCAAAAGGGAAATAAAACTATGACCAGAGGTTTTCAAAACTCAACTTCCTGTGTTTGTCCCTTTAGTAGGAGAGTCTCCTATTCTCCTTTCAGGCTACACAGCATACAGGGGAGAAACACCAGCCAGAACTACCTAACAACAAATCAATAACTGGGTGAGTTTTCCAGCTCAAACAGAGGACCAGAAGTTTAATTCTTGTCTACGGACACTTTTCACATCCTTCGAGAGGTTGGGAAGGCACTCCTTTCCCACCGGTACAGAGTGGTTACAGTATCTTACTGAAAGGTTAACAGAAAGGAGTTTGAAATAACCAGTCTTGCGGTGGGGGGAGAAAAAGTCATGTGTGGCATGGAACAAAAATGAAACCAAATGACTTAAAGAGCTAATAATGCAGATAGGCTAAGTCGTCACAGCACAGCCTTTTTCACACAGAAACACGAAGTCTGCTAGGGGAAATCTATGAAAACAAACATTTTCCTAGTCTAGTTCCCATATGAACAGAGGCGCAGCATTACAGTACCTAAGCAATTATCAGTACCTCAGAGTCTGAAGAGGGCATCAGCCCTTCCCTCACATCTCTGCTAGAACCGAAACATTCACGACACATGCCTGGATAACTCCAAGACGTTCATCACCCGCCTCACAAGAGGAAATCTCTCCTCACAGTTAGTAAACAGTCACTCACCCCACTCTGAGGACATCCACAACTGCAGAAGAAGTTCGTAGAAACAAACCCATTTACAGATTTCCTAGCAGAAACACCCTGATTTCACTGGTACCTGATTTACGGTACTCGTAAAGAGCTCAGAGACCTTGAGCTTCTTCGTCTTCCCTTTCGACAAACTGGTAATTAATTAGAAGATGCCTTGGGAGAAAAGCAGCACTTCAGCACTTTACAGGAAACCCATCTTTGCATTTCAAAGGGCTCGGTGAGGAGCAGCTAAAAATCATGGAATGGTTTAGGCTGGAAGGGACCTTAAAGATCACCTAATTCCAATCCCCTGCCTCCAAAACTAATCATACTAGATAACAACCTTATCCCAAAGACTTTCAGCTCTCTAAAGTTTTCCTTCGACTCCTGGCCCTCGGGCATAACACCAACTCGCAGACCCGGACCCTCGGTACCTGAAGAGCGGACCAGACAGGGACCAAAATAAAGTTAAGGTCACCCCACAAACCAAAGTTAAGGTCATTCCACACACAGCTCATCCGCAACGCGCACAACGCTCGGCAGGAAAAGGTTCCTTATCCGAAGCCTGAGGATATCCCTGGGAGCTGCCCGAAGCGCTGCCGAGGCTCCGAGCCAGCCCCTGCCCCGCTACCTCCCCGCACACCCGCGCCGAGCCCCAGCCCCGATCCGCTGCGGGAACCGCTTCCCCCGGGGGCGGGGCGGCTCGGGGCGGACACGTTCCCGTGGCCGGCGCCGTGGTCGGGGCGGCCGCCAGCCCGCGGAGCGTCACCTCAGGGGCGGCCGAGCCGGAGCCGCTGCCTCGTCCACGCTCCGCTCTTCCCGGCTCCCGCCCGCTCCTCCCGCCGCGGCCTCTTCCCGGGGCTCGCGCACGTAACGGCGCAGGGGCGGGGCGAGCGGCGGCACCGCCCATTGGCCGAGGAGGTGGCTCCGCGGGGGCGTGAGGCGCGCGCCGCGGGGGGGGAGGGGGGGCGCTTGAGGGGGCGGCACGTGAGGCGCACGTGGGCTGCGCCCCCCCCCCCCCCTTCCCCTCAGTTTCCCGCCTCCCCCCCCCCGCCCCATACACCCGCTCAGGGATCGCCGCCTCCTCCCGGCGCTTCTCCCGTCAGGTGAGAGAAGAGAGGCGCCAAAAATGTGGTGACCCTCCGTAAGGGTAAGGGAACACCCAAGGTTGGTAAATGCTCGGAAGTCAGAGCGGCCGCGAGCAATCAAAATTTTATCCGTAAGCTACAGCTACACACTTAGCATGGAAATTGGTATGCTGTAAGAACAGTGGGTTCTGGATAAAGTAGTAGGCAGTGAGTTTTGGATAAAGAGGCAGGGGGAAAGGAAAGAGAGCGAGATTAATTAAAGAGGGAGAGTGAGAAAGAAAAACAGAGAAAGGAGGAGAGGAAAAAAGAAGGAAAAATAGATCACCAGTTCTGGTTCTGGCCTCAATCCAGCTGAGGGAATGTCAGTCTTGGTTCCAGGGTGTCTATCCCAGCTGTGGCCACCCCGTCCAGGATCCAGGTGGGCTCAGTCACCTCCACAGGCAAGGCCTGTCCTCACCCTGAGGAGGTGAGGACACCCCTCCACTCCCCACATCCCAGGCACAAGGAAAACTTCTTTAAAGGAACTGAGAGAACACCGAAGTCAAGGCCAGGAGGGCTCAGTGGTGTTATCTGTCTTCGTCCTTCAGTGGGAACACATGGGTTGCTTAACAAGTGCTTTGCTCCGTACTCAGGCTCAGCACATATGTGTGTCCTACCCCCTGAGGTCCTTCCAAACCATAGCCAGGGTAGGTATTTTTACAGGGAAGTAAAAATGGAGTGTCCCCCAATAGGAGTCTCCCCCAAGAAGTGGTTTTTGTTTCTCCCTAATATTATCCTGGGGAGCAGGAGTTCAGCTCACCAGTCTGGGGGAGCTGAGAATGGGCTTGGCTGGAGACCTCTCCTTTTAGTCTCAGCTGTGCTCCACAGGGACAAAAACTGGGACAAAGGCTGCTCCAGAGGGTTGAAAATGGGACAAAGACTGGGGTTTGTACCTTGGTTTCTCTCTCTCCTCAGACACACACAGGCTCATGATGGAGGGTGAGTCACAGAACACGTCACCAGCAAACAAACTCTAGTAACCTCCTGTGAGCTGCATTTCACTGCAAATGGGAAAGTTTCCTCAAAGCCAGGAAAACTTATCCACTAATCTGTTACTGGCAAGTACATATCTCTCATCCTCATGACATCAGGGCTGTGCTATGCACGATATGTCCCCAGGTGCACCTTGAGAGGTCACCCCAAAACAAGGTACAAAGGTACAATGGGGTAATAAAACATTTCTGTCACTTTTCACCTATCAGACCTGTTACTAAAATTTATTTTGACCAACACACACCCCAGACACAAATTGAAATTGCTGAAACTTTCAGAAGTTGTTTTAAGTATCTGTGGAGACTCTTGAGCAGAGCCACAGAGTGAAAATATCCAAAACTGATTTATGTTGTGATGTGTGTTCACACTATTATCCTATCACTCATTGTTCATACTGCTTAATAAGAAAACTTGTAAAAATGAAAAGAAAAAACTAAAAGCCCTATCATCACTGAAATGCAATGGGTGAGAGCAGCAGGAATTTTCAGATAAACTCATCCCTGTTCTTAAGAAGTTGACTTAAACACAGTGCTGCTCAGAGATACTTTCAGGTCAGGCTGTATATGACCTGTGGTGCCCTCATGCCAAATATGGTGTGCCAGCTATTTACAACGAAGTTGTGGGGCCAGCATTGGCTGGGCGAGCAAGTGTAAACAAAATAAAAATCAAAACCCAACAAAATACTCAATGCACAAATAGTCAATGTACGAAAAATATCCCAAGGTTCAACAGCTTCTTGTTGAAACTTTTTCATCCAATTAGTAAAAGCCTGACTCTGGGTGGTAGGAAAATGAGATTCCTTTAATAGAAAGAAAAGTGCAGCTAACCTTCAGAACAAGTTTGCTTTGCTTATTTGGCCCTAAAGAGGCTGTACAGAGCTGCCACCAGATTTTATTGGCAGCTCTTGACAAATCTCAGGCCCAAGCAGCGCAGTGTGAAAACCATTGAGCTCCCTCCCTGGTCTCTGTTTTTTTCCCTGGTCTCTGGGTTTTTCTCTGGAAGAGCTTTCTTACAGCTTTCCTTCCCTTCTCTTTAGAGGCTGTTTACCAGCAGCTCACCGAAAAACAACGTGACTGCTCTCATTACCTTCCTTCCCATTATTTACAAGCATCTGGGAGAAGGCACTGCCACCTCTGCTTCCTGCCACTCACGCCCATCATCTGCCATTGTCTTTCCTACTCTAAATTGCTGCATTGTTTCATCAGCAGCATCGTTTACCCTGCTTGTCAGCACGGTGCTTGTAATCCTGATTTTCTGGAGTGCTGTACATTAATCCTCTGCTTGTATTGCTCAATGATTGCCCAACCACAGCTGTTCCTGAGCACTCCTGGCTGAATCACCGCGTGGTCGTTCCCATTGCTGACCTGGGAACCTTGGCCCTGATCCCCCAATTTCTTGCCTCAGCTCCACTGGCTTTCACCTTCCCAGCACCAAGCAGCAACTTGACTTCAGCAGCAGAGCTTGTTTCCCTCCTTTCTCTTTCCTTCTTTCTTTGGACAATGCTCTCAGGCACAAAGTGTGATTTTGGGGGATATCCTGTGCAGGACCAGGAGCTGGACTCAATGATGATGCTTGAGGATCCCTTCTAACTCCGGACATTCTGTTTCCTTCTTTCCATCTCTTTATTTCTGTCCTGGGTCTTGCTCCCTCCTGTCATTTTTGGCACTGCTGTAAAATTGATGTGATTAATGTTGCCTACTTTTAATTATGTGTAACTCTAATTTATTTTCTATTTTAAGAATTTTGGTATCAGCCTAGGGAGTGAGCAGCTGTGGCTCTTTCTGATGCCCACATTTACTGATGAGAATGATTAATTCCTTTAAAACTTCTATCTTAGCTTTACACTCAGTCACTTGAGAGCCTCAATGGCTTTCACATATGTCAGCAGATCCTACAACTGACTGTCTAAAAGTGTGATTTAGAATTTCCCAATGTGCAGGCACGCTGGGAACATACTGATGGATAAATGAAGGAGCTCCCTCAAGTGGTGAAAAATATTACCTGTTCCACTTAAATGTTTTCCTTTTAAAAATATTAAGAAAAGGAAAGCAATGTCAGATTTAGAATGTAAAGCCAGTTACAAATGTTGCATTGAATGAGCTTCCATTTTTCCATAACCAGAAATAAGGTGTGCATATAAGACTGAGGCCAGAACTCAGTCAGGCAAGTGCTACAGTTAAAAAGGAAATAATTTAAGAAGCTGTGGAGAACTTAAGCGTGATCTGATAATGCATGACTGAATTTTGGCAGGAAAGCCAAACACTAGCTCCAGCAGATATCACATTGTTGAGGATACCTGAAGTGTTTATAAGTCATAAAGTTTGCTTTTTAAAAACTCTGGCTGAAGCTTTCACAGTTTCTATCATCATGTCAAGATTTTGTGCATAAATACCCTTGCTCCTTTTTACTCTGTGTGAGGCATAGAGTTTTCAAAATATTTGGTGTGAGAGACTCAGATCAGCAAACTTTGGAGAAAAGGCAGAAGCAGCAGTTACACTCACTTTCCAAGCCATGAAGCCGCTGCTTTTGCTGGCAGATGAGTTAGAAAGAGATGCCCCCATCCCTCTCGGCAGAGGGCAGTGGTAACCTTACTCACATTGCTTTTTGCTACTGAACTGAAATCATCCTTGGGAAAGAAAAAGTGAAGCCCTACTGCGAACCAGTGAGTTCCTGGCTTCCTCTCCCAGCTCAGAAATTCAAGTGATGAACTTGCCGTGACCAAGCAGGAGGTGCAACAGCCAATTTAATTGCTGTGATTCCGTTGCTGAAAGGGAAACCTGCATTATTTTTCTGAGGAGTAATTAATTTTGCCCTTCCCTACCATTTTAGGTAACAGAATGAATCTTGCCAGCTGGGATGGTGTAATAGTTGGGGTTTTATTTGTTTAAGTTGAGGAGGTTACTTCTTCAGTATGTTTAAAAAGGAGGAGATCCTTCTTGTCTGGCTAAACATCAAACCATGAGAGGTATTGACCCTGTATAAATACTGTCTCACCTCACTAAGCTGAACTGTGTTTTCTGAAGCTGTTCTTTACCCTCTCTGACACACCAGCTTTCTCTTTCTGTTGGGCTTGGAAACAACTTCACCTGGCTCCCAACCACATTATATAATATCATTGTTCTCCTTGTGACACCAGCTTAAACCAACCTCAGATTTATTCTGCAGCATACTCTGCTGCCTATAAAAAAGGCATGAAAATATTGAACTGCCTCAATGAGAGGGTCTCTGAAGTTGTTTCAGCAGGAATATATGGAATTAAATGTGTAGTCAACCCTGGAAGGGTGACTGCAGAGAGATGCATTCCAGAATGAACAGACCTAGTTACCAATATTGGCTCTCTTGCATATAATATTTCTAAATATTTTTGTGGAAACAGAGCACTGAACTTGGCCAGCATCTCATCTCCTTCCCACTCCTGCGGGAACTGTATGTGTTCCTTGTGACTCCACAGACTGCCAGCTGTGTTACACACCTGGGACCCTTCCTTGTGAAGGTCAGACACAGCAGGTGGAAGGGCAGACATTTTATGCCTAATTTAATGATGGCTTACTACTCTTGTGCTAATCTCTGCCTCTCCATTTTTCATAAGTATGTGCATCCTTTCTCTTTTTCCTAAATAAATACAAACCAGTTTGCTATTGGTCTTCCCACAGTTGCTGAGGTAGAGAAAACAGTGTATACCAGTATTTTGTATCACTTCCTTGTCTCTCGTTTATTTGCTGCAGTATGAATGTGCTGACTGCTGATGGACATGGAAGAGAATCAGTGTTTATGGAATGACAGATCCAGGATGATTCCCAAGACAGCTGTTTGCAGGTAATCATGCAGTTCTACCTGTTCTGTACTTTGCAAAGTGCAGGTTCTGGGGACTAATAACTTCCTGTTTGCAGTAACCAAGTGGGAAAGATGTGTGACAAAAACCACTGAGGTGCCGTGGTGAGACTGGATCAGCCTCTTTGGGGGAATATGAGATCCTTGGGGTCATCAAGGAGAGACCTTGCAGAGAAATGTCACATCAAGAATATCCCATGGGGAACACTGGGGAAAAGTCCAAGAGCATTGAAATGGCAGCCAGTATCATAATGCCAAAAGTGATTGATGAAAGACCCTAAAAAGTATGGGCACAGGGGGAAAAAATAACTCCCATCAAAATCAGGATATATTTCTCAGAGGAGAGCAAATATCTCCATTAAGCCACAAAAGATTGACTCTCTGCTGTAAACTAAGAAAAAAACAGGTTTTTACTCTCAGTGTCAGACATTTCCTCTTTTCCACCTTGTTTTAATCTCTGCAAAAATATATGACATGTACCAAAAGTCGTCCCAAGCAGGATACATTTCTAAATCTGCCCAGCCAGCTCTTTGGTTGTCTCCATGGTAATGAGGCAGAGCATCCTGCTGCTCTCCCTTCTGTGAGCACCTTTCCCAAGTTTGACATGCACTGACAACGCCGTGCCTTTGTAGCTCCCCTGCCAAAAACCTCCCTCTTCTCTCCTCAAGGCCAGTCCCATCTGTTCCACCCTGCTTCTCCCTGATTTTAGAAACACCTGGCTAGAGAGGGAATCCATCCGTTGCTTCTCTGCTGCAATGGTTCACGCCAAGGAGGGAGTGCTGCAGGGTGTACAAGGGGATGGACTGGAGAGGGCAGTGCTTTCCTGCTTGGGAAGAAGTTTTGGATGATAGTAGGGGAGAACACTGCAAGGGCCAGGAGCATAAACAAAGCAGAAGGAAGGAAAATCCAGAGTTCTGTCTAGTCTCCCAAAAGAAATGCACTGAAACTTGGCACCACTGGCCATAGCAACAAATAGAGCAGTAAAGAATGTACAGACTTGGTACAATGCAGTGCTTATTGAAGGAGATGACAAGCATGAAGGAACACTTCCAAACCTTTGAATTCAGATAGATCTGTGTCACAGCTGAGTCTCTGGCAGCTCTCAACAGCATTTCGCTGAAAGTGGAGAAAATAGGAGTTACAAAGCTGAAAGAGGCATTTTTGCTATCAGCTGAGGACTGTCAGAAATGGAAGGTTCTAATGGAACTACACTGGGAGGTGAAGCAATCTGCAGGGTTTGCTGCAGTTGATCTGCCTTGGGCTGAGTTGATGTGGTTACAAAAACATCTTTGTGCTCAGCACTATTCCGTTGTTGGCCTAGTGCCTTGAGGCTTACATGCTTTGGAAATATGGATGAGGAGATGAAAACTTGAGCTTGTTTAAAGGATTTAAATCTGAAGATGGCAGGCCCAGGAGAGGGATTCTGAGTTCAGGCATGTAGGTCATGCAAGAGAGGTCTTGTCTTCACCAGCAAGTTAATGTGAAATATAGTAAAAGTATTCCTGTTAGTTCAACTCTTGCCCACACAAAAAATATCCCTCACTGCAAAAAGTGGCTGGAGAAATATAAATTGACAAAGCAACCAGTGAACAAGGTAAACCTTGAGTGAATTCACTTCATCCTTTACCACTGCTGTTTCTCTACAGTGGGGACCCACACTAAGGACCACCATCAAAACATCCAGCCATGCTCACTCCCCACAGTTTTTCCACTTGTGCTTTCCTTAGTGGCTGCTGACTCTCCTGTTTCTGAGCTTATTCCCCCAGGTGCAAAAGGCTTACTGTGCCCCCAGTATCAATCACCCATCTTCAGTGCAGAAGTCTCCAATTCATTATTTTGCAACTGTGTCTAGCAAGACCTCAGTTTCCTGTTGCCTGCTGATCAGACACCAAGTTATGGAAGAATCTCTGGCATGATGCTACTGTAGTTATGATTTTCAGAGGAAGGATCCAGGCTGAAAGCTTTCTGGTGACATTCCAAGTAAGCTGTCATGAGAAGAAAATCCAACACCCAAGACCTCAGCGCTTAGGGAAAATCAGAGGGTTTCATCTACTCAGAAGAAAAGAGTAGGACTATAAATGCTAACTCAGTAACTCCCCAGGAATGAGCTTGTGCCATGCTGAGACTGAATGCATCATTAGCAATTCCCTGGGGCCGGATGCCTATTTCAGACTGCACAGTATAACAGCTCCAGGGAACGTACAACCAGAGGATGCTGACAATTTCACAGTTTCTGCTTCCCCGTGAGGCAGAAAATAGAACTGCTCGGAACCTCTTTCCCAGGAACACAGAAGTAACATTTTCCAAAGCCATCAAAAGCAGAGGAAGATAGGTGCAATAGGCGAGAAAGGGAAACAGAATAATCTGCTGCTGTGGCTGCTAAAGGAGGTTCTTGGCTGATCACCAAGTTGTGTGGACTGAAGTTATAGAACTGGTCCCTTACAGAAAAGATTTTGGGGAGGCATGTGACGTTAGCTCAGGTAGATGGATATCTCAGAAGCACGTAGGGTCCACAGTGGATTCACACCACACCAGTGCCTCCCCTCGCAGCACAAATTAAAATGCTCTTAGCATTCACACTTTATCACAGGCAACCCATGTGAAAAACTTCCAGGACAGATGACTCAAGGTAATTTGGTAGTGTGACTGCATCCTCAGAAAGAGCAGACAAAAAGGGAAAGGCAGACAGCCAGGCGGTCTCTAGCACGCTGAGGTCAAATTCCCCTTTCTGTCGCTCTCAGCTATGGGAAAGTTGAGGACGACAGAGAGGTACCAGAGACACTCCTGTCTGCTGGCAGAGATGGGTGAGGCCCTAGGCAGACTGAAACACGCTCCTGTGAGCACAACCATGCAATCTCTGCCATCAGAAAGACGATGCCCGGGTTTCAGGGATGCTTCTGAATGTCTCAACTTCTCTGCATAGTTCAGATTGCACAGTAAATGCCTCGGCTGCATGAGATGTGCTGTTGGCTGTGGGGAGGCATTATTTCAGGCTGGCTGCAGCTGGGAGTACATAGCATGACTTCAGGCCTCATTAGATGCACACTTGACAAGTTTTCTGCACTAACATAAAGGGAAGAAAAGTTTTCTTAACAAAACAAGGCTTATACAGTTGTCCTATGTGCATGAGGAAGGGCGTGTCTGTCTCTCTGCCCCAGCTGTCTTTTTTCTCCCAGTAACTTTTAAACTTCTTGGCCAGTTTTATGCAAATTGGATGGAGAGATGAAGGTTCAAGAAATATTCTGTTCCAATAACTTTTGTACAAAATTCAGCCTAGTTAGAGGACACAGTCTTAATTAATGCCCCGAATGGAGGAAACTTTTTTTGGAATAAGAATTTAAGTTGGCAGCAATTGCTAGTCCAGTCTCCTGCTGAAAGCACAGCCAGCTTCAAAGTCAGATGAGGTTGCTCAGGACCTCATTTTGAAAACCTCCGAGGTGTCAGGAATCTACTCTGGGCCTCAGCTTCACAAAACAAATATACTGAGTGCAACACCTTTGGCTCTGCCAATCAGAGAATTCATTTCCCGCTCTTTTAAAGGACGTATAGAAGTGGCAGCCCATGGTAAAGCCTGTGACAATCCCCACACCAGGCAGTCCATAAGGCTCTGCTTATGTTAAATCTATTTAACCAGCAGCTAGTTACTTTATTTTGGCATTCTGTGGTAGTTAATGATTCCAAGTACAAAGGTCAGACTCAGAGACACAAGGCTTTGTGTATCCCATTGTTTGATTTACCAGAAGCTACAAGGGAAGGAGTGCTGCTCTGTATGAGTGGGAACTACAAGCTACACATCCAGCCTGACAAGCTAATGAGAACAAGTCATTCATTAACAGGAGACTTGCTGCTAGGCAAACACACACAGCTGGTATGGGAGAAGAATTTGGATGTGAAATGAGACAGTGTAGTTGGTTTTTTTATAAGACATTTCCTATTTCAGCAAGTTTACAGTCTAAATAAAGACCACACAGAACACATTAAGAGCTTGATCAGAGGAAGATTTGGGCTTATGTCTTTTCTGAAAGGTTTGGTAATGAACAGAGAGGCAGAATTTGCAAAAAGAATGGAAATATTTGCATGTTTAACAGAAGGAACAAGTTCTAGATTTAAGTGAGATTTGATTATAAACGTAATTGCTGCTCTCTTGAGTACCAGTCTATTCTGTACACACACACAAAATGCATTCACAGAAACATCTTACAAAACTCTGGTGCTTTCTCCTGCTTCAGTTGTTACTATTACATTTTTTTAGAGTTTCATACTAGTAAGCATTTTTTACAGGATTAACATTAAAGTTGGAAACTGCAAAGCATGGCTATTTAGTAACTGTTTGAGGAAGGAACACAGTGTCATTTGAAAGATAAAGTAAGCACTTACAATTCTTGCATAATCAAATAAAAAAGCCTGTCAAGGAGGAATCTCTCCAGACTTTGTGGAATGAAACAATAACATTTTAGAACAAACTCTGACTTTCAAAGTGATTTAACTGTTTAGGAACATTGCATAGAGCATGACACCATCCATGGCCAGGGCACAAGTGGTCCAGAGCAAGGCTGGATCCCTACCATCCTAAACATGTAACACAGAGCAGCAATCCTGCAAGAAGCTATATCCTCAGGCTTCCTTACGAGATCAGAGGTTATATTCAGAAGTGTGTACAACTGAAAACAATACTAGGAGTGCAGTTACTGCGGGATGCATTATTGTAACAAAGGCATCTTCTGAAGATGTGGTTTTCAGCGTGACTTAGAAAAGGGAAGTGAAGGTGCTGGGGAAGATGGAGGGGAAGGAGATATTAGGGGAGAAACCAGAAGCAAAGAACATGGAGGAAGCACTGCTGATTCCAGAGTCTAATGATCTTTTCCAGCCTAAATGGCTCTATTATTTTAATTCCATCTTATTTTAGCTTCACATCTTGTTTTTAATGTATCTTTATTTTGTTTTGGACAATCACAGAGGTTATGCTAATCCAAACACAGCACAGCAGTCATCAGAAGAATCTATGCTGGATGAGGCTGCTCTCCCAGGCACTGGTGGAGGAGCTGCAGTACAGCGTTGTGCTGTGAAGCATTTGCCATCACTTAACTAAATGTCAGCTCTGGATACAAACCTCTCAGCGAGAGGAAACAGAAAACACATGAAGAAAAGCTTCCATCTGCAAATCGAGAGAAACCCCTCACTGTCCAATGAGCTACTAAGATTTTAAATTAGGAATCATAAAAATTAGGCTCCTAAACATAAATTAAGGCAACCCTGGAACTCTGGTGGCAAAACATTTCTATTGACCCACCTGCAGCTGAATGCCTAAAAGCCTGAATCATCACCAGCGCTGTTGAGGGACCTCATATTACCTCAGCAAATGTACTTTATCAGTGATCATTGTGCAAGCTTAGTACTAATTTGCAATTCCCAGCAGATGCAGAGACTTGTCATCATTTTTGTTTGGTAGAGGCAACATTTTCCACAGAAAAAGGCAAACAAACAACATTCTTAATGTTCTTATTAGCATCCTTTTCTACAGCCTTTGGTGCCTGGAACAGATGCTTGGGAAGGGTGGTGCAGCTGTAGGACTTAGAAAAATGTATTGGACAGGAAAGAAATTCCCGAAGTCGTCCTATAATCTCCTTAATTCCATCTCTCCCCACCTCTGGCTCCACTCTGCTGGAGGCTGTGTGAGGTTATGTGTTATACCCTGATGGGTACAGCTCCTGCAAAACCTCAGCACGGTAAATGTGCTGCTGTTGACAGCTGACAGATACATGCACAAGCTACACAGTTCTGATCTGTGAGGGTGCTTAGTTACCCAGCATAGCTAACCCCAAAACACAGGGCCAAATAAAAGAAGAATGGGGATGCCTGAGATGCTGTGGTGAGCTTGGCTGTCTCTACACACTCATCTTTTCCACTACAACACCGTGTGCCCAGTCCCTTTCCCCGCTATGCATGGAGTCCCTCCTTTGCTGGCTCTCCGGGCTGGTGTCAATGTTTAGACTCATGGCAGTGTTAGAAGAGTGGTTTGAATGAGGATGATGCTGAAACAGCAGAAAAGGCAGAACAAAAGGCTGCTTGCCCAGAGGAGAAGGAGGATGATTTGGGTGGTGGGATGCAACATTTGTCGGAGTGTGTATGTGTAGTTTTCTTTTTATCTATGGTGGAAGAAAGAAGAGTTATTGACAGAGGACATTTCATTAGCCAAGGGCTGCATGTGAACCCTTCTGTGCTGTTGGGCAAAAACTGTTACTTCCCCAGAAAGCTTTTATCTTCATAGACTCTCACTGAACAGGCATGAGAGTACTCCAAGCTATCCTGCATGCACTGTACATAAATTCTAATTTAAATCATAATAATGAATCAAAATAACTTTTAAGACAACACTGAAACCCTACCTATTGTGCCACGACAGATCTGTGCAGACATTTTAAGAGCTGTCAGTCAGAGATGAAAGGGTGAGCATTTGAACGTTACCCCAAGAAACAACATCCTCCTCTGATACGGCTCAGTACTTACAAGCTTTCAACATTTACTGCAGAGTAACTTGTGTCACAGAGCCTTTATCAGATTCTTAAATCTTTCTTTTTTGTTTTAAAGCCTTTCCCCAGAACCCCTGGGTAGCTGAACCCTAGAAGCCAGGTGGCTGCCTGGTATCAGGCGGGTACAGCCCGGAGTAGCGGGGCACAGAGCAGCACTGCCCTGCAGTGGGCAGTACCCATTGCCTTGCAGATATCCCAGGGGAGCTGCAGCTCTCCGGAGCTCCACAACTTGTTTTGGCACTGCAATAAAGGCACAAAAATCCTGACATGCTGTACACAGGTATCCCTCAATCTGGCTCTACACACTTAGCAAATACCTTAACTAATACATCTATGTCCTAAATACCAGTCAAATATTTCACACACATCTGTTTCTCTGTACAACTTTGGTATACAGAAGGTATATGATCTGGAGGAAGAGCAAAGACTACTGCTAGAATTAATTTTTAAGCTGTCACCAGCAGCATCCTGCCAGCTAATTTTTTCCTAAGTTACAAATAGAAACTGCCCAGTTAACTCTCAGGAGTTGAGGCTCAGGCTCAGGAGTCTCCAGTTTGTCCACAGGCTCCTTCTGGCACAGAACCCGTACTTCAGGCAGATGACAGTGAGACTGTCATGCACAGTATGATGTAAGGCTGCTCAGCCAGCAATTTTTTGACTGTGTGATTTTTGGATCACACTGTGGATGGGGAGCAAATGCACTGTCAGTGCTTATAAGAAGCTTCAATTAATGGATATACCATTAATATTTAAAGTCAGTTCAGAGGTGTTTCTAGAAATACCACATTTCTTGTCAGACACATGACTGTAACCTCAGTGCTGCCTTGGTCCTTTTTATCCCTTACTTGAACAGCTCGTGAATGGCAGATTGACTGGAAACCCAAAATCACCAGGACAGTAACTATTACTGATGCCTCATTAACGCATGGTGCCAGACCTCTTCACAAGAAATTACCCTTGAAAAACAACCTATTCCTGATGCTTCATGAGGCTGATAACATCGCAGCTGATAAAAATAGATAGCATTGGTGCAGGTTTTACCTCTTGGCTTTGAATGGTTAATAACCATGACACTCTTTGTAGTAAATACTTATTAGCCTCCATTTTAACAACAAGGAACAGTGTGGCTCAGTGTCATGGGTAACTCAGCAGCACAGAGTCCTTTTAAGTTTGGGGAGTTTCTTGTTTATATCCCCATTGCTGTTCTAGCAGGGACTGGAAGAGCTGTTGCCAACCAGGGCATTCCCTGTTTATATTACACCATAAAAATGATGTTGCTGAGGGGACCAAGTGGGGCATAGTCTGAGGATCTGGCTTGTTTAGCGCATATCAAGCAATGGCTGGGGCTCTGGGTTTGCTTTTTTACAGAGTACAGAATGATTTTTAAAAACTATTATACAACAACAAAAACCCCATGCTGCTGCCCTTTTCTTCTTGCAACAGGCCTTCTTAGAAAGCCCCTGCCTGACCCCATCCCCAGGAAAGATGGTTTTGTGTGTCAGACAAGTTTCCTGCAGTTGGACATTAATGTAACCCACAGCGAGCTGTTCTATGTTCAGAAGGTGCTGGGAGAGAAAATTAGACATTTCATGAGATCTGAGGAATAAGAACAGTGTTTAAATCCAATTCTCCTTGGTGCACTTGCATGTAACTGTCTCTTGACACTTGTATCTTCTTTTAAAATACTAATAGCCTTCCTCTGGATAGTTCTTCATGATCAGCAAGTAAAAAGCATTAGGAAAGAAAAAGAGTATTTCTGCTGATTTTTAAAGAGTGGCTCTATGCTACGTGGCAACTGCAAATGGCACGAGGGAGTTCTGTGTTTGTTGTCTCTACAGTCTCCAGAGAACATATATTTTGTTTACAAGGCAAACCATTTATAAATGCCAAATCCTGCAAATTCTAGCTGGAATGAGACCAAGAAATAGCTCCACTGCAGAGTTTACCATGGGCTGGTTCTGCCCGAGGCTGTCCATTCTGCAGGAACACCCTCTGCTCATATCCACATCCATACAAGGTCCCAGGCTTGGCACCATGTACCCCATGCTGCACCCTGGATGTTCCAGCACTATTTTAAGAACTGTTGTGTTGTGTGTTATTAACTGGTCTGTTTGTAATTCCTGATCTCCCAAATGTTCTTAGCCCATTAATTTGGTGAGTTAAGGCATTTCTGGCTCCATGTGCTCCTCATTCCAGCCTGTTTTTACTCTATCCAGCCTGTGTCAGGGTACACATCAGTCCAGTGGGAGGAGCCACCCCTATTTTAGGCAGAATTATTATTTTTGCAGCAGGGCTCAGTTTGAGTACATGCACCAGTATGAACAGCACCTTGTGACCCTGGGAAGATAGAGCATGAGCTTAAAAGCTGGCTTTCACAAAGCTCTGAGAGGAACGTCTCCTCGCCTTCCCACCACAGGACAGCGACACAGAGATTGGAAGCTGATCAGCTCTGAATGTTACCAAGCCAATTTGTCACTGTCACATCAGTTCTCAGTCATAAAGGCATCTGAGGGGAGTGGCACCGTGGCTCATCCAGGATGAAGCAACATTACCAAGACAGTGCTGAAATAGTTGCTAGCATGGGGAGAGAAATACTTCCAACTGCCCAGGTCCTCTAAAATGTGACAAGCACCATTACCTTTTGGGGTGAAACTTCCTGCCTTCTGCTTTGATTGGAGCACTTTATGCTAATATTACAGGTGGTGAAAGAAATTGGTTTACTAATTAGTTACAGAATTGAGTGTATGTTCAACCACCCAACAAGATGCTGCTGCCAACCACTCCTAGTGTTATTCACACAGCAGTGCTTTCCTCTTCCTCCATACCCTTGGCCAGGACAACAGGTCCTGGAGGGAGCCAAAGGAATTAACCTGGAGCCTGGTAACCCAAGGAGATCACAGAATCAATTAAATGGGAAAAGACCCCTGAGATCATCAATTTCAACCTGTGACCTGACACCACCATGTCAACCAGTGAGTGGTGAGTGCCACATCCAGTCTTTCCATAAACACCTCCATATGGTGACTCCACCACCTCCCTGGGCAGTCCATTCCAATGCCTAATCATCCTTTCTGCGAAGAAATTCATCCTAATGTCCTGACCTTCCCCTGGCACACCTTTAGGACTGTGTCTTCTTGCCTTGTCCCTGGTTGCCAGGGAGAAGAAGCCGACCCTCACCTGGCTACAACAGCCTCCTTGTGCACAGCTTAGACAAGCCCAGTGCCGCTCCCTTCCACAGCCGGGCACATGGCCCTGGCTTTACCCTTCCTGCCTGTTCAGGTTTGTAGGCAAACCAGCCCGGCTGTAGCCTGCAGGGAGAGTGTTGTTCAGGCTAGGGCAGCCTTGAGGCCACAGCCATCGCTTGACAGAGTTCAAGGAGTATTTGGAAGACAGTGTCAGGCATACAGTGGGGTTCTTGGGGTTGTCCTTTGCCGGGCTGAGAGATGGACTTGATGGGTCCCTTCCAGCTCAGGAGATTCTGTGATTTTCCTGGGCTGCCATTCACAGCCAAGATTGAAGGCCTCTCCTGGGGTGTGATCCAGCGAGTCACCCAGTGGGCTCTTGTCCCTCAGCCCATGTCCATGTGCATTCCCCCGTGTGCCCATCCCCACTGATGTGCCTGCCTGTGGCAGTGCCAAGAGGATGGTGCCAGACTCTTCAGTGCTGCCCAGAGATAAGAGGAAGAGGAATGGCCAAAAACTAAAGCCTAAGAAATTCCACCTCAGCATGAGTAAGAACTTCTTTACGTTGAGGGTGGCAGAGCACTAAAACAGGCTACCCAGGGAGGGCGTGGAGTCTCCCTCTCTGGAGAGATGCAAAACCCGCCTGGACGCGTTCCTGTCACCTGCTCCAGGTGATCCTGCCTTGGGCCTGGGTGATCCGCAGAGGTCCCTTCCACCCCACACAGTTCTGGGATTCTGCATGCCGCGGCGGGGCGGTCTGGGCCGGGGGGGCGGCCGCCCTCCCTCTATCCCAGCTTCCCTTCCTCCCTCCTCCCTCCTTTCCTCCCTCGCTCCCTCCCCTCCCTGGGCGGACCGGAGGCGGCTGCGGGAGCCGCTCCGTCCCCCCTCCGCCGGCGCTCTGTGGTTTAAGATGGCGGCGGGGGCTGCGGGGGCGAGCCCGTGAGCCCCAGCCCGGAGCTCCGCGGGAGCCGCCGGCACCGGCCGCGGGAGGACCGGGACGCACCTGCCGGGCCGGGAGCGGCGGGATGTGAGCGCGGCCCGCCATGGGGCAGCAGGTGGGCCGCGTCGGGGAGCCGGGCGCGGGGCTCCAGCACCAGCCGCCGCCGCAGCAGCACCAGCCGCGGGGACTGCGGGGGAGCAGCGCGGCCAGGCCGGCGGGCCGCCGGCGGGAGGCGGCCGGGCGCTCCGCAGAGGGAGGATTCAATGTCTTCACCCAGCACGGTGAGCGGCCGGGGCGAGGGGGAAAGGGGCGCGATCGGCCTCCCTCCCTTCCCTCTTTTGTTGTGGTGGGTTTGCTGGGGGAGGGGAGAGGTAGGCGGGGTAGCGGGGCAGCCACGTCCTGGGGGATACTCGCCCCGGCCACCACGTCCCGGGGGATGCTCGCCTTCGGAGGAGCTTTCTCCCCCCATCCGCTGGAGCTGGGGATCGGGGCTGCCCGCTAGCCACAGCGGGAGCGAGGTGGCACCACCGGGGGTCGAGACTTGTGGGGTTCGGTCGCTGTCACCGTGGCGATTCCGAGCTCTGGTTTTGTTTACAAAAGTAAAGGTAACGTGGACTCGTCCGACTGTTTGCTGAGGCGTTTGTGACTTGCCGTTCTAGATCTATGAGACTGTATGGCTCCTGACACAGCAAACAATTTCGTTTTGACTGGGGTGTTATAGCTGCCATCTAGATTCTCGGTTGAAGTTTTTGCCTGTCCACTTCTATTCTTACTGCTGTAAACCGACACTGGAAATGTTTCATGTACACGTTTCTGTAACCTCTCTTAGAAGGACCTCCACAACAGCAAATCTCCCTTTGTAACCATGTTTCCTTTTTTTTAAATACCTATTTGTGCATTTGTTAAGATGTTGCCAAGTTTTGGAAGGTAAGATCAACTGAAACCTGTCTGTCTTGACAGACATGTTGAGAGTAGATGTGCGGATGCATCTTAAATACTAAAGACCTGAATCAGCTCTGGAGAGCTTGGCTGACTTGGCTTAAAGTGGAGAGAGAGTTGTCAGTGTTTATAAAGCAAGGCTGCTTCTGACAATACACATTTTCTTTTGCTCAATAGAATGAGCTCAGGCAAAAAGATTAAGGAACGCGCAACCAGCAGTCTAAAAGTAAATATCATCTTCTGTGACTGCTGACATGTAAGTATCTATCAAAACAAGAGCACAGCACTAAATCTGGTTCTTAAAAATCTCGGTGTTATCACAGTTTGTGAGTTCAGGGAGCAGTATCAGCTTTAAAACCAAACAGAACATACTTGCTGAGTGCCTGACCCACAGTTAAACTAAGAATTGTTATTTTATTGCAACTTCACATTTTACTCTTGGTATTTTTGTACCTTAAAAGGCACTTTGGCTAAAACATTCCTATCACAAACTGCACACTCACAGTGTTAAGGACATCTCAGAAGTTATGCACATAACCCACTTCTTTCAGTGGAATGTGTCTAAGTCTTTAGTAGCAGAGCAAAAATGCTGTAGAGACTGCTGTGTACACTCCTGCTAATGTCAAACTGTCTTTTCATGCTTTGGTACCAAGATGACTCTTTGGTTCCTGCTCTTACAAGGCAAGGACAGAAAGGATGTTTGTGAGAAGGGCAGTACAGCATGTGGGGATGTGTAGTGACTTCCCAATAACACAGCTGACACTGACTCAAGCACTTCTTTTTGTTATTGCTGCATGTTTTGGTAGTAATTTACTTGAGCATCCTGAACAAATCCTTCTAGCTCCTCCCCACACCCTACTAAATTTCAAAGGTAGAAGGTAGGGAGAATTATTTACATGTAGTGGCAGGGAAATGGAGAGGAAAAGCTTTCTGAAGCATGCATGCACACCAAGAAGACAAATTATGTGCCCTGCCAGCCCTTCTGCTCTGTTGTCCATAGAACGAGAAACAAGAATGAGCCTAGAAGGCCAATGCACTGAATAAAACTGTTCAGTGCCACATAAAAAGAACATTGCTCTGGGATAAGAGCGATGGTATCTTTCAAAATAATTTCTCTACTCTTTATATTGCTTAGGTTATCTGCTTCAATGGTAAGGTAATGGATGTAGCTTTACTTAGGGTCTTTACTTAGGATTGTTTCTGTTATTTTCTTTGCAGACTGTAAAGGAAGGTGTGTCTTAAAAACAAGATACAGCTTTTTATTCTGTTAGATTATGTAGAAGGGGTGGGACTTTTTGGCAACCCAAGTTTTGAGAGTTTCAGAGCCGGCTTCAAACTCCTCTTCCATCATTGGTGAATGCCTCAGCTGTGTTAAATTGTTCCCTGGTTCCATTCACATTTTACTAGGAATGAGTTAACAAGTCAGTATTAATAATCTGTAGCAAATGCTAGTAAAAGTTGGGTACCTTTTTAAATACTTGTGTTGGGCAAAAGTTAAAATGTATGTAGTGTTCCTGTATCTGGAGTTAATTTCCTTTGTCAGAGAAACTGTTTCCTGTGATCCTGATTCTCCTTGTCCAAGGGAATTTTTTACCATCAGCTTGTATTCTTATTTTTCATTTAATGACATTGCTCTCCTGTTTTACTTAGCCAGCAGCAAGCCAGGTTTTCTTTAAGTGAGTCGTATGCTTCTGCTGCTGAGATGCTCTGTTGCTGGTGGTATTACTTGATCCAGATGCCTCTTTTCTAGTAATTTCTTTTTGAACTCAGCCTTCCATCCTGTTTCTGGGACATGTATTCACAGTGTATGAAAAGTGATGGCAAAAGCACAGGATTGTGGGTTAGCACTCTTGGACCAGTGGCCAAACCAGCCAGTCACAGGATGGGACTGGATTATCTCCCTTCCTTGGCTTTCCTTGATGCACTCATGGATGTGCAGAAGACAACCTGTTGCAGGTATAAATCCCTACCTTGTGTTGGCAGCTTTCCTACCACATTGTGCCAGCAGCAAACCTTGCTGAGTACTCCTGCCAAGGTTCATTTCGAGGGGTTGCTTCTTCTGGATTGCTTATGAAAAGGGTGGAAATAAACAATGTTTTCAGCCTCAGACCCATTTTGCTACAGGATTTTGAAGAGCAGTTTGAGTCAAATCAATGAAGTGTAAAACCCTTTTCACTAAGCTACCAGAAATCTGAGACAAACATTTTCACCCAGCTAACTTGAACCATAGATGTCCTCGAAAATCAAGAGATTGAGTAGTGTCAGTTTGTCCCATGATTATTTGCTGGGTTACAGTTTGTGTGGCAGCAGCTCTACAGGAGAGGCACTACAGGCACTACCTACTTCAGGATGTACTTTTGGAACAAACAAAGAATTTGAAGACATTTTCTGTTTTATGGAAAGAGCAAGGGGATCTGTATTGTGGCACCCCACTATTCCATCATGAGAACAGACACCTAGACTGCTGGTGCTTTCAGCTCGCTGTGGTATTGAGTTCTGTGTGTGACATTGAGCAGAAAAGTCCTAAGCTAGATGATACACTGGTGTTATTCCATTAGTTATGGAGTGGAGTTCTCCAGGATGCAAGAAGATAATAAAGGAATTTGCAGTCTTCTGCAATTAGCCCTTCAAAACACCCCCTTGTGAGCCATTCCTGGCATGTTGTCAGTGCCTTATAAGAGCAGGCTATGGATTGTAAGCATGCTGGCTGCTGTTAGTGTAGTAGAAAGGACGGGTGTAAACACAGGGATTGTTCAAACACTGGTGTTCCAACGTGTGCTCCACTGGAATTCACAAGTACCACAGGGACAACTCGAGAGGGAAGAGCTGCAGTGAAGAGTAGTTACAACCAAATTCTTGCAGATCAGTGCAACCAGAATAGACAAGAAGTACTTGGTGCCATTACAGGATGAGCTTTCCCTTCCAGAGAAGGAACAGGAAAGAGAACAGAGAAGTCAGTTATCTTTATCTCCTTATCCTTTCAGAAATTTGTCTGAGGAAAGGGGCATAAGCAACAACCACCAACAACTTCCAAGCTACACTGACTCTACTTGGCTCCTCGTGTGACCTTTGAACAGTGACACTCGTAATTTTCTTTCAGAAGAGCACTGATAACAGCATACTGTACCAAGATACTCTTTGGAATGGTGTTAGCACGCTTTTCATCTCCAAAAAGACTTGCTGAGTGTTGTCGAGCACATACTGCAGGAAAATCAGATTATTTAAATCTTGGCTGGGAAGCCTTTGCAATACCTGTTTGCAATACTGCTACAGTTGCCTTGGAGATATATTTTGGGGTAGTGGAAGGCTCTGCCACACTTGAGCTTTTGATCCAGCAGGCACAGGACATTTGTTCACTGTTTCGTTTTCTAGAGGAGGAGTTTAGCAACCTTTTACTATGTGCATCAAGGTCAGGCTAGATAAGCCTATACTTTTAAAAATAAAATTATCATTAAAGCTCCCCTAAGGCAGTCAGAGTGCTATGACACATGATAAAAACATTCTAAAATAGGAAGAAGCATAAATGACACTGTCCCTTTGGAATTCGGTGAAACTGAAGGGCTGGATGCAGGAAAATGGAAAGGAGAGAAAATAGGGTCAGTTTAACAACTGCACTTTGTGGGCTGCCTAAAATGATCTTTATTTTCATCTCAGTGAAATGCAGCAAGCTCAAGCCAGAGCAACTTGCCCACAGACTTTCCTGTCAGTAAATGCCCCGTGCAGATGGAATATAATCACTGTATTCAGTGCCTGGGTTTTTGTACTGCAAATCAGAAATCTTGTGGGACCACAATATATAAATAACTCTTAACTAATTATTTGGGGAATAAAGGATAGTTCAGCTGAGTGTCTAGAGGAACATCCCTTGTAGAACATGAATTTATAGGCATGTTCTCTATTGCATCCATGATATCTAAATTATTCCTGCAGATCCACTGCATTAAATACTGATTTTTATACCTTGTGTTAAGCTGGGATTTTTGGATGATGAATTTTGCAGATGGGAGGAGACTACCAGCTCAATGGAACGAACAATATAATACTGACTACTGATCTAATTCTTTTCACATAGATAGGGAACACAGCCTGAAGAAGATAAGACTGAAATGAAGCTACTTCAAAAGGTTTTACTCAGAATCAACTTAAAAATCAAATTTCAAAGCCCAACATATCTCCAACTTCTCAGTTCTCCCCATGTAGCAGATGGTGTGGTACAAGTTGTTCTAGCAATATTTCACAAACTTGCTATTGCTTGCAAGCGCAATGTTTTGCAAAAAAAAAAAATTGTGGGATTTTTTTTGGAATTAAGGACATGGCCAAGTGAGCAAATTGGTGGGAAATGAACATGGACACACAAACAAATTATTACAAGTGGCTTAAACCATCCTTTCTTAATCTAGTGGGATTGCCAGCTCACATAATTGGAGTGGGGAGAGTTAGAATATCTCTTGGAGATGCTCAAGCAGGGTTGGCTTCAGGAATATTTTGTGGCTGGTACTGATTACAGATTCTGGGACAGTAAGTCTGAAATCATGTTTTCTCTGGTGTTCAGGAGGAGTGACCTGCTCTGTGACCCACTTCAGCATATATCATGTTTGTTTGTTCCTAAAGCAGGCCAGTCCTTGCTGAAGTCAAACTGTACTTTGTAGATCTTTGTTTTATAGCTAAAGCCAGACGATCGTTAGCATGATTTATTCTAGCTCATTTCTCTTAGTTGTCACAACTTAATGTTTCCAGGATACTTACTATCCATAAACTGCTTTCTAAGTACTGCTGACAGCTGACTAATTTACAGTCATAAGAAACTATCAAAATCCAGCTAATACAAACCAAGAAACAGCAGTTTGTACTTACTGCAGTGCAGATGCATGTGGAAGTTGTGAAAAGTAATACAGCTGTGTTTTGTGTGGTGACTTGAAGAGCTCGTTTTCACCTGGTTGTATTTCAGAAAGCCAGGGATGGATGGATGACCACAGACCAAAGCCTCATGTACCTCCTGTTTCCAACCTGCTCTCCCAAATCCCCAAGCCGTTGGCAGTGCTTTCAACAGCGTGTAATTACGAGTGACACAAGGCTTGCAGTGCACATGGCCCCAGGACTGGCTTTGCAGGTGAATCTGCAATGTAGGTGTAGAGTTTCCTTCTTAACAGCCTTCAGAACAGTATTTACTGGTGAAGAAATCCATCTCAGAGTTGTTTGGGCCACTAGCAGCCTCTTTCCCTCCATGCAGCAGGAAAGAAAAGCCTGTGCTGGGGGGTAACAGCATTGACTTGCTGGGTCTGAGGTCACGGTTTTCTCACTGTTACTGCATCATCCTTCACGTTTCTCTGGTTTTGTGGTTATGAAATACTTTCTTTTAAGGGCTGATCTTGCTATTACCTATAGAGATTATTCTCTCTGGAATAAGTGACACTTACAAAACCATTGAGGCTTCCTGTTGGTAACGCTGCAAACCACAACAACAAAGCTTCGTTCTATTACCCATATCTGCTTAGGAAGTTGCCTGTGCTTTGTGGGCTCTCTATAGAGGCATGTGCATCTCCCAGTATGATTGCTTGTCTGCAGCTGGGTGTAAATTGACTTTTTTAATAGGCAGCTTTCAGTACCAGCTAATTCAGCAGAGGAATTAAAAAAAAAAACCAGCCCTAAAATAACTTTGTCTTTTTTGAGGAGGAGACAAAGATATACAGAAACACTTCACTAAAAATTAAATTAGTTTTATTTAAATCATCTGGTGCTCTTTAGAGCTCAGTTAAACATACTTCTTTACTTTTTTTAAAGAAATTCTCCTCCTCTTCTTCTATACTTCCTAGCCAAACATTGTCCTTAGAAACTTCATGTTACGAAGATACTTCAATTAAAAATAACTACATGTATTAATAAACCTGGAGCTTCACTTATATTAATTTGAAAGTTTTCTGTGACAATAGTGATGCAAGAATTGGGACTGTAATTATGTAAGAAAAGTAGCTCTTAAATGAAGGAGCACTCATTTTTCTATAGGACAGCATGCTTCATCCTTTATAATGCTACTGGATCTTGGTCTCTTCCCTGGTTTGTTTGGTGTTTTCTTGGTTTTATTATTTACTATTGAAGTGAAAAGGAAGTAGCTTCTTGTTATAAGCCATATATGGCAAAGGCATAGGAACCATCTCCTGCTGCTTTTGGGTCAAATTAGCAATTGAATTATAGGATAAGAGGATGAGAACATTCTGGATTTGTGACCCTGTGCACCTCCATGTCCATTTCTCCTTTGTTTCTCTAATGATAATCCCAACAGCAAAGCATCAAGTACGTCTTGGCTATTCCTATTTGTTGTCATCTTAGCTAAGATCAGCACCGTGGCTAATTTTGAAACAGGTTTCAAGCTTGCTTCTGGTTGAAAGAAATTGTGTGAATATTGGCTAAATTAGATGAGTATTATACATTTTGGAGCATGTAGCATAGATCATGAAGTGTTCCTGTTTCTCAGATTATGTTTTCAGTTAGACTCATATTTTTTCAAAAAGTTAGCTGCAGAGAGTAGTGTGCCTCAGTAAACACACCAAAACCTACAGGAACTGCAAAGTGAAGAGACATTTCCCCATCACAAATCTATGTACACTCCAGCATGGCCTGGGGTAGGAGCTTGTTTAAATATTGTCATATCCAAGTAGATTGGTATTACCTCCTACATTAACCCTAAGTATCAGGGATCTAAAAGGTGTTTACAGAGCACAGATCTGTTTTCTAGACAAAACCCCAAAATATTTGTACATTCTAATTTCATAGCCCCTGGATTGTGAAGATAACCCTTCAAACCCAAGCTGGAGTGTAAATTAATACAATGAGGCCTTCCTTAGCTGCAAGGTCAGCTCAGTTTCTCAAGATTATTTCCAAGCCTTTGCTGCTCAGGGTTGGTTTTGCTAACCAGCAGTGTCACAGAGTTAACAAGACTGTTCAGTTTTACTGTTGCTATTCAAAAACCCGTGGGAGGCTGCATGACTGAGAATATCAATTTTGTGTTGCTGCTTAGGAAAGCCAAGAGCAGAAGTAGAGGGAAGGTACAGCTATAATGGTATTTCTGAAAATTGCTTAATAATAGAAGGAAATGGGAAAGATTATTTAGATTAGCCTTGAAGGGTTTAAAAAAAAGGAATTTTAAAGTTTCCCACCCAGCCATCTGTCAAAACTGGCCAATTAATGAGAGTATAGTGACTGTTTAGCAGTAAAAAAGCTTGTTTGTGCAAATCTTTTAAAAATTGATACAAATTGGGTCATCTGGGAAGAAGAAAATGCGCTCTAAGAAATCTGAATAACCTTGAAGATGTTTTGGATAGTGACATAGCTTCCTTCCTCCATTAGGTCACTGGGTGCAGCTGAACTCAAGGTTATACAGGCCTGAGCTGGTTTGCATAAACATGGACTTAATGTTTGTGTTTAATACAGTTTTCTCTTAAAAGACAAGTTTGAATTATAAGGCTTTTTCTATGTTCACTATTCCCTTCAGTACAAGTGAAAAGGAAACAGCATCCATCATCTGAGAGCTGATTTGTGGTCCATTTTCTCTTGTAAATTAAGTTTTTTCGTCTATAAAGTGACAAATAAAAAATTTCAGTCTAATAGGTGGCAGTTCTCAGGCTCCTAGATACTAAAGTTAAAATAGCAAGTTTTCAAAACTTGAACTGTAAATTGCTGAGTGTCCTTTGTGTGCTCTTTGGAATATTGTTGATTTTAATAAGCAGGATCTTGGTAAAGTTGCTCTCACCATGGCAGCTTGATCAAGGCATAAAGGCTGGGGTAGAGGTGAGACCTTGAGCAGGTGCTCTGAAAGTATTTTGATGGAAGAAAATTCTTTGATCATTTTGTGATGATATCACTCAATTCTGGTTTGTTTTCAAACCTGCTTTTCACTGACTTAGATGGCCATCGAATAAGCCTGATGAGCTTTATCATTTGTGGAAATGAAATATAAATAAAAAATAGTGAGAGTCACCCTCTGCAGGCCCCAGAGGCTTCCTGTGCTCTCCTCTCCTGCCTTGGATGATGGGTAGGGTTTGGGGGATTTGGCATCTCTTTCTGAGGCAGGGAGATGTCTAAGCCTGGGGAGGGATGAACAGAGCTGGTGTGATCAATACCACTGGGAAACCTGTGCTCTGGCCTGATTACTCAGTGAAGCGCAGCAAAATACTTTTTCACTACTCATCAATTGTATGCTCATTGTTTGGGGATATGTTTGTTGGGTTTATGTAATTTTGATTTATGTTGGAACAAACAGACAAAGCAGAGTTACTTTATGAGATTAAAAAGGCTTTATATACAGAAGATCCTTAGAATAAATAGGAAAATGGTAGTGTTTTGTAGTGCTAGTGTTTTGAGTTATATTTAGACTTTTTTTTTTAAATTCAGGATCTTAACCCTGTGGATATAAGGTTTGCAACATAGATGTGGGGAAGGAGCTGATTTTTCATGTTAGACGAAACTAGAATTTTTTTTTTACTAATGTAATAAATTTGAGTCTGATATGAACTGCAGAAAAACAACAAGCCTATTTTTCGGTGGTTTGTTTGTTTGTTTTTTGTTTTGTTTTGTTTTGTTCCAGAGGTGCATTAGATGCTTTAGGATTGATTTGCAAACTCAGTAGGCTCTCAAATGATGTTTGGAGTGGCCTGGCCTGCCCTGCCGTAGCTATCCTGTGAGACACAAATCCAGCAGGCTGAAACCTTGTTACATCCTCTTTGTTAGAAAATGTTTTCACTTTTAGGTCATCCTAAATAAATATATTTGAGTTCTTTAGGGGTAAAATGTACATAAAGAGGGCAGTGTCCTCTAAATTGGACTCATTGTTTGTGTGGTAATTCTTGCACTTAGTTAGAAATACAGATGTGTTTTAAAGAGTTGAAATAGACCTCAGGGCTTCTGTCTGTCGAAGCTGATGTTGGCTGTAGTCTTGTGCAGAAATTCAAATTCTTATTTTGAATATGCCTGTCTGGCTTCCATCTACTTTGTTGTCAAAGGGTTGAGCTAAATTTGAACAAGACACTTGCACGTGTCTTTCCATCCATACACAAGCTTGCACCGTGACAGCAGAAGCACAGGGACCTTTCCTGTGTGCCCTGTAAGCATTTCTGCTAAATAAAACACTTTTTTCTCATTTTGTGCTCGGTGGCAAAGCCTAGAACTGCTCCTAGGTGCAGCTTGGCTCTGGAATAATGCTCAGCTGGGCTCCCAGTACCTGCTCTGCTCCAGGTGGGGGATCAGTTTTTACTTTTAAATTTCCAACTAACAAGGTAAAAAAAGCATGCCGAACGCTACTTCCAGACTGCCACGAGAGGGTGCTCCAGTGCCTTCATTTATCCATTGCTAAAAGGTTTTTTTCCACTGAGAAAAGTGGGGTGTGTTATTTAACATTACTGTGTTACAGTGCAGTGTTTTAAGTAAGTGTTGGGTTATGAAAGCAGGCAGGATCGACATAGCAAACGGCAGATGTGGCTGTACTAAGATGTAACAATACATGTTTATTTTGCTTTTGCCATTAAGAGCTGGGCTGCTTCCCTTTCAGTTGTTTTGTTTCTGTTGGGCTTTATCCTAAGTTAACTTCATCTGCCAGCAAGGGAAGTTTCCCAACTTGTTTATGTGCAAGTATGCAGACAGCTTTTGTGCATGGAAGGACATTAAATCTGATACTTTTGCTAGGTAATCTGAGCACTCAAATTAAGAGTCACTTCTCATTGCCTCTGTGCACTTCTCATCTGTAAAATTGCAAAACGCTTGCTTGGTTTATGGGGCTATTTAGACTTAATTTTGGCATAAACAAACACAGGAAAGCTGTCTGCAGGCTAAATTAAATGTTCAGTCATACACTCTTGTCTCATCCTGTAGGCTTTGGAGAAATGTGTTTGTTGTGGCACTAGCCTGTATTTCAAAACATTTGTGGCGTGGTAATAGGTCCAAGGGAAGGGTATTGTTTGTGTTAATTGTTGAACTTGAAAAGGAAGCTCAAAGCACTGTGCTTTGCTCAGTGTTATCTCTCAAAAATCCATAAAGAGACTGAAGCTACAGTGAATTAACAACAGAGAGAGAACTGTACAGTAATGTCTTCAGCTGTTTAACAGTAAAGCAATACAAAGGGAATTGCAGTAAGCATTCATGCACTTGGGCTGGTGGCTGGGAAACAGGATCTCTGCAAAGAGATCCCAAACCTGGTGTTAAGGGCATGTAATTACCAAAAAATAAGATCACCTGGCACCACAGTGCTGTTAGCCATTGCTGAGCTGTGGGGTAGTTGTTACACTAAACTGGGATGCATTTGTGTTTTTCTAGAAGTCACTTATCCTTCCCTTTAATACAAGCCAGTGAAAGGCCATGTTGAAAGAAACACTTTAATCAGTCCTAAAACAGACGCCTAGAAAGGAGTTATGAAAAGCTGTTTAAAACACAACCAAGGCAGACTTTCTGTCTTGCATACTGTCATGCAAAAGCAAAGGTGCAGCTTCTGGTATGCTGTAGAAGCCCTTTTATTCTCCCACAAACTCTCCTAACTTGCTACAGAGTTGAGATCCTAGGTGCATTTCAGGCCTTGGCATCTGGTTTGTTACATCCTCCTATCTGTTCTTCCTCTCACAGAAAAATACTCTTCATCACACGGCTATACCCTGAGCTGCAGGGAGGTGGGCTCGTAATTTTTGAAACCTAGTAAAAGCTAATACACAAACAACATCTGTTTGTTAGTAGAGAAGTAGGCTTTAGTACATAGAATTGACTGTTCTTGTACACCAAAGTGAAGGTTGCAACTGCAAGGATTGCTCTTGTGCTTTTAGAAATTAGGTAATGGCCCTGTGTCAGGAACAAATGTCACTGCATGGACAATACTGTGTGAAACGAGGGTGTCTGAGGTTTAAGGGGAAGCAGAATTAAATGTCCAAGTGACTAAGTAGGAAGAACAATTCCCTTTCGTCAGAGCATTTAGCATTCTTACTCAACTGGTGTGTTATTGGAGCCATATCTAAGATGAAGCAGGTGATGCACAATGTCTTTCTCTCTGACTGTGTGCTCCTGGTTTGTTCTCAAATTCTTTGCCTTTGCTGACAAAGGATTTCAGCTCTAGAACCAGGAATACACACATGCAAGAACTAGAGAAAATAGTTTCTCTCTGTGAAGGTACCATCTTTATACATGTATATATAGATATGTAAATATACTGGCATGAGTAAAAATCCCTGCAGTTAGGAAAACTATTTTCCATAGTAGTTAGCTATTTAATTTTTTTTTCTGCACTGGCAGAGTAGTAAGTTTATAAAAGAAACACTGTTTTGTCACACAGATAAGTGGGGCTTGAGCACACAAGATGGTTTATGCAGCCCATCTCTAGCAGGACTATGGATGCAACACCCTTTCCACAGGCTCATGCTCTTTTTTCCAAGTTTGACTGTAGAGGCTTTCTATTATGCTTTGCCCTATGACAGGTTTTTTTACATCTTTTGATGCTTGAACTCGAAGCTATATATTTTAGTCCTACTTCATCAGTGTGAGTAAGAACAGGAGTTTTTGTTTAGACAACATCAGTGGTTGGGACAGTCGCTGTTTTCAGAGTCTTTTATGACTTTGATTGAAACTGTTATTTATTAGTTAGATAGAGTGAGAGTTTTACAATGAAAGCTCTGAGTATTACACTTTAGAAAGGATCACCGATCAACACCGGCTTAAGTCCTGCTCTGCTGTAGCTTCCAGATATTTAGGAAATGATTTTTGCTTTGCTTAGACCTTCTTCATAGCACAAATTTATCCTGCTACTCTGTAGGGCTGTCAAAAGAATCAAATACCAAAACTGCAAGACACTCTATATCAAGTGCTACAAAAATATCGTGTGTAGTATCAAGTCATAATATTAGCATGCCCTGACTGAGAATGTTGTGTAGGCTGTGAATTTAATGTGTCTGAGAGTAGGCATTTACTGCTGGGTAGAACATGGTTAAGCAGCAGTGAGAGGAGTCACCCACAGAGCAGGTACAGCCTCAGCTCAGGTCTGGGATTTAATACATCCTCTTGCTCTTCCATCCTTTAATTGCTAATAAAAGGTTTCAGCAAAAATTGTGTCTCTTACTGTTTAGTTACCTGAGCAGGGGAGATGGTTACCTGCTAGAGGGTTTAGAAATAAATCTTACTGGAATTCATATCCTCAATGGACAAGTATCATTGCCTCTTGTCACAAATCTAGAAAGCAATGATCTAGATTTAGAAAAACCTCACAGTTTGGGATGAAATACTCATGCTGCTGTTTCCCAGCTGCCTCTTGACTAAAAGAACAAGCACATCAGCGGGTGGCAGGTGAGCCCTCTCAACTTTGTATGGTAGCCCTCATGCAACTTTAAATCTGAAAAAAAAGTGTCTGCACACCTCATTCCAAGGAGAAATGCCCTTTCCTTGGAGCGTGCTTCCAGAGACAGCTGCAGAGTTAGCACATGTGTCTGCACAATGATCCCCACCCCAAAGCTCCAGACAAAAACGGGAGATGAATCTCAACAGCTGCAGAAGGTTCAGTTTATGAATCTTAATTAGGGTTAGGAGTTGTTGGAGGTGTTTCTTTTCATAATTGTCTAGTGATGGTTGTAAGGGCTGCATCTCCCCGTTCAGGTTATCAGGGTAATGCTAATGTCTTTATAGGGGAGGAGTTCTGGTGATCTGAGCCTGTGTGAGTGCCCCATCCCACATCCCTCTAAAAATAAATAGTGCTTATATGGACCACAGTGTTTTTCTGTGCCCTACCAGGATGCTCTTAGTTCCCCTTCCTCTTTTCCCCTGCCCAAGTTACATGTGTTTTTGTACAGGTTGATTTTTCCAGTTGTATTTTTTCTCTGAGAGGAGGGTACCACCCTTGCAGCCTTTATGACATTGGCAAAGCTCCCACTAAAACTGGTTTGAGACCTCCACACCCAGACCTGGTTATTTTTCCTCACCAGTTTAAAGGGACAACCTGTATTTTATGTATTTGTTTTAGATTACAGCAGCCACCTTCATGCACTAAAAAGAAAGCCAAGACTGTCAGTTTCCCTGTTATTCTGCTTTACCTGTCGTTATGTAAGGCTCCTATCCTTGCATTAGAAACAGAATCATTAGTTTTCTAACATATATTTTGAGTCATTTCATATATTTTGAGTCGTTTAGTTTCAACCCTGCTTCTGCAGCAGGTATCTCTTGTGTGTCAAGTGATTTCCCCTTAACGAGGCCAACAGTAGCAATACCAGTCGTATGAAGTCTTGTTATAAATAATCTGCCTGCAATATTCACAAGATATAATTTCCAAAATATTCACCAGCAATTTTCAAAATAAGAGGAATAGTTTTGATGGTGGGTTTTTTTTTTTTTTTTTCCTATGATGGGGAGGAGTTGTAAGTTGATGTAGAAAGTACCTGATCTTAACATTTTAGAGGATATAGCCTACTTGTATCCTGGTCATCTGAATGGCAATTTGATAAGGCTGAATGGATGGAAACTTGTCAAAAGAGACCCAATATTTCTGCCCAAAGAGTCTAGTTCTGCCAATGAATCTGTTAGTCTAGTTTTGTAGTAATTAGGAATGGAGTTCTTACCCTGGAAATCTTTCACTCCAATTTTATTAGACCCAATTCAGATGTGGAAGTTTTACTGAACAGTCACATTTGATGTTGCTGGCAAGAAGACACACCATCCCAGATTAGTCAGTCCTTCTGAGGGCTGATTCCACTTGCTGTATTTGATCACAACTATTTGATGTTTGCCATTACTCAGTCTCTGGCGTCAGAACCCAAGGTGTGACCCTGTATGTTTAATTTACTGATCTTTTCAGAGAAAAAATTAAATCTTGATCTATGCAGGTCTCTGCTGGATATTCTCCAGGCTCTCATTTTTTGTATATCAGTCATTGATATGGGTGCTGTTCAGAGATTTTCCATTTTTGGGGCAGTATTCATGAGGAAGGCATAACCTTAAGGGGTGTTGGTCCCTCAGCCTGTGCTGATGCATCGTGCTGGAACTTCAGCATCCTTGCTGGAGGAACTTAGTGTGCTGGGTGCTTCCAGATTTCAGCTCTTGGGTCAGTTTTTCAGGAACTCACCATACAGGCTTTTAAAAAATTTAACATGGGTATGCATGTGTGGTTTATTTTAGACTTAAAGAGACTTGGATCTCAAAGCAATAATAAGTCCGTATTTCCTTGCCTCGCTGTTTTTGACAGTTTTGGCACTTGCTCAGCTCTATAACCTATCCAGGTTACTTCTAAGCAGCAGCTCTGTTATATTGATTTTTAAGTGCTTAAAGTAGCTTGAAAGCTGTGAGAAAACAGTTTCTGGCAGCGATGTAGATGAGCAGGAAACATCATTAATTTTAAAGACCCTTCAAATAACTTTCAAATATTAATTAGCTCCTGATTCTGTAAAGTCCTTCTAAGCTGAAAACCCATTTTAAACCTCAAGCCCACCAGCTTTCAGTCAGGAGTTAATGGGATCTGCCTCTGGCTGCTCCATGGCTTGCCAAGGAGCAGCTGCTGGACTGAGGCATGTCTTGTAGTTTGCCTCAAGGGTACTTTTTCCAAAGAAATTTACAAGTTAAGTAACACATCACAGCAGGTTGGAATTCCAAAAGAGAAATGCCCTGAAAGGCAGGTTTAGTGGCATCTCCGGAAGCTGGCAGTGACTGACTGTCTTGTAGTAAATAAGGGGTCTCCATAAGGCTGGGACAGAGAAGCCCTTGGCTGGAAACAGGATTTGCATGGGATGGTAAATGTTCTGCTTTCTAACTACAGTACTGAGGAGAGCTATGGTCATTTAAATGTCTTCAAAATACAACATTGCCACAGGTAACTGCTGTTAACAGTAGAAATGAAACTGAGAGATCTCCTAAGCTGCCAAAAGCTTTGGAGTGGCTCTAATTTCTAGTACCTGGACAAAACACAGAGGACAGGATTCCTTTGCTGTAAGAGGCTGAGTCAGAGTGATACAAGTTCACCATGAGTTTTGGTTGCTTGGGTAGCTGATTTGGAGCAGGTTTGTACTTTGAGAGGCTCAAGAGAGAATGTTCTGAAAGGAGCATATGGAGGACTGCCTGTTGTCTTGGGATTTCCAACTTCAAGACAGCACCTGGTGTGCTGGTACAGCCCAGTCGTGAGCCTTGATCCCCAAGGAAGCACTTTGTGTGGCTGGTTCCTGCAGGGATACAATACAGCCCTGTGTAATCCAAGCAGTCAGCTGTCTGACAGCCAATACAGGCCAGCAACAACTGGGAATGTTTTTCTGTGGAGTGGGAGGAAGAAAGAATGAGGTGGAACTCTGTTGAATTAGAAAAAAAAAATCTTAATTGAACAAGAGAAAGGGACCTTTCTTGGCCTTTTAAACCAGAAGATGTGGGGATGCTGCAAGTCGGCACAGCCAGACTTTGGTCTCAACTTCAGTTCAAAATTGACATTTCATAAAGCAACACTCCTGAATGAGGCAGTCTTACATAGCTCCCTGGAGCCAGCTGTATGGCACAACTGGCAAAAATCTTGCCATGAAACCGAATGTTGCAATGTCCTTTTGTCAGAGCCTTTTATTGGCTCTGTGGAAAAGCATCTTACTATGCCCAGTAAAATCTCACAGACTGATGTTATGGATGGATGCAATTTAGGAACTAACCAGTGCTTTCCAGAGCGAGAGGAAACGAAGTGCTGAGTGAGCCGCAATGTTACACCTCCCACTGGGAATTTCCAGCCCTTTCCCTCTTCCTTCCTCCTTCAGAATACATATATAGTAAATACACTAAATTAAGCACTGGGGGAGGTGGCACCCAAAGGCAGGAGCTGGAGCAGAGGCTGAGTGGCCCCAGTTAAAAGCAGCTGACAGTACCCTGACCAATCCTCTAAGCATCCCAGTCATACCACCCATACTGGCAGCAGGGGAGATGTCTCAGACAGCTATGCCAGTATTGAGTGGGAGGAAGGCTCCTTAAATAACCACCAGTGGGTCCTATTCCCTGAGTGTGTCAACACAGAGTTGTTTTGTTCTCCGAACAGGAAAAATTAGTCAAGTAATTGTGTGGCAAGCAAGTGACAGAAATGAAATAATGTTTTTTGCTTTTTCTAGTTGCTGGATCTGTTTTAGCACCTAGTAGATACTTTCCTTGTCATTTTGCATTTCTACTTAAAAACCTCCAAGCAGCAGATGAAAACCAGAACAAAAGAGGAATAGATTTGGCTAAAATCAGGGGAGTAGCATTCTACTGAACCTCATCACTGACTACTCCAAAAGAACACTTGTCTAGGTTTTGGGTTTGGAGTACCTGCATTTTGAGAGTGTAAGGCAGCATTTGTCCCTTCTCCGTCATTGTTAATCTTTGCATGTGGTTAAATTTCAGTTCATAATCCAGTCTTGAAAAGCCTTACTCTTAATATACCTTATACTGTCTGCCTCTTCTTATTCCAGGTGAATAGCAGACGTTGTGGTGCCAAATCAATAAAATAGGATTTCATTTAGTTAGTGTTGTCTCAGAGCCTGTTATGATCCTAGATAAATCCAAACAACTATTTTCTTCTTTCATATTCCCCCAGCACAAGGAGGGGAGGGTGACAGTGGTATAGAGAAACAAACCATTAGTATTCAGGTTAGCATTGTAAATTGGCAACAGATCTCAGCTCTTTTAGGGATTTGCCTCTTGACAAATTGTTAGGTAAATCTGAAATTGTAGCTACCTCCCTTAGGATGTTTGTTTGTGTATAGACCAGATTCTGTCCTTGCTAGTCTGATCTTGCCAGCTAAGTTGAAGGTTAGTCTAAGCATTTTCCATGTAATTTCTGCTTTTTGAAATGGCAGTCATGAACCTAGCAAAAGATGCGGCCTAATGTGTCTGGGGAATTAAGTCACTCATTTCCACACTGTTGTACTTTGTTTTTCTTTACTGCTCTGAAAACAAATTAGTAGAAAAAACATCATCTGCTGTTGGCATCCAGGCACAGTCAAGTTTTCCTTCTCCTGGGTTATTTCTGCCTAGAGCAAATGATACTTTCTTTAACCAGTCTTCTAGTTCAGCAGTTTTCTAGTTTCCTTTGCAAGGTAATGTCTTTTTTTTTAAGTGCTCCTCAACTTAGGATAGCAGTATTTGCTGACTTAACCAGACCGTACAGTACTAACCACTGCTTGTAGTATATAACTTGTTAGAAAACCTCAGGTTTTTTTAGTGAATAGTTCTAGAAATGAAGCAACTTGCAAACAGGAACAAACTCTTTTACTCAGCTTTTTAACTTTCCTTAAATTCATCTCTTTTTAAAAAAAAATATTAAAAGCAGCTATGACAAATGATGTGAAGAAGAAAGCAAATGGCAAGTGGTAAACTTGCCTGCAGGAGGTTGCAGGTTGAAGAAGCAGAACAGGATTCAGTGTGAACATGTAGAAGGTGGGACACAGAAGAAAATAGTTCTGCCTTTGCATGTGAGGTATTAAGTTCTGAGCTGCCCCCTGTAACAACAGGAATCAATCTCTGAGCTGTAATAATGACATCATGACAACTTAGAATTATAGTCCAAAGATCAGAGTATTAGGAATAGAAACACATGTAGTTCTGCTGCTGTACTAAGCTTTGAATCCTGCACGTAATTCTGATCTAGTTGTCTGGAGAGGTGTGTGGTACAGCTAGAAAAACCCAAAGGAGGAATGTTTAAAGGTGCCCAAAGGCAACAACATCAGACCTGAGAGAAACTCTTCAGCCTGAAGGAGAGGTGGCTGAGGTAGAATGAGATAAGGGCTTATAAAAATCACAAGTAGCAGAGAAAGCACCTACAGGTACTGATCATTTGGGATTTGCCTTGTAGAGACTGAGGATCATCAAGTGAAATTAGGAGATGTCCTGTCCAGAGCCAGTCAGAGCCTATTCTTTGTTCTACAAGGTGCTGTGAGCTCCTGGTACTGCAGCAGCAGGATTTTGTTTATGTGTGAGGTTAGTTTGCAATACTTCAGACAGCAACTGGACAAAATAAGGCCTGTCAGGAAGTTTAACTGCAACAACACAAGCTCTGGCTCAGAAGCACCTCAAGCTACAACATGTTGGAGGCTTGGAAAGTATTCTGGAATAATATAATTGCCCTTTTCCCAGGCAGGACGCTGGGCTGTAAGTGACCCAGGACAGTGGTGGTTGTGTGCCTGAAGAATCCCAGTTGTCAGCTGGCTGACTTGCTGTTGACATTCTAAAGTGTTCTGCTAAATCTGAGAGGCAGGACTTGTTTTTCCTATCATACTTCCTTTAAATATTCTATAGTTTTGATGTTAACTGTCAAAAAGTGCTGTACTCCCTAAAAGATAATCCACAGCTTTGCTGTAGATGTAAAGCATATTTAGTAGCAGACAGATAAACGTGTATCCTAAAATTCCATCAATTGGAATAGTCTTACCTCTTTTGAAGTAATTAATATTATTTCTTCTCTTATTCAGTCTTAATATATCTGATCTACTGAATAACATACTAAGTTATATGAACATTTTTAACCCAGCTCCACTTAACTTATTCACAATTTTGTCTATTCACTTGCTGTTATCTTTCTTTGTAATAAAACTGATTTTATTTCTACATCAGCAAGTCAAACAGTTACCTTTCTGTAGCTTTAAATACTTTTAGGAGCTCTGAACCTGCTCAGTCTTGCACTGGCTTCTTTTCCTTCAGAGCTGTATTAATTTTGCCATAACCCAGGAGGGATTTTCCAAAGACATTATTTCAGTGAGTACATTCTTGACTTAATTACTGAATTCAGATACGTGAGGGCCAAACACCGCAGTTAGATTTGGAAAAGCAAAAGTGGTGACACAGCCTGAAACTGCAAAGCTGTTGGCTTGGAATTCTCCCTCTGGAGAGGCTGGGGCTCATGTTACCCCGGTCACTGAGCAGCTGCTGGGCCAGCGCTGGTGAATGGAGCCCCTTGTCTGCCTGGTGGAGCCAATGACAAGTATCTGGCTTTGGCCAACAGGAAGCGGCTCCGTGGCCAGAGTTAAGTTTAGTGCCATGGATTTGTTCCTCTGACTTCACATTGCTGCTGTCCCCCTGAAGGAAATCAGCCCAGAAGGCTGAGAAGGAGCAGGACAGCTAAACCTCTCTCAGCCAGGGCTCAGCTGGATGTCAGGGGCTTTCCACGTTAGTTTTCCCTGGTTCTGAAGTTCACAACACGGCATGCAATTTTTGGGCAAGTATTCATGCTAAAGCTCGGCTTTTCGTGGAGGAAAGGAAACGCTTGTTTGTTTTCTAAGACAAATGTATTTCAAAGAAGGCAAGATCACAAGGGTATTTTAGTCAAATGAAGTAAATATTCTAAAAAGGAACCCCCTTCTTTGTTCAAGAGAAGAAAATGGCTGTGGATGATGGTTTGAACAGCGTATTGGTTGCTGACAAGTGAGGTTGACAGTTTTGTGATTTATTTTTAGCTGGAGAATTTTTTTTTTAAAAACAGAAGTACTGTGTAGCCTTGGCAGTTGCTGCATATTCGGTGTGGGTGGATGGAACTGAGAAATTGCTTCTGTGCTAACAAGCATTTTGGGATTCCATTAAAAAATTAAACTCATGTACTGGAAACTGAAGCTGTACCAGCTCACCTGGGGAGCCCTGCCCTCCAAATATCCTCCACAAGGTAAGCAGTGCTGCTTGTCCAAGGCACTTGCAAAAATATTTGGGCCTCAAGATGTGACATGAATTCAGATTTGGGCTATTAGATTGAAATTTTCTTTCTGTCCTGAGATTACAAGTCAATGAGTTAATCTCTACCCTCTCCTTCCAAGTTTTCCCTCTAACTAAAAAGGTTAAAAATAAATTTCAAAAAGACAGCTGAGAAACAGTTTAATGTGGTCATTGATCCAAGTGCTGAGTCTAAGGAGAGTACCTAAGACTGTAAGGCTTTTAATAAGATGTAATTATGTCACTGGAAAAGCAGCTTGGACATTTATATCATGTTAGCTCAAAAGTCTGATCAGTTAATGCTTCACATCTGCAAAATAAACCTCTCTCCAGCTAGACTTTGTGAGTGTGGGTATTTCTGGCTTCTTCAGGGATTGGCCGAGCCGTGATTTCTCAAGCAGCCTTTTTGAGGAAGAGCTCTTACTTCAAGTGTTTGTGTTACACTTCAAGTAAATAAGTACTCGTTTGATTTGCTTAGAAGTAGATAATATCTGGCTTTGATGTGGCCAGTAGTGGCAACTCCCCAGGAATTCTGTTGCAGTGAAGTGTAATCCCCATTAAGCAACTTCTCTCCCAAGGTACTGATTTTAAAAAAGTGCTAAATGACTTGCTGTAAGCTGTCATGTATTTGGCCATCCCACCTTTCCTGGAGCAGGGCTGGGTGACCTAATCCTTCTTACCCTTCACACTGGAGAGGTTTACTGGAACTTGCCAGGACAGAGGAAGAATGTCAGACTTTTGATCCACAGTTTCCCAGTTACCTTCAAAATCTGTGTCACTTCATAGCACTCCTTTCCCTAAAGCTGACATTGTGGGAGTAGCTGCTGTCCACTGTGGGCAGCATTCAGAGGAAGAGAGATTGGAGCGTCAGTACTCAGTGGAAGGAGGTATGTGATACAGAGCATTTACAGTTTCTGGTCCCTGCTTATTTCTAGACTCCTACAGTTGCAAAGCTGACTGGCTCTGTAGGAGCTGAGCAAATCTTTGGGAATTAAGAGAACAAACACTTTGATACAGTATTCAGGATTTTGCAAAAGGGTTACATTTGTAGTTTTTTGTTCTAAGAACCTCTTTGTATTTAATTTTAATTACATTAAAATCTCTCTTTGGGAAAGAAAAGGGTTTTTTTCCTCATCTGTTGTGCTGTTGGGTTTTGGTTCCTCATCCAGAGGCCTGTTTAGAGAAGTCAGACTCGAACTATGTCTGGTCCGGTGCTTCTGACCATTCCCAGCACCTGTGGCAAGACACATCTGTTGTACCTTTTAACAGCTGTTAGGTTCAGCTCTCTTGTGCTCACATGGGTTCCTCACCCTAAAGTGTTTTTCAAATGCATCTAAACCCCCGCATCATTTTGCTGGCTGCACTTACCAGAATTGCTTTCCTGACAGAGTTCTGTGAAAATCCTTGAGGTGATGAGAGCCAGACTATTTGGTTAACAGTATTGTACTGAACATGATCAATACTTCATCTGCTTTGAAATTCTCTGTTAAAACAGCAGAGCTACCAAATGCTTCTGTAGATGGTTCAGTCACAGCCTATACTTTGACCTGTGAAGAAATTTATGCATCTTGGTTTCAAGGAATGAAGATTTTCAAGTGAAGGCTTGGGAGTTGAAGCTTGATTTATTTCATACTGGATTCTGCAACAAAAAGCTACTTCACCAGAAATCAGCTGAGGAAAAAATAGGGAAGTGCTGCATTATGTTGATAATGGGAGAAATTAACTCACTGACATCTGAGCAAAGAAATGGGCCGAGGGACACCTCTGACTGCATTAATAACAAAGTGGGGGGGGGGGGGTCGTAACTGGTACCAGGGAAACAGAAGACATGCAGTTTGTCTAAAATCTTAACACAGCTAACCCCTTGTAATGTTCAGGTAGACAATGTCTTGAATCCTTCATACATTGGTGGAACTAAATCAATTGAGATCAATTTGTCTCTCTCCTTTTACCAATTAGAATTCAGTAACACCAAAACCTCAAACCTTGTGTTCCCTTGGAGTTTTGTATCAAGCTAGCCAAGAAGCCCCTCTTCTAGGCAAAGACCCACCACTTTACTCCTGTTTCATATCAGCACTTCATCATGTTGCAAAATTAATCTGATTGCAAGAGATGAAACAGACAGAGAACTCTTTCTCCATATATTTCTCACTCTGAAACAAAAGATCACTTTTATCTGCCAGATATATTTTGATAATTGAGGCATGACAGTGCTGCCAGCTTGAAATATTTCCTTTTATATGATGTGAGCTGTTCATGATGCAATTTTGTCACTGACTCTGAAGTCTCCTCCCTTTCTGTCTCTCCCATCGTGGTACCATAAATAGAAACCTACTCCTTGCCCATCCCAACTTCTTGGCATGGAGCTGTATTTCTTGGCTTTCCTCAGTGGGTTGTTTACAATACTTAAACCTTGCCCCACTCTGTGGGAGGCCCAAGGACTAACTATGGGTCTGTGCTTGGCTCTAGCAAACCACGTTATTAAGAGTCTGGTTGCTTGCAGGAGAGGAACACCTAGGAATGGCATTTAGTTAGTGCCTGCTTTTTACCAAAGCCATATGTGAGCTGTCTGACCCCTTTAAACCAGTGTTTTTCACGGCCACATGGATGTCAGCAGAAAGACTAAAAAAGGTGGTCCATTTAGGAAAAGGCTACAGTCTGTTACACGGTAAAGGAAGTTCACAGGTCTGCTTCAATACTACCACATTATTAGACAGCAGAAACTTGGCCTGTTGAGCACTGGTTGCTTTTCAGTGTGTAGCTTGTCTTGAGTATTTTTGGTTAGCAGGAAGCGCTGAGACTTGGCTTCAGAAACAAAGCTGCTGTAGAACTTGATACTGTTCCAATCGTGTCAGCAAAATAGGAAACCCACTTGCTGCTGTGTTATCAGTTCTGTTTCCTTGTATTCATTAAGGCAGAAGTCCTCCCACTAAGAGGCCAGTTAAAGATCTGAAGGTCCGGTGGTGTAATGTGATGTATGTTTTGAAGGTGCAGTGGAAAATACCAATTATACCAGCCCTCATTAGGTACTTGGTCTACTTTCCATGAGTTGATGACCAGTGCCTGTTGTTTGGTAGTCTTAAAAGCAAGCAAATAAAATGAGTCTGTCTGCAAAACAGCACCATAGGTAATTTATTGGTGTTTAGTTTAAGGACTCAAGAGTGAAAATAAAGTGAGATATGTGACACATGTAGGGATCTCTGTGGTTTTGTATTTGAGTTGTTCCTATGTGAAAAATTACACACCAGTCTACACCCTGTGGGTTTTGTTGTAGAACACCAATATATCAGATTAAGACTGTATGCAATAACCAGTATTTACCCTATAAACACCCTTGTCGCTCTCTCTTTCCGTTGACAAACCAGTCACTTTGGCCTATGGCCAACAACACCAAATCAATTTCAGGGCTGTATTTTCATTAACACATTCTTTTCTTTGATTACAAGACATTAAGAGACGTTGAAATTCAGACTATAGCAAGTTTTTTAGAAGCTCCCTGAACTATACACTACAAAGTAGCATAGTCAACAAGATTTCCTTTTATTCAACTTTTCCCCACTGCTGGAAGAACTAGAAAATGCTTCTAAATGGATGACTTAAAGTTGTACAGGAAGGGTAACCACTCTCAGGAAACAGCTTTGAAAGGCACCACGGGGAATAGGGTAAAGAGCTAGGAAGAACTGCTGTGCCTGAAAGGTGGATTCTTCCACTGAGGAAGTTGAGTGTACCAGAATTAAGATTTTACATCATGCACTTACTGTGAAGGGCACAGGAACAGGATGCAGATGTGGTGGACGCAGATGTCAAAGTGATGGCCTGCAGTGTAAAATAACTATCTAGGAAAATCAGTTTTCAGAGAGATAGTGCCAGAAAGATGCTTGATTTTATTCTGGCTGGGTGCATTTGACAGGACCTTATGAACTGTTATACACTTTGTGTCCTTTCTGCTGGAGAGCACCTTCAGGAAGGTGCCTGGGAAGAGTGTAGGCACAAAATTACTCTGTTGCAGGAGACTTACAGTCAAAATATTTCCCACCCATAATGCCAGGGCTAGCAACTATATGATTCCCATCAGGAGCTGTTAACACACCAGCCAGCCATTAAGCTTTGGCTACAGACTTCTGACAGAGGCTAAAATTGATGGGGTAAGTAATGCGAAAGATACATTATTAATCCAACTTAACTTCCTGCTAATCCTCTTTGTTCAAAATACCAATTACTCATCCGTTGTACTTTAACTAAGAAGTGTGTTATTTTAGCTAAGGTTAGTAACTGTCACAGCTGAGACTAATCTAGCCACAAATTCATACATACATACCTTTCCTGGTACCATTTTAGGTATGGGTGATTGTCACAAAGCTCATCCATGCCTTTCTGAAGTTGTGTTGGCTTTCTCCACAAATTCTGATTATTCTTTTCATATTAACAGATATGCTAAGCTTAGTACAAGTGCCAGCATAATTCAGAGTAATTGGAGCAAATGCAGACTGAGAAAATAGTAAACTGCAAAAAGCAAAACAAAGAGGAAAAGAGATAAAGCCCAGAAGCTCTCAAGCAAAGGTATCTCAGCCTCTAACCACTGGGTAGCATACTGCAGCATCCACTGAGCTTGGTTTTGGAAGAGAAAGAAAAGAGGTCACCCCCTTGTCAGAACTTTAAGAACAGCAGTATTCAGGTGCCCTAAGTTAATTCTTTGCCTGGTTAGCTTTCCACAAATGTCAGGTGTTGGCTGCAGGGGAAATGACTCTTGTCAGAAGCCATATAAGGCAATTCCTCATCACCACAGCATCCCCACACTTCTGTATACTCTTGCTACATTCACAGCCTTACTAAACACAAACACTTGTAATAAGCCTGTGTGCTTACCTTTAGTCTAGTTTGAGTCATCATCACACAGTGCAGCTTGCCCCTCTTACAGAACAGTGAAGCTCTCAGATCGTGGAAGTGCTGCTTTCTTGCCTCACTGGACTGCAGCAACTCCTCTCCCCCTACAAAGGCCTAAACCACAGACTTGCCTTTCCCTGCTCCCTTTTATTCCCCTCTGCAGGCCCACCACCCTCCCAGGTGTGAGACTGCCATGGTGAGTGCTGGTTTGTTAACCCTTCCCTGGCCACCTGGCAGGAGGAGCCTGTCCTGCCACAAGGTAGCTCTACTAGGAAACCAGGGATTTGAAAGAATTCATCAACAAATCTGGGGGTTTTGAGTGGTAATTGGATGGGACCCTTGTGGAAAGCTGTCTGGAGTGTTACTAAATCAGCAAAAGTGCAGCTCAGACTATGTGCACTGTGCTGGCCTTGCTTTCTGAATTCCAAACATGTTCAAGAGCGTTCATGTGCTCAGTGTTTGTACCTCCAAGATGTGGATTTTCACCACTGTTGATTCCCGTAAGCAGTGCTCCAGCAGTGGTATGTGGAGTGGAAAAGTGAATCAATCTGGGCGGTCCCCTTAATGGGTGATCTGTTTTGTAATTTGTGCAAAGGAATTTCTCCAAGGAAACTGTTTGCTTTCTTCCCAAACACTTTGTTACCTAACTGATAGTGGAACAAAACTCTGTCTCTATAGCTCATCTCAAAGTTGTTTCAACTTGCAGTCCAGTCCCCACATCCTCTGTGTGTTCAGCAGTCCCTGGAAAGCTCCACCCTCCCATCCAGTTAATAACCACGTTAACCCAGGGCCCGATTTTCCCAGTCTCTGCTTTGCCCGCCCGGCAGCGCTTCCTTTCCCCTTGGCCCCCGGTCTTTCGAGCAGCGATTGCTGTGTGTGGAGCCTTTGTGCTCAGCACAGGACTCGTGGTGCCAAGCAGGCTCTTTGCTCTCTGGGAAGCACAGCAATGAGTGTGGGGACAGTTCTCTTCCAGTCCAGCAGCTATGGCAAGGAGGGCAGCCTGCTCTGCTGCCTCAGCGAGGGCACCTCTGAGCCCGGCATGCGCTTCAGAGGTAGGATGCTCGGGGGTGTAATCCTGTCCTGTCCCTTTCCTGTGTTTTTCCAGGTGCTTCAAGGAGGATGAGGTCCTTTCAAGTCTGTCTTTGTCTTGCAGTACGAGACCAGCCACAAGCAGGTGTAAGATTGCCAGCTTTTATTGGGATTTTAGGATTAGTGAAATGTTTCTTTTACATGGTATTTCAGAAATAGAGACCACTTCAGCACTTAATGTCACTCTGAAATTTAAAATTTAGCATATTCCATCTCCTGCTCTGAGACCAAAGAGATTGGTAATTGGAGTGTTGGCAGCAAGGGTGGGGGACAAAACACCCCTTACGTGGTGGCTGCATAGGAAAGCATTCATATCCGGAGAGAAGCAAATTGAATTGTGGGAATAAAGTAAAGGAAGGAGATGGATGAAGTGTAACCTCCTTGTGTGACTGTGTATTACTTGTTCACTAAGTGATGATGTAAGTTTTCCATTGCATAGGAAATGAAAGTGATAATATAAGATTTATGGTTAGCCTTGAAAAGGAGCTGATATAAAACAGGAATTTCCCAGCTCATTTCCTGACTTCTGGTGTGGACAGAGCTGGCAGACTCTTCAGCTGGAGGGGCACCATTGGTGACATGTTTTGGTTATCTCTGTAATGATCATGTTATGTTTCTGTGATGGATGGTGTAGATCCCACACTATATGGAACAGCGTGGGCTGTTATGGAATTATAACCTGCAAGAAATACTTTTGTATCCTGGTAAAAAGCCCTTTAGGTGTTGGGTAACCTTTACAGTTATTTAAGCATTCAAGTCACTTTAACATGAAAGTGAAGGAAGTTAGTGAGACATGAACTCTTAAAAGCATTTGATTTTTAAGTAATGTGATTTTTAGGTAAGCACTGTAGCTAAGTGATTGAAGCTTCTCATCGAACATCAACTTCTGCTGGCTTTTTTGTACATCAAGTGGGTGTCAAGAACATGTCCCAGCCTCCCAAGCATTCCCAAGAAAGTGTTAGGAGTCCCACATCTGCTTTGACTCTCCGCTGTCAGTCCAGCACAGCCCCACACGTTTCCATGTGGGCAGAAATCTTGTTGCTGAACAGGTGGCATTTCTGCTGGTTTTGCCTTGCCTTCAGTGGGCTCAGCTGGGCACAGGGCTTGCTGCAACAGCGCTGGAGCTGGGCTGGCCCTGGACTGCTTCAGGCTATCCATGGGTGCATGGATAAACACTTAACTTTATGCTGTCTGTGGAGCAGGGCTTGGGTGCTCAGTGTGTGAGCTTTTCTGGCTGAAGAAAGAAACTTAAAGGATGCTTTGACTTAGAATAAATGTTATATTTTTGTTTAAAGCCTTTCACTGGTTGGCAGATACATAATTGAAAATAAGAAGGTAATTAACATAATTAAAGTATTTTGGAGCTGAAAGGTTGGGTATTTTTTGGAAACTGCCTACTTTTGTGTTTGCTTTCTAGCAAAGATGTGTAAGTCAGGATTCTCATACAGCACACTTGACTTTGCTTAAAGCATTGAAACACTCATAACACAAGTCACTTTAGGAGCACATCCACACACATCCAGCACCAGGAAAAAACAATAGGATGTTGGCAGCCATGCTGTAATGTAGGTGGCTGAGCATTGGGTTTTCTTATTTTCCATGATAGCATCCAGTCTGATGAGTTAATATCTTGTAAATCTAATTGCATTTGAGAGTTAGGAATAAGAAGTGTACATAAATATTGCTTCTGCAGGCAGTGCAATCAAGGAACTGACATTTTGGTGCCTTAGTCTGTAGTCTCTTTTTGTGCTAGGAGAACCTTGACAGAAGGCTACTTTTAGGTTATTAAGTAATTGCAAGATAAACAGGTTATGCAAGCAGTAAAACTCTGAATAATTACCAGAGATGCAGTCAAAAGCCACTTAGCTACATTTAAAATGGAAACAGAACAAGCCTCAACCACTTACTTTCTCATATACCTACAATACAGTTAAAAAATTACATTATAGGCTGGAAACCCCCTTTAGTCCTCATTTTCCAGGTTTGAGCCTGGACATGTGTCACAGATTTGGCATATTACTGTGCCAAATTACTTGATTACATGGCACAGACTTCTGTTTTGTGTCTCACTGACTTCCCAGTTTTCCTGTCCTGTGCTGAATTTGAGCTCTTGGTTCCTTTCTCAAGTGCCTTATAGATCAGCTCTTGCTTATGAGTGTAAGTCTTGGGGGCCTGTGGGCAAGGTGGTAGGTGTAGCCACACATATTTTCTGGCAGTGCCTGCTTAAAAACATCCCAAGCCTGACTTCTCAGCCCCTCAGAAATGGGCCAAACCAATGATTGTAAAGCAAAGAAAGCCTCAGATTTTTTTTTAGAGAGAACATTTTATGTTTAGTGCATTTAATAAAATCTCTTTGCAGTATGCATTTCTGTAAGTAAGTGCAACTAGAAAATTCAGAAATAGATATTGGCACTTAGATCTGTGCCATCAGAGAAAAAGTATGTAACTTTACACCTTCATATGCTTTTGTTCCCTTGAGCAGCCTCCATGTATAAAACCACACCATCGCTCCTTGTCCTAATATTGAAATTTACGCTACTGCATGTTCCTGGAAAACCTCTCCATGAGTTAGAAAGCCAGTGATGGTCTTGACATAGCACTAGCATGAAGTGTTCACAGTTTTGCTTCTTATTACAGTTCTTTCTAAAACCCTATGGATTTAGATTGGTTTTAATCATCACAAGAACTGTAGGGACTTTTCTCTTTTGTTGCTAAAACATGTCTGATTCCTCCCCCAACTCCCTTACAGTGACAAAGTTGCATCAGTTGTCCATTGAAACAGCAAAACAGAAATGCTGCTGCTAAATACCCAGCATCACCTGTACTGCCTTCTGTCCCTGTTCCTGTCAGTTTTCCACCTCTGTTTACACAGTCTTGAAATGTATTACAAATCACTGTCATTCCTGTTAATACTGAACCAGTTACTATCTCATTTGTGTAATAGTTCAGTCTTACCTGTATTTGTAATGTTGGTTTCAGATCCAGGTTATGTCCACCACAGAAACAATAAGGACAAAACATAATATTCTGTGATTGAAAGGTTTCCTTCACTACTTCTTGTAATTTGAAAAGTGCTTTTAATTGTGCATGTATTCTTAATCTGTGAATGCTTAAATAATTTAAATACAGGTGTAGATGAATAAAAGTATATATAATATAATATTAAATAGAAATTTTATATACCTAGCTTGCTACTTGGCTTATAGCAGTTAAATCACCTTCTCCAGGAGTTGGATTCAATGATCCTTGTGGGTCCCTTCCAACTCAGGATATTCTGTGCTTCCGTAACTAGAATTGTACACCAAGTGATTGCCTCTGCTGTCCTTTCCTCAGAGGCCCTGCACCGCCCCTATGGTTGTGACGTGGAGCCCCAGGCACTGAACGAAGCCATCAGATGGAGCTCCAAGGAGAACCTGCTTGGAGCCACTGAGAGCGATCCCAATCTCTTTGTTGCACTTTACGATTTTGTAGCAAGTGGTGACAACACACTCAGCATCACCAAAGGTAAGACTGGAAGAGCAGAGCAGCTGTGGGCTTGAAAACTTAGAAATCAGGAAATGGAATCCTTGCTTGGACAGGAATGGGAATAGTGCACTTAGGGAATGGGAATACTGCAGTTAGAGAAGGTGATTCCCGACAGTGATGGTGGGAAGCAGACGGTCTGTCCCTCATGGTGCTGGAGGGACATCTGCTGGGCAGTTCTGCTGGGACAGGCACAGTCCAGCCCACTCCTGTGCCAGGCTGTCCACATCACTGGCCCTGTGAGATACCTGCTCACAGGGAAGCAGAAAGGGCAGAGGGAAATAGGTACATCATAGATGGTAACAGAACTCAAATCAAGAATTAAGCTTGCACAGATGCTTTCTGTTTCTGGTCAGTAGCTGTGTCAGAACTGCTAAATCATGTCATTTAAAGCTTCAAGGAAACAAACCTCATCCCTCCAAGAAAATAGTCTTCCTAGTCTAATAAGCTGGAGTACAAGAAGCTTTTTGAGTCCATCTCACTGTGCTAAATCAGTGGACAGTATCCTAGATATTCTATTTGAGCCTTTGCTTGATAAATACTTTATATGTAGCGGTTTAATGATAAGATGATTTCTATTGTTAAGCTACAAACCCAGGCTCAACTGATGCTGAGTTTCTCCCTCAAGGAGACACAACAGCTTGCACTGTGCTTATTTTGTTTTTTTCTTTCTGGTCACAGGTGAGAAGTTGCGAGTCCTGGGTTACAACCAGAATGGTGAATGGAGCGAGGTACGTTCAAAGAATGGGCAGGGTTGGGTACCAAGCAACTACATCACTCCAGTGAACAGCCTGGAGAAGCACTCCTGGTACCACGGGCCGGTGTCCCGCAGTGCAGCAGAGTATCTGCTCAGCAGCCTCATCAATGGCAGCTTCCTGGTCCGGGAGAGCGAGAGCAGCCCAGGGCAGCTGTCCATCTCGCTCAGGTACGAAGGACGTGTTTACCACTACAGGATCAACACCACCTTGGATGGGAAGGTAAGGACTTTGGACAATGCTGTGCGGAGAGGAGATGAAGATATTAATTAAGAGGTAGTGCAGAATCTCAAGTTGCAGATCCAGTATTAACATAAAAGAAGAGCACGTGTGCCAAGGGTTTGGTGGTAACTCCCCAAACAGCACTTTGGAGGAAGTGCAGACAGTTCTTGTCCAGGCTGAAAGTAGCTGGGTAGCAAGGCAAGTGTGGCTGGAGGTGGTGATAGCCTTCCACTGATCCCCTTAGAAGCAGCAGAGCTTTGGTAAGTCGGCATTTTTAACCAAGATCAAGTAGTGGCATGTTGTGTTGAGAGACCTAAGAATTCCAGTTTCTAGTCTTGTGAAGCAAGAGGCAGGAGACAGCACAGCTCTTAAGTGATGGCTTAACTTATATGTAGTTGCCTTCTGCAGGTAAAAATCCCACAGATTAATAGCTCTTTGCCCAACAAGAAGAGAACAATTTTCTGATTAAAAAAAATTAGAAAGTTTGTACCTGTCCAACGTTACTGGAAATTTCCAGCTGCCTTCATTTAAGCAGATTCCTGTTTCTTGCTTAACAGGTCTATGTGACAGCAGAAAGCCGTTTCAGCACCCTGGCAGAGCTGGTGCACCATCACTCGACGGTGGCAGATGGCCTGGTGACAACTCTGCATTACCCAGCCCCCAAGTGCAATAAGCCCACTGTGTATGGAGTGTCCCCCATCCATGACAAGTGGGAGATGGAGCGCACCGACATCACCATGAAGCACAAGCTCGGGGGAGGGCAGTATGGAGAGGTCTACGTGGGGGTCTGGAAGAAATACAATCTCACAGTGGCTGTGAAAACGTTAAAGGTGAGTTTTCAGATTTCGGGCACTGGTCGTTTGGTCACCATTTATGACATGAGTAAGGAAATTATGATGTTCTCAGCTACACCTCATGATATGAACATGAGAAAATGGAGTGTGCTGATGTGCATAAAATCCATGCTTGAGAGTAGCTTTGCAGATCAAAGTCACCCTATCAAACTTACACCAGTGCACATGGCTTAGAAACAAACTAGAATTTTGGCCCAGCAGGAGCTGCACGTCCAAGTCAGACCAGTAGAAATGGTTACAAACCAAACTTCCCTGGCTCCAGAGGAGCTGTGGAGGCTTTAAGAAATCAAAGGCGTAGAAAATATCTTCTATAAGCTGTCCTCCACTCCTGAAAGAATTCAGCTTCTTCATTTCTCTTCCTTTTCAAAACCTTGTGTTTGTTTCAACATTAACAACTGCAATTCTAAGTGCCCCCTGAGTAACTTAATTTTTATAGCTATACAGGAGAACAAAGTGAGTGATCCTGAGAGTCTTCCTCTCACCAGCCACAACAGCTCCCAATGAGCAAGCCTGGCCCTGCCAGGGTACTGCAGATCAGTCTGCAGGAGAGCCAGGCAGCTGTTCAGGCTTGTTACAGTTTACTTTGGTAAAAGCCAAAACAGCAGAATGGAGACAAAGATGCCATCATTTATATTCAACCTGGATGTGTGGTGTTAACCAGACCTTGGTCATGAAGATAAATGTTCCCTTCTTTTGCCTCTCTGTCTATCTAGGAAGATACCATGGAGGTGGAAGAGTTCTTGAAAGAAGCTGCTGTGATGAAAGAGATCAAGCACCCAAATCTAGTGCAGTTGTTAGGTCAGTGAAATGCCTTGCTGTCTGTGTTCTTACTTAGACTTCATTTTGGCAGAACTTGCCTGGTTTACATGCATTGGCAGCTTTTCTGTATTTATATAACTTTATGAATCAGGTCAGGTTATGGGGTGGTAGTTTGGACAGCTTTATGTAATATTGGAGTTGAGAGACACTAATTTTAAATAAAACATCAAATAGTCACTTACATTAGTACACAGCTTTGCTGTTGAGGCAGGACTGTTACATAAAAGTTTGCAATATCATCCTCCTGCTGGTTAGTGTCCTTGGCCTTAAATACACTCCAGGGTTCAGTGTTCAGGTTCAGAGTCCTTTTCTGCTCTGTTAAATCAGATCTACAAAATCATTTTCTGTGACTTATTTTTCTGAGAGAATGGGAAAAAATTGTAAGAAAATTCAAAGTGAAAGGAAAAAGTCTGTTGGAAGCACAACAAATAACATTCTCCATACTTCTCAAATCAGAGACATTTACAGAAAAGACTGCATTGAAGAGTACAAATTAGTCCATAATTAGGTAGAAGACACCAGATTGCTGCTGCTGTGAGGAACTCTGTGTATCACCAAATAAGTACATGAGGTCAAACAACTCAGGAGTGGAAAAAAATCCACAGGCTTTACATCTTGGCTCTGCCCTGTTGTCTCATTGGCAGATGCATGATATGATGATCATTATTAAATAGTTTGCATAGCTGTTAAATCTACATGCACAAAGATTCTTAAGGAGACACCCTAAACCTTTACTAGTGTTTAATTGCCTCTGGATTTCTGGCGCTTTCAGGAGCAGAGCTGTCAAGCCAAGCCTAGGATGAAAGAAGAAATGTGAAGAATGTGAAGGCTTTTACTAATGGCAACTGTTCTGTACCCATCTTAAAAAAAGGGCACAGATGAAGTGTGTGCCAGCCCTGTCTGGCTCCATGAGCAGCGACTCAGAGATTTGTCATCAGAGAGGTGCATTTTTGCTCTTTCTGATGCACAGTGCAGTTGTGGTTTACTGCTGGATGTGTCAGGAGCTGCAGAGGAGATCCTAGAGCTGTGACAAGGGTATCCTGTTGCCCTCCTCCTCTGCCTTTGCATGCTTTGTACAGTGACTGTAGCAAGGAGTCATCCCAGGAATGTGTGAGAATGCTGCTCTAGGAGCAGGTCCCACCGTGCTGGTTCCTTACCCAGCACATGGGAGTGCCTCGCATTACTCTGTAGTGACATTTCAATCTGGAAATCTTGCCAGCTGACAGGTACCTGCTTCCAGTTGGCCACTCTTCAGCTTTATGAAGGCAGAGAGGGGAAGAAAAGCAAATTGGGGGTTCAAAGTTCTCCCTTTTCATTCTGTAACCTTTCAAAGAACAGAACAACTGCTTCATGTATATTGTATGGGAATAGTGGTGCTTTCATAGATGTGTTTCTCTCAATCTATAAAGTGGATGGAGAGAAAAACAAACAGAAGCCCTGAGTTATAAGTTTGGCTGCACTGACCTTTCTTGCACATGGAAGTCTTCACTTTCCCAGGGAAACTCAAAACGCAATAAATGGCTGTTAGATCAGGAACAGTGGTGAGAAAGGGGAGCTTTGTTCATATGCTGCCTGCTCCTCCCTGGCAGGTGTGTGCACCCTGGAGCCCCCCTTTTACATCGTGACAGAGTACATGCCCTACGGGAACCTGCTGGACTACCTCCGGGAGTGCAACCGCGAGGAGGTCAGTGCTGTTGTGCTGCTCTACATGGCCACCCAGATCTCCTCTGCCATGGAGTACCTGGAGAAGAAGAACTTCATCCACAGGTGGGTGAAGTCCCGTTGAGCTGGTACAGTTTCAGATTGCAGTGATAAACAGGCCACCAGAATGATGGGCCAGGAATTCCAGCTTTTGAGGAGGTTTCTTCCACAGTTGGGATTCACACTGGCTTATCCATTGGCTCTGTTGGCTTCAGCACTGTCTTGCAATACCTCCTCCCAGGACTTTGACAGCAATCTTGTGCCCAACTGCCTGGCAACACCTGTACCCCCTGTGTGCAGACAGTGTCCACCCAAAGTCCTGTTTAAATGCAGATAAAGCTGTGCCATAAACCTGTTACCACTGTGTGATGAACTGCTGATCCCATCTTATCCTTAGGAAACATAAACTTGGCACTGTAACAGCCATCATTACTGAAAACTTAATAGAATTTAAAGAATTAATACTAATCCTGATTTACCTCATTGCTCCTAAGAATAAGTCCACTCAGTTTCTGACCTTGCTTCTACCTGCTCTATATAGAGTGCATTTCCTGATCCAGGAGAGGGGGGCTCCAAAACTACCTTCAAAGCCCTGCTCCTGCTGCAGTGGTGTCCTTTGTTCCTTTGTACAGGGACCTGGCAGCACGGAACTGCTTAGTTGGAGAAAACCACGTGGTGAAGGTGGCTGACTTTGGCTTGAGTCGACTCATGACTGGTGATACCTACACAGCCCATGCTGGGGCCAAGTTCCCAATCAAATGGACAGCTCCTGAGAGCCTGGCCTACAACACCTTTTCAATCAAATCAGATGTGTGGGGTAAGAAAACTCACCTTCAGTGTCCTTTTCTTGTTCATTTTGTTTTTTTCTGCCAGCCCAGACAATAACTTGCTGTCTGGCCTGGGCAGAAACCTTTGTGAAGATGGTAACATGGCAGGACAGAACTTCATGAATCAATAACATTTTTAGCACATGATGTCTCCACCTAGACTGGTCTGAAATACCTGCAAGGAAACAATGCTGCTTCAAGCTGCAGTGAAGGCTAGAGAGTAACGACCAACACAACAACAGAGTTATGACCAGGAATTTTGTTTTCCTCCTTTTGCAGCCTTTGGGGTGCTGTTATGGGAAATTGCTACCTATGGGATGTCACCATATCCAGGCATTGACCTCTCTCAGGTGTATGATCTGCTGGAAAAGGGCTATCGGATGGAGCAACCAGAGGGGTGCCCTCCCAAGGTGTATGAACTGATGAGGGCATGTGAGTATCTTCTTCCAGTTTTGGGGACAAAGCCTGGGAAGGTGGGAGGAATCTGTAATTAACAGCCTGTCTCCAGTAATACCTGATCCCCAGCATGTCAAAGTCAAGGTGGGCTTCAGTTATGAAACAAAGAAAGTGGGGAATGATGAAGGGTATTATTGCTTAAAAGACCTTAAGGAAGCTGACAAAAGCCCAAAAGCTGGGAATTCATGTGATCCTAATGCAAAACAAACAATTCCAGTCACTTTCCAGACCCTGTGGTGATACCAGCAGACAGTGCCTCCAGAATATGTTCTTCTAGAGCAGATTTCTAACTACAGAAATTACACTTTTCATCATGATACTCTTCTGTAACTTTCCAAGCTCCATCTAGCATCAAGGCGCTCTCCTCCTCTTTCTCCCTCAGGGTGCACAGATCCTTCTTTTGGAAGGGTCTGCCTGAATTTCAGTTTTAAGAGCATGTGAGCCGGATGGTGTCTAGAGCTTTACGCACCCGGTTATCTGTGACTGGGCTAGATGTGTTCAGTCCAAGCAGCCAGGGTGGCAAATATGGAATTGTCCTTTGCCCAAAAAATTCAGCAAGGGGGATAGGGAGATCTAAAAAACCTTTAGAACTGGCAGAGAGCTGGGAGTTTTAGAATTGGTTCTTCTCAAGGTTTGTTTGTGAGGATACAGTAGGGTGACCGACTGCTGCCATGGATCAGTACCTGTGAATGACTCTAAAGCCTGTTTAACAGTAGGTCAGAGTCTGGCTACTTTCTGTCTCCTTGGACAGAAGAAAAATTCATTTCCCTGTTTCAAGCACTGAGACTTACTCTGCTTCTGGCATTGCAGGCTGGAAGTGGAACCCACCAGACCGACCTTCCTTTGCTGAGACCCACCAGGCTTTTGAAACCATGTTCCACGACTCGAGCATCTCAGAGGGTGAGAGCTGCTGTTTTGTTCCTGAAACAGCACTGGAGGTTATCCCCAGAGTGCTGTGTCTCATGGATGGGCCCTTAAGGCTCATCTGCTGGCAGTGGGGTTGAAATGGAGCTGCATCCCTTATTCTTTTAGCCATAATTGGGATAAATATGTTTTCTTACTTGTTTCACAGATACTAAATAAACTTCAGACACATTCCAGTGCAGGGAGCAGTGTCATTTCATTTGAGCACTAAGATGCCAAAGAGCTGATTTAAAGAATATTGTCTCCTCTGTCAGAGGAAATCTCTTGTTTCCAGGTTGAAGAATGAGGAATAGTAAGTGATGGAGAGAAAGATGTATGCATATCACAGTCCCTTGCTGACTGCAGCAATTAGGTCATGAAATATTATTCTACCAGCCTCCACTTTTAAAAAATTGTGCTTTAATCTCTGGATTTTCTGCTTAGCTACTTCTAGGAGCAAATCTGTGCAGCTCGAGTCTGAAATATAATCTACAGGAGGTAAATACTGGTAAGGAATGTGATACTATTCAGCAGACAAGCAGAAATGTCAGAGCAGTCTGCTCAATTTTTAAATTAAATATGCAGCTGATCCATCAACTTCCTACTACAGAGAAAACACACCAGATGGAATTTTACCAGTGAGGATCTATAATAGGCATATCCAGTGGCCACACAAATGCCAAACTGGGTGTGGCCAGGAGGTTGTGGGGTTTTTTTCTGTGCTTGTTTTGTTTTTCTTTTTGTTGATCATCTATTATTGACGTGCAATTTCTTCATCTAGGGGGAGGCAGTGCTTTGCCTCGAGCAAAGCAGCTTAGATCTAGAACCAGGGAGGACACAGCTTTGGGGGTGCATCAGTAGGAAGGAGGCGCCTTGATTAAAAACAGGCAAATGCATCCAGTGCTGCTTTTAGCTCTTGAACGGCCTTTAATAGACCCCCGTACAGATCCTACCACTGCTTTTTTTTTTTTGGCTGAATTTATAAAGATGTAAATGAGTTTGAAATTGTTACGAAAAACATCTGACCCTGAATACCTCTAGACTTGAACAAAGACTAAATCCATAAATTATGTATTTCTCAGTCATGGATCTCCTCCTGCCAGTCTGTGTTTGCAGTAAAGACCCAGGGTTTTTTTTGTTTTCCTCTTCCTTCACTGGTCTCTGTTTTGACTGTTCTCTTTTTTTCCTGACAGAGGTAGCAGAGGAGCTTGGAAGAACAGCCTCGTCCTCATCCATAGTTCCTTACCTGCCCCGCTTGCCCATGCTTCCCTCCAAGACGAGAATGCTGAAGAAACAGGCAGAGAACAAGGAGAACATTGAAGGAACACAGGACACTGAGGAGCTCTCAGTGTCCAGCTCAGCACCAGGTGTGGGCACAGGGAAGCAGTCAGGCCACGTGCTCTGGGTGTAAATTCCCAGAGAAACAAAGAGCAACATGACATGGGCATGCTTTGTGCTGCTGTGTCAGTTATTTACTAGCAAATAGAAAACACTGTCATGTTTTCAATGTTCTTTTAGTAAATCCTGTGTTTTCTTTGAAATTCAGTTTTGCTGCTCTTTTTTAAATGACAGCTTCAAAACTAAAGTTAACAATGCAGCAAGAGATTTTCTCCTAGTCTTAGGGTATTTGGAAAGGAGCAGCAAATTGTAGGAAGGGAGCAATAAACTGAAAGAAAAGAGCAACTCTTTTCTGATCTCTCTTCAAAGTGGCCTTCTCAGTATAGACAACAGACAAGTTACATGCAGAAATGGAAAAAAGTAAAGAAAAAAATAAAATACAAGTGCTCGCTCCTTCCCTCACTCTATCTCTGCAGCACCTGGGCAGATAAATACACCAGGCGTATAAAACCCAGTGCAGGACAGGGAGGTGGAAATGGAAATAGATTGCCCAACTTGACACCTGTTTCTCCTGCCCAGGTTTCATCAGAAGCACACAGCCAACAGGCGGGTCCCCCGCACTGCCCCGCAAGCAGAGGGACAAGTCTCCCAGCAGCCTCCTGGAGGATGCCAAAGAGACCACATTCACCAGGGACAGGAAAGGGGGCTTCTTCAGCTCCTTCATGAAGAAGAGGAATGCTCCCACGCCTCCCAAGCGCAGCAGTTCCTTCCGGGAGATGGAGAACCAGCCCCACAAGAAATACGAGCTGACGGGTAACTTCTCCTCTATTGCTTCCTTGCAGCACGTGGACGGGTTCTCCTTTGCTCCCGCGCAGCAGGACACGAGCTTGGCCCCCCCCAAATGCTACGGAGGGGGCTTTGTGCAGAGGACCTTCTACAGCGAGGAGGGCACTGGGCCCAGCAGTGCTGGGGGTGTGAGCGCTGGTGGAGGGTGGTCGGGCATCACTGGCTTCTTCACACCACGCTTGATTAAAAAGACGCTGGGTTTACGAGCAGGAAAACCCACTGGCAATGAAGAAGCTTCAAAGCCTTTTCCAAGGTCAAACTCTACATCTTCCATGTCCTCAGGGCTTCCAGAGCAGGATAGGATGGCAATGACTCTTCCCAGAAATTCCCAGAGGTCAAAACTTCAGCTGGAACGGACTGTGTCCACCTCCTCCCAGCCCGATGAGAGCACAGGGAGGGCCAGTGATCTGATTCCCAAAAGATTTGAAGAAGGCCCTGCTTTGACCAGAGAGAGACCAAAAGCAAAACTCTTGCCGAGGGGTGCCACAGCACTCCCCTTCCGAACTCCCTCCGCGTCGGAAGAAAAGGAGGGTCCAGGGCTAGTGGCAGCTCCTAAGGGCAAAGAAAAAAACAGTGGCCCACGACAAGGGGCCCTTGAGGATGGCGAGAGGCCGGGATGGTCATCTCCGGTAAAGGCTGCAGCAATACTTCCAACCACTCATAACCACAAAGTGCCAGTCCTAATCTCACCCACTCTAAAACACACTCCAGCAGACGTGCAGCTCATTGGCACAGACTCTCAGGGTAATAAATTTAAGCTCTTATCTGAGCATCAGGTCACTTCTTCTGGCGACAGGGACCGGCCCAGACGGGTAAAACCAAAGTGTGCTCCACCTCCACCACCGGTGATGCGGCTCCTCCAGCCGCCAGCTGCCTGCTCGGATGCAGCAGAAGAGCTGAGCGGCGTGGCGGGAGCACAGCACGGACTGGAATCCAGTGAAGGGAATAAGAAGGCAGCAGCAGCAACAGCACCTGTTGGTGGAAAATCCGGGAGGCCCGTGATGCCTCCGCCCCAAGTGCCTCTGTCATCGTCTTCCACGTCCCCGGTGAAAATGGCCAACGGCACAGCCAAGGTAGCGCTGAGAAAGACCAAACAGGCGGCCGAGAAAATCCCTACAGACAAGATCAGCAAGGAGGCGCTGCTGGAGTGCGCCGATCTCCTCTCCAGCGCCATCGCCGAGCCCACACCCAACAGCCAGCTGGTGGACACAGGGCACCAGCTGCTGGATTACTGCTCAGGCTACGTGGACTGCATCCCGCACACGCGCAACAAGTTTGCCTTCCGGGAAGCCGTGAGCAAACTGGAACTCAGCCTGCAGGAGCTGCAGGTGTCCTCAACAGCTGCTGGCGCCCATGGGGCAAACCCCGTCCTTAATAACTTATTGTCATGTGTCCAAGAAATCAGTGATGTGGTGCAAAGGTAGCTACTGTCAATCTGGGTAAGAGAAACACACGCGGGGAGGGCGGGACTGTTTTTCTGTACTGATACTTTCAAAAGGAAAGACTGATACTTGAGTATGTGAAGTACCTCAGATCACTGAGTTCTCCTCACGTTTACAGATTCATCTCAAAAAATTGGGGATGGAGAGGGTAGATAAAGCTGTAAGGGGCAGAACATCAAGGATCCGTCCCTACCTAGTCAGGCTGATCTGCTTGGTATGGCAAGGGAAAGAAAGTTCCTTCTCCTCCCCTGGAGAGGCAGGAGAACCGATGGCAGGTTCTCCTTCTGGGCAGGATGGTGGTGACAGCCGGAGTCCTGGGGTGGCTGCAGCTGCCTGGCTGCACAGATCCTGCCCTGGCTGCACTCACCTGTGCTTTGCTGTCCTGACAAGGCCAGGGAAAGGCACTGGGGGCTCTGCTGGTACCAACGGCAGAGCAGCCGGAGCGGCTCCAGAGGGGAGTCGTGTGCAGCTGAGGAAAAGGTCTAATGCACTGACAGTATCCAGAGCTGCTGGAGGTGGATGCACTGGTCTGGATGGCTTGACTTCCACAGCGCTGTTGCTGCTGTAATGAGAACTGCAAAATTAGTTAATATATGAAACTGTTCCTTTTCCCTCCTGTCCACCTCATCCACCACATTCTCATTGTCATTGGATTGGAAGCATCAGGGATGCTGGGCAGACTTACCACTGGAATTCCCCCTTCCCACCACACAGCCTTCACTCAGCTGATACCTATTTCTAGTGGTCTAGCACAGGTGCTGCTTGATGGTCATTTTTGTAGTTTGAGGCTCTTGCACAACTTGCCAGTGTTGTTGTTGGGGTGGGTGGGCTCTTTTCTTTTTTTAAGCTCTAGATTGTTTTTAACTTGTTGACTCCCCAGTTCAGTTTGATCACAGTGAGGACCCACGGTAGGTAAGGCAGAGCCTCTGCCCCCTGGCTGTTCTCCACACTCCTTTAGCAGTCACAGCACTGCAGGGCCAGCTAGAGAACCAGAAAGTACAGCCCAGCCTGCCCACCACACGTCCTTACTGCTGCAGGATTCCCTGCACCTGTCCCTAAGCCTTCACACTGCCAGATTCCTGGGATTTGTTCTAGTGCTTACTTGTCTCACAGGTTTCCAGCTTCCCTGCATCCCTAGGTGATAAAGTATGACAGCACATAGGAAACACCACAGGCATCTCCACACATTTATTCCTGTATTTTAAAGGCTAGACCAGAGTTCTATGCTGGGGTGTAGGGAACGTGCACATAACCTGTGCACTCTGCCTGAGGGGTGGCAACAAAAGCTGTGGCTCTACCTTGAAGGGCTCCCACTGGGTCTCTAATGCCCTCTAACAACCCCAGAATGGGAGCAGCTGAGTGCTTGGTGTTGTCATCCTTGGTCCTGGTGCTGTTTGCAGACTCTTGTGGCCTCACAAAGCTGGTCTGTGTCTACGCACAACTCCTCAGGGTGGAAGTGTACTGGCAAGTAGGAAGAGCTCAGTTGCTGGTTTGTGAGAGGAAAGGAAACAGGCCTGAAACCTGGCTCCAAATACCTCTTACCTGCATGCTGCTGCTCACTTCTCATTGCTGGTGATAGAGGATCTCGCTTGCTTTGCACCTTAAGTCTTTTTTATTTTTTTTTTTTTTTGGCTAAAATGCTTTTTAAACTTGTTTTTCAAGTGTGGCCATGCTGCTTTTAGTCTGAGCATTTAGAGTGGAGCTGTGGCACAGGTGGGCACTTAGAAAATGGGCACTTTGTTTTCTGTCTAGGACATGTTGGTGCTTGGAAGCAGGCTGGGTGTCTCAGCAAGTGTCCCTGTTTTTTCCACAGAGCATAGCAAGACAGGCCTGAAAAAATCTTTAGAAATGGGCTGGTGTCTGAGAATCCTCATTTCATTACTGGTCTGAGCTAAGCAAAGTTGTTTCAGGGTGTGTGGAGGCACAGCAGAGGAGCAGCATGTGAGGTACAAGGGACCAGTGAGCTGCTGTGGCCCAGTAAGTGAAGTGGTGGGGGAAGAGAACCAAGCAACCCCTTGTGCTGGCAAATCCTGATCCCCTGCAGCCCTCGGGGCTTTCCAAGGCTCTTCCACAGGCAGAGTACCAGCCCCTTATCTCCTAGACTTTACTGAGGGCTTTTGTGGTTTACCTTATCTCTTTCAGTCATCTTCATGGAAGGTGTGCATCCAAACTAACTCCCTTTGGAAAGGTGACCTGCAAAGGGAAGGTGGCTTGTGGCATTGCTTCACATGGCCTGTCAAACAGTCAGAAGGATTTAGAAGGTGGGGGCTCTCTTTTCCTTGGGGCAGAAGGGCAGGTCTTGCTTGCCCTGGCAGACCATCACATCACATGATTCCATCATTGTACTGCTGCTCGGCCTGGAGCAAATGTGCTGGAACTGAAGAGGTTCCAGGGAAAAGGAATTTTAACCAGAACATTTTAAAGCTTAGCCCAATTTTGATTAATATTTTGAAATAAGCCTTTTTTTTTTTTCCCTAAATGCCAGTCTTCCAGAAAAGCTACAGCAAAAGTGATACAATAGCAATATGGAATTTCTAACTACTGCAAGAACTCCCTTCTTGCAGCCCTTTCTGAAGAGAGCAGCTGTGTCCCAATGAACACTGGCTGTCCCCACTTCCTTCCAGGTGCTCTGTTTTCTCCTTGCCCCCGCAGCAGAGATGGGCAATGGGACAGGGCAGCACCCAACTGCTTTTCCAGAGTCACAGAATGGCTGAGGTTGGAGGGACCTTTGAAGGTCACCTGGTCCAAACACTCTACCCAAGCAGGGCCACCAAGAGTCACCTGTGAGGACCATGTCCTGGCAGCTTTTGGGCATCTCCAAGCACAGAGGCTCTACAACCTCTGTGCCCAACACAGGAGCTGGTTTAGTTTTGACCCCTCCCATGGTGCAAAAACAAAGGCCAGTGGAGTTTGGGGATTTGCGTGTTGTCACTCCCATGGAAAGTGTTTTCTCTGCTCTTACCTACCATCTAACATCAGGCAGATTGTGGCAGAGGTAGGGCTGGCTTGACAGGGGTTTTTTCCCCCCTAAATTGAAGGGTGCAGAATTGCTGGGACTTCTGCTGCCCTAAAGTGTTTTATTCCCGAACTGCAACGTTCCCCTGCCCTCTGGCAGGATAGCAAAAGGATGCTCTCTGGGAAAGCTGGTTCTGCTGTAAATTACCATCCAGTTGTTCTTCCTGCCACAGCTACTCCTAAAACTTTTACCATTCCCTCTCCCCTTAGCTAGGTCTTTCTCTTCAGCCTTAAAGGTCTCACTGTGGCCAATTCTCGGTTGTCAGCCAGATGTGCAAAGGAATGTGTGGGTGCTGACACCCCATTAGTTGTCCCAGTGAAGAACACTTCATGCCCCATGGTTTGGGGCAAGGGACAAGGCCTAAATCCTGTTGTTTCTTCTCCTCAGCACTGTCAGACAGCCTTGGGGACACGGCTGGAGCTGGGCTCTCTCACCTGCACTGCCATGGGCCAGAATTTAAAGTCTTTGCCACAGGGATGGCACCCACGAGCCTGATACTGCCAAGCACAAAGCACAGAGTGAGCTCAGGGGGGCACTTTCTCTTCCTACCACTGTGGGATTAGCTGACTCACAGGTGCAATTCTCTCTTCTTCCTGCACTGTACACCCTTCTTAACCCCTAAGTGGTGCACTTGATTTAGTCATGTTATTCATTAGTGTGGGCAGGGGTGAAGCTGAGCTGACAGTCTGGGTCTTGGGACTGCACCAAATTTAGCTGGTGGGAAAGGGGAATTGAAGGGAGCAGCATTGCTGATGCAGAACACAGCAGGGAGGGAGAGAGGAGGGCTGTGCTTGTCCTGCTCAGGACATTTCTCCTGAGTGCCACTGGCCTCGTGTCTGTGAGACACAAACACAAGTGTTGACATCTGTCAGGGTGCTTTTGCAGGAGTTGTGGGGCACAGGGAACCAAACCCCACAGTGGAGACAGAGCAGCCCCTCCCCACCAGGCAGAGGTGTGGGGTGGGTTACACTGTGCAGCCACAGAGCAATCCCAGCCCCCCTGTCCTTCCACCTGCCTGAGGCAGGCTTTTCCTGGGGGCATCCACAGCGCTGACAGGCACCAGTGACTCCAGAGGATGGTGGTTACATAGCCAGCAGCCTGCTGCCCTCTTGTGTAACACACTCAGCTCAGCCCTGCTGCTCGTCAGAGCTGCAGGGAGACTGAAAGCTGGGGATGTGGAAACCTCCCAGGGCACTGCCCAGCACGGGTGGGCGCTGGGGTTTGCTGCAGCTCCCTGGAGTGTAGAACAAAGCCCTCAGCCCTTTCTCTGGTGGCAGGTGACAGGAGGTTCTGGGACACTGACTTGTTTGTCACAGCCCCACGCTAAGCAATGTCTGTACCAAAGGAGGTCGTTCTGTTCTTCCCCATGTGTCTGCTGTGCACAGAGGTGGAGCCTGCTCGGCTCACATGGCACTGTTTGTATTGGTATTGAGGGCAGGAATGGATTGAAATGAAACACGTTAATCACGAATCACTCTTAGCAGTGTTGTCAACTGTTTTTGTTTTTTTAATTGTTATTGTAATATATTTTGGTTGCTTTTCTAATTTAATTCTTTCACTATTGTCTGACTGTGAACTGCGAACAGTGTTAAACTTGATGTAAATAAGGCCCTTGGAAGGGCCTCTTTGCCTGTCGTTCCACAAAGTTTTGCCAATTTGCATTTTGTTTTAAATAAAGGTTGCAATATTTTATTGGCAAAAACCACTTTAGTAGATGCTGTTTGGGTTTTTTTTTCTCTAATGAATATTTTAAAGCTGCTCAGTCCTCACCAGAAGCTCATTCATTTGGGTAGAAAAAACCATTAAAAAGAGAAATAATTTAATTCAACCAGGTTGCAAAAGAAGCAGTATCTTTATTTATGTGGTATCTGTTTAGACCCAAACCGTTGCCTTGGCGTGGTCAGAGAGCAGCTCTTGCTGCTGTGGGGCTGATCAGAGCTCACCCAAGTGTGACACACACACTTGTGACCCAGCAGAGAGCAGCTCTTGCCTTGCCCTCATCAATGTCACCACCTCCTCCCTCGGCAGCCACAGCCAGTGTCCATCACTGGACACTCCTGTGATGTGTCACACATCACAGCTCCTGTGCCCATCTCAAACCAGCCCCACACTGACCTCCTGCCACCCCAGCCTGTGGCAGCCCAACCCAGCTGAACACTTCCTGACATTTAGGAAAAATCCCGGGTTATCCTGGCTTACACACAACCTCTTGGCACACAGCCTTCAACAAACAGCTTGCACAACTGTCTGCCCAGGTGACCAAACACAACCTGAGCTGCGTCCTGTGAGGCAGCAGCCTCTCTGTCCCAGCTGGAGGCATCGCCCCCGGTGTTTCCCAGGTTTCTGACACCTGAGATTAACCATAAACCAAGTCTCAGAAATGCCTGATCACACAGGCTGGCACAGCCTGAAGTCCATTCCACACGGCTGGGTTAAACCACCTGCCCTGGCTGGGCAGTCGGGAAGCAGCCAGCTCATCTCTGCCTTGAAGCCTCCTTAGATAAGGAGCCAGCATGTCCCAAGGGAAGCAGGGACACAAAGTCTGCAGGGCTGGACGTGTCTGTCTGCTCAACCTTCCCCAGAGCTCCTGCTGCTCATCACTGGCACCGCAAAATGGGTCAAAGCTTAAAATAGATCAAAGGTCCCCCGTGGGGGTGGCCGGGAAGCCAAGCCCTGTCCTTGGCAGGTGCTGTTTCACTCCTTGCCAGCGCAGCCCTGTTGGAAGGGAATTTTGACCCAGAGGTCACAGGGTGATTCCCGTAACACTGACGAAATTTTTTGGGAGCTGCTGCAACACACATCACCTGGCAAGTATCCAGACAGCAAACAGTAATAATAATAATAATAATAATAATAATAATGCTGATGCCAGCCAAAAAACCACAGCATGAAATGTACTGAAGAGAAAAACAAAAAAGGGAAGGAAAAAGCCCAAGTTTTTACTGCATCCATGAAAACTCACACTCAGCTGCAGCCTGATGCTTCAGCCACCATCCTCCTCACCTGTCCTTTGCCCTTGGCAGAGGAGTTCTCTCCCATTTTTGGTTATGCAGTGAAGGGAACGGGCTCTTCACCAACCCCCACAGCAAAACAATTGCAGCAGTTCTCCTCACCCCAGCAGCTGCTTCCATACAACGGAAGACTCCAGTGAGAAGCGGGCACTCCAAGGTGAGAGCTATGGATTTGGCATCTCCAGAAGAGATTTTTCAGTCCTTTTCTCCCTGCACAGACAACGATCCTGGCCTGTGTGTCCCTGAGCAGCAGACACCTTAGGGAGGCATGAGAGCAACAGGGGAAAAACTCCAGCAAAACAGTCCTGGTGACCTTGTAAAGGTACACAGAAAACTGGGTACAGGGATGTGGCTTCGGCCACACTGTCTCAACAGGACCAACCTGTCCAAGGCCTCCCTTCACTACACAGCAACAAACCAAGGATTTGGGCATTCCCAGTCTCCACTCACATGGAACAGCATCTGCCAGCAGAACCACATCACCCCTTCAGGCTACTGCCAGCAAAAAGCAGGGACTTAAAACACCAGACAGACTCCAAACACAACCAAGCACAGGCTGTCCCCACATCCCAGGAGTAAGGGATGCACCTCTTTCCCTGCAACAGCTCTGGGAGTAACGAGGGGTTAATTCTCTGATAAGTCCCTGTGCAAGTGCCTGGCTGGGTCATCTGCTGCTGCTCCTGTGCAAAGAGCAGCTCCCAGAGTGCAGAACCACCTTCAGCACACCTGGTGTTCAAGGCAGGAAATAATTGATGCGCTGGGGCACGGATTTGCAGCCCTGTGCAGAGAAAAGCTTCTCCTCTTTGGGGACAAACACCATCATCTGGGCCACTTTGTCCAGCGTTGCCTCGGTGTAGGGCAGCCCACGAGCCAGGAAGGCATCCCGTGCACAGAGCCTCACGTGCTGATACTCCAGGGGCAGGAACGGCACCACAAAGTCAATGAGGTTCTCTCTGAGGAGGTGGCTGTGGGCATAATTGTTCTCTGGAGCAGAACACAAGACAAGGCAAACTCAGAAGCTTCACCTGGGAGCATCAACCCTCTGCGAGGCCAGGCTTGGCTCCGAGGGGCTCATCCAGCTGTGGGCGGTGGGACCCACGTGTGCAGAGCTGCTCAGCATTCTGAGCATCTCCAGGAATCACACCGAGAGACACCTGAAGCCCCAGGGAAGCCTCAGTACTGCCTTGTGGCACTGAGCTGCCTCCTGCCCCCAGCCACCTTCAGGGCTGAAGGGGGCCAGAAGGCCTCTTGGCTCCCTCCCCACGTGCTCACAGGGATCAGGGATGGGGTTCTCATTGCCAACAACCCCGGGCTGGGATGGAGCGAGGGTTTGCTCCCCCAGGCCCAGCCCTGTGTGGCACACAGGATGGTGCAGAGGGGCAGCTTTGCAGGCAGCCTGCCCACTGCCCCCCTGAGCAAGCCCAGCTCTTACCTGCAGCTTCCTGCAGCTCCAGCTGCAGCCGCTGCTCCAGGAGCTCCAAGGAGATCTCCTCCCGGGCCCGGCCGGCTCGCCAGAAGTCCAGGGCGACCTCATTGATGGTGTTGCCACCAAGATTGCTGCGGACACAGAGGGAAGTCACTCAAGATTTCCCCCAGAGCTGAACTGCTGAGAGCTGCCAGCACCTTCCCTGCAGGCCAGACCCCAGCATTCCTGTTGGCAACAGAGGATTTGCTGTCTAGGATCAGCACATGGAGAGCCAGCCTTCTTCCCAAAGAGCTCCTTTCCATAGGCATCGATGCAGCTGTCTGCCATCCTGCCAGCTCAGACCCAGGGGCAGCAGAATCCTCCATCTCCCTCAGTCCCCTGTCCTGGCTAGGGAAGCCATTGACCTTGCAGGTGACACTTGGCTCCACACCAAACGCTGAACAAGCCACTACAAGGTCCGGGTTAAAGGGCAGAGCACATGGCAGGAGTCCCACTGGAAGTAAAGATCCAGGGCAGGGATTCAAGCGGCAACCCAGGACTTGGCAAAGCATCCTCTGCCCATGGGACAAAGCAGCAGCACACTTCCTACCTAAGGATTCCTCTGGACATCCATGGGGCCAGCTCTGTGGTGGGCTTTGCAAGGTCCTGGCAGCTGTTGAGGTCCCAGGACAGCCCTTCACCCTGGAAGGCAGCTCCAGAAAAGGTATCCCCCCCAGGTGCTGGTGAGGGGTTTGCCTCCAGCCCTGAATGTCCCAGTGAACTGGATCTGGATGCAGAGCTTGTGTGGGTGGGAGGCAGAGAGGCAGTGGGAGGCACAGATCTTGCACTCCATCCTCATGTCAGAGGCTCTGGACCCCAAATGGAAGGCAGGGAAAATTAAAAAGCCACCACTGTTTCCCACCATGCCCCCATGCCTTGACATGGAGAAAACAGCTGGTACGATCCTGCTCCCAACCCAAACAGGGCAGAGAGAGCCCCTTTACGCTGGACAGGCAGCCAGTCCTACCCTGTCCCCAACTCCCACACCTGGACAAAGCTGCAGGACTGTGCCAATGTCCACAGGGAGCCCTGGGGCAGAGCCATCCCTCCTAAAGCAGGTCAGTGTCACACTGCCACCAGGAATGATGAAACCCCCGGGACCACACACTGCTGCAGTTCAAAGCACCCTGCTCCCCTCTGCTCACTGGCACGAGGGGGTTGACACAGTGTCCATTCCTGACCCTTGTGCCTCCAGGCAGGACACAAGGTCAGCCCAGTGCAGCTGGCAGCACGTCCACCCTGTGCTGAGCATCAGGGCAGCACCTGCCCCTTCCACCATCGCTCCTTCCACGCTGGGGGAGCCGAGTGTGGGGAGTTCCACTGGCACTGGTCACACAGACATGTCCTCCACAGGCAGGGGAACTGGGGGAACCACCGAGCCTGGAGGTTGGAACACTTGCCTGGATGGTGGGAGGAGGAGGAGGAGGAATGCTCTGCTCACCTCCAGCCAGTTGGAACAGCTCCTGCCAGAGCCAAGCTCAAGGCTGCAATTCCTAAACTGAAGGTGCTGATCTCTCACTCTTTAGGGGCACTTCAGTCAGGTGCCTGCCTCACATCCTGGTTTTGAGATGTCCCATTTCTCCCTCCAGCTGCATCCCACCCAGAGACAGTGCTGGGGTGCACACGTGCCCAACTCCTGGGAAAGGAACCAACTAAACCGGGCTGTGCTGATGGCAGGATCAGCCTCCCAGCACCTCGGTCTGCAGCCACAGCCAGGCAGTGGGAACTCCCCAGCTCCCAGGGCACAGGAACTTCCCACCAAGACCTTCAGCCCCAGCTTTGCTCCCTGGAGTGTGACATCTCCTCTCAGCTGGGCAGGCTGACACCATATTAACTGGCTCTGCTTCCTTGCCTCCAAGTCTAGACACTGGCTCGGGTGTCCCAGCTCAGCTGGACCTCAGCTCCTCCTGCAAATGCCCCGTTCCCAGGGAGGATCCATAGGTCAAACTGAACATGGAGGAAACCACCACGAGGGAAAGAGGCATCTGTGCCCTCCCCTGCAGCCTCAGCCCGTTGCATCATACACCCCTGGGGATAAATGCCATCACTTTCTTCCTCCCCATCCCTTCAGGGGACCAGAAATCACCTGAGGAAGAGGAAGATGGCTCTCTGCTGATCCGCCTGGCCCTTGCCGTCGTGCTGAGCCACGAAGGGCCTGATGGCTTCCAGGAGGCTGGAGTGCAGCTTCTCGGCCTCGTCGAAGATGAGCAGGGCCTGCCCGCAGAGCTGCAGGGTCTCGCTGATCTGCCTCTGCAGCTGGGCCTGTGCAGGGAGCAGCGTCAGCAGCCGGGGGCGCCCTGGGATAACCCAGCCAAGCACCACAGCTGCTCCATCTCCCACCCAGCGGGACAGGGCAGAGAACAGGAAGAGCAAAGGCAGGAAAACGGGTGAGGTGAGATGAATTAGTTTAATAAGTGAAGGAAAGAGGCAAGAGAGAAATCAAGCGGTGCAAAGGCAGCCACCCACCCTGCCTCAAACAGACTGATGTCTAGCCAGTCTCTGAGTAATGGCTTCCTGCCCCCAAACCCCGCTCCCTGCAGCATTTATTCCTGAGCATGACAGTAAATGCCACGGAATATCCCTTTGGCACGAGGGCTCAGCTCTTTGGTGTGTCCCAAACTTCTTGTACACCTAAGCCTACCGACCTGAGGGGCTGGGTGGGAGAGGGAGGAAGCCCTGAGGCTGTGCAAGCACTGCTCCGCAGTGACCAGGACAGCGCAGTGGGATCCAGTTTCACTCCCAAACCCAAGCCACAGCCCCACACAGGCTGCCGGGAAGGACACAAACTCCAGCCCAGCCCACCGGACCATCCCATGTTGTCAGCTCTCACCTTGTAGGAGTCCACGTAGTTGTGATGTGGGAAGTGGAGGAGGGAGACAAACACTCTGACACAGTCACTCTTCAGCCCGTCCCGGTACAGGTGACTGGCCAGCATGCGAGCCACAAAGTTCTTCCCTGTGCCAGACCAGCCATGGAAGGACAGGACCAGAGCCTTCTGGGGCCGTGGCTTCTGCAGGAACCCCTGCACCACCCGCAGCACCACCTCCTTGGCCAAGTGCTGCCCGTGGAGCTGCCTGCTGAGGTCTGCCTCCAGCCCTGCACAGAGAGAGCACGAGCTCAGCCCCCAGCTGCCAGCACAGCTACTGCAGTTGGGAACAAGAGGAAAAAACGTGGCAGGGCTGCCTGGCTGAGAGGACTCTGAAGTGGCAGTAAAGCCACAGGCTGCCTGTGCCCTGCCTACATCAGCCTGTGGCCCCAAAAATACACAAGTCTTCCACTGACTCCTTTTTTTCTTGAGGAAGAGGTGGAGGTGTTTGGCAGCTCCCAAATGCCCAGAGGCCCTTCCAAGCTCCCAGCACATGGTTGCATACAAGGAATCTCAGGGACAGCAAAACACAAAGATGTGTCATGGCTTACACACAAGTCTCAGTCTGCCCTCCCGACCTCGGGCAGGGTCCTGGGCCAGTGTGGATCCCACGGCATGTGCCTGGAAGCTGTGGGATGCAGGCAGGGCTCGCAGCAAGCTGGAGCAGATATGCTGTGCAGCAAGGAACAAACTCTCTTTAGTCTCAGAACTTCAGATAAGACACAAGACTGAGCTCAGCCTCTCACCCTCCCACAGCTCAGCACCCTGCTCAGAAAATCCCTTTACTAACATCACTTTAACTTTGGGGAAGAACCCCCCAAAACAAGCCCCACAAGCAGCACAGCCCCCTACCTGTGATGTTGTTGATTATCCTGCAGTCTCCTGTCTCACAGCACTTGCCGAAGCTGCAGTACCAGGCTGAGAGGATCTCCAGGTAATCCTGGCCCACCAGAGGAAAGCTCCAGCCTGCAAACGGGAGCAGTCTGAGCAGAGAGCTTCCAGGAAAGCGGCTTTTAAACATTTTGAGTAGACGCTCAGCTGAGCCCTGTTAGGGCAGCCCTCTCCCAGGCGCACGGACTCAGCCGTGCCCCTGCAGGCAGCCCTGGCTGTGGGGAGGGACAACGAGCTCTGGCAGCAGCTAGTTCGAGAGGGCTCCGAGTGCCCAAGAAGCGCAGGAGCGCTCCCCTCATCCCGGGCTATGCCAAGGAGGGAGATGCCCGGGGCAGCGCCCCTCGGGAAGCAAGAGCCACAGGCGCCGCGGGCACAGCAGCACGGCCGGCCCTGCTGCTAAGAACAGGGAAGAGAACACGGGAGAGAACAGAGCCAGGCGCTTACTTGGGATGGGACTGGCCTCTCGCTCTTCTTGCCGCTTCTCCTCCTCCTCGCAGCCCTCCTGCCACACCCTGCACGCCAGGTACCGCCAATACTGCTTGGAGAGAGCACCCACAGCTCCCAAATGCTTCTTCACGGCTTCGTACCGCCCCCTGCCCCACGGTGCCCCCTCCGGGACGGTGCCCTGCTCCTGTGCCCGGGGCGGCGGCGTTGTCCCGGGGCTGCCCGAGCCGCCCAGGAGCAGCAGCAGCAGCAGGGCGCAGCAGCCGAGCCCGCGGCGGGCCGGGAGGCGGCCCTGGCCCATGGCAGCGATGCGGAGCGGCCCGGCCCGAGCCGAGCTGGGCTGAGCTCACTTCCTGGGGCGGTGCTGGGCAACAGCCGCGGCCGGGGCCGTGCTGCCGGCCCGGCCACGGGGACAAACACAACCCCCAGCCCAGCAGAGGCTCCGGGCCCGCCCCGGCCCGCCCAGCCCCGCCTGGGAGGGGAAGGAGCTGCAGAGACGCCCAGGGAGGCTCCCGGACAGCGCCGCCCGCAGAGCCGCAGCGCCGGCCTGGGCAAGGCAAATCATCTTAATAACTAAGCTTTTTAGCAGCCCAGCGGCTCGGCTGAGGTTTTGCAGCCACGCAAATGGTAGCTGTTCCTCAGTGTCCTTTCAAAGGGCACACAAAAATCAGGGAGCAGCGGGTGAGTCAGCACGGCTGTCCAGGCTATCCTGGCATCCTAACTGGCCAAAATGCTTTGGAAATAGAAAGGATTTCAAGGTTATCCCCCATGCTCAGAAAAATAAAAGTAAGAAAGATCATAAATAGAATTAATCTAGCCTGGTAATTCCGTGGTCCAGGTGGATGGGAGGGGGGATGCAGCCCAGGCATGGAGCACATTGATCGCCCCATCTACAGGTGCCTGCAAATATTACACAGCAGCATATAAAATACTGGGACTAACAAACCAGCCCCTTCCAGCTGCATAAACAGTGAGGCCAAAACCTGAACACCACTTGCAACAACTTAAGCAGAACTAAAAATAGTGCATTAAAGAAACAAAAATTAAACTTGCTGTAGCTAAACTGCTGTCAGCCTTTCTGGAAACTAGTTGAGGTACCTGAAGCATTTATACACATTTATAAAAACTTCATAGCTGGAACATTCAAACTTTGCCCACCCAGGATAACTGCTCTAGCTGAAAAGGGCTTATTAAAAAGGGCAGATGTCATAAAAAATAGATGCTTACATGTTCCAAAGGAAAAGATTCTGAAGGATTCTAATACCTGGGATGTCAGTGCTGCCCAAGTGCAGCACATAGTAAGAGCAAGAAGGAAAAAGTTCTTCAGGAGGCCCTGGCACAGGATGCTCAGAGAAGCTGAACTGCCCCAGCCCTGGAGTGTGCAAGGCCAGGTTGGACAGGGCTAGGAGCACCCTGGTCTGGTGGAAGATGTCCCTACCCATGGCAGGGGCTTGGAACAAGATGATTTTTAAGGTCCCTTCCAACCCCAGTCATTCTGGGATTCTGTGAAGGGGAGTTAGGAAGCACATGGGTTTTTTCCTTCCTCTGCTGAAACCCAAACTGCAGTTTGCTAATCCTGAGGTGAGTCTGGCAGCAGAGGTAGCCGCAGGGACCTGCACAGCCCTAGAGCTGATGGGAGGATGCTCAGCTTGTCACTCATGGCTGATTATTCCAAGCAGTTGGTCCTGGTGAGCAGCAACCACCTGATCAGGACTCCACCACCTCGGCTCGGCTCAGGTGCCATCTGAAGAGAGAAAAGCACACAAAAAATGGTTATGCCTGCTTTCTTCCACACCCCAATGCAGCTCAGGACAAGCAAATACTCAGAGGGAACCTCACAATCCAGAATTTCATTTACAGGCTGTCCAGGGAAATGTCATGCACCCATCTTTTAGGGGTTTTTCCCCATTTCCATACAGCAATTTCTTATGCACATCCATCTCTGAGAGAAGGCAGGAGGAGAAGAACCTCTCTCCAGAGCTCAGTATAACACAGCTATGGATTAGATCACTAAATAAAAGAAAGATCTAGAGTAAAAGGTATGAGAGGAGTCCTTTCTCCTCCTTCCTTTTTTGCCCACAAAGTCGTATCTATCCTCAGTCTCTTAAAAATACTGAGATTCTACAAAGAACAAATCACCAGTCCCACACTTGGGATACATGAACTAGGGACTTCTTTTCCTAATTTTTAGATTCAATTAAAGAAATGTAGGGGAAGGATTTGAGGACTTCAGGGAAAGTGCTTATTTTCAAGCCCCTTTGGTTCTCTATTGGCTCAAAGTTGTTTGTGCTCATTCTTTTGTAAAAGTACATTCATTACATAATCAGAAACACTAAAACCTCCCAGTTATACAAATTCTCACTCTGTTACTATGGCCAACCACTCCAAAAATACAGAGCAGCAGCACAACAAAGTGCTTGGAACAACAGCTCTCAACTGCCAGTTTCTGCCTGTCAGAACTTAAAAGCATCTGTAGCTGTTGAACTGCTCATACACAAGCAAGAATCCTGTCCCACTTCCTGAGAAAACTGGCACCTCAAAAACAGAGATGGAGGAAAGGAAAAGTTACTGTCAGCACACAATGCTAGGAAACAAAAAACCCCAGAACATCCTCCCCCACAAAACCCTCAAAATAAACCCCAGTTTAAAGTTTTAAAGAAAGCAGTTAATACAGAATTCAACAATGCTGAAATCCGAAGCTTCAAGTGAGAAACTCTAGTTTAAAGAAAAGCAGGTTTCACAGCACCAGCTGATGCTACAGAGAAGGTGAAAGATCCCTGAATCCCAGAAGTGCTTCACTCCTGCCTCTGAAACACTCATGTTAGGGCATTAAGAAAAGCTCTGCTGCAGGCTGAGTACAGCTCTGATCTCAGGGGGAGCAGTGACCTGCCCCATCCCAATAAAAGCTTGGCATAGGCAGCCACAAACACCTGGCAGCTCCACAGACACCTCTCCCAACCCAGGATCCATCCCTGACTCATGGAACCAGCTCCTGGGACACTGCCAAGGGCTCAGCCCACATGCTCAGCAAATGTAGGGCCATGGGATGCATGGGCAGAAGACCACCTCAATCTAGGTCTGTTTTATTTCTGTATCCCTCTGGGACACTCTTCTTTGCTTACCAACAAGGCTTTGGCAAACAAACTGCTTTTTTGGAATATACATGACTGGACTAAATGCCATTGACAGCCATTAGCAGAGGACTAACTGGGAGACAGCAGCAGCAAAAATACACATTCACATGCTGGAACTTGAGAGAGACAGACAGGGGAGGGAGAGAGAGACTTAGGCAATCCATCAATGTTGCTTTATTAAAATCTTTATTCACACAGTGTTGCTTTATGTGGGATCTGACCCCAGGGGATAGGAGTAGAAAGTCATGATTGCATTCTGTTTGCTTATTAGCAACTCCATTTGTGCAGCAGCTCCCAGGGGCCTCCTCTGGCACATCCGAGAGGGGGTTCTGTTTCCAGCATCTTGCTCCAGCTGCTGCAGTAAATAAATTACCTTCTTAATAAATTAGTACTTTTGAGTTTGTTTGGCAAGACACACTCCAGTTCATCAGCTGCTGCAAGAGGAGCTGACTTGAGTGCCTCCTCCCCGTGATAGCTGACTTGGGAAGGAGGAGGTAAATGGCAAATGGCTGATGAGGCTCTCTTTAATTAGTTCTTGATTTCTGTGCTTCCAGTGCTCTGATATCATTGATAACCACGACACAACCAGTGTGTAACATCTGGGGCCAGTGGGTGACACGTGAACAGTGAACAAGAATCAGAAAGTGTCTCGAAAACCTCTTTGCACCTGCCTTGCAAACAATGTTATTTTTCACAGATTTAAGCAGACCCTGTTGGCACGTGGATGCTGCTCCTCATTTCCTTTGCAATGGTTACAATTTAAAATCTCTTGGGGTTCTGTGTTCAAGCAAAACGACCATCACTGCCAAAAGGGCAGAAATTGTCACAAGGCCAAAACCAGATCTTCCTGATTTTGGTTTAGGAGAGGAATTTATTTTTCTTTCCTGCTGCAGAACACCAACCTCCAGTAGTGTTTACAGCAACCAGAAGCATCAATATCACAAATAAAAAACCAACCCCAAAAACCAACCATTTCTTGCATCCTTCTACTGATAATGCTGGACTTCACGTCTTTTGTCCACAAGTAAACCAAAATAAACCAATACCCTACTTTAAATCTTTGACGTTTATACTGGGGAAAAACTTATTCCCAGGTTCCATCTGACAGCAAAAGCTTTAGCTTAGAGCAATATGTAAGTCCTCAACACTAATTTAATTTCAAAGACTGAAAGACCTTTTTTTGAACCCATTATTAAATCAAATGTAAATATCAGGAGTGATCATACAGAAATCAAAAATTAAATTTTGGCAGATCCCTCCCAAAATATTAAGAGCTCATGATTAAGCTCAAAGAGAAGAATATGCTTTTAGAAATGCTACAAGTCACCAACCATGTGTTTCACCATCTTCCCTTTGGGTAAATCATCTGAAATTTCCTGGGAAACAGCTTAAACCAGCACCTGCTCCTGGCCCACAGGCACCACCCACAGCTTCTAATGCATTAGGTGACAGAAGCATGAGCTTCACATTGTCCTCAAAGCTGGCTGTGTGTCACCATCCTGCCTAAGAACTCCAGTAAATAACTCCAGATCCCATCCCAGCATCTTATTGCTCTGGGGCACATCTGTGATTGTGGCCAAGTCCAGAAGAGAGCAAGAGTAACATAAAATTCAATCTCAGGTAAACAGTCACATTCTACTTCCAAGATACTCTGCTCATGCAATGAGAAAAAGACTTCAACAAAATAAACGAATGCCTGCGTTTTTCAGATAAGCTCTCTCCCTGACACCTCCTGGATCAGGTATGGCCAAGGTGCAAGAACAGGAATCTGCTCTTTACCTGCCTGTCACACTGCAGTTAGAGAAATCCTGACAGGAAAACCAAGCAAAAGTGCTCAAACTGACATTTCGGTGCTCTTGCTCTCAAGTCCAGTAACCTGTAATCACTTGGGGAAGGGAGCTCTTTCCTTACATTAGCTGAACACTGATGCAAAGCTGTTCAGTTTGGAAATAGGGATGAAGCTGCTTCTCTTCTGGAGACACAAACTGAGACCTTCCCCAAGGTGATCAGTTTTATGACACAAACTCATTGGCAGCACAGGCTGCAGTGCTGAAGGACAACAGGACTAGCACAAGGTGAGTACTGCAAGCCTGCCCTGAAAAGCCAACTTTTCTCTATCTATGGCAAAACCATTAGTGAGGACCCCAGGATGAGCATCCCAGGCAGAACATTGCAGTGGGGGTTGCAGGAAGCAGCTGAGGAAGGCAGAAAACCTCCTGGAAGTGGTCACAGCTTCTGAGCTCAGCCACAGCCAAAGCAGGTGAACGTGGGACCCCGACACTGGTGATCCAAGAACAGCAGTGCTGAGCTGTGGTCACAGGGAGGAAAAACAGCAGAAAACTCTCAGGTGAGGCGAAGAAGACAGACCACAGCTCAGGGTTGTCTGCACACCTCAGGTTACTGCTGGTGCCTGGGGAAGTCCAGCAAACACCTCTTCCCCCAGTCCCACATGCCCAGAAGCTCCACAGCACTCAGGGCTCACAGTAAAGCAGCCTGACCTTGCTACACAGAACTGCTTCCAAGGACAGATGCTGTCCTCCTCAGCTACAAGAGAATGAAAATTGGGTTATAATGGACACAAGACTGCAAGGACATTTCCTCTATTCAGACCTTGCCAGATTCCTTAAAAAACAAGTGTCAAGACACCTGGGAACTTACTATAACCCCTTAATTATCAAGTGCTGTATAACCACCCTGTCCTCTCCTAAATTTCCAACCCTGTGGATAGATCTTTGATAGGACTTCAGCAAAAACACTGAAGCATTATCAGATATGAGGCAATCCCCTTTCCCAGCCTTTTATCAAGGAAAAGCCAAGTGAGCAGCAGAGGTCCCCTCTCTCACCCCTCAGACAATCAGAAGAACATCCCACCCCGGAGAGGGGTGGCACAACTCTTCAGTCTAATAGTTATTTTATTCGCCCCTCGCTCGTTCTCTAGAGAAGCAGTAAAATGCCCAACCAGCTCAGAGCTGATTGTGTACAACCCTGAAACAGACAAACTCGCCAAAGTATGGGGGAAGAGAAGGGGAGAGGACTGCACTGTTCATCTCTGTTTGTCCCCTCCAGATTCAGTCCACAGAGGAGCTCTGTATTCCACACACTGCACCAGCACCCAGAGCTGTCTGTATCCAGCGCGATGCCCACTGCCGGCAATGGACACGCCACAGCGGCCACGATGCCACCACGGGGACTGAGCCATCCGAGGGCCCCTTCCCACCTCTCACTGCTGCCAGCTCAAAAGAAAAAGCCAGTGTCACCTCCCTTCCTCTGGCTCAGGAGCTTTCCTGTTCATGTCAGTCCATCTTGGCCACAGCCCTTCTGAACTGATTGTGCTGTTTTTCTATCACTTTTTTTGTTTGTTCGTTTTTTAAAAAAAGGAGTTTCATCTCATGTTCCGTTACGATTACAAGTGAGACAGAGTCATCCTGTCTTCCACCAGCACAATATCTGGCCCAAACTGGTCTGTGCACTGCTTCACTGTGGCCAGGATGCTGAGGAGCCGCTGGTCCAGGGCGTCCAGGTGGGGGTCGGAGAGCACAGGTGAGATGGGGTCGTGCGACATGGCAGTTTTTAAGGCAGACTTCAGGACTCCGTTCTTCAGGTAATTCAGCCTGTTCCAGGTAGAAACCCGGATGCTGCAAAAGAAACAAACACACGTCACCACATCACGGTCCTGCTGCATCCACTGGGAATACCAGAGCCAGCCTCCTGAGGGAGCCTGGAACAGCAGGAATGGAGACTCATTGCAGCAGTGGGTTTGGGATGGCAGGGTCCAGGTGGAACTGCATCACAGACAGGATCTAATGAAACCTGAAAACTGAAGGTGATGAAGAATCAATCCGGTCTGACATAACTTTGGTGTTACACAGGAACACTTCCGGCTCAGAGCACAGAAGGTCTTCAGTCCTCAGGCCTCCCAGACACAGTTTGGAAAGGAAAGAAAAGGAAGGAAAATCAACAAATTCAACCAAAGTCAGGTCACCTCAGGAAGAGCATCACTGGCCAATAATGAATCACAACGGACAAAAGGCAGTTGACCAAATTTCCAAGAAAGAGAGCACAGCAGTGACTTTCCTCTTCACTGGCCACTGAGCTTGTTCGTGTCAGCCCATCTCAACTCTCATGTTCTGTGAAATCTCTTGGGATTCTCCCCCAAATCTTTCAGGGCCAAATCCTTAGCATCTCTGGTCTAAACTCTTGGGTTTGGTGGCCTCTAATAAAAACACCAAAATAAGCAAGCGTTGTAACAAACCTATACTTAGAACAATTACACAAATTAATTCTTATATGGCATCTGCCCAGTACTAAAAAGAAGGAATATCTGAAAAGCAGGAAATTGCACAGTCTCTTACAGAGATAAACTTCTCCTCTGGTTGTATTTGGGGGAATCAAGATGACAAAGAATCTCAATAAAGCACAAAATTAAACATACATTTGAGATTAACGTAGGAAAACCAAAGAATTTGAAATTCTTTAACTGTTCTCCATATGACTTTTAAAAGGATCTTGCAGAACATAGGCCAGGTGTACTGCAGCATAGAGGGAGCTGAGCTTAGTGCAAGCAGGATGAGGGCTCAGGCTTTCTGCAAAGTTCTCAGGTTTCAAAGGTCCCAGAGAATTTGGAAGACAGAACCTTTCAAGGACAAACCTCATGGACAAGCTCCATTTGGAAGGCTTGAAGGAGTTAATGCTGAAGTATCAGAGTGAGGAAATTGATATCTCAGTATTTTTCTTCCTGGGAATTTTCACAGAATGGAAGGCTGTGAAAGGGATCTTAAGGAACATCTCATTCCTAACCCTCTGTCATGGGCAGGGTTACGCTCCATTAGACTAGGCTGTTCCAAGCCCTGTCCAGCCTGGCCTTTGCCCCATCCACGGATGGGGCAGCCACAGCTTCTCTGGGCACCCTGTGCCAGGGCCTCCTTACAGGAAAGAACTTCTTCCCAATATCCCATCTAACTGTGCCATTTATCAGTGTGAAGCCATTCCCCCTTGGTCCTGTCACTACAGGCCTTTGTCCCAAGTCCCTCTTCAGCTCTTTGGAGCCCCTTTAGACACTGGAAGGGGCTCTGAGGTCTCCTCAGGGCCTTCTCTTCTCCACGTTGAACATCCCAGCTCTCCCAGGCTGTTCCAGAGGAGAGGTACTCCAGCCCTTGGAGCATCTATTTCCTAATGAAAAGTAGCGATGGTCTGGTAAGAGAGTGGACACAGAACAGAAATCAAAAAGTCACAGCCTCTGAAAATAAAACCACAGCTCACAAGGCCAAAGCAGAAACAAAACTCTGCAAAAAACCTACAGATTTTACTTGAGAGGAGCCCCCTGAGCAGGGCTGCAGTTTTCTTTAGAAACCATGTTTGAAATTATTAAATTGCCAGACATGTTGGATCCTTCACTTCTGTCAGGGAGAACTCAAGCTGGGATGTGAATTTTGATTTGTCAGGAGTTGGATGGGCCAGCTGCAGATGCAAAGAACCTGTCACACTGACTATGGAGAGATCTGAACCAGGGACCTGGAGCTGAGACCACTTTCTGCAGCTACCCTCCAACGTACTGCCCTCATGAAAATGGATTCCTCAGCTTCTTGGGCAGTGACAATCCATCAAACAGACAATATCTCAAAAATGTACAGCACTGTGGACCCCAGCAAAGCTTTTCAGGTTGCCAGAAGGCTCCCAAGTTAATGATATAACAAACCTAAGGACAGCAATTACAGAAGTGAAGTGAACAGCACCCCTGTGTTTCACTTACATGCAGCACTGATAGAGAGGAGCCAAGATGCTTCTTTCATCCAGGGCAGGGTTTCCAAAGCTGAAAAGCAAAATTAAAACCAAGTGAACCAGCTGAACTCCTAAGGTTGTTCTCAACCTAAAGAGCTTTGTAAAGAATTCAGAGAAATCAATGCTAGGCAATTTCATGCTCCAAGAGATCAAATAATTTAAATTAAAATATAAACAGGCCATGACCAGTCACAGATGTAACTCTCATCAGCATCAGCTAAACAGGTAAACAGAAGCAGCACCACCATACCCAGTTCTTTATCAGGGCACCTCAGAAAGGCATTTCAGAGGAGCTTAGAAATGTTGCAGGGGTAAGGAATAACTGGTATTCTGGGCATGCAGAATGGGGGCTTTGTCTGTCTGACACAGCTGGGCAGGGAAGGAACCAAACAGCAACAACCATTAGAGCAACATTTCACTAAAAAGGTGATCAACTTAAGCATTTCAAGCCAGAATGATTCCATAGTATTTCAAGCTTCATCTAAACACATGCCGGATTTATTTTTCATAGTTTCACCTTCCTCATAATACTGCTTTCAACTAAGAATTTTCCCCTCAATAAAGATAAGTTGCTGTAGGGGCCTGGCATTTCACTGCCCAAATAATTCTGTTATTTGTAGCTTTAAAACTAAATAAGCTCCCAGTGGTCATGGCACCAAGGAGCATCTGCTCTTACTCACATGGTTTAGTTTTAGGTAGTCCTGTAAGAAACAAGGAGTTGGGGTCAATGATCCCTATGAGTCCCTTCCAAAATGAGATTATTACATGATTAAATAAACCATTTAAATTTTCAGGAAAACAATTTACTGTCAGCCTGAAAAGCCCCACCAGAAATATTTTCATAATGTTATAGGAACATATCATAACAAAGGGACTTGACCTTCAAACCCCATATTCACTTCCAGTGACTAATCCATTACCTTTCCTCCTCCTAGCACATGGTCAGTGAGCAACAGAAAGAGCATTTTTGCCAAATTCACCTAAGGCAGCAGTAATTAAGCAGTCCCAAGGTGGAATGCATGCTGCTGTCATACTAGAGTATTACTGAACAGGCTGATGACAGGAAGCATGGATGGAAAGATGGAAGGAAGGATGGAATCCACTATACAGAAGATAAATGGAAAAAAAAAGGTAACTCCAAGCCTTCCAAGGATCTCCAAGGTCTCAAGTGCTGTGTACACTTGGTACAAGTGGTGTGCAAAGCCTGAGCCTGCCACAGGAACTGCTGGTCCTTCACAGAAACTCACTGCCACTGCACAAGGGAGTGCCCATCAGAAAAATATAAATCCTGAATTCCTGGACTAAATTATGAGAAAGGCAAGTAGACGACCTTTACTTTTTAAGAAAAAATAATCAAATTGTTATGATTTAAACACAGCTGTGTCTTCAATATGATTTTTTGTCGTGATAGGTAAAAGAATTACAAAAGAAAGGCCTCAAAATTAGACTTGCTCTGCTAAATTGCCAAGTTAGCCTGTCACTTCTTCTAAGTAATTTGCAAGTTCCCATGTGAAAACAATCTTGGTAAGAAAACTCATTAGCATAACAACCTATTCCTGGGTTGAAAAACAAATGCACCTGCAATAACAAAGGATTTGTCTCATGAGAATCAGTAAAGAAAATATGTAAACAATCCAAGTATAGATAGATTTGACGGACAAGTAGAATACCTTTTACTAACCAATACATTAATTGGCAAGAAAGCTATTAACCAATTAAAGTTGCACAAGAGGTCTGTAAAAATTGTATAAAATGAATTGTAAAAATAAAGAATTAGCTTTTCCTGCATGAAGATAATGGAGTCGCAACTAACTTATTGTAATAATTTTAAACCTAAACCATAGTGGACAACATACAAAACTACAGCAAAGACAGAAGAACTCTCATTCTAAACACATTTTTAAAACATTTTTGTTTGAGTAAGTTAATATCCACATTTAGAACATCATATTTTGCTGTTGGTATCACTTCTACCTCCATTTTAAACTTTTAACCTTTCAAAGCCAGAGTAGACATATCCAAAAGGCAGGGAATGCCAAATAATTCAGAAACAAATTTTAGAAAGATTTGCTTTTATTACAGCATTCACTCATACTGACTGGTGAGAAATAAAAAAGCCTACATTTTCAATCTTCCATTAATTAAAAGCCTAAAAGGAAAGGGCTTTTCTGGGGATAGGAGGACAGACTAGAGCAAACCTTTGAAAGTTGCTTTGGGAAATACTGTGTTAACAGTTAATACTGTTAACTATCAAACTACAGAGTTTCTGTAGCTTGAGCAAGACTTTGCCAAGACAGAAGAGTATCTAGAGCACAGAGTAGAATCAAAGAGTCCTAGAATGGTTTGGTTTGGAAGAGTTGGGTTAAAGCTCATCTTGGTTCCACCCCCTTGTCGTGGGCAGGGACACCTCCCACTTTATCAGGGTGCTCCAAGACCTGTCCAAGCCGGCCTTGAACTCTTCCAGGGATCCAGGGACAGCCACAGCTTCTCTGGGCATCCTGTGCCAGGGCCTCCCCAATCTCACAGCAAAGAACTTCTTATTAATATCTGATTTAAACCCCTTTTCTTTCAGTTTGAATCCATTCCCCTTTGTCCTGTCAGCACCACAGCCTTTGAAGGACCCTTAGATTTGGTGACTAATTTCTGATAGAAAGGAAAGACTATTACAAAAGATATTAAAGAATAAATCAGTGAGAGAGAGAGAGGCAGTGCAGATAAATGTGTGCCCTTGTGCTCACCACTGCCAGGCGCACAGGACTGTCCCCAGGCTCACCTTTTGGCATTGTCCAGCAGGATGAGCATGCTGGCTCCCTCATCATCCTGGAAGCTCTCGTAGTGGTGCCGGTCGGCATTGCCGATCAAGTAGTCAAAGATGGCTGTGTCGATGATGTCGAGCAGGCGCGGGCCCGAGTCGTACGGGGACGTTTTCTTCACGGCGTCGCAGTAGCTCTCGTCATACTCCCACCTGCAGCCAGAGAGCAACCAAGGGAGCTTCAGGGAACCACCACTGCACAGCAACAGCAGTGACAGCTGCCCTCAGTCACCTTGCAGTGCACCAGGAAAGGGGAGCAGCTCAGGCTAGACAAAGAAGGAAGAGCTTGACAATAGTGTTTACTCTTCAGAGAAGAGTAAACCCTGCTTTAACATCCCAGCCTACGGAGCAAGCTGTAGTTTCAGTTCAAAGATACACAAAGATCATCTTCCTATGGAAAACAAAGTCAGGGTTCGCTTCCTCACAACTCCACAGTGGCCAGGCTATGTTATGGGAAGATTAGTGCCATGCCTTGCCTCCCTCAGCTTTCCAAGGAACACTTCAGTACTGTGTCTGTTTCCATTGCCTTGAACTGTTTCCATCTGGCTTTCCAGCCATCCTCTTCCTTTTTTCTTTTTATTGCAAATATCCTCATCCTGGTTAGTAATGAGCCCCTCTGCCCTCAGGAGAAGGGCTTCACAGTGCTCATTCTTCCCTCACAGCTGTCTCTTTCCTCCCCTCCTCCTTTGCACAGTATATCACCTTTTCCACTGACAAGATTTCAAGTTTCCCTCTTATCTCCTTCTCCACGTAATCTCATAACCCGGATGTCATGTCTCAATTCTCTAAAGCCAAGATTTTAAATTTCCTCATTTTCTTCTTTACAGCTTTCAAAGCTATTCAACACCACCATCAAAACAGCCAAATCTCTGGTGTATATCCTTTCCTCTCAACCTAAATAACAAGGCCATCTTCCATGTAAGGACTGAAACAATCCTTCACAAAATAGCAGTTAAATTCGAAATGCTTTAAACCATCTGTGATTTGGAAAAAGAGATGGAGGAAACACAAGCTGGAGAGACTTGCTGACATGCTCAAAACTGCAGATAGTCAAAAAAGCAGGAAGATCAGAATTAAACTACTACAACTGCCACATATCCCTCATCATCTTCTGGTGGTCTGGAGCCAGAGGTGCCAAACTTCCTCCAGGTATCCAAATCAGAGAGCTTAAAAATTTATCTTCTCAATGTTTCTGATAACAGGTCACACACGTTCCTCAAATGCTGTGCCTAAATCCCCCCAGGAAGAGGGATCTTTGCACCAAGGTCCAACTCATACTCAATGTGTAGCACAAATCCACACAGCAACAGTTTCAGAACCTCTTCTGCTTGCTCTGGATACATTTCTTATGCTGCATTCTCACTCTCCTCAAGTGTTTCATTCTCTCTCATTTTACTTCAGAGCATTACTTAATCTCCTTGCCACAATTTTTCAGATAAACTATGCTCTCTGTCCTAATTTTCCATGCAGTCTTTCAAGAGAGACTTTTATCCAACACTCATTTCTGATCATTTATATTGTATTAGCATAGGCCTTGGAAGGTCAGGAATTTTATCTATTACACCTCCATTAAAAATTATGTACACTAATGTGCTTGTGTGAATTATATTCAAAAAATCAACTCAGAAGAGCAGCTAGAGCAGGGAAAAATTCTTACAGAGTTATTTTTCCACAATTACGAGGCACAGAAAAAGGAGAGCATGACACCAAGAATGTTTAATTCTGATCTCTCAAAGTGAAAGGTGCAGCATGACAAGATAAAAAACAACAGAACTTTGTAATCTCATCTGAAGGAGACAAGTGTGAGTTTAAATACACCAAATATCAAATCAGCACAGGAATCAAGGTAAACCCCTGTGTAAGCAGGCAGGGTGTGATGAAAAGGAGCCTCTCAATAGGAAGAACACCTCCAAAAAAATCATTCTATTCATGACTGCAATGTACCATGTACTGAACACAGCTGATTTTGACCTGCTGGGAAAGACAAAACATCTGCTGCTCACAATTCAATCTGTGCATTTTATACTCTAAAACAATTCAACAGAGCCTTTGGATGAGATTCTTTCTGAGAACAATCACATCACTGGAAATCAATGGATACTTTAGATCAAGGACTGAAAATCTCTTCTAATCACTTTCAAGTTCAAGACACACATGGAGAAATGTACTAAGCTCAAACCCGTTTGTTCTGGTCATGGCAAAAACATCCCCACTTCAGGAACTCAGATGTGCTACATCTATTGTAGAATGCTGCTTAAAGAAGGACAAATTGGATTTAGCATTCTTTACATGCTGAGCATGGTCACCAAATACTGATGGCATTCAAAGCAAGGGACTTTCCAGGGCATGTTGATTTGGCACAGCCTGATTTTTTGGTAACAGGGGAGGGCCACAGCGGTGGCTTCTGTGAGCTTCCACCATGTCTGACAGAGCCAATCCCTGACAGCTGGCAGTGGAAGCATGATGAGCAATTTCCCCAACACAGAACCCAGATGAGATGAACCTCTCAGTCCTGCAGGATCTTGCAAGAACCTTTGAATTGGTGGAAGCTGACAATTGTACCTGCAAGAGGCAGTTTTTCTTCTAGTTAGAGAAGAGGAGGAAGGGAGGACATGTGAGGGAATACAACATGGAGACACCAAGGTCAGTGGAAAAGAAAGAAGGGGAGGAGGTGCTCCAGGCATTGGAGATGAGATTCCTCTGCAGGCTGTGGTGAGGACCATGGTGATACAAACTGTCCCCTTGGGATGCACGAAGTCCACGGGGGATGCAGAGATCCACTCACAGCCCATGGGAGAAGTGTTCATGCCAGAGCAGGGGGCTGTTAGAGAAAGCTGTGATCCAGTGGGAGACCCAGAGAGAGAGAGAGAGAGAGCCCTTGCTTCCAAACTAGAGCAGCCTATCCTTAAAAGGCTGCACCCTGTGGACAAGTGACCCATGCCACAACAATTTTGGGATTGTTTGCCCATGGGAGGGACCCCATGGCATAGCAGAGGAAAGACTCCCCTCCCTGAGCAAATAGAATAAGATCTCAAGTGATGAACTGACCAAGACCCCCATGCCTTGTTCTTCCTGTCAATGGGAAGGAGGGAGGGGCTGTGAGGAAAAAAAGGTGTTTCAAAGGCTTAATTTACTTCTCATTATCCTCCTCTGACTCTGTTAATAATAAATTTACTTTATGCCTTTAAATTTGGACCTGTTTTGCTCTTAGAGTGTTTTTTTTTCTCCCAGTCCTTATCTCAACTCACGAGCCTTTTGGTATTTTTTTTTCCCTCTCCTGTGTCCAACTGTAACAGAAAAGGATGAGCAAATGACTTTCGTGAGTGCCTGGTGTTCGGCCAGTGTCAAACCATGACACAGGGCCTAGCTTAACTTAACCAGTTCCACAACTCTGAAAACAAACTACAAGAATCATGAAATTAGGTATGGCACAGTGCTACCACATTTCAGGGGCCAGAGAAGGGCACAGCATCTGCAGAAGGTCCAGTGGCACAAGAGAAGAGTTGTAGTTTGCCCACAGACAAGATTTTCAGAGCTTAGAGTAACTGCATTGTGGAGTTCTGTCCCAGCCAAGACACAAGAAAAGGACAGTATTAGTATTATGGAAAACAATGAAGAGTTTTTTTCTTCCTCATTTTAATTTAAATTTTATTGTGGACTTCGGTGGCTTCTATTGTTGTGCTAAGAAAGCTATTGACACAACTGTAGGTTCTGAAAGCCCTTAGGAGCTCTTTTAACTAACCACTGTATTTGCAAGGGCCATTTTAGTGCAAATGATCACCTCTAAAGAATAACAGTGCCATGTTCTCATACCTGGCCAGTTTGCCCTCCCGGTAAGTCCTGCCCCAGGGGTGCCGGTGTTTCTGGAGGGGCCAAACGTCCGGCAGCCACAGGGTCACTGAGCCCTCCATGATGTCCCCGTCTGCACAGGCTGGCTCTGTTTCCCGACAATAGTAGCACTTCCCATAGAAGCAAGTGTTATTGCCTTCAAAAGAAAAATTAAGAGGTATCAAATTAAGAGGTATTGATCTAAGCAACCCAGCTGAAATTCCAAAGCATGTCGTTGCAGCAGAGGCCTCCTCCTGCCACGATGGGATTTCACTGCGCTTGTCTTTGTGCTTCTGAGAGGGAGAAGCTCAAAGGAGATTGCACAGATGTCCATTCATTCAGAGCAATTAAAGAACAATATGAAAAGGAGAGAGCAATTATATTTTCTAATGACTTTATCACTCTGAGAATTAATACAACACCGCACTATCAACAAGTTTTTGTGATCCTTTCCTAGTTTTGAGGACCCTGACTTTGCAATGTTAACACTCTGCTTGTTTTTCATATTTCATACTTCATGTGTCAGGTTTCCCACTTATTTGAAAAAACTGACCAAAAAGAGATAAGTGAAAAGAGACACAGCAGAACTCAAAGGGATTTGGTGCCCTGAGACCTGCCACATGTCTTAGCTACTTGAGCTGACTTGGCAAAGGAGACAGAAACAAATATCATTCTCACATAATCTAGGAATGCAGATCTGTCGAAGCTTCATCAGCGTTTTCTGACAGGAGAGGAGCAATAAAACACTGCAGCCTTTAGTCCACTAACACTGATGCATCCTGTAGCATCAAGTAATCTGGAGCAGCCTGCACTAGTAGTTTTAGTTTAACCTTTTCTATTTTCCCCTTCTTAACCCACCTTTGCTTGATCCTCGCCAAGTTAAATCCAGTTCCATGCTCACAGATGTTCTTCCAAAATATTCTTCAGCTATGTCTCACTTGGTTGTGATTACTCTCTGTCCTTTCTTCCTTTGGTTCTACATCCAATATCCTCCCCAGAGCAGGCCCAGCTTTCCTCCCTTTCCATCCTCACACATCCCTGCCTCTCAGCCAGCACTCCTTTGGAGCCCTCCCTCCAGACCCTGTGCTCCCAGTATCCTGTCAGACAACCTGAGGATGCCAGAGATCATTACCAACACAGAGCCTGCAGACCAGATCTCTTATTTGTATGCAAAGCCTGCAAGTCTCTCTTCCCATCCAGGGCCTGCAGCAGGTCTAGCAAGAGACAGAATTCTTTGAGATTCTAGCTGTAACTCCAGTAAACCTGCACTGAGTATGAATGAATTCTCTCTTCTTGAAAACCTCAGGAACTTGGTCAAATTTGGCCTGACAAAAGATCATAACCTCCTCCACAGATCCACCCATTTCTTTAGGTCCTGCTTTGCAAAACAGTAGCTCCAAGGAATCTAAGGAGGAGCAATGAAAATTTCTGGAGCCTTACTTCTCAAGTCAGCCTTGCTGCTAGCAAACAGCTTGGTTATCTTGGCTGAAATTGGAAAATGTAAAGGCTGCCTGAGGCAGGCACCCCATGTGAATGCCAGGAGAGTGTGGCGAGGCTGAGCTGACACTTTCAGCTGGAAGTTGCACCTTGTAAGTGGCAGTGTCAGGCAGCAGGTGAGACTGCCAGCAGTGCTGCCAACAGGAACGTTACCAGCGCTAAGGAACAAACATCTTTGGAGCCTTCTGATTAGGAAATGAAACAAACAAACAAAACAGTAATAACTGGATGGCTTATGAAAGCCTGAGGGAGTTAAGCCTGCAGAATAAGTAATTTCTTGGTGCTTAATGACCATCTGGTAGGAGTTCACATTAGTAGTTTCTATTATGTGCCCTTCACAGCATTATTACTGTAAACAACACAGGGAAGTTCTGCCATGTTTGGTTGTAAATGCTCTGCAGGCTCTAATGCAGCACAAACAACATCTAATACCAACCAGTGTGTCAGCTCTATTAATTATCCCAAATCACCACTCTGTTCACATTAAATACAACTTCATTCTTTTATTTGCAGATCTAATCACAGACTTTCTAACCATCTCTGACAGCAGAGAGAAAATTCTTACTCAAAAAATAAAAATCTCATCTGTAACAGCGGCATGAGGGAACACTACTTGAAGAAAACCAAGTCCTCCTCGCCCGCCAAATGGGTTTATCCAAAATCTCTCCTGGCACAGAAAGAGCTTCCTGCATCTGGTTAACTGGTTTTTAGCTATGTCAGGTTCCCACTGGTCTTTTTTTCCCATTAAGCGTTTTTCCTTTTCTGGGCAGCACAGTCCATGGAATCCACTTACCCACAGTCATGAAGGTGCCCAGGAGCTGCTCCGTGGCCACTGGTTTGATCTCTGTGCGCAGATTCACAAACCTGCCAACCACTAGCGGGGCTCGGCGGAAACCCAGGATTCTGATTTGGGGTGAAAAAACACAATCTGAGAATTTGCAACATAGGCAGCAGTTCAAAATTAAAACAAAAATCCCTCACAGTCTCTGTCAGAGATGACAGAGACCAAGGAGTAAAGCTGAAGCCCTAAAGCAACCTCCTGTCTTCTCCAAGGCAAAGTAAGGAAACACATTTTTCTTATGGGCCTGGATGTTAAACTTGCTTTATAAACCATCAGTGACGCTCCTTTATTAAAGCATTTGCAGCAGAGGAACAGAGGATGTACCATGCTCCAACTCTCAGAACTCAGACCTCACACCAGAAATATCCATCCTGTGTCTGAAGCAGTAAAGCCATATGACGCATGGGCTGGTTACCTGGAAAGATCATTTTGAATTTGTGGGAACCACTATCTAATATAATGTTATGTTTAAGCCCAATTCAATTACACTTGAAAGCAACCAATCCAAGAGTTGTTTTGTTTGGCATGAGGAAGGAGAAGGGAAGAGAGAATGGTAGAACAAAAGTGAATGCCTGAGAAGTGCCTGGAAAAACAGAGGTGGGAAGAACAATTGTAAAACTTGCGTTTACAAGATGCAGGTTCCACTCCCATGCCTGTGTCTTAGGCTGCAATGCAAGATGTAACCAGCAGTATGTATTCTATGACCAGCTGTTAAACCAGGTGGGGCAGTGTTCTTTATCTCTTCCAGGACCCATCCTCGCTCCAGGGGATATTTGCTGTTAATGGGCCATCGAGGCTCACTGCATGGCTGATAAAATTACATCATCCCATTGGGAGATGCTCCACACAGAGGGAGGAGCCAAGCATTCCTACCTGGATAAAATCTGAGAGTCAGGATACCAGGACAGCCTGTTTGCATTGGATTCCCAGAGGAACACTGGACCCATCTACCCCACCACTGGATCTTCAGAGGAAAACTGCACCCTTCTACAGGATCATTGCTTCAACAGAACCAAATCTGGCTCTCCAGGAGGACTGCAGTCACAAACTGATTGGACTGCTACCAACACCCTGACCAACAGCGTGTCAGGTTGTATTCTGACTCTGTCAATGGGGTTTTTTTGTACTACTGCATTTTTTAATTTTTATTTTCCTAGTAAAGAACTGTTTTTCCTATTCCCACATCTTTGCCTGAGAGCCCCTTAATTTCAAAATGATAATAATTCGGAGGGAGGGGGTTTACATTCTCCATTCCACGGGAGGCTCCTGCCTTCCTTAGCAGACATCTGCCTTTCCAAATCAAGACAGCCTGCCACAGCCTTTGCTCTGTGACCACAAACGACTTGGGAATTTGTAACGGAATTTTAAAAGTGCTTAAAGAAGTACAAAGATCAAAGGAGTGTCAGCACCAACTCTCTTAATGCACTTTTGACACCCTTTTGATAGTCTTTGCATCTCAGAAAAAGATCCTGAAAAGGCTTCTGGAAAAGGGACAACTGACAACTAACAGATGTATTGGGAGAGTCACTCCAAAAACTGAAAAGGATTTGTTTTAGATATTCAATGAGTAAATCCCCTTCCATAAGTATAAAATAACTCCAAGAAAGGGCAACACAAAATGTCTGTCTGAACAAGACGTGCATAAGGACATAAGGACATGTGTGCCTAAGGACAAGACTCAGAGCCAATACTGAGCTATGCACAGCTTGAGCACAAGCAGGTGCACCAAGAAAACAAGCACAGAGCTTAGATGTGGAAAACCTGCCCCTGTATTTTCAGGCCCACAGCTGAGAGGCCATGATCCTGGAAGGCACAGCCTCCCCATCAGTGGCAAACACACAAATTCATCCAGGATCCTTCCTGAAACAATGGCATCCTTGAACAAGGTATTCCTGAAGAATAAAGAGGTGCAGAGCCACAGAGAAAGGCCAGAGAAAAAAAGCACAAAATCACAACCAAATGGACAGCAAAGAGGAGTTAAGTGGGATTTGGACACTGGAAAGAGGCTTTGATTGAATGTTCAATCACTATTTTTTCAGGGAACCTGAAGCCTGTAGGCTGCTTGAAAGTACAAATGGACTGACGTCTGGCTACATTATCTTTTTTGGTCTTAATATACCCTGATTTTGGCACACCAGCACAAGCTGGCTGTGGTAGCATTGGGTGTTACTCAACTAGTTATCATCCTAGATATTCTAATTCTTCCTAGAATTACTGATTTCTACTGCCTGTGCAATGAGTTCCACAGGTGAATCAGGACTAACAAACATCTCTGTCACAACCTATGAGTTTAGTCACAGTGATAAGGGTCTTATCTATGTACTGAGAAACCTCAGTTTAGGTTCAACCATTCTATCCTTTGTCATATTTGTCTCTCCTTATTTCTTTTCTCAAGATTTTATGTGTCTTCACCTCCAAATCTTGCTATGTGGAAACAGAGACTGTGCTCATTTATGTTACGTGAAATTGCAGCCCTAACAGCATTTCATAATTATTGACAATCAGTGGCTGGTGTTTTCTGTCCCATTCTTTGAACATCCTGTAATTTTCATTTTTTCCTGTAACTGCACCTCCAGCACAGGTCCACAAAACCACCTGGGTACCCCAAGCACAATCAGTATATGAATAGCTGGTTTTCCTCTAGGATGCACTGACTCGTATTTAGTCTAGACTAAATTGTTAGTCTAGACATTAGTCTTGACTTTCTAGTGAACTGGACATGAACTTAGCACATACATTTAGTATTTCAGACTCTTCCACAGCATTTGGCTAAGCTCTTTCTCCCTTGTAATATTAACTAGAGTGGTTTCAGGGCTCATTCTCCTTTCCAAACTTTTCACAAGTAACTAAAATGTTACACTCTTGAACAGATCTTAGAAACAAAGTTTCACAGAATAAGCTAATTCTTATTTTGGCTTCAGTGTGGTATATTGGCAGGTTAGAGGTAGCTCCCATTTGAGGTGTATTCTTCAAAGAACCCCATTATTTCTGGTATTTTCCAAAGACATAAAACCAGATAAAGCAGTAATTCCATACCTATCCAAGTGAAAGGCTGCCACTTCTGCGTTGTGTCTGTCGTAGCCAGCGTAGGGTTCTCCTTCCACTATATAATCCCTGGCATATCTGTAATTGAAATAGGTCAAATGAAGTGAGTCTATGTAGAACTCCTGTCAATTTTGCTGCACAGAGTAACAATTTAATAACAATTTAATAACAATTAAAGAGTCTCTGGGTCACTTTCCAAGTGACTGCCAACCAGAGAGGGGAAAACATTAATGAGATTAAAGTGTCCAGACTGTTGAAGTGGTAAATAAGGAGGAAAGGTCAGTGATGTACAGTGGTCTCCAGAGCTTGGGAAGCAGTTCACATTCCAACTAATAAACTTTAATCCAACCATATACCAAGTCACAAAGAGCACAGACCCTGCTATGGAATAGGGGGCTATTTATACTAGAAAGCAGCAATTCCACAGATGATTTTGGGGTTAGAAAGAATTGTACATTAAAAATTCTCAAATACAATCTTACATTGTGGAAGAGATGGTAAATGCAATCTTTAGTAGATAGAAAACCAGCAAGCGTGAACCTGAGGACAATACTGGGTATAAACAGAGCCTTTATTCTGGCAGAGAAAAGACATAATGAACACTAAAAAATAGAAATTAGGCACTCATTTCAACAACAATGGTGTATTGGCTTTTTGCTCCCTTTTTTATCTTTTAGTAGATGTTACTTAGTTAAGGTAAACACCAATTTCTCAGCTTCCTGACATTTAGATCAGTGTACTGCTTTAGCACCACACTACAGCTGAGTGTGAAATACCACAATCAATACCAAGCAAAAGGGTGAAATGCAACATGTTTTCAAATAAAATAAAGCCAAATTAGGCTACCTATTTTCTCATTTCCATCTATGTATCAAATTGTGTAAACTAGATTATTTCCAGCAGAATTTGTGTTCAAGCAGTAGCAGTAACAATGTAAGAGAAGGCACAGGGCTTGACTTGGATGTTTTAGCCTTGCTCAGGGAGGATGTGGGGCGAGAAGGCAGCCCATTTCCCCAGCCTGAGCAAATGCTTCAGCTTATCTGCAAGGCAGCTCAAAAGAGAATTCAGCAGTGCAGGATTCCTGCCAAATGGGAGCTTTCACCGAACCAGCATCTTCTGTCACATATATCACCAGATGTGATGATAGCAAGTATTATTTGTTAGTAAATTAGGCTGAATTTCAAGCAAATTTGAAGTGGGACAGCTAATCCTCAGAACACATCCTCAAAGGCAGGTCTTTGGTATGTACTTGCAGCTGGCTTTTGGAAACATGGTCACATTTTGAAAGCTGCACAGCTAAAATTAATTAGTAAATCCTGACCAAACTCTTTGTTTCTATGCACACTAGGCATCTAGTCCTTTCCAGAGCAAAAGTAGTGAGGGAATTCCTTCTTCCCCAGCTGGAAAGTTTGCTCAGAACTGTTTTTAGCAGTAACTCTGACAGAGCTTTCAGGTCCAAAGCTGGTTAAATAGATTCTCTTGCAGGGCTAGAACAAGACTCTGACCCAGCCTGGCTATTAAGCAGTCAGAAACAGAACATGAGTCTACCAGGATGGCCAAGGCCACCCTCTCTAGTGCTCCTATAAACATTCCCAGCTGCACGTGTCCTTGCTGGAGCACAGTGCCTGTGTTTACCTGCACAGACAGGGCACTACAGAACACAATTTAACACTTGGTGAAATGCTTGATTGCACTCCCAGACACAGAAAGCTCTATAGGAATCACCAATGCTTTCATTGCAGGAGATGCCTCTCATACCACCAGGACTTTGTGGGCAAGGCTCACACTGCCTGGGCCTGCAGGGGAGCTCCAGCCAGAGCAGGAATTTGCTGTACAGAGATTTTTCTCTCATTCTGTAATCACAGAATCACAGACTGGTTTGGGTTGGAAGAACATTTCACTCCAATTCTGCTGCCATGGGCAGGGACACCTTTCACTAGACCAGGCTGTTCCAAGCCCTGTCCAGCCTGGCCTTTGCCTCATCCAGGGATGGGGCAGCCACAGCTTCTCTGGGCACCCTGTGCCAGGGCCTCCCCACCCTCACAGGGAAGAATTTCTTCCCAATATCCCATCTATCCCTGCCCTCTGTCACTGTGAAGCCATTCCCCTTGGTCCTGTCACTGCAGGCCCTTGTCCTAAGTCCCTCTCCATCTCTCCTGAGCCCCTTTAGGCACAGGAAGGGGCTCTAAAGTCTCCCTGGAGCCTTCTCTTTTCCAAGTGAACAGCCCTAGCTCGCTCTCTCAGCCTTTCTCCAAGCAGAGGTGCTCCAACCCTCAGAACACCTTCATGGCCTCTGCACTCACTCTTTAATAGGACAGGAAACCTTAATGCCTGCTTAACCCAAAGTCTTCTTCTGTGATGACACTTCTCATTTGCAGTGAAATCTCCTAAACCACACCAGGCCTTACTTTTTAACATCTTTCTTCTCCTTTTCTCCCAAGACAAACGGTTCAATAAGTTTTACAGCCAAGACTTTTCAGAAACATTCAATCATGTCAAAGTTTACAGTGATCCTCAGAAAAATATAAAATTTAAAAACTTACTTCCATTCTAAGGAAGTATCACTACCCTCCATTCTTATATTGCTCCTCCAGTACTCAGCGTTGGCAGACAGGAAGCTCAGGGGCTCTCACTCTGACCTACCCAAACCACTTTTACAGCCTACATTCAACCACACCAGACACACAGAGGTACTTTTAAGACCACTGCCAAGTCTCCTTCCTTCCCTGTTCTTGAACTGCACCGTCTCCTGGCAGTCTGACTCAACAAGGAGGCAAAGCTTGTCTCCAAACCGCCAGAAGCTGCTCTTCCACAGTCAGGAAGATACAGCTCAGAAATATAAGGTGCAACCAGCATTCTCTCAGGACTGAACACAGAGATTATTCTTTTAAGCTAAAGACAGGCTGTACTGAACATCAAGGCTGTACAGCCTAAGAGACAGCTGGCACAGCAACCTAATGTTACTACAGCACCAGCAGGGTTCTATTCTGTTTCAAAAATAACAGGATCGTCTTTTCACTTACAGAAAAATTTGTAACTTAAACGTTAATGTGACAACCTGGAGAAAAAAAGTAATAACATAAATAAAGCAGTTATTAACACACTGAAAGCAGTATTTACCTCTTGGGCTTGAAGACAACCTTCTGCCCTCCTTCAAGTATCAGCAAAGCTTTCAGCTGCGTCCCTTTGTACCCCACATCAGCTTTGATGATCTTCTTGGTGGTCATGGCGTGCAGGACAGCACCCAGCTCGGGGGTGTCCTCGGGGTACACCTCGCGGGGCACCACCCACTGCGCTGCGATCTCCCAGGGCGACTGCAGCGTGTGCTCCAGCCGCGGGTCCAGCGCCACGCGCAGCCCCGACAGCATCCGCTGGAACGCGCGCTGGTCCTCCCGGTTGGCGGCCGACGTGTCCAGGTTGTCGATGAGGAAAACCTTGGTGAAAATGAAGATGACGAGGAGGATGGCCAACAGCACAACTCGCTGCTTCAGCTTCATGGTGCCCTTCAGCCCTTCTCCCCTGACCCTTTCTTCCAAGCGTTACGGGAAGTCTGTTGGAGATCAGGGTGAGGAAGGGGATGTTAGTTGATGAATTTCATGCCTAACTTGCATTGTAAAAGATGTCTCACCACTGAAGCATCTCCTGGTACCCCTAAAAGTAAACAAAACACAAACTTACAATCCTGCAGATCCCAGAAAACTCAAAATCAAGTTTATGTTTGGACGTAAGCCTGCATTTGTGGAAACCTATATCCTAAAGCCCAAATGCTTCTGTGTTAAAACACGCTGGGTTTGCTGCCATCCTGCAGCCTTTCTGCGATCTGCATGGAAGGGGAAATTGCCAGATAGCATCTCTGCACAGCTGAAATCATAGCAGCTGCAACCACCACGGGCAAGACTTTTGCAGGGAACTGTAGTTAAATGTGATTGCTCCAATTTCATATGCACTCTTCCACTAGCACGAGATCCCATGATTCCTGGTGTCCTAAAGACCTATCCCTCAGAAAAGCTCCCAGGTAGATTTTAAGACAGCACACAACAGTGAGAACAGCTGCACAGCTTACTTTCCTGAAGGTACAAGACATAAGGACAGAATAGACTTAATCGTTTATTGCCTTTCCTTTGCTGCCACTATAATTTACTCAGCTTTTTTTCCATTCTTAAAAAAAAAAATGAGCTGGGGTGGGGAACGACATCTTTACTTCCTCACAGTTAACCTTCTGCACTCAACTGTAAAACCCATAACCACAGAAAATATACAAAGTGTCTGCAATCTCAACCAAATTAACTAGAAAAAAAATCCCAGACCACTAACCCTTGCCTGTTCTCAGTAGCCTCACCTACAACAGTTAATGCTACATCTGTTTCTGTACTTACAGTGGGCTGCAAGACACGTCTGGCCCCTCAATAAGCCTTGGCCAGGGCAGCGTTCACATGTAAGGACCTGAGAATGCACCATCAACTGTATTCAGTTATAAGGACAGAACTATCTTCCTAGTATTAACTGAATGTAGTCAAAAGCCAAATGGAAAGGGGACGTGAGACACACCTCTGAGGGGCACTGGGAGCCAGCAGGAATTTCTCTTTGCAGCAGCCACACTGATCATACAAACCCTGAACAGCACCCTGGGCTGCGGGAGGACTGACACAGAAAAGCCTTCTCATGCGATTTAACAATAAGTGTATAAATCAGCCATAATTAATCATGGCACTGGAAAAAAGGAGCTGCCACAGGCTCACTTACCAGCAGCAACCACAGGACAGCCAGGCCATGCCTGGCGAGGCACGCACAGGTCACAGCCATCAGAGCAGAATCAGGCTGGCACGGTGTAAGAGTGTTAGTATAAAAGGACATGCAAACCCACAGAGGACTCCACAGCACCCCAAACAAATTTACACGAGGTCTAGAGCAGACCCCTCCAGCTACGTAGCTCTCCCACATCCCTGTTAGCACTCAGAGCAGGATAAAGACCCCAGGAAGGGCAGAGGGTAGAAGCCTTAGGGATGCTTCAAACTAGAATTCGGTCCCCTGTCAACTGTATAATACTGATTTTAATCTGTTGGAAAATAAGTGCTTGTGCTCAAACTGAAAGAGAACAAATTACATGTTTATCTGGAAATTGGACCATATTATTATTCTTCATCTAATTTTGTTTTGGCAGCATGTTCTTCTCCAGACAGCACTGACACCTGCACATTACCCACTGCAAGCACATGAATGAGAAGCACAGACAAGGAAGATGCACCTGACCCAAAAGCTCTCACTCCTGCAGATACAGACTCACCCAGGAAGAGATCCTTCAATAATAATCACATTATTCTTAAACTTAACTAGACAAGCAAAGCAGATTGGCTGCACCTGTACCCTCTCATTTTAAATGCATAATTCACCTCTTTAAAACTACTAATTCTGAATCATTTTGGGCACTGCTGTTATCAAGATCTGCTTCCATTAATTTTTAAAATCCATTTGAGTTTGTAAGGAGTTAGGCAGAAGAACAGAGGTCATTTCAGCACAGTCACTCCTCACTGTGAGACGTGTATGTGTACACACACATGTTTAAAAAAAGTCCCACAGCCCAGTGCTGGCTGACTAAAGCACTAAAACACAGGGCAGGATGTTCCACACCTCTGGAGCTCAAGATGAGCACCCACTTTTTTAGACTGATTTCCAGGAACCATGAGTTTCTCTAGGGATATTCTTCCTGGGACCTGGGGGAAGAATACATCTACAGTCACTTAAATTAAAAGTCATTTACTTAGTTTATCTTTTGTGATGTCTTTGAAACCAATTTTGGCTGAAATCCTCCAATGAGGTAAACAGAATTTACAAAAATGAATAAATTAAACATTTAACTATTTGCTGGTGAGTTGGCTCTCACGTTTTTGTGACATCTGAGGACATGAGTCATTGGTTGCTCTCCTCCAACAAACACCAAAGCAACCCCGAGGTTGCCATGCAATCAATTTCCCAGTGCTCCATGCACAGCCTGCACTTTGCTCCTTGGTGCCAACATTACACTCTTTGCTCTACAAGCCAAGGGAATTGAATCCTTTTATGAACAAGTTTGCCATGGACAGCAAGAACTTGAGTTTACTGTTTTAAATTGAAGATGGCAAGGGCAACAGTGTTGAGGCGATGCAAGAAAATATTTATGCAGTTTTGAAAGAAAGCAATTTGAAAAATCCAAGACTTTGGCAAAGTCTTGGATTGGAAAGGAAGATTATGAGAACTCCAGAATTGTCAAGCTGGCCCTGGAATGAGGCCAGAGATGAGAAAAGTGAAATAACAACACACCACTAAAATTTTTAAAAGGAAAAAATAAGGTGAGCATGAACAGAACTCTGTGGAACAAATGGCAAAAGGGTCATGGACAATGACAAAAGTAAACCCAGCTAAAAAGAAAAAACAGCCAGAAATAAACAGCCCTAGCAGCTTTTCGATCCTGCAGTCAGATTCAAGGTTTGCATAAGAAATGCTTCTTGTTTTTCACTACCTCTTTGGGAAATTTCCTGATCAATTCTTTCTCTTATTACAACCAAGTCTGTATTCTCAGCAAGTATGAGTCTTCCAAGTCAATATACAAATAACAGCAGCTCCTCAGTACCATGGTGGGGTCACTGTGCACACAAACACACAAATTAAAGCATGTCTTCCGGCATTAAATATCAACATCAGACCACCTCACTGCCAGTTCAAAAAACAGCACGCAATTTGCCTCTTACAAAAATCGCAGCCCCTATAAGCAGCCTGCAAAGTCAGCAGCAGAAAAATCCCACAAGACATTTTTTATTGGAGTCACAAAATCAATGTCATGTCTCATATCACAATCTTATTTTTATATCATAAAGCTTTTTAGTTGCTATGTCAAAAATACTTGTGTGTACAATTTGCCAGGATTTCATTATGCTCAAAGTCACAAATCAGGTCCGGGGGCAGGCAGAGGTTTAGTTTGGCAGCACAAGTACACAAAAAAATCATAGTTCAAATAGACACTGATCTGAAATGGATATGGTGAAAGCAGAGTCTAATTCCTGTTTAATGCATGGGGGTTTTCTTATATACACTATGCCTTTTGGGATCACCTATCAAAAGGCCTTTAGAAGTTCTCCAGTAAATCCTGGAAAACGCCTTGAAGAAACATCGTATACAGTAGTGACATTTTCCTCTTCCCAAAACATCCTTCAGTCTCACTAGATCAATCTTCCTTCCCATCCTCCCCTCTCTGGCCAGCTCCTTGGTGGGTCATGCCTCCCTCTCTGTGAGCCTTGTTATTCCAGTTTCCACAGGCAGGCTCCCACAGACCTTTCCTTGGATTTCTCAGACTCATTCTGTCACTTCCACTCTCTGTGTGCTGCCTGCCTTGTGTACAAGTTTAGCCATCTAGTGCTCAAGGCTTCCCACATATTTACTTGTCTGCTGTTTCTCCATCTCCTTTCCTGTTAAAACCTTCGTTACCTACAGGCAAAATCTGTGACAGTCTACACTCAAACTTTCCACAAACTCAATTGCACCCTCGGCTGAGAGCTACAATACTGATAAATATGGAAGACCACAAGCATTTTAACCACTGCAGTATCTCTGCCTGCAGCTGCAAAAATCAGTAACCATTTGAAATATTCTCACACAGCTTTGGAAAGAAACAAAATCATTTTGTCCATCTGTCTGCCCACCTTGGCCTGTTATATCCCTTAGTAACTTTAAAATCTGTCGCCTGCATTTCTGCCAAATTTGTCAGAGAAATACTTGCATGAGCTTTACAAAAACCACAGGCCAGATACAGGACAGAAGCCTTGAGAAGCCAAAGACAACTGGGTAAATATCCTGAATCTTTCCCAGCTGCCGGCACAGCAAACAGGAACACCTGACTCAGCTGGCTGCACAAATAAGGACAGGGTGGATTGGGATACAGGCAGCTCCTGGGTGCAGCCCTGGGAAGGAGAAGCTGCCAGGCACTGAGGCCGGTGGGAGCAGGCAGGAGTTGCTGGGGTAGAATGTGGCAAACAACTCCTCAGGAAACCAGGCTGCATTAATCCTCCTTGCAGAGTGACTTTCCACCAAGCACGTTTCCTATGGAAACAAAGTTTATATAATCACACTTTTCACTTGGATGCACCAGCTAATTCCAAACACATCTGAGAGGACAGGAGATGGTTTGAAGACAGGGTTTATTGGAAGCTGGCAGCCAGGGGTTCTGTGGCGGTGCCTCAACAGTTGTCTGCTTGCCTTGGCCATGTGGGCAATCCATGCGCACACAGCTGGTAGGGACAGGGAGCTGGGAATGCCATGGGGGCAGGGAGGGATTGGGAGCACTGAAATGGGGAATGGTACAGGACATGGGCAGGAGCCAAGGGCACTGATACAGAGGGTGCTGGGACCTGGTCATAAGACAGCCAGAACAACTCTCCCTTGTCCCCATCCCAGTTACTGACATTCCACCTGACCACTATAGGTCAATAAAGACAGCTGCAAATGCTTTAGGAAGCCTTGTTCTACTTGGAAATGAAGCCAAGGCAGTGAGAAAATTCTGCAGTTTTCCTTCTCCACTTGACATGTTTATTCAGCTCCTACATAAGACCAGCATTAAAAATTTAACGAGGGTCCATGTACCCATCTGGCTTTTAGCATCGATGAGCCTGTCTGCGCTGTAGGATGGTGCCAGTCAGCCTCCCCCACTCCTGAGGAGAAGCAATGGGATTCTGGTGTCAGAACCAAGCTGACAACTTTGTACCAGGAAATGAAATAAACTTTGTACCTCAAATGGAGGCAAATCTTGTAGTGGCTGTAGGCCAGACTTAAGGACACAAGGGGTGCATGGAGTCGTTTCAAATTAAAACAAGACATAAGAATGCCTGTTCTGTAATAAGTGCCAGGTGGGATCCACTCACAATGAATCCACTGCAAACCTAAGATCTACATTTTGCACTTTGTTTGCTCAGCCCCTAAACCACTACGGATGTTGTAGGGCCTCAGAAGGTACAATGAAAGGTACAGAAGGTACAGCTGCAGTGCTTATGCACATCTGTATCCAGAAGGATCCAAAGAGAGATATCCTTTAAAAACGGTTAAACGCATGGCTTTGACAACCAGTCAGCGCTTCTCTGAACACATACTGTATTTTTCCACCAGTGGACAATGACCTTCCCCAAGCTGTGACTGGCACTCGGTGAGAGCCCACGGTGCAGACGGCTGTTCTCAAGGGTTAAGAGATGGCCAGAAAGGCTTCACAGCTGTACCTCCGTCCCCAGCTCAAAACGAGCATCCAGAAGAGAAATGACCCACACGAGTGCAGATTAAAATTCCCATCTGCCAGAGCTTCGTCCGTGCAGCCCCTGCCGACCACGGGCAATGCCGGCGGGCGTCCGGGGGCTGGACCTGTCAGGAAGGACGTGGAGGTGCTGGAGCGAGCCCAGAGAAGGGAACAGAGCTGGGGAAGGGTCTGGAGCACAAGTCTGACGAGGAGTGGCTGAGGGAGCTGGGAAAGGGGCTCAGCCGGGAGAAAAGGAGGCTCAGAGGGACCTTCTCGCTCTGCACAACTCCCTGACAGGAGGTTGTGGCCAGGTGAGGTTGGGCTCTTCTCTCAGGTAAAAAGCGACAGGACAAGAGCACGGAACCTCAAGCTGCGCCAGGGGAGGTTCGGGGTGGACACAGGGAGGAATTTTTTCTAAAAGGTGATTACGTATTGGAATGGGCTGCCCAGGAAGGCGACGGAGTCACCGTCCCCGGAGGTGTGTAAGGAAAGCCTGGACGTGGCACTTGGTGCCATGGTCTAGTTGACAAGCTGCTGTTGGATCACAGGTTGGACTCGACGATCTCGGAGGTCTTTTCCAGCCTCACCGATTCCCTGATCTCCTCTGATTCTCCCGCCGCCGGTCCGGCCGCAGGGGCCCCTCCGGCGCTCCGCGGGGCGCAGCCGCCCCTCCGCCCCCTCCCTCCCGCTGCCAGGCCCGGGCGCCCCTGCTGCACCCGCCCCGGGCCTCAGCGGCGCCGCGTCCCGTCCCGTCCCGCTCCCGTCCCTGAGGCGCCGCCGGCCCGGCCCCGCAGCCCGCGCCCGCCGCACTCACCGCCCGCCCGCCATGGCCCGGCCGCCGGCGGCCCCCGCCAGCCCCACAACATGGTGCCACCCAGCGCCCCGCTCCCAGCCCCCAGCCAATGGGCGCCCGCCCCGCCTGCCGCGCGCCGCCCGCCCGCCAATCAGCCGCCAGCACTGCCCGGGCCGGGGAGACGCGGCCGGGCGCCTCCAATGGGAGCGGCGGGGGGGCGCCCGCCAATGGGGCGGCGGAGGGGTAACCCTGGCCCGCCCGCCGCCGGCGCCCCTGCACGGCTGCGGGAAAGATCCCTCGCTTTAGGGTGAAAGCAAGCGAATACACGTTTGTCACACACGTTTTTTAAACCTATATGGAAAATACTTAGCTGTGGCTGCGCGCAGCAGCGCTCTGCGGGAGCAGAATGCTGTGGCAACGGGTCCTGTGACAACGCGCCCCGCCGTTAGAGGCACTTGGCTCCTCGGACTTTGGAATTACAGAATTATAATTTAAAATTGCAGCCCTCTTAAACACTATTATTATATTATATAGCCCTATTATACTACATATTATGACCATATGCAGTCCTGAGCAATACCTGAAGATCCTGAGAAAAATCCTCATCCTTTTATAATCTAGCACCAATAAATTGGATGCTATTCAACCATAACATCGATAGAATTTTATCTCTCCCCGTTCAACTACAAACAACATATTAATTTAAAATTTTCCCCCTGCGTTCACACACTCCCAATATAAAATAACGCTCCAGTGTCAATTCAATCTGGCAGGCGCCGCTGGAAGTTTGGCAGGGAATGCGCAGTTGGTGCAGTGCCAGCCTGTCTCAGCAGGAGCCACCACCCAGCAGCACCGAAATGTGCTCGCGGGAGCACCGCGGCAGCCGAGCCGGGCTGACAGATATTCCTGTCCTGCACACATCCACCGCAGCTACCCCTTCATCTACAGCTCCTCACTATCCAGAACATTTTCTCCATTGTTTCTGCTCCACTTGCTGTTCCTCATCTCTTTTTCTCCCTTTTCACGGAATCATTTAGGTTGGAAAAGACCTCTCAGATCATTGAGTCCAATGTAGTTGACTGCAGTATCTTGGGCTACTGTAAGACTGCAACAAATACTGCACTTGCAGACTGGCCTGAAGTGGAAAATAAATGTATTTCTTTCCAGGAATTTTCCCTTTCTCTCCTCCATTTTTAGGACTCGGAATGAAAACTTTTAACAGGACTTTTAAAAACCCCTTTGGAAAAAAACAAAAAATCATACCTAGTGCTTTATGACTTCCTGGTGCAAGGTTCCAAGTGCCGTGCCTCAAGCAAACATCTTTGCAGACATCCACACTCAGGCTGCTTCTCTTGTGCAATGCTATTGCTAGAGGGAAAGATACTTAAACATACAGATATAGATATATAGATATTAATAGCACAGTTTCATTGTTATGGACTGCTCCTCTGCCAGCTCCTTACCCAATAAAAGTTTTAAACCTAACTACAATCTCAGCTTTCATTATTAATTAGCATGTTAATATTTAAGTGCCGAGCAATTGTCTACAGCTCTAGAAACATTGAGTGCTAAGAAGTGGCCAAGTGCATCAGGTTACAGACAAGGCATGAAGCTGGGGATGTTGGATGGCCAGGGGACCAGCAGGATGGTCATGAAGGGCCATCATCCTCCAAAGATGACAGGCAGAGGAGTTATGTTATCCCTTGCCAAGAGTGCAGCAGAGCCCAGGAAGATCAAGAGGAAGAGCTGATGGAGCTGGGTCTGCCTATAAAAATCTGCAAGTCATAGGAATAAGGACTGTCTCAGGCTGGAGAACAAGGTCTGGATGGGGAAGAACAGCAGTCAAAGGCCATCTCAAAAGCTGGGGCTGGTGTGGGAAGGAAGCCATAGAGACTGTGAAATAATTCTATCTGCTCCAGGAAAACCTCTGCATGCTCAAAAGGGGAAAGCTTTAAATCAACATACACACTGTCACCAGACACTGCACAGATCTTCCTGTTCAAAGAGCTGTGTGATCCTGGCAGCAGGCTGAAATCAGATTTATACAATACAAAAGAAATTCCTGAGTCAAGGATGCCACTTAGACCTAGCAAGGCACGTTCAGCATTGCTTTGCAGGAGATATCTGTACAAAATAAAGCCATGTGTCAATAAGATGAAGGTACAGAAATAATTTGAGGCAGGGTGCCTCAGAGGTCAGGTATCAAGCACTGAGTCTTGGATGGAAACTCTTCAGCTGAAAAGGTGCCAGCCCAAACTCTTCCTCCTTGCCAGGCAGTGGAGAGACAAAGAGGAATCATTGCCTTGACTTACCCATGAGGAGGAGTTCTTGGATGCTGTGAAATGGGAATGGTGAAAGAATGTAAGAGACATGAGGCAGAGACTAGGGAAGGACAGGGCAGGTGAGCTGACGAGCACTTAATGTGCACCAAGCCTTCTCACACCAGTGTGGTGGTTCACTCAGCTCAGAACTCAACTCAAGTGCCCACCTTGTTACAATAGTTACATGTAAAATACATGGCAAAGGGTTGGAACTCGAGAATCCTTCAGGTTCTTTTCCAACTGAAACCATTCTGTCATTCTATGAATAAAAGCAGTGGGCATTGTTCTGAGCCTTCCCTAAAATATTAGGGTTCAGCACAGCCTGGGAAAAAGAAAGGGAGAAGAGAGACTGCCTTGCTTGGAAAACAACTCCATAGAGACAGACGGTGCCAAGGAAAAGGGGCAGTACCTACAGTACCAAGATTTTACCTTTCTTTCTCTCTAGAAATAATAGAAGTGTTGGAGATACTGGATTAAAGCAATTCTCAAGCTTCTCACAACAAATCAAGCTCTGTTCAGCTGTGGGGTTGAAACAAGTCACTGTGCTGTGACAACATGCCAGCCAGGCTGTTGTGCACTTTCTCTTGTATGTGGTATTAGCCCAACATAACTCAAGATATTTAAATCACAACTAGCTGACTTTAGAGCAAACCAAGTAAGCTGTGTAGAGATTCTTATGGTTCTTCCTGTCACTTTCTCAGGCTGTCACCAGAACATGAGGATTTATTTTTAATGTGTGACCTTTTTCAGATTCCTGTTACGAAAGTCCTTCCTTCTTCATGTGAGCCTCACGAAAGAGAGAGGTCACAGCAAGGATCCTGAACACAGCCTTGAGAACTGACCTGAAGAACTTCTAAGTCATTTAACCTTGACCCCAACTTGGCTGCTAATACAACAGCTATAGAATGAGAACTGCTTTCATGAAAAAGGCTTCTAATTCCTCTCCCAGTGATTCAAGACATCACTCAAATTTACCCAACCTTGCTAAAGGAGTAATTGATGCTGAGTGTCCTCCATGGCTACCAGCTGACACTTCCCTACAGATAACCCCCTTGATGGTTTCCCTTCAGGGCTGTAGGCAACTGCTGCAGAATGCAGGGTGAATTTCCCTTTTGTTCAGAAGGTTCTGGTATTGTTCAGTGGCAGTAAACTCCAGAGACAACCAAAAGGAAATGCTCCTCTGTGACCAGCAATCCTCAGGACCAAAGCTGGTTTGGCAGAGGGGCAGCCTGTATGACCCCCATGCACAGCTGGATATTGCATCTGGAGCACAACTAGGAGAGCTTTCAGTGGGTTAAGGACAAGGAGAGAGCAAGCCCAGTCTTTCTGGAGCTAAGCTATTCACATGTCTAGTTCTATTTCCATGAACACCTCCTGCCTTGGAAGCTGGATCTGTCCATAAGAATTTTTTAAGTGTCTATAAATACTTTTAATCTCAAAGGTTTTTATGAATGGACACACTGGCTCTGTGCAGAAGTCCCTTCCTTGTTCACTGGGACAGGATCTTGCCTGGAAACGAGGGGATTGCTTGGCCAGCTCACTGCTCCCTGGGCAGCAGCTCTGCTCACTGATCTCAGCAGGATGAAAGCACACAGCTCAAGGGAGGGGTGACACGGCTGAAGGTGAAGGAAAACCATACTGCAGTCTGGCCACAGCCCTGAAATTGCCATGATTTTGAGATGGGATCTTTACAGATACACTGAAGCTCGAACTTCCTCTAGGATGGAGTGAGGGTCTGGAACTGAGGCTGATCAACCAGCACCATTCCTTCAGTGGGAAAATGATTCCTGAACTGTAAGACTAATGATATCCAACCTTGCTCACCCACAAAGATCAACAACTCTAGCAAACTGAATTAATATGACAACTCGTTTCTACTGCACATTCTGGCTCTGCTTAGCCCAGTTTGTCTCAGTTTCCCCTTCTGCAGACAATGTAAACATCTGAGAATTAAACATCCTATCACCCTTGGGGAAAATCAATTAGACCAGGCAATTCCAAGGTGAATAGTGCAATTCCAGCACTCGGGTGTTCCAGGCAGCATGTGAGGAATGGGACAGCTCCCAGACTGCCACACCTTCCCCTGCAGTGCCTGGCTGCACTTACATCATCAGGAGCCTCCTCAAACACCACCCTCTTCTTCCTGATCTTTAACCCTGCACGAGAAGTGGATCCTGTGCTCAATCTAGAGTGAGAAGGGAAACTGATCCCTCTTTAATCAGGATGCTCCCTGCCCAGAGTCGGTCCAGAACACTAGCACAGGAAGGCATCCAGGACATGTTCCAAAGAGCCAGACCATCCTCTGAGTGACTTACAGCAAGAGCAAACACAAAGCTGCTGCTCTGCATATTCACAATGCACATTTACCATTAAACTCTGCAGCTCTTACATTTTTAAACAAGAGTCCAGACTGGAAAGGAAATGATTAGCATCCTGACTTCACCTTGCCATGAAGCAGCTCCCTCCAATGCTTCTAGCTGTGCAGAAGGAAGTCCTTCAGGAAACTCAACCCACTGCAGGCACATTCTTCAGATCTTGTTAGAATCTTTCTCATCATCTGCTTTTTAGTGAATGAGCTTTTGTGGTTTAGCCACAAGATTAAAGTAATGTTTCTAATAGACATTATACAAAGGATTTTTACTTTTTAACCTGACTTTGAAGACAACAAAACCTTGAAAGGAAAAAATAAAAGTTTCTCTAAAATATGACGTGAATGAATCTAATCACTGGCCTGTAGTATCAGAAACAAAGATCAGCAAGACCTAGCGAAGGTCCCTCCAAACATCTCCACAGGGTGTCAGTGTTATTTCAAATTTGGGTCATTTTATGCTGGAGTCAGACTAATTTCTCATCACATTATTTTTATGAGTCTGTTCCTCAGAGAGCAGCTGCCACCAGAGAGTTTTGCCCATATTTTTCATTCTAATTAAATTAAATGCATTTAATTAAAACAAAACTTCTTAAAATGAGGAGATGGAAACACATGGTCACTGTGGTCTGGGAACAAAGGGAGATTTCAGAGGGATCTGCAATGGGATCACCATCGTAAATCTGCTCCCAGTTTGCTGGTGGGATTCTCAGATGCTGCTGGGCAATGATCTTCCAGCAGGTGATCCAGAGCCCTTCCACAGGCACCAAGCCAGGGCTCCACGTCCTTTCCTAAGCATCTCTGGCACTTTGAGAGTCCGCCACAACCCATTCAGTGTTTGAGAGCTGACTCTGAGGCAGAACAAAGCTGTTTAAGTCAATCCTTGCCAAAAATTATTTTCCAGACACGTTCCTACCATGGCTGTGCTGGAACAAGGTCCCACTGTGCTCTGGCAGCCGTGGCAGATGTGTGCTGTGTCACAAAATATCCCCGCCGATGTGGGTGCCCCGAGCAACCGCACCAGCCAGCTCCAGTGCCTCTGCAGGGCTCTGCTGGGATGCCCTGGCATCTCACTGATCCTTGTTTCTGATGCAACAGTCCTCTTCATCTTCCAGTGGTCCAGCCTTCTACAACACTCAGGTAACAGCTCCCCTTCTAACCTGTAATTATGAGAGTTATTGGAAGCACTGTTGGATGTCCAACAGGGATGAATCCTGAGACAGGAAGTTTCTATGACTATTTTTTACTCAGCATTTCAGTTCTCTATCATATTATTCTAAAATGGGCCATTTCTTATCACAGTTAGGGACAGCATCCTGAAGAACTTCGCCTGAAAGCAAGGCTCAAGAACGTGCCTGTAACAGGCAGCAAACAGGCAACATATTGTGTTAGCCCTGCACAGAACATGTTCTGCCTCAGGTATCAGGCAGCAGTTTGACAAACTGGGGTGTTTCTCAGCAGGACCATCAATTTAAGCTGCCCCTGCCACACTCCTCACCATTTATTGTCCCACCCCTCTGCCAGCCTTTCAGATGTGCCAATACCACGGCCTGTGAGGCTGGGCAATAAGTTGGATTGCAGAACTGACCTAAATTAAAAATAATCTGGCATCAAAGTAAGTCAGTATGTATTTAACCCAGATTAATCATTCCATCGAATTCACCAACTGCTCAGTAGTTGTGCCACCAGGACCAAGTGTGGGAGGAGCACTGGGTGGGAAGGAGGTGCTGGACATTTAAATCAGTGCAGTTCAATTTATACCCCTGGAGTCTGACTTGCCTTAAAGTAACAAAGAGATGAAACTCCAGATCTCCAAAAATGCCTATGAATTCAACTTCCCATAGATCGCAAAATGGTTTGGGTTGGAAGGGATCTTAAAGATCCTCTCATTCCACCCCCCTGACATAGGCAGAGATACCTTCCACTGTTCCAGGCTGCTCCAAGTCTGTCCTTGAACACTTTCAGGGATGGGGCAGCCACAGCCTCTCTGGTCAAACTGTGCCAGGGCCTCCTCACCATTACAGGGAAAAATTTCTTCCCAGATTTCAGGATTTTCATGTTCTAACATCTTCATGTTTATGTCCTACATAAGCAAAGAAGGGCAACAAACAGTAGCATGTCCAGAGGAGGGCAACAGAGCTGGAAAAGGGCTGGAGCACAAGGGAGCTGGGGCTGTTAAGTCTGGAGAAAAGGAGGCTCAGGGGACACCTTATTACTCTTTACAACCACATGACAGGCAGTTATAGCCATGTGGGGGTCAGGCTCTTCTCCCAAGTTAATAAGAGATGGGACAAGAGGAAATGGCCTCAATTTGCACTAGGGGAGGTTTCCATTGGGTATTAGGAAAAAATTCTTCATGGAAAGGGTTGTCAAGCCATGGACCAGGCTGCCCAGGAAAGTAGTAGAACTACCATTCCTGAAACTGTTCAAAAAACGTGTGTGTGGCACTTGAGGACACAGTTCAGAGGTGAACACTGTGGTGGTGTTGGGGGAACAGTTGGGCTTGATGATCTTAGAGGTCTTTTCCAACCTTAGCAATTCCATGATTCTAAGACAGCTGGTTCTTTCTGCTTTCCCCCACCACAGAGAGCAGCACCAGGCAGGGGACCAGCCTCACAGCAAGCCCAGCTCCTGCTCAAAGCTACCTGGTGGTCTGCAGAACATAAAAATATTTTGGAACAGCTGCACTGGATGATGGCAGAGAAGGAATATTGACTGGGACTGCTGCGGCTATTTCTTAAGTCTTTAAAAACGAAACATCGTGGCAGTTATTTAGTATGGCTTTTGAAAATTCAAATATTGACAGAAGGAAGTTTTCCAGAGGATGCCAGCAGCTTTTGCAGGAACCCCGGTAGTTGAAACACTGCGGTGTCAGATGTGGGCAGCAGCACAACCAAGCCCACAAGCTCCACACAGGCAGGAGAACTTGCAGCTCTTTGCCCTCTGCAAGGCATGCACTGGAGCTGGGGGTGGTGAGGGCTGCAGGGTGGAAGGGAGAGGCTAAAATGCCCCTAGGAATTACAATCACACATGCCAAATCCTGCATTTTACTGGGAAAGGGAGAGAGTGACTTCACTCTTTGCCTCCCCTTCCCCACTTCCCCTGCCCCAAACAGACAGATGTGGCTTTGCAAGAAATTAATTACAGATGGAGGCTAAAAAAAAAAAAAAAAAAAAAAAAGGGGAACCCCTCCACCCCCACCTCTCAACCACAAGGCTTTTTCCTCTGCAGACTTGAGGATGGATGGGGCAACCTGGGAAAATTGGCAGATGGAAAACCCATTACAGATGTGAGGTTTGGAGAATAAGGCTGAGGAACAATTTGAGAGTTGTAAATTTTAACTTTGGGGGTTTGAATGCATTGCTTAGCAACACAAAACAAATAGGAAACAAGAAGCCTCATGAGAGAGATGCTTAAATATTTTAAAATCCCTTTTTGAGCTGAAGACTACATTACCAGAAACCTGAGGGGCTGCTGTTCTCAACAGCTACAGTCAAGTCAAAAAGAAAATGAGGACTGTAATCTCATTTCCACACCAAAATACACATTATTTATTTCGGTCAAGGAAAATAGTTATTTTTATGTTCCCATTCCTGTTTTGCACGGTTACAAACCTGAATAAGATCAGAATACACAATGAAATTTTAAACATTTTACTGCCCAGGAAAGATTGTCATAACATGTTCAAATACAGGCAGGGAAGCTGCTTTACTGGGCATGTATATATTGCATATGATCATTGCTACCACATGTCTGACCCTTGCTACATGGTCCAATGCCATTTTATACTGCTGCATAAATAATCTCCTAAAACTCCTGACATCTCAAAGGATGACAGGAGCCTCCATCTCCAGGGAGAGAAGGAGAAAGATGAAAAAGAACAGATCACCTGGAAACAAATGTTGAACATTTTACACTATTTCTTCACCATGAAAAGGATAAGAGGGAAGGAAAAACAACAGCATCAAAAAAAGACATTACCAGATTTGAAAGGTCAAATATTAGTTTTGGCCTTTTTTTTTTTTTTTCTCATCTACTGAAACAGTTGAAATACCAAGTAAAGCAAAGTATGAAGCTTCTGAACAAGCCTATGGCCAAAGTCTCACCTTCTGCAGCAGAACATGAAGGAAAAATTCATTAAAGATTAAAAAAGAAATTCCCAAGGAACCAAAACTCCTTTCAAAAACTCTCTTCTTCTCAGAGCCTATAAAAGCAGTTCTTCAAATGCATACATATATTTTTATATACAAAAAAAGAGCAAACATCAGGTAGTTCTTTGCCTTATTCTGGGGCATCAGCCCACAGTGTTACCTCTGGAATGTGCTGAGCTGGATGCAACACGCAATGATCCTCTCCTGAACTGCTGAACATGACATCATCCTGTATGAAGGAGGGTCACATCACTGGAGTTCAGGAATAACCCAGACATTCCCACTTGGTTTTGCTGCTTGAAGAAGAAGGGATATGGCAGGCTCACAGTTTTGGAGGTTTTTCCCTTTTTTTTTTTTTTTCCTTATCTGAAAAAAGCCAAGCACAGAAGCCCAACCATAAAAAACCTGAAATAACTAATGCTTGCAAGAGTTAAAATCAGTAGGATAATTCCTTGGTAGCTTAGAACTTCAGGCCAATAAAACCAGCTGTTCATATAAATACTTAACCTTCAAAATCAATGAAAAAACTAGAAGCATAATGGACACATCTTGCTTAATCTAATGGCCAGAAATATGGAGAGCAAAGAGTACTTAGAGAAAAGGCATTCTGACATAAAATCATGGAATGGTTTGTGTTGGAAGGGACCCCAAAGATCTAGTCTAAGCCATCCCAATTCTAGTGGACACTTTCCACTATTCCAGGTTGCTCCAAGCCTTGCCCAACCTGGCCCAGAACATTTCCAGGGATGGGACATCCACAGCTTCTCTGGGCGCCCTGTGCCAGGGCCTCCCCACCCTCACAGGGAAGAATTTCTTCCTAATATCCAGTATAAATCTACTCTCTGTTAGTTTGAATCCATTCTCCCTTATCCTGTCACTCCACACCCCTGTAAATAGTCTCTCCCCATCTTTGCTGTAAGTTCCCTTCAGGTACTGAAAGGCCACAATGAGATCATCCCAAAGCCTTCTCTTTTCCAGGCTGAACAATAGCAGAGCTGCCCCATCCCCCTGATCATATTGGTGCCTTCTCTGGATTCCTCCAGCAGGTCCACGTCCTTCCCCTGCTGGGACCCCAGAGCTGGAGGCAGCTCTGCAGGTGGAGAAGTATTTCTGCACAGATCCTCAGCAGTTTATAAGCAGCACTACATCATCTGAAATCACCAGATGTAAAGACCACAGAGAAGACTCAAAGATCCAACTCCAGCTGTGGTTCATCTTCTGACAGCAAGAGATGTTCAAAATGCAAATAAATACTGTTTTGTAGGTGTGCCACGATGATGGTGTAAATCAGCAGTGTCTGCTGTCTGTACACCTGCCTGAAAGCCAACACTAAGCCATCCCTGGAACAGAGACTTCTGGGAAACAGCTTGATCTTGGACCAAAAGAGGCATGCATGAAAATCTCCTCTGGGAAGGATTTCAGCTGGATACTTTTAGCTTGGCCAGGGACAGGAGCAGAGACCACAAGCAGGCTGATGGTAGAAACAGCACGTGTGGTGGGTAAGTGTTCCCTTTTGTCATGTTCTGTTTTCCCATCTCCCTGTCCAAACCCACGGCACAGGACTATCGAGACTTCTTTCCTCCACTGTCCTTGCAAGACTGCTTTTTGCTTTGCAGATTGAAAAAGTGAAGGGGCATTTTTCCAGTCCCTGAATTGCATACTAGGTTATTAAATCCCCCACAGATCTCATTTACCAGACTCAGTTTGAGAAAATACCTACCTATTGCAAAAATCACTTGGTAGACACCACCAGCAGATGACCTTAAACAAGGCCCCAGCAGCTCGCAGGAGGTTTTTCTACAATCAGTTAAAATTATTTGTCAAGATAGTAAATACTGAAACTGATGGTCTCACCTAAGCACAGACTCTCCACTGCTGCTGTTACCACCCCTAAACTGGGGTAACATTGGCTGGAAAGTTTTCCAAAATTCCCTTGGATAGCTAAGGGTCTAGTTTTCCAGAATTAAAAAGGCAAGGAAGCCTGGCATCTTACACCATAAAAAAAAGCCCTTATAATTTCCTTTATTCTACTCTCTGCAAAATTCTCATGGGTCTTCGCTGCACAACAGGGGAAGCAAAATGAAACACAAATTCATTATTTCCCCTTTGCCAGCTACTTTTCTTTGCAATGAAACTTCTTTTCCCATCATGTTTCCATCACAGACGTGTTGTGAGACCGGCCTACTGCTGCACTGCTGCCCAGCCTGGCTTGCATTTTTTTGGAAGAGAGTGGCATAGAGAAGACATAGTGAAAAGTGAGCCTCGCTTTGTTGAATTCTTTCCTGGACAAAGGCAGGAGCTCCTAGCAAACCCCTCATGTTTGTGGCCAGAAGGTTCCCCCAGCCAAGGATATGATACCAGGTCACTTGACACAGGGAGCTTAACAAAGGGAAAAAGCCTTCAAGAGTTTACTCGTGCTCTTGGCTGAAAACAAGCTTCTAAAAACTGCACTTGAATTAAAGGGCACTGTAGTGTGGAAACTGAAATCTCATCAGATATTCCACTGGAAAACAGAAGGAGCAGCTTCTCCAAGCGTGAGGCAGCGCTGCTGCTCTTGGAGCGCGGGAGGGAGCAAGAGCCAAGGAGCTGGGCAGGCCTGCCCGGCTGAACAAGACTCACTTCTCTGGGTGCTGCTGAAACTTGCCGCTGTTGGTGAAACCCTGGTTTTGACACGAGCTTCAGGCAGAGGAGATAGATGTGGGGCAGGAGAGATGACAGGGAAAAAGAGCACGGTGAGAGATAGGAGGGGAAAGGGGCTGCTCTGTTCCCAAACCACCGCCTGCCCCATCCCCCGTGAAAAGGCCCCTTCAGGCAGACTTATCTGTCAGCCTCTGACCTGCCTTTCAACATTATGATGCTCTTTGATTTTATTCATTCCTGCTGGAGGTTTTGCTTAAACATAAACAGCAGAGCATTTCATCCGGAATTAAAAAAAATACAAATAAAAGAAATGAGAAATTCCCCAAGCCTCCAGGCACATTTTAAAACACATTTAAAAGGACACGACAGTACCAGCTTCATACATACCACAGCTGCAGTGATTCGCAGCAAAAGTAAGGAAGGTTGAATGCGCTAGTGTTTTGTTGTAAAATATGGACTTCACCTTCAGAGAGATCTCTACAACACCAAAACCTGAAGGACAGAGTGAGAAATTCAGTGATTCCTACCTTTCCCACCATGATATTTCAGCTTCTCCATGTGCAGGGCAGGCTGGACTCCGGGAGAGCAGGAGCTTTTGTGAGGTCCCCAGGACTCACAGGCAGTTTTACATGGATATTTACAACCAGTGAGTCAAGAACAACTCCAAAGGTGTTTTATTACTTGTGATGAGGGACTATCAAAGAAGCCACAGGCTACTTCGCCAACTGTTTGGTGTTACTTCTTTAGTTCTTACTGGCAACCCTCTAGGCTACTGCTTTATTTTTCTTTCTCACTCCCACTGGCTTATCTTTCATCTTTCAGTCTCCAATATTAACTCAATTTCATGTTGGAAATGAATCCACACAAACGCTAAAGAAATTCAGCTGCTAAAAAAGAAAAATTGAAAAGAAAAAAGGCAGCAGGTCAAGTACCTGAAAAACACAGAGGCCAGGATAATATACACAAACACACAGAGAGGCCAGGATAATATACACACACACAGAGGCCAGGATAACATTCACACACACACAGAGGCCAGGATGCTACTCCAGCACTTTATCACAACACTGGTTGTGCAAACAGAAGATGAGTTCTTGAGTTCTTTTAAATGAGTCACCAGTAAAGGCAGAAAGCTTTTTTGGTACAGATTTTGACATTCCTATTTTCTGGTTTGAAACATGGCCAAAGGATGAACATGGATGATTTTCCTTTGGTAAGCACAGGGCTTTAATGACACATCCCACCTTGTGATTAACAGTAATATCTTGGTTTCTTGGTTCTTCTCACACGAAGACCAAACAGTGTTAGAAATTGTGTATATTTACCATATCCTTCTGCTTTTAGCATTTTTCAAATACTGCCCAAAATGGAAGTTCAGACTTGCACTGTGATTGGCACCTGTACAATCACTGTGGGAGACAAAGGATTAAGAAATGTAAGTGAATACTGACTGACACTTGTTTGCCCTGTGTGAAAATAAAGAGGCTCAGGCCAGGGCAGTTATGTGCTATAGCATCAGTAGAGATGGACTGGCTGCCTGTGTAACTTAAACAAAAATGGGGAGAGAGAGGTGGTCTATGCTGTTAATTTGTACTGAAAGATTTAGAAGCAAATAAAGCTCTATTAATCTTTTCTAGCTTGTATGTACAGATGTTTTACTTTTTGTAACACTATTTCAAGTTAAACCCAGATGGTGTAAATCAAGCTGTAATGCTCATTAAATATATTTTTTTTAAAAAAGCATTTATTCCATCCCTTCAGCATTCCAAGCAGTTCAGCAGGACAGAGCACCCGCTCTGAGCAAGGATTGCACATGGCATAACTGACTCTGGCAAGGTGACACAGTTCCAGCAGTGGCTCTGTGCAAATGGCTCCTCCAGCCAAGGCTGAGACTTCCAGACCAGGAGTCACTGGTGTGTGTAAAATGCACCCAATTTGTAAGCTGACAACAGCCACAAGGACTGGACCATCTGGGTACATCTTTTTAGAACCAAAAACACGTTTTTCCTCTCAACAGTTACAAGGCATTTTGGGAACCAAAATACAAATTTTAAAGTATTAACCATTTTTCTTCTTTATTTTCTCCTTTTGTAAATTGTACCTTCACCAAGAATTCCTCATGTTTATAAAACTGCCTATACAACTTTTCCATGGATTACACTGTTTACAGTGACCATTAAATTCTACACAGACCACTATGTAAATTACCAATTAAGCCTGAGCACACATCCACCTTGTTTTTCCAATCCCACCATTACTTTTGCATTTACTCCTGTTTATCTGCTGTCTTGCAATGCCTTGGCCTTACAACCATATTAACTTGCTCCTGTAGTCCTTTCTATAAGCAAATTGTTTAAAAGAAATACCTATGTTTTTAGGCAATAAAATGTGAAAGAGCAAAACCCCAAACATGCAGTCCAATGTAAATCATGATGGAACACTGATAATAAATGAATCTTATTCATGCCAGATAAAGCAACAAATCCTAATTTAACACACCAAATAATTTATCCTTAGCTAGAAAGACACTCAGACATTCAAAGAGCCGTCTTTGTACATATGGAGAAGCTGCCAAATCTCTATACTTGAATGATCTCATAGACTCTGGAAAAAAAAAAAAAAAAGAAAAACAAAACATTTTACCATACTAGCTGAATACACAAGGACAGAAAAGGACCAAAGTGAAAGCGTTATAGTGGTCTGGGTCCTAGTACAGATCTGTAGACGAGTGTGGGGAAAAATTACAACCACAAAGACAAAGAGAAAAAACAGAGCTAAGCAAAACCTTCTTTTAAGTTTTCTGGCCTGTTATGGTACTATCTATGAAGCAACGAGGAATAACCATTCCTAAATATTTATTTCTGTTGCTCTCTCCCCAACTCACATCAAGCTTAACTCACACTTCTTTCTGAAACAAGGCAAAGAGGGACTATTTACAAGAGCCTGCAGCGACAGGACAAGGGAGAATGGCTTCACACTGACAGAGTTTAGATGGGATATTGGGAAGAAATTCTGCCCTGTGAGGGTGGGGACACCCTGGCACAGGCTGCCCAGAGAACCTGTGGCTTCCCCATCCTTGGAAATGTTAGATGGGGCTTGGAGCAACATGGTCTATGGAAAGTGTCTCTGCCCATGGCAGGGGGTTGGAAGGAGATGAGCTCTAAGGTCCCTTCCAGCACAAACCATTCTGGGATTCTGTGAAAAGGTCTGCGGCAAATGATGACCACTGCTAGAGAAGTTAATGCGTAAAGGCAGTAAAGTTATCCTCTGAATCATTGGGAAAAGGTGATCAATTTTCAGCTACAATGCCTTTTCCTTTTGGTGTGAGGATTGCTGACTTAGAAGGGTAAAGAGAGCAGGGGATAACACAGATACAAGCAAACAAGAGGACAAGAGGTCCACATCTATTATTGGACCATGTGCTGCTACCTAGGACAAATATCTGTGTGCAGCCCAGTTGGCTTGGGCTGAGGACTGAGCATATATAGTTACTGAGCTCAGCTTGGTTCCCAGCTGTGTACACTGGGCCTGATCCTCCACTTGGGTGAATTTCCAGCTCAATTAGGCTGTGGAGGATGACAATTTTACCAGCTAGAGACTGGCTGCATTTGGTGTTTCCAGAAACACTGCGGTGCCTTTTATTGGGCAGCTTTACATGTAAAACCAACTCCGAGAGATCACACGAGGTACACCTTACCCTGCTCACGTGAGACACAGGCAAGCGAAAATCTCAGGTTTAACCAGCAACTGATCACTTTGGATTTCAGCTTTGTCAGTTCTTAGGTCAGAATAGGCTGAAATTCGAAATGTGCCACATACTCAAACTCCCAGCTCACAAGAGAGACTTATACAGTCCACTACAGAACTGAGAATGTGAATTTTCTTGAAGCTTTACATCTTGTTATCTACCTGTAACTCTTTATCTCCCTATACTGCTCTTCATAAACGAGGAGAGCCACCTCAGATGGGAGAACCAACCCTGTCTCAGCATCTTTCACCCCACCTCAGCCTCTCCAGGCTGCTCCAACATTCCACAACATTCCTCTCACAAGTGGGATGGCACTGGCAGTGCCTGTTTGGTGTGTCTGAGCGTGCAGGGCACAAGCCCAGCTCTGTGTGTGTGTAGGAAGGAGCAGCCCAGCCCAGCCCCACCGCACACCTGCACGGACTCCACACTCAGCCCACAGCTCTGGAATCTCTCTCCCCAGTCCTCTCTGCATAAATCAAGCAGCAGGGAGGCTCAGAAACATGACTAATACGTTGGCTAGAATATCTCCTGCTGTAAAGACACAGGAGGAAGGGGGATACTAAACTAACCTTGCCTTGGATGGAAAAGCAGCTGGAATTTAATGTTCTTGGAAGCCAGCCCTGGCTGCTCAGACATGGATCTGCCAGGGAAGTCCCCAGTGGAGGCATCGCTCATTCTCCAAAACTAAAATGTCAAGAGAAAGCCCTGGAAATCATTAAGCACTCTGTTCAACATTTCTTGAACAATCTCAGGCAGAGAAGGAAAAAAAAAAAAAAAAGAAAAAAAGTCTCTTGACCAGACAAATTCTCAGTGTTAATATAAAACAGAGGGGGGATCACCAGAAATCTGAAGTGGAATTTTGCTTAATTGTGTCAATCTGAAGTGATTACAACATCAAACCTGCATCCAAAAAGACAAGAAGGAAGAGAGCAGGAAGAAAGCTAGGAAAAGATAATGAAACACAAGTGTTTGGCCTGAGCTTTCAGGGTCTTCACTATCACAGCCCACCCTGAGCAAACTGTCCTGCCCCACCTACACCCCCACACATGGCAAAGTGTGCTTGGTCACCAGGAACTCCCAGTGGGACAGAACTGGTGCTCAGACAGAAGGCAAAAAGAAAACCTTCCCTGGAGAAGAGCTAGCAGATCCCACAGAAGCTGTGCCTCACTGGCACAAGCCCCACTTGGAAGTACGTCACTACTTTTTCCTAGGGTTCAAATTAAAAAGAAAGGAGCTAATTTTGCCATCTGCCACAGAAGCAGAGCTCTAGAAAAAGTGTGGGTGAGTTTTAATCCTACCTCAATTTAGACACACACCCCAAGTGGCTTTTATGAAAATACATTTCTGGAGCTTGTTCTTTCCAGCCCTTCCAGGGTCAGGGAAGATTTTCTCACAGATGTCCTGCTTCTCCAAACACTTTGCTAGCGAGGTGCTTCCTAAATCAGTGACACAGAGTCAGGGTGGAAATACACACCACAGGCACCACCACCTTCCACTAGAAACACAAATGATTGAGTCATGCCCACTGAAATAACTAAAAACCCACTGGTCATTTTTGTAAGAAGAGAAGCAAACTTGGTAAGCAGCAGGTTAAACTGGATAGGGGTTTTTGTTCGATGTTGTCCTAAGAAAATAAGGTTCTGTATTTTATGAGTTGGGTAAATGGGTTGCTTATTGTTGGCTGATCCAATAGGTGCCAGAAACTATTTCTCTTTCTCTGTATGATCCAGAATGCATTTGGCAATCTCTTTTGGATAAAAGCTGTATCAAGGAAAAATAAAAATCATCATGTACTTAAGTATCAGACTCTCAGGAGTCTGAGAGTGCTAACTAAGAGCTCCACATTAGCTGAACTTCATTTTTTTTTCCCATTTAGGATCAGTAACATTTCTTACAATGCTGGAAAACACAGGTAACAATGGTCCTACTGAGGACTGCTGCAGGCTGATGAAGCCGTTAATTCTCGTGGCAACAGAAAAAATCGACTTTTTTCTGTTCCCTGGATGCCTGGACAGGTTCTGCCTAAAAAGCTGCTACGGAGCAGACAGAAGGGGCAGGTTTTGAAGCAGGCTGGAAGACAACGACCAGAAGGATCCCCAAAAGCAGCCCTGAGGGAAGCCTAGCATAGCTGGGCCACTTCCTTGAGGGCTGGGGAAGGAAAGAGAGAAGCACAAGTCTGAGGTACTACTGAGGATTTCCCAAATTTGTTTACGCACATCTATTACTGGACACATTTCAGCAGAAAAGATAGATATTGCTTTAAAAAACACACAACAAAATGAGAAACAGCCTTTGTGCATTGGGATGAGACACCTCTTCCTAAACCAGGCTTCCAAGCAGAAACTAACCACATTTATTCCAGTATCTAGCAGCATACATTGTATTGAAGTTGACAGAAATAAAGAAGTTTTATCCTCCCACAAGTTATATGTATACCAGTCGGTATAGCAATTTTCATCTCAAGCAGAAGCAGATTACCAGGACAAACATATTCACAGGGATTTCCTGTCAAAAATCACTCTAATACAAACATATTTTAGTGGCAGGAGGGAAAAAAGCTCACTAGTCACACCAGCAAAATACTATTTCCATTTAAAATGAAGAGCGCGGCAGCTCCAGTTTAATGGAAATTAAAGTGTGTTGGCACTGTCAACTAACTGTAAACCACTTGAAAGCTTTAATTTTTAATTTAAAAACACAGGAACAGGACCTACTGTCAATACTTTTACAGATCCAATCCCACTTTCCATGTGTACTAATGGAACCCTTAAAGTTCTTGATTCACACGACTTCAATTTGGGTTACCACAAGAAATGTGTTATGACTTCAAATCTTCAGCCTGATCCTTTAGGGAAGATTAAAAGAGCATTTTTTTGTAGCTTGCAACTAATTATACAAAGTTAATAATAACAAAATATCTGTTTTCCATTGATTACGGAATTATGACCCATTGTTCTGATTAACCTTTAATACCAACAAAGGAACCAGAGTCTAGCTTTGGAGAAACTGTATCTGTTAAAGTTTATTTTCTGTGTAACTGAGACCCCCATGATTTAAATTAGGATAAACAAAGGCTCAGAAGTATTTGAAACCTCAGATTCTTTAATGTTCAGATACCATAACATGAATTCTCATCTTGCAAACTCAAATTTTGATAGAAGGTATAACCAAAGGAAGCTCTGGGCTACCCTCAGTAAGTGTCAGGTTTCAGAGTTGCACTACTTTGGTTGGCCCCGCAGTACAACTGCACTCAGTATTTTGTACTAATACATTATTTTAAAAAGAACTTTTAGAAGATTGGTTTTGCTTCAGTATTTAACAGTCTGAGACTGTTCATAAGAGACCACAACCCAGACAAGCCTTCTCACATTGCCAAGCTGTGCCTCGTGGCATTGCAGACATCTCACTAATAGTGGCACTTCTTTCATGACCTGATTAAGCACCACAAAAACCCCCACACTTCTGGGTTTGCTCCCCACTGCTCCTTTGAGGAGCTGGAACAGAAGCTTGCCCTCCTTGATGGTGTGAAACCTATCTTTTATCTTCAGCCAGATTATACACATTTGCTCATGTGACAATAGTCTCTTACTTAGATGTTTCTTTTCCATTTCTTGTGTTCCAGGATATGCGTAAAGAGCAGCTTCAAGTTTCACAATGTGGGAATCATAGATTTTTGAAATATTAAAGTGACTTAGTAAGTAGATTTAAAACAGTAACATAACCTTAAAATATGAAGTGTTGTGTGCCTAAATTGCTCTTTTAAAGAACCATGAGAAATTAAAATTCATCTAGTTACCAACATTCAAAACTGCATTGACTTAATCCAATTTGTTATTTCCTTGCCAGCAGCGTATTTTTACTTTAATCTTACTGTCTATTACATTTTGATTGCATATCCTTGACACTGAAGGAACAAATGCTGGGTTGATATTATCAGAATATTCAATGCCATTATCTAACTAGAAGTGACAGGCAGAATAATATATTAAAGAACTCTTGCTTAACTAAAGGACTGGATGAGCTCAAGGTGAACCAGTCTGATGCATCCCAAAAGTCTCCTCTGAAAGTTTTTGCTACATGGATGGCAAGAGGGAAAAAACCCCCTGTATTTGCTCATTTATATTCAGCACTAAAAAAAGCAGCTCTTCAAAGATCAAATGGCAACACAAAGCACTGAGTTAGAGAAAATACTAAATGCATAATAAATCCTTGCAGGATTTGTGACCTCCTTTTACTCTTGAAAAGGATCAGAATATGGGGGTGAATTGAGAGTTTTGCATACTTTCCCTTTTAAACTTGGATCTAGTAAATAATTTTTCCTTACTGTTTTACTTGAATAAACTGTTTTATTCATATTTTCCCTGGCCACTTTTATGCAGACAGAATGGCAAAAGGAACACAGGGCTACCCCTTCTGAGACTGGCAGGAGACTGAGCAGGAGCAGTGGGCTCAGTCATCCAAATGCATCATTAACCTTGGGAGCATTGCTGATGAGCTATTGGAAACCTTTCAGCTCAGTGAGCTTTGTCTAGAAACTTGCTTTCATTTTTGATATTTTAAGCTTCTTTGAGTGCAAGAGATGGTTCTGTCTGCACAGAGCCCCACAAAATCCCCAAGGTTCACATCCACAGACACCCATCTACAGCCCTGGCACTACCAGGATTTAAATGATTTACCTTGCCCTGAATTTTTCTTGGGCTGACTGAGACACACAGCAAGGTCACTGATGGGCTCTACCTCCACACATCATCACTGTCAAAAAGTGATTTAAATCAGGGTAGCTGATAGATTTTGGCTAGAAACACCAGAGCAGACGTGCTCTGACAAGTTCTTCCCTGATTATTTTATGCATTTATGACCCATTGGAAAGTGCACTGGATATCATTCTCCTGCCTGGCACTATTAGTGCTGCACACGGAACACAACATTTACCACTTCTCTGCTGTGCCTCAGTTTGTCCATCTGTAGCACAAGGACAGGATGATACCAGTTCCCTCTCTGAAGGCACTCAGACTGATGGATGAATCCCCTGGGAAGAGCAAACATACAAACTGCTTGCTGATATTCTGAACTGGGCAGGAAGGCATCACCACATTCTTGAGGAACAGCTTCCCCTGGAATTTCATAGCCAACAAGGTACTGAATTTTTCAGCTCTCATTTGGAGAAATATGACTGGAAGAAGAGCATCACAACAAAGGATTTAAGCAAGATGTTTAGTAAATATTCATTAGATACCAGAGTAGCAAGCATGATATATCAGTGTATAATGGCTAGGAGACAGACAACCAAAATGGCCATCTATCCTGAAACAGTTTCCTCATTCCAACTAAGGTCTCTGAAGGAACCTCATAAATGTCTTTCAGAACCTGAAGTGAGCCCACAAGAGAAATGGAGAGAGACTATTTACAAGGGTGTGGAGTGCCAGGATAAGGGAGAATGGCTTCAAAGTGGTAAAGGGGCAGGGTTAGATGGAATGTTGGGAGGAAATTCTTCCCTTTGAGGGTGGTGAGGCCCTGGCACAGGTTGCCCAGAGAAGCTGTGGCTGCCCCTGTATCTCTGAAGAGTTCAAGGCCAAGTTGGACAGGGCTTGGAGCAGCCTGGGACAGTAGAAGGTGTCCCTGCCCATGGCGGGGGGTGGAATGAGATGACCTTTAAGATACCTTCTAATCCAAACCATTCTGGGATTCTATGAAATTAAATGCAAAGTTGTGTGCAGGAACCCTATGTGTCAACATTACATGAACTATTTTAACTCCTAAAAGTAATAATACACAGATGTCTCTGACAAGATGTGAGCCAAGATTTAACACGAAGTCTGGGGTATATTTCACACTGGCTCTGTGTTGCTGTGTTCATACCACATTCATTCTACCCTTTATCATTTTACAGCTTCTTTTCAAAGAAACCAAAAGATTAGCAGAAACATTTTCACTATTAAGCCATTATCCTATTAAATGAAATGGAGAAAATGAAACTGTAAAGCTTTCAATACAGAGAAGTCATCAGGAGTCAGAACTTCCTTACCTGGCTATAAGTTCACTCATGGTACGTTTAATCTTTCCTCTGAAGCCTCAGATAACAGGTGTCAGAGACAAGGAATTAGAACAAAAGCAGCACTGGTGTAACATCATTGAATTTAATAATGATGAGGACCTGATTACTGAGGTGAGAGTGATTCAGGCTTGGTAACTCCTAAACACATTATTGTGGGTATGCAATTCTAATCAGAAATTCGTAAAATGCTTGCCAACACCAAATATCCCCAAACTACAAGATTATAATACATCATAATTACCCCGTTTTGACTGTCTTGCTTTGAATAAGTCTTAGATTCATGTTTATCCTCATTTAAAAGAATCCTGCTGTTCCAGCACCAAGAACTCAGGGTTTGCATTTGCTTTTCCCACTTCTACCATGACACATTACCAAGCTACTCACACCACCATCAGTTTGTCTCTGAGCCACTGCTCAGGGTGGGGGGCTGCTCCTGTATGAGGGAATGGCTCCCTCTTCTCACGAGCTGTTTCACTATTCCAGTCACTCTAGAACATTCTAGCACATCTGCAGAGTCAGGTAGTGAGAAACACAGGCCACAGTTTACCCCTGGCTGTCTCGTGCCATCTCCAACAACCAATGCTTTGGTTAAATGTTTAGCTGCTGTATTATTTGGCTTTAGAACAATTCAGCTCCTTATCCCTTTTCCACAATGAAAATGACCCATTTTCCTACCTGAAAAGAAAATGAAAGATAGATTAGCACTTTGCTGCTGGCTGTGTTCTTTTATGAGGTTTCTCTTTAGCTTAATAAATGGCTTGGACTTACTTTGTGTTTTGATAACATAAGCCCCACACTTTTTTAACCTGAAAAAAATATGCTTTTATTTTGCCCTTTGCAGATCTCCTTTGAGCAGGCCCTTTCCAATGTTTTAGAATTAAAACAGCATCATCTTATACACTGGAATTATTCATCAGGTGCTTGACATGCTCTATCACACTATACACATCATAGAAAAAACACTTTTCTTACACAGCAATATAAAGACAAACAGTAAAGGCAAGTTTTGCACAGCAGCAACTAACAGTCTCTTGTGCCAGCTCAGGGAGACACGCAGAAGGTTTTCTTTTGGATCCGCACTTTGTCCTTAAGTAACAAGCTGAACTAAAAATGAAGAAAACTGAACAAGGCAAAGATAAGTATTACCAATATAAGTATGTCTATATTACCCAATATTAATGCTCAATTAAAGGAAAAAACTAATAAAACTAAGAAAAATATTACTCAAGTTAGAAGCACGGATTCAATCTTCTGTATTCAATTTATTTGTTGATATAAAAACCATAACTCTGCTCTGTTCTGTCAAAGCATGTAGGTTATGCCAAAACAGTATCAACTGTTTACATCTGGCCACCTTCTGCTCACATTTTTGTTACCTAACATTCTCACTTACAAAAACTAGTATTAAAAAAAGGGGGGAAAGATCATCCTCTTTCAGCTGGGTTATTTCATACATCTGTGGTCTGGTTTCTGTGTTTTTCCCACAGATGTGAATCCCTTCCCCGCACTGTGGTTTCTTCCCATGCAAAAGGAAAAAAAAGGCAATCTAAAGAAGAAATTACAAAACCAAGGCAATTTCAATTCTTTCAAATCTTACAGTTTCAAAAGAACATTCATTTGGTGTACTCAGCATATACACCTGGGGAAAGAGAGCAGAAGTATATTTGGAATGAAAATCATTCCAGTTGGGAAGTAAGGAAGGGATCGATCAGGTGCCTTTCCTCCACCTCTCTTCTCACTCTGTGGATTTGGAAGCCATCTCCTGTAAACAGCAGCCCGAGAGACAAGAACATAAGGAAAGGGGAAAAAGGAGTCCTTGACTTGGAAAAAAGATAAAACTAAAAAATACGCTGCAGAACTCTCAGTACAGCCACTTCTATCAGGATTTGCAGAGATGCTACAGCCTTGCAATATCTAAAGGCAAGAAAGAACCTGACTGACAGAAGCCGAAGATGAACGATGGAGCTTACAGAGCCAGACCTGGAATCTTTGCTGTGGGCAGAGATGCAGTTCAAGTAGGGGAGAGAAAGTATTTTCCAAGAAGGATCCCAACCAAGAATCTCTCTGCTGTGGAGTCAGCTTTTGAGTTAATAAAGCAGCTTATTTGAAAATATTTGCCATGAAAAGAGCTTTCAAAAGGAAAAAAAAGTCACCAGCTCATTAATTTTGTGTTTCTTTTCACACTCTTGAGCACAAAGTATTTCTCAAACTCAGTAATTTGAAAATAAGAAAAAGGAGGGGGTTACAAAAATCTACTTTATTCCTTCTCTCTTTGCAAATACATTTGAAATGAATTAAGGAGAAGAGGCGAAGGAGCCCAAGGCTTACACTCCAAAAAGCATTTCACAGCCTGACCCCACAGCATTTCCCCCATGGCTGTATGATCAGTAAGGCTTCACAGCATTACAAAGGCACAGAGAGTAGGGAAGCAACGCCAAACAAAGAGCTGAGGAAATACAAGGCTTTGCATGCTATTCATTCCTTCTTCATTGTCAGTTTATCTTCCATATAGTTGCTCCTTAAGAGCCAATCTGCCTGATGACTGCTTTCAGTGAGTTTAAATTTACCACAGCTTTAAGTATAGAGACAACAGAAAAAAAAAATCTGATAAACTATCACAGAGAGAAAAACCACATCATTTAACAGAACAATCTCTGAGACCAGACATATATCTCTTCAATGAACTGTATTTCCCTGCTAGTCTTCAGATTTCTTTTGCACCAGCAGACAATGGTATCTTTACATGCTTCATTTCAGAGGCTCATTGAAAAATGCCATTAATCCCAGCTGATCTCAGTACCATTCCAAAAGATGGTCAAATTCAATGCTGCAAAACCTAGCTGGAGTTCGGATGCAGTTTTTTAAGTGAGAAATTAAAACTTCAGACGCAGGCCATCTTTTAAATCATTTATTTCAGTAGGAAAGATTTTTGAAACCTGTTCTTAAATTAATTTAAACTAACTTATACAAACACACAATTTTCACACACACACACAGAATAAAGTATTAAAAAAGGTGAAGGAAAAGGCTCGAGGACAGCCAAACTGCACATCACTCAGCGAGATCATAGTGCAATCCCTCCATCCCTGGAACCCCTCACGCCAGCAGGGAACATTAAAAATGGCTTGTGTTTACTGCATGACACCTTGATCCCCCTTCCAGTGATGGTTGGTCCTTACAGGATTATTATAAAACACATCTATGTTTTCTGGTGCTTTTCCCACTGCAGTACAGTAGTTTTTGAATGCAGTTTTTTTCCTGCACACAAGGAGCCAGGAGTGCCGGTAAACCAGGCATCCCAGAACTCTTTATTTCAACATTTAATGGATTTATACTGCTTGTCTGCTTTGCAGTTTCAGCTGTGAACAGCTTTGGAATGGTAAGAAATTACTTCAGCAAATACACATGAAGGCCAGAACCCACCCGAATAAAGAGAAATAATAAAAATCAAACACACCAAGGAAACAGAGTATTTACGGTGGTTTTAGTCGCGCAAGAGCAGGCTACCAGCCAGAACTGTGCCATGATCTGCAGGAACTTGCATTTCATTACATTTTATACACCTTCTTTTCTTTAGCAACTTAGGAACTTGGAGAAAACTTGTCAGCTCAGTTCTGCAACAACCAGAGCTACACCAAGTAATTTGTATTTTCTCCTTTGGCCTCTCTGCTCTCTTTGAATGTTTTTAGAAAGTGTAAGATTAATTTTCAAATTATCCTTCCAACATCTGAATTTATAAAAAGACTATACTAAAACTGCTGTGTTTTTGTAAGGATGTATTCCAGGAAAACAAATACTTACTTGCTTAAGAACAACACATTCTTTCTTTCATTTCCCCTTCCAAAGCTTCTGAAGCCTTTGCTGCTAAAACAGTCTCTAGCAGTTGTTTCAGTGAAGGACAGTGCTCCCTACACAGTGTTTGCACTAGAAATACAATATCCAAAACTGAGCTGTTGGGATATTAAGACTAAGATTTATCCAAGCCTCCTCTTTCCCCAGTCAGTTTTTTTCCTGTGGTGTTTATTTTACATTAACAAAAAGCTTGCAAGATAAATCGTCTCCTAAGAAGGCTCCTCAGTGTTTACACCAAAGTGGGACAGACAAAAGCAAGCTCCTTTCTAATAATGTGAGCCCTTGAGCTCATGTGGTCTATCTAGATCATGACTTGGACTATGCTCTTCAATTCCCCCCCCACTAAATCTACTCAAGAGACCTACCAAAACAAAAATAAGTTAATTTTTAAGAAGTCTGAGCTACTTCTGATAAAAGCTGAACAAGCCGAAGCTACCAGAAACCTCTGCATTTTTCTTAAAAAGAGGCTATTCAAATACAGAAATAATACTAAAGCAACTCAAGCCACAGCTATTTTACACTGACCAAAACAAGTGACTGCTGCAGAAATGCAATGGCTGTCAGGAATGTCACCCCTTGGAACATTGAGGACACAGCCTGCAAGTCTGCCCAAGTGGGACTCACCACTGAAATAAAGGAATTGGTCTTCAAGTTAATAATAAGGCACTGACAAAAGTCCTCCTCAAATCCAAACACTCACCCTCTTCATGCACTACAAATTAGAATGATGGTTTTTAAAAGAAGAGATAACCCCTAGCAAAGAATTCCATGTCCACTCATACAGATCCTTTTGATGCAACTTTTCCAAGCCAAACCACCTTATGCACAAGCTGCTTCCAGAGAAAAATTAAAGAACAAGCTAATATTAAAGAATAATAGCAAAACTTTGATAGCTGTCTCCTTGTAGGAAGAACAGACAATTCATTGACGTGATTTAGTACCAGTCTTGGGGTCTTGGTGCTGCAACAGGCAGCACTTAGAGCTGGCCATGAATAAGGTTGGAACAACTAGTGCTGGTGAGTTAGAATACCAAAAAGTTAAAAAGGACAAGAAACGAAGAAAAAGGCCACTGACAGAGCCAGAAGAAAAAGCATCCCAAATTTTACCTTGAATTGGACAAGATTTGTTATGGTTAATCAAAACCATAAGATCAACTTGCCTTTTGTCTACTTCTCATGTGCCTCAGCAGCACAAAACCCTGCAACTGCTTCTGCTGGGAGAGAGAAGATTTGCTGTCACCATGTTCTATGTCTGATACTAATAGAGGACGACTAGTGTTGAAAACAGAAATGCAAATACAACAGGCTGATGTTGCAAGAAACATTAAATTAGATGAATTTACTTCTAGTGAGGAGTAGATAACTAATAAAACCCTGCTGTGATTTTTTATGCTTCCTTTTGCATCCAATACGTTTTCCAATGCGCATTCTTCTCTAAACATGATTTTAAAGCTGGGTGCTAAAGCTCATTCATTAAGTATTTATGTGATTTCATTTAGCATTTGTAGTTTTAATGCCTATAATGTGCACCTAAATACTTAATGAATCATAATAGCTTGAGCAATACTCCTCTGGCATGAAACAGATATTTGAAAATGAATAAGTGTCTGGGATGAGCTATGTTTATTCAAACTACCAGAATTTTTAAAAACCGAAAGTTATAAAAATTATTTGCTTTTGAAGGACACTGGAATAGAAGTCAGGTTTGAAAAACCTAGCCAAAAGTAGCAGAGATTAATTAGATAAAAGCTAGCATTAAGCAGCCAAATGCAGCCAAAACAAGGAATTGCAAAGGGCATCTTTAGTTTCAAAATCAAAACATTAAGGGATAAAGTGAAAAATATTAGCTGAAGTGGTTCAGCAGCTATTAACAAGATAAATAATTGGAGCAACACATGAAAAATGAAAATCAAAGAGAAACTGCCAACTGTCTGAAGCAGTCTGGATGACAGTCTTACCTGAATACCATAAGCTCGCTGCTCTCCTTGTTTTCTCAGCAATAGTTTCAGTTATTTAATTATTAAACTTCTTTTTTTTCTTTTTTTTTAAAAAGAGCATTAGTACAGTCTTTACAGTGTGTCATTTGATTGTCTGAGACCTTCCACGAAGCAGCTTTCCCTAAGGGAACAAACCCAGCACCTCTTTCTGAGCACCATTTATCTCAAGCTCTAGAAAAGTTAGTGTTTGTGTGTTGCGCTGTAGGAGTACGCGGCCATAAACAATGGGAAAGTATTGAACTACTCACTGTAACACGTGCCAAAAATACTTCCTGTGTTGTCATTACTCACTCTAGTTATTCTGGCTACACACTTTAAGAAACTCCTCCCACGATATTTAATCTCTCCCACAAAAACCCAGCAGATCTGAGGGCAGAAAATAAGGAAGAGTAGGAGGCCTAAGGAGAATGAAAGCTCGTAACAGCAACAATTTATTAAAGAATGATTTGTGAATTTTTTCCCCACCATCCTCCTACTATAAAAAACCTAATTCAAAACAGCTGGAGAAATGCAAAAATCCAGTAATAAATGACACATCCTGACCTGGCTCTGTCCTTAGCAAAGCTGTGGGCTGTCAGGCTGTGGCTCCCAGTTGCATGTTTCCTTTCACTAACAAAAGAACAGATACAGTTATGCTACAATGAACCTAGAATAGCTTATTTAAAAATTCAAAATCCACAGGCTATTATCCACAATGCTTTAAAAAAGGGCACAAATTGTTAAAAAACCCAAACAAACACTTAGTCACTGAAGAAGAAACACACATTAAGTAAGTTTAAAACAGAAAAAAACCAAACTCAAGTTGTGCAAATTCTACTAAGTAACACTGCTGGCTGTGAGGATGTTGTTTTTACTATACACCCAAGGAGGGTAAACTTGGGAGATGTGTGAATTGCAGAGAGATTCAGCACAAGCAACCCCTTCCCAAAATTCATTACTTCAGAACAGGCTATTCATTCCCCATATAAAAAAAAAGCAACAAAAGAACTGCAAGGGGAGCCAAATTCTCATAGTCCTTGTGGTGTAATTCCAACAGAATTATCCTTCTACTGTTTGTCTTTCTACCAAGAGCCAATTCAGAACAATTCTTGGAAACATAAACCACCCTATTACCCTTTACATCACCAAGTGGTTGGGGTCTTTGTGTTTTGTTTTGTTTACTGTGAGACTGGATTATCCTTCTTTTTGCCTGCCAGAAATCAAAAATTAATAATTTCCATTACGCGATTAATTTGACTCTGGAAAAAACCCCCCTCAAACGTGAATTTATAGGCTTCTACTCAGATGCAATAAACAAACTATACATTTTCAAAATAACAACTACTAGTAGAAACCTTTATTAGATAGTCAGAGAACTCTGAAACAGACTGGTAGGTAGCTTGTTTCTGTTTAAAAAGGAGAATTCATGGTGGAATCTGCAAGCATATTTACGGTCACTAAACCACAACGTCAATGGAACAGCTACTACTTTTTCAAAGACTTCAAAGTTCCAATATCAGAGCCATATTTTGGACAATGTTTCCTTGCGTTACAAAGATCATATCTTTGAAGATTAAAGAAAGACCAATCATCCAGGAAACTAGGTGACGTCAAGGAAACCCCAATAAAGCAAGAATCAAAGTCTTAAGCATCAAACACACACATAAAGCACAGCTCCCTTTTTACAACTATTATGTTTTTCTCTGTGAGTAATTTCAGTGACCAAGAATGATTTCTGTCAAGGATGGAATTTTGATGGCCCCACACCTTTTCTCTCCTTAGGTTATCCTACCTTCTAATAAATTAGTTAATTGCCTGAAGATCAAAAGAGCTTCTGTACGTAAGGCCTGCTTTAGGCCATGTTATCAACACCACACAACATCAACTACTTTGACCAAGACAGATACTAAAATCAATTATTGCCAGATGAGAACATGAAAGCTTGAAATTGTGCCTCTATCTTTTTAAAATGTCCATCTGAAGTGATATCATGAAACACCACACACTAAAAGTGGTCCCTAACTGATAATTAGCAGATACCCAAAGTCAAACATCTCAGTGAGCTGTACCCAGGTGTTGGTGTTTTGTCATTCAACTTTCCTGTGTAGGAGAGTCACAGGCATAGAAACAAATGGGACGAAAACACTCAGTTCTGACCCAACAGTGCTTTCAGTTTTGTCTCATACACACCCCCCCAACTGCCCAAAACAAGTGTTTTTAACCAGGAATTAGGTCAAAACATACCAAAACAATTTTTGGCTCAGCCTCTGTGCCAGTGTGGGAGTCTGGCTCCCACACAGGACCAAGGTTTGCAGGCTCAGTGCCGCTCTGAACTTGCAGTTGTGTTACATTTCTTTTACTTGTAGGTCTGAGAGAAATAACACTGCTCCAGGCTACATGTGCCTGGGACAAGCTCCCCTCCAGGATTCCTGGTATGCCCTAAACAACATCTCCAGAACATGTAGTACCTCTCACCTGGTTCATACACAGCTTTTGATACGACTCTTAAATACCAGTTTACCTGTTTCCTTAAGAATGCCTAAAAAGGTGAATTATTTTCAAAATTAGTATAAAGTTAAAAGAAACTCAAAACTAGCTACAATCTATTTAACTCAAGCACAGCACCGCCAGAAGTTTCACACACACTATTTGATGTTTCATGTTGTTTTTCCTTTCACTCTTTAAGGCAGTGGTTTCCACAGGTCAGTTCTGAGAACGTAATGAAGCATGGTCCATGGCAATTCATGTTGCAACTCCATTTTTAATTTGGGGGACTCCACTCCCCAACCATTAGTGGTTTTGTTCAGGGCTCCAGAGTTCAGAGATCGAGTTGACAGGTTCTGTTCTGGCACAGAATACAGCTGGCACGTTTTTCATCAGGACCTTGTTCTCGATTATGAGATGGTTCAAATTGTCCTTTTGTGTTGTTTTGAATTTGCCTGTTATTCAAAGGTCATCAAGTTGGCAGGAACCTGAAAACAGAAATATAAATGATAGAAGAATTTACTTCAGGTAGTAGCTACCTGCATTCAACTATTTCACAGACTAGACACCTTGCTGAAGTGCACATCATTCTGTCTTCAAAAAAAGGGGAGAAGGAATGCAACTATCATCTAACAGTAAAAATATACTTAGAGCTGTAGAAACCCCAGGTATAATAAAAATATTAAACTGCTGTGAGGTTTATAATTTTCTTATATGGCTGTAGAACTTCCTAATTGTGATGACATTTAAGATTTAAATTGTCAGCAAAACAACTTAAACATGATGAACATGGACAACCTTAACATGTCCAGCTCTGCTAGTCAAGGAGAACCCTCTCATCTGAGCCCCAGCTAGGAAATTCTTGGCACACAGATCAGTGATTGATGTAGTCTTTTTAAGACAGATTTTTAAAAATGAGGCATAAATACTTGTTTTCCTATAGCAAACCTGAATGCCTGTTGCAGATATCACTGCCTTTCATGAATATTAAAGCTAATGTTTGCAATACATTAGTTTATATCCCCATTGTCTCTCCATCAGGAATCTGTCTGACAGCAACATCTCTCGTTTAGTCAGATTATTAAAGAGCCACCACATTCCTGGTGACTGTCAATAAATAGTCAGTTTGGTCAGATATGAATCAAGCATCTCTTACTTTGCATTTATCATTTACCTGTAGAAGACAGGTAGAATGCTCAACTGGGCTACAGCTGCACCATTAAAATCACAAATGGTATCTATTCAAATAGTTCTTACTGTTATTCAGCTATTAAACAGACTAGGTGTCTATATTCCATTGAAAACACATTTAAACATCCAATTCTTCTAAGGCAGTTACACTGTCAACAGTAATAAACAGTATTGCCAACCCTTACTGAACCAGAGCTGTTTTCAGAGGACAGTTTTTCACCACTTACTTGCAAACTCTTTGCCACTATTTGCTACTATTCCCACTTTCTTCAGCCAGGACCACAATTTCTCTCCTTTACACTGTCTCAAATAGCTCCACAGGAGCTTCTGCAACCCTCCTTACTTCTTAAGATCTCTCTCAGAGGCTGAATTGAACAAGAAAGCACAGAAGGATCTGGAAAAGCCTTTTTGTTTCCCCTTGAAATTCAGTAGGATTTCTGCTCTGGGAACTCCATAAACAAATGTGTGAAGAGAAGGAAAAGTTCAGGAAGACAAAGTAACTTAAAAAGGACTTTGCTGATGAAAAAGGTCAGTAAGAATTTATACGAGAACAGCATTTAATAGGGGTTGGAGCAGTCTTATCTTCCTTTTTGATCCATGGAAAATGTTACTTTTGCTTTCAAAGACTGGAAAATCTACCAAGGGCTAAACTACTTCCTATACATTTTGGGAATACAAAATACATATACAGCAGAAAATATGTATGTCCATGACCTGAAAAAAGGCACTTCAGAAGAGTTACCTAGAATTGATATTGAATACTGCAGTTTACAGCTTTTTTATGTAATTGTACAATAGCCTTTTCAAATGTGCAAGACAAAAATACTGCCGCTCAGACACGTATTTTAGATCATTCCTTGCATTTCTCCAATTGCTTTAAATTAGTCTTAAGGTACCCCCGAATCTTTCTTCATTACCCCAGAAGCTCTGAGGACTTGTTTGCAAAGGGCCAAACAGAAAAATAAAGGCAGATCCATCAGCACAAGAAAGGGGTGGAGAGGGAACACACAAAGCCCTCGGTGACAGATTGGTCAGCTCGAAGATCCATCACTTCTGAGCTCTTAAAAGCTCATTCCTTTTCATTGTCTTGCTCTCACCTGTTGTCTGTTGCTTTGGCAGGCAGCACTCAGGTGTTTAAACCAGAGCATTGCATTCATTCTGTTTCCAGCTTGAAATTTATACGAATTTCCTAAGAAAGAGAAAAAAAAAATGGATGAAGAAACAAACAGTGCTCCTTTTTAAACACTTAAATCCTACCCATATTCAAGTACCTCTAAATTGAAATATTATGAGAAGATTTACTAATAGGTGGCCGATATAACTTTACACTTTGCCTGGAGTAGGTACAATTGTTTGAACTATTGAAGAGAAGTTTTAGCTTGCCTCTCTTCCTTTCCAACATCCTAGATTTCAGCTAATGCCTGTGTCAACAGGAAAGAACAAAACATCCCTCAAAACAAAAGGGGTTTTGTTTGTCGAAGTAGAGCATGAAGACACATACAGACTAGTCTTGATCATCAGAAGGCTGAGCTGAAAGCTTTATTATTCAAAAATTTTCGTCCCTTTATAGCATGTTTCGTTAAGAGGGCAGTGATTGGTCAAAGAAGGACTAACTCTCTTCCCCTTTGGTAAACACCAGGTGAAGAAAAGTGTTTTGAGAAAGAACACGGCCCACATAGAAATGTTCACGAAAACAGGGAAGGTGTTTTGAGAAAGGAAAAACTGTTGAGAGTTTTCCTATGGGAATGCAGCATGCAAAAGTTAGCAAGCAGGATTCCCGAAGCCCAGAAAATACTGAGCCCACATTTGTTCACTGCCACTACTGCAATTTGATGATTATATTATTATTTTTTTCTACTGAAGTGCAAGATATCACTGAAATGCACCCTGGAAAGCTACATTTGAAAATATCTGAAAATCACTCCTAAATGTATTGATATATTTCAGACCAGTATTTTCAGTGGCTGGAGTTACAGTGCTTGTCTGGGTTCAGGAAGGTCAAGTGTTACAAAAACATTTCAGATTGCTGTTGCAGAGTTTCAGCTGACAAGCACTCACAATTTATACCTTGTATCAGTGGTGCTAGGAGAGATGCTTGGAAATAAAATGTACTAAGACTTGAAGCAGACAAAGCAATAAATAATTTTAAGCTCCTTTATCAGAACTTCTAATAATGTTCTTTCTGCACAATTTGAAGTGCTATGTAAAAATAACATTTTCTTCAGAGTTTTAGCTGAAAGCAGGCACTGTGTTGGAGTAATGGACATCCACAAGCTTCTCCACATAACAATCAAGATCTCTGAGGGCTTTTTCCTGGTAATAGCACTACATTTGAACAGATGGTTTGGTTTCTGGTTTTCATTTGGAGAGAAGGGACTGCTCAACCACCTAGTGTTAGCTGAATCTTTTTTTTTGTTACTTACATTTTCACCTCGAAGTGCTCTAAATATGGTTTAAAAGAATACAGATGAATACTTCCAATTAAAATCACATCTGGGGTTGTTAAGAGTTTGGAGAGTTCTTACAACTCAATGAAGACTCTAAGGATTCTCCATGGGTTATTGTTCCCATAGCATTCCTACAGGCAAAGATGACACGTTGGAGAGCAGCTGGAACTGGGAGGATGTCATCTTTCACTTACTCGTTTAGTTGCTGACAAATGAGCCCTGCAAAGAAAATGTTTATTCTGGGAATCAGAGCACTGCTTACCCTTCTCAGAATCAGTCAATAAGAAGAGATCTGGATGCTCAGGGTCATCTGCCATCATCACCATCCAGCCCACCACTGAGACACTCTTACTCGGTGTGGATTTGAACTGGAAATGCAAACAAGATTTGAACTGGAATTAAAACAAGAGATCTCCACAGAACAAGTATGTTGGTTTCTTATTTTCTTCTGTGTTAAGAGCTGGGATTAATACACGGAGTCGCAGGTTTCTCATGTTTGGACTCAGTGTTTATTAATCCTTATCTATAGTACAGTCTCATGAGCCATGAGCTTTAACTAACAAGGTAGAAAATGGATGCATCTAACTCTTTCCAAGGTCTTTTTAAGCATAAACTTTCCAATGATGAGATGACACCAATGTTATTTATACTTCCAACCCAATAATTAACCACCCAAGGTCTGCAAAACTCCTGCAGACCTTTTTCGCTCAATTAGAAAGAACCACCCAAACCAAATGAAGGTGAAGATCGACTTAGACAATGCCCTAAATCCTCCATATTGCCACATATATATTACTATATACTAAAACCTTGAAATCTAAGTTTTTTTATCTGTGAGATCACAGATACTCTTCAAACTACACACCCACAACCCCGGTGCTATCACTTGATCTGGGAAGCCTGTTCCACGGCCTCAGGTCAAATGTGGTGCTTGCTTGTGCAATTAAGTATGATGACCTGATGAAATAAATGGATCAAGTGAGGATGTAAATTCAATAAACAAGTGCCTAGAAGCTGGCAGTCATGCTCATTTGTCCACAAGATGTTGAAAATGATGGTGTTTTCCTGTTCCAGGTGTTACTCATGGATTGACAGGTAACTTAGGCCCAAGCACAACACTTGCCTGCTACACCAGTCCCTCTCCTGACAGCTCCTTGACCCCACTCTTTCATTCACCTGGTCACGGCATTATTTTCTTCTTCTCATGTTTTTCTCAGTTCCAGGCTCTACTCACCCATTCAATCCAACTTATCTCCGAACAACAGGCTTCCTTTCTCCCTGGCCTTCTTTTCTACCTATTATTAGATCCACCCAATTCACTTCTCCTTGCTTGCTCAGGCAGTCCCATCCATGCCCCAGCTCCTCATTCATTCAGCTTCTCTCATGTCTTCAGCTGCCAGGTCACCTTTTCCCATATTCTTGGGTCCAAGAGAGACTTTTCCATCAATCCCCGGCCTCTCACCCTCTGCAGTGCTTTACCTCACTTCTCTGCCCAGAAAGTCTAATTCTGGAATATGCTCATCCTCATCAGATGCATCTTCCTGCTATCCTGTGAATCTCCATTGCAGCTTCTTTATTAGCACAGCAATTTTGATCTCCCTTTAATACATTATTGGAAACAATAAAACATCCTTGATATCATTTTGGCTTTAAGTAATTCAAATTAATCTACAATTCTAGAATACTTTTATTCTTCATGCTAATGCCACAAGGCAGATGGAAACATTAAGCATCAAGGTAGTTTGTTTCATTTTAGAACTACTGCTTTAGTATTACAATCTTGGAACTCTGGTTCAACCAATGAAAGAGTTACTGGTAATAAGTCTGAAGGTATAACAAGCAAAGTAAGAGTTTATAAGAATGTTCTCTGCATGGGAATACAGTTGCTTTATAAATAAAATCCCACTGCAAGCCTAATGTCAGTTATCCTGATCTGTGCCACAGATTAACTGAAGACCTTGAAGGTCACAGAATCATCATGAAATCACAGAATGTTTTGGGTTGGAAAGGACATTAAAGATCATCTCATTCAATCCCACTGCCACTGGCAGGGACACCTTCCTCTAGATCAGGCTGCTCCAAGCCCCATCCAGTCTGACCTTGAACATTTCCAGGGATGGAGCAGCTACAGCTTCACTGGGCACTCTGTGCCAAGGCCTTAGCACTCTCACAGGGAGGAACTACTCCCTTATATCCCATCTAACCCTGTCTTTTGTCAGTTTGAAGCCATCATCCAGGTAAGTTTATCTGTCTGCAAATTGAATAACTGGCTACCTTTTAAACCCTAGTTTAAAATCCATTAGAACTTGGAATGAACAAATGTTACACCAGTAGCTGAAATCAAAAGCATTTAAATCAAGTTTAAAATAGTTTAGGAGTTCACGCTCAGTGTATGCACATCCTAAAGCTAAGTAACTCACAGAGGTGGACAGAGGTGGTAAAGCCTCAAAAGAGGAGGTAAATGATAAAGCTCTATCGGATAAGATTTCATTACAGTGAGGGCTGTAACCCCTTTTCAAACAGAAACAAATCAAACAAATCTCTTTGAGGAGGCAGTAAATAATGTTTGTAGTGAAAATTAAGGCATTGTATCTGAAAGAAGTAATAAAGACAAGGAAAGGGAATAAAGTTAAGGATATAGCTCATGACTTCTTTAGAAAAAAGGAAGTGTATAGAAAGGTTTTGTTACGGACTCAACTGACAACATTGCCTCAAAAAGTATGATGACACAACACTTAAAAGGGATCTGCAAAATACAAACTTCCAGGTAGTCCTGAAGCATTAATAGGTCTTTTTCACAAAGATGGAAATTTGAGCCACAAAGCAATTTTAATGGATTACAGATCAAAATGTACCTCTTGAACAACACTTATTTCTAGAGTTTTGTGGAAACAACACATTGGGCTTTCCTATCTTAGCTGTCTATTCCAACAGGTATCCAATATGTGACAGTGCCATGCAATCCAAACTGCTAGAGCTCCTTGCCTTTTCTTTTCACTCAAAACCATCAGTTAATCATGGTGCTTCTCCATAAAATAAAAAGCTCCACACAAGGAAAGTGTTTCCTGCCAGCATCAATCCATCATCGCTTGAAACACGTCAGCCTTCCATCCCTGTGCTCAGCTGGATTTGTATTCTATGTTTACGCAGTCCCCCAGGGCAGCTCATTCTCTGCTGATGCACAGAGCCTTGCTAACAGCAAGTCTGCTTTGTTAACATGAAGGGAATGAAAGCTTCATTGTAATTTAATGTTCCTGGTTCCTATTTGCTTTTTGTAATACAGGCCACTGGAATGATTCTTATTATACACATGGAAAACTGCACAGCTCTGGCACTAGGCTTCACATAATTCATTTTTGCTGTTGTTGTTGCTGTTCTGAGCTCAAAAGCTTTTGTAAGTAAATCTTTGAATCAAAAGCTCTGAATTAATCTGTGAACAGACTTTTCCCTCCAACATTTTGGCACGTACAAATCTCCTCCTCCACATCTCCAGCTTTATAATACCCAAATAATTTTCTCAGTGGCTGAACATTCTTCCCAGAATGACAGCATTCTTCATCGGGGTATTTCAGTGAAAGTGTCTGAGTCACAAGTACCAAGTTTTCTAGACTACAAATAAATTGATCTAATTTTGATTACAGCATGCACTGGTAGGCTTAGAACTAACCAGGGTTTGTGCTCAAGCATGAAGCATAAAAAGTCTCTGTTGTTTCCAAGTACCCACAAACACAGAAAAATCTCTGGTGCATGCTACGTTGTCACAGAAATTGGCAAGGCTCTCAGTCCAATCCCTATAAAAGTGAGTGTACTGACATTTTTCAGGGTGCTTATTTTAAGTCTAAGTTCAAGTGGCCATTCTTACTGTGCCCCTTTTCTAAATGTGCAAAAATGCTACAGTTTTCACAGAGGCTTCTCTGTGAGCTCCATTTCAGCACAGGAGATACAACTATAGTGCACACATTCCTCTCAGAGTGTGCTGTACTGCATCTCTGGGCTCTCAAGTTCACATGCTTATTTATAGGCAATTCTCCATTACAGCAGTAATAACTGAAACCTGCTCATATTTAAACTGAATGCTAATTTTTATCTGTTACTCTTAGGAGATGCAGCACACAATACTGGATGTACTCCTTGGCCTTTGAGCACAGGCAGGAGAAGAGCTGGCTTGTCTGTGTGTAAAAAGGAAAGGATTTCTTGCTTCTTTTGCTGAAATTACTCTGGGATTTTTATGAGGTAATTTTCCAAAGAGGCTGGCTATTATAAGCCTGGAAGAGCTTTGAGTGTCAGTGCATTCCAAGCTGCTGGGAGCAATTGCAGCAGCAGAATGGTCAAAAGCGTGCCTGTAATCAAGACACGTTTACCACAAGAGCTCCAGCCAGGAAACTTTATATAGCAGACCAACTCTTTTGTTGCCAGCGTTCCTTTCCATGTCACAGAGGGCTTGAGAAAGGAAGCAGAAAACACAGATGTTTGAATGGCTCCAGAAAATGCTTGGAATATTTTGCTGAGGTAAATCTCCAATGTATCAATCTTTGAAAAAGAAACCTGCTTCAAAGTAGATGGCATCATCCTTTTTATCTGGGAAGTAAAAAACCCCAAAGCCTAAATCTAGCCTTGGATCTCTTCATTTTGAGTGAACCTCTTGGGAATATCACTGGACAGTATCTGGAGCATTTACTCATGCTCTAGCTATCTAGGGATGATTGACCATCTGCAGTTCATTCTCTCCTGATTAACTTTTCCTGAAAATGCAACCAAAGGTGAACTGAAGCACAACCCTTGACAAGTCATCTCCACAGACTCCAGAACCAAAGCTGAAGCTCTGCACAATACCTCTGTAGTGAAATGGATGGAAGCCTAACCCATCAATTGCCAGGCTCAAAGTACAACGCAGGCAGAGCAGCTGAACAAGTTACTAACCACCTATTATTAGCCTGTTTAATTAATTGGAATCCCTCAACCAACCCCTCAACCTCAACAGCAGTTACCAGGTTTTCCATCCTAATTTCAACATAAAGGTTGTTGTCTGTGTTATAACAGCCTCTGAAGCAGAGTCTCACTGACTACTCACTGCAAACTATTTGTTTAAATAAAAGACAGACAACCCAAACTGTAGTAAGTAGTTATTACAATATATTAACCTTGACTGCACCTGGGAAACCAAATCAGAGACTGAGCTCCACAACAGGCTCGGCATCCACAAACAGAACAGAGCCTATTTGCTGCCCTAAAAAGCTGAAAACAAGATATGAGCTGTGTACAGCCAAATCCAAGGCTGTGCTGGACAGTTCAGTCCAGCTTCACAGAGCCAACAATTAAAGAGAAATTAATGTTCTTCAGCAGTCATTGCTTTTAACTACCAGTCCTCTTCTTCCTTTTCCTGGGAATTTCCTTGCTCAAACTCCTCTCAGTATCTGCAAACCATGAGGCTGGTGGGCTCCAAATGGGAAATCTTGCAAACACCCTGGACTCCAACACCTCCTCACCTCTCTGCAAACTTCCTCACTGGTGTGCTGGAACATCCTTGGAGAAAGAAACACGAGCACACAATCATGTGAGACAGGTTTTGGCTTCTTAAACCTCTGTTCACCAGCAGTTTAGATGCTGTAGTTGTCACAATGTATCAGTGACTTGGGGAATATCAGAAGTCAATTCAAGAGTTTAGAAAATAATCTCTGAAAGAGCATTCTAAATGGGTGTGACTTATTTCTAGGCAAAGTAAAGGCTTTTGTAGGAACGGAGACTCAGAAGGATCAGGTACCAGACTGTTTGCCTTTTTCCTTCATTTACTTTTGCTAAAGAAATGGCAAGACTATTTAAACTATTGAAATTGTTATTCTGAAGGAAATGTGTAAACAATGTGAATTCCATGTACTTAATTTCCAATCAATTTAACTCCTTGCCAAGTAATATTTTCAAGTTCTCTAAAACTTCATGCTATTTACATTGTTTTAGAATGCTCACACAGAAGAGTGAAAAAGCTTCTGAATGAATAGGTACAAGTCTGGTAAAGTCCTCCATAATTTTGTAAGGAACAGTGAACCAGGGAGACTTACAAATACATATTCTATTCCTAAAAGAAAACGAAATGCAATTTTGGCACAAAGCCTGAAGGAATCACATTAGTAACAGGAACACAAAGTCTGACATTACCACAAAAATTTCTTTTCCATTTCTCAATGTTTCCACAGAAAACAGGCAACTAGCTGTGAATGACATAATGTCAGCACAAGTTCTCTCCTGGTTCCTTCTCTTTTTTTAATACTTTACATTTCTACTCATAATAGCTTACAAGTCTGCTGTTTCCTTTTAATAAGGTGGAATCCTTCCCTAAAGTTTTCACTGAAGCCAGAAACAGATGCATCCAAACACATACACACTTCTCCCAAGCCATCCAGAAGAGAGAAGGATTGGCTAAAGAACCTTTAGCCCGGGCTAGATAAATTAAGTAGGATCAGTTTCAATCTTACTTAAGCAAAGTTAATAGGGGTGGATGGCCAAGAAACCACATAAATAGTTCTGAAAGTAATTAGCTTTTGTTAGCTACTTTGAGTAGTAGAATACTGTTTCCTAATGAACTTCCAAATAAAAGTGGGAAATAATCTCTTAGATTAAGGGAACTGTATACACAAACTTTCCACACAGCAACTTCAAATATCCAGGAGGAGCCTGCGAACCAGAAATGTTAAGCTTCAAATCTCTACCCTCTGCACATAAAAATGTTAGGATAAGAAAACAGTATTTTGTACCAAAGAAAAAGTCCCCTTTACAAGGGTTCCAAAAGCACAACTCAGTTTGCAAAATTCCATAAACTCTATGCAAAGCAAATATTCTACCATGACAGTTGTCATAAATTAACTTGAAACACCTGCCAAGGCAACCAAGTAATGATTCTAAATAGTGAATGAACTCAGATTCAAGTATCTCAAATTTGACCCAGTTTCTTAAGAGAATCATTATAATCAACCAGGGACATCAAACAGGAACAATGCACATTTTAACATCCATAGATGGGTACAGAAAATCCTCTTGCTCCTTCCCCACATAAGCAAAGCATTCCCAGCTTCTTTCAGATCAAACTGCAGCAAACAAAAGGAACCCTAGCACCATCTGACATGGCAGCTCTCTGCTGAGCAGATGAAGTGTTTGGTACTCCACTGCAGTTAATGGATTGCAGGATTACACAGAAAAATCAAATGGTCTGATTTTACCACACAGCTGAAATCAGTACATGTTTAATTGTTCTATCTTGTGACTGCTCAATTTTTCCTCATTGTGACAAACTGCTGCAAGACTCAATCATCCAAAGACAGAACTTCTGCCTTAGAATGGACAGACCAATGACACAGCTCCTTTCCTAAAAGACCAGCAAAGTCAGAGACACATGGCAGATGCAAAGCAGATGTTCTTGGTGTAGCACACAAATGTAAATGATATTTCCCTGGGGTATATCCATATGAGGTGACTGACTGACTGGGAGACAGGATAGTGCTGACTAGAAATCAGGCAAGGCCTGCACTATTCTCAGTGTTTACATCAGGAAATCACATTTTAGTTTTGGCAGCTGATACTGGAACATGCCTGGTTTACATACATGTTTTCTCTCTGTAGCCTTCAGGGATTTTGCAGCATAGTAGAAGAGTTGGGTTCCACACAGGGCTACCCAGTATTTCGTCCAAGATGCTACCTAGAAAAAAAATAAAAAAAACAACAAACAGACAAACCCCAAAGAGCAATTGATAAATGAAATGCTTCGTAACACTTTCACTGAGTGAAAGAGGAGGCACCATCCTGCAAGAACAAGAGAGCACTGACTGCCCAGCCAAGCATCAGCCATGTTTCCAAAGCTGCTGTTTGTTATTCATGCAGGCCTATGAATGCATGAAAACTCCAGAAAGCAGAACAAACATGTGCCTTTCCTCTCTAATCTGAGAAAAATGTTCTGCATCTTGCTCTATACCTCCTGCAATCCCTACAGAACACTTCATGAAGGCAGAGTCCCTTTCCTTTTCCATCTTTGATGCTGCCATAAGGTATCCCCCATTGTCCTGATTGTACTTTGATTTACAATTTATCATCAAGTATTTGCAATGCAAATGCTAAGGGTTATCATCTGTTGATAGATTGCTGGGATTTACCCTACTGCTAGGGAAGACAAAACATGATTCTCTCCATTTTAAAGTCATCAGTAATTGTAGAAAATTTTATGCAGCATCCTCTTCTCTTCTACTTCCTAGATTATGTGTATAGCCTTACAAACTGAATTAATGCACCAAACAGAAGAATGGAAACTCTGGCAATAACCCTAAATCTTAATCAGCAAGGCAGAGGAGATCTCAGACGCTTGAACTAGTTGCCCAATGGCCATTTTACTGTATTTATTACTGGGCAAAGGAAGAAGGTGAGAAAATTAATTTATTTAAAAAAAAAAAATCTTACTGTAGGTTTTTTGCCTTCTTTCAACAAAGTCTTCCTCCTGAGAACACCTTGAATAGTAACTGCTCCTGGATACAAATGAACAGCCAAATCTTCAGATTCTAGGGAGCTGAAAGGAGCATGTGAAGAGTTGTGTGAAAAAATATTTTTCCTAAAGTAATTTTCCAACCATTACCAAAAACTAATGCAAATACCTTGATTGTAATTTGAAAATGTCAACTTTCTATTTATTTGACTTCATTGTGGAAAAAGACTTTGGATGTTACAAGGAATTGCTGTTGTGGAATTAACACTCGCAAGCAAAAGTGATCAGAAAAATTAATTAGCCAAGCAGGTAATCCTTAATTAAAAAATTAGAACTCAAAACACGACTGAAAGACAAGAATGAATTATTTTAAAAAGCAAATGTTTGAAGTACATTGGTACAGTTGCTGTACATGTTAAACCTCTCCTTCAGCCCTCGCAGGAAAGATGTGACTATTTTTGGTTAGAAACACCAGAACCATTAGCACATCAAAACCAAAGCACAGCTCAAACATGCACAATCCTTAAATTATCTGAAAGCAAAGAGAGTGGGCAGGAGCAGAAATAAAGAGTAGAAACCCAAACCACAGCTTTAAGGTGTTGTAATGCAACTGGTGCTCTACTGATCATCTGCCCTACGAAGGATCAGAGAGCAATGGGCTGAAACAAAGGTCAGGTACAGCACTGAGGAAAGAAAACTGAGCTTGATTAAAATTATAAAGCTGACTGGCTTCAAAAACATTTCAAATCAGAGAAAAGTTACACCAGGAATCATTTCAGTAAATGTTAATCAGAGCATGTCACTAAAGTGCTGAACCCAGCAGCTTTCTAGAAAAGCCAAGAGATTGCACAACACACAAAAATCATTGTGAAGGAAGCCAGGATTTGCTGTTTCATCCATCCTATGTCCAAAGTAAACTGGAAATGTGGCAAACACTTTCACTGCAGCACCTTCTGAGGGTGATGGTATGGAGACAAATTTGGACACTGACAGATGTGAACATGGGTTTAATTCAGTGAGACAATGCTTGCTTCTTAACATGACAGAGGTTTCACAGTTAATGGCAATTTCTTTCCCAACTAATGTGACACAGCTGGAGACAGAATCTATATCCATGAGGAATCAGAATAATCAGTTATGTTACTCTGTCAGCTCGCAAATATTACGTATATTAAACTGGGGGCACTTTGAATGTGTTACTCATTTTAGGCGTCTCTCTGATTTCAGGGAAGAGGAGCAAGGAAATTCAGTACAGAACTGCCAGCAAAGAAAACATCTGGAATGCCATCCATTAGCACCAGGAGCAGCTTTGTTTCCCTGTGAGAACTACCAGCACTGCTCTACAGTGGCAGGCAGTTCAAAAGCTACCCTGGCAAAACATCTTTAAGCCTTGATAGATCCAATGGTTCAGAATTTGGATTTGCGGACTGGAATGAACAGTCCTTATGCTGATATAGAGCAAGTCATTGAAGGGAAAAGTTTGAAGTCTGAAGAAAAAGGTCTCTACCTTTATTTTGACACATAAGTTAGAAAGGTAACATCAGCAAACACCCACTTAATAATTAAACCAAACCAAATCACCAACAGCAGAGGAAGGTTTGACACCTCTGTGTGCAGTGGCATTGTACCTGCTGGCCTTCATGTGGCCTCGATGGCCATTTCGTGACACTCTTGTCCCCGGACCGAGAGAATGGTACAACCTGTTCCTGTTGGATTCCATTATAAATTGTAGGTATTACATATACTTTCATTCACACAAACAGCACGACTGCTAAAACAGCACAGAACTTTTTTTGTGTGCATATCATAAAGCCACTTCTTCCATGTAAGAAAAAACGAATAATTTTACTTAGAAAAATGCATGCAGAAGTAAATAATATGGTTTTCAATTTCATCAGATGTTCTCTTTGTCAGAACTCAAAATACTGAAGTGTTTTACTGGCACTGAAGAATAAGACATTTTTAGAGCAAAGTCTGCATGTAGCTTAGACTAAATAAATGTAAAGGAATCATACTGATAAAACTTATCTTGAAATCTGACTTTAGATATTACTACAAAACCAGTTTCAACTTCTATGAGTATGAAAACATACAAGCTGTAGGGCTGAAAAGAACCACAAGCTCTGTCAAAATACACCTGACACTGTTTAAAATCCTGTTGTGCTAAGTAACATTGAAATCAGCTCAGCAATTTTCAGTTTTCCAGTTCATCTACACTGCACACTTTACCTCTAAGCTCACATTTTAAAATCATTTACCTGATCCATACTGTTATCTCTATTCAGGAACTGTGCCCCAGACCTGCCTTTTGACCACTGCTTTCCTTCACTGAACCTTATTTTTCTGAATCAGATCCCCTTAACTGACTGAATTCCATTTAAGTTAACATTAGCATTGTTGAGTCACTTTGTCCTCACGTCCTATTTTTTTATCCATTTTTCTAGTTGCTTGTATTCTGTTGAATGACTGAAGATCAGCAATTCTGTGGGAGCAAGCAGTTAAGTACAAGCCTTATTATCAAAAAGATATTAATGAATCACCATCTCCTAACCTGTTCCACAATTTGCCATCATTTATTTCTCAACATAACAGATATCTTTGAACTTAACTAATTATTTTTTAGAACACACTCAAGATATAGACAAACAAAACAACAAAGAAAAAAGTAATATGAGCTGTTTATTTTTGTATACATATATTTGGCATGCAAATTAAGTATGTTTTCTTCATACCTTTAAGCTTGGGGTTTTTTGGGTTTTTTTTGATTTTTGACATAATAAGGAGGCTGCCACTCTTGGAATCCTGCTATTTCAGGGAAATCTATTCAGAGACACTCAGGATGACAACCAGTGAGACTGAAGTGTCACTTAATACATTGCCCTTAACAGAATATAACTGTAAGGACTCGGAATTTTAGTCCTTCCAGCAATTTTTGATTGGCCTGAAGGCACCCAATGCTGAAAACTCTTTCTCAAGTTTCAAACTAAGATTCTGTTGCACTTAAAAACAATCAGTGGCTCTAGTTCTCATCCCTTCTGCATTCCCCAGCTACAAGCAGAAAGGCCAGGAAAAACAAGAATACACTTTACATTTCCTTCTGTTACTTGGGGAATCTGTGTGAGGAGGAACCGTTTTCTTCCTCCTAAGGCACATGATGCAGATTTAAGCCTTCCTATCCAATGATGCTCTTCCTAAATCACTGAGAAATACTGAATTCCCACTTGCACTGCATAGAAAATAGCCATTAACACTGGATGTATCTCAATTTTGCCAGAGTTGATAATGCCTCTTCCTCACTTAAATATCTTTATAAAGAATGGAAACCAATGTGCTTCACTGTACAGACCAAAACCTGAGAGAGAACCTCTCTAGTTATCCTAAATTTTGACACTTGCATGCCAGTGTATTACCTATTCAATTTTAAAACATGCCCCATCATCTTATAAACCAAGGAACAGACCCAAGGTTGCTGCAGATCTCCAGGAATTTCACACATGGTGTTGGCAATGTCTGTAAGGAGCCCTATCCCTATCCCTGGAAGCAGGCAAGAAAACTTGCCCTGAAACACATGAAACCTCCAGCAGGTTTCCCAAAAGCTCTCTCAGGAGAGAGGGAAGTACAGAAGGCAAGTGGAATTTGGAGGATGAATCTTCTGTTTGACATGGAGCAAACATTTTAACTGGGGGAGCCTGGGGCTGCCAGTTCTCACTAGCACAGGGATGAAAAGCCTCTGCTTTGCCTCAGAAGTCCACACAACAATTCTGAAGAGTGTTATCATAAGTTTAAACCTAAATTTTGAAGTTTCTTATGCTGCTCTGGGTAAAAACACTCAGCTCACCATTCTTTCTAACTTAATGACTTTTTATCTTTGAGAAACAACTTGCTACCAATACACAAGTCCATAAGGCAGCAAGGAATAAAAAGGAAGAAAACCTTTTGAATGTTGTTCGTGCTTTGTGATGCAGCCTGCAAGTCAAGAGATTGCCTTTCTGACCCCATTTGTACTCTGCTTACGTGGAATGTTACCTAATGAAATTTCCAAGGGCCTTTCCTCATGTATGCATTCATATTTAAGGCATGAGGCATCCAGGAGTTCACCTTTGGCACAGAGAGATTTTCAAAGACTTCTTCCAAAATTAACACAGAACTTTAACTGCTTCACTGAATTCAATCAGAATATGTTTGTGGTAACAGTTCCCAACTAAAAAGACAAAATCTTTTGACAAAAAAATCTTATGAAAAATGTAAAAGCGTGGTAGCCGAAGTCATCCATGGCAACTCTGAAGCTGATGGATTACTTAAAATTGTGTTATAGAAGCAAGCAATGCACTCTATTGTGCTTCTTACTCAGCTGTGGGAAGGTGAATATTCCACCTTTTTCTGTGTTTAACTACAGCTGTTTGTCTTTTTCCACATTCTCAAATACAACATGAGAACTGGCTGAAGGGGTCAATGCCACCTGAGCACTTGCAGGTGCTGGCTGAGGAACAACTTGTTAATTCTGGACCACAAAGTCTGACATTAGCAAGGGGCATTGTTGTGTCTTCGCATGTAACAGCGAAGGGACAAGAGGATGAGAGACACAAAAGAGGTGATCATGTCAATGACAAGGGAGCAAAGGGACTTGAACAGATGAAGTGTCTCAGGGAAAGTGAAAATGAAAATCAGACCAACACAAACAGCACATGTGATATCCACATATATAAAACCTTTGGGGTTTAATGCTTCTCTGGCTGAGCTCCTTAGAGGATGTGTAAGATCCTCCTAAGAGGATGCACTGAGTAAGCACCCAATTAGATAAAGGCCCTATTAACCATCAGTGAGCAGAAAGTGTTTCTCTGCTGCTTTAACAGATCCATGAACTTACTACAGCTTTTTAGTGTTCTTACAGACAGAAGATCTCTAGTTCAGTAAAAAAAAGCATCATTTTCGGGAGTGAGTGAGAGACTCTAAGTCACAATGTGAATAGAGAAACACAGGTTTTTCTTACCTTTCAAATGCTGGCCAGGAAGTCTCTTCACTGAGTTCAGAACCATCACTGCTACCTAGAGAAACAGAACAACAAATGATACATTATTTCTTCATCTACAAACCATCTCTGTCAATTGTATCTGAAAGAATCAGAATATTTGAGATTCTGAATATCAGAATATTTAAGATGACGTGCAAAAATACTTCAGTAAAATACTACAAGGAAAACACTTTGTGATTTGCTTCAGGAATTTCACATAAACTGAGATGGAGATTGAAGGGACAGGCTCTAGTTCCACATTAAGAAGTTGAAGAAAAGGAGCACTAATAAATGGGAACCGTATTTTCAAAATATAAAGAACACCCTAAACACAGATCTGTCTGCATTTAGAAAAACAGATCACTCATTTAAATAATTTTTTATCCAGTCACTCACAGTCATGACACAGAGATGCAAGTTCATTGCTGAATCTCCAATACATGATTTGAGAAGCCTTAAACAACTTTTTAAGGCTACCTCCCATTACTCAATCAGATTACAACAGTATTATTTCCTTCTGTGCTTTGTAAACTAATCCACAATTATCTTAAACACTGAAAAGAGAGGAAAACCCCAAACCCCAAATGTCTGATGCACTCATGGCAGTCCCATAAATAAGACAGTAACTTTACAATTCCAGTAAATCCCACCAGTCTGAAAATGAGTATTTAAATATAGATACAAGGTGGGTGTTATCTGTAACGTTAAAAATCAGTAAATAATTACCAGTAAGGATGCTGTTAACAGAAATCAGTAGCTTCCATACACTATTCCAAGCTGCTGCCTTGCTGCTCTTAACCTTTCAAACCAGCCCAGCTGCCCACATGAGCTATTATTCTTGTTCACCACTTCAAACCAGCATTTTTGGCTCCAGATAATCCCAAAGCCTAATTATCAGTGCAATTCAATGTCTGTCAATGCTTGAAGCCACCTTTTGGCACACTAACTTGCCACCTTGTTTGCTCTGCTGCCTGAATACCCATATATAAAGGGAAGAATTTATCCACAATTATTTTGAAACAAACCAGAAAACAAAACAAAACAAAAAAATCTGAATCAATGTTCCTTACTTAAGAGTTCCCTCAAAGAAACAGCAGCTGAAAATGGGAACCAGTTCCCTGTAATTTTACACAGAAAATCAGCAGGGAAAAGTGGTGCCCTGAAAAATAATGTGCACAAAGTAGGTCTGGATACTCACTGGGCAAACACTGACTAAAGACAGAAGCAATAAAGATTTACACACAGCAGGGGTAATTCCAGCCAAGAGCCATGAAAATCTCAGCATGGGCTGAAGTTCCCTCTGTGCAAAATTTAAGAGAAAATACATGCCTTTATCTGCCAGCCAATTCAACTGAGATGCCTCTTTTGCAAACATTAGCTCAGCATCCAGATATTAACATGATCTCTATGGGATACTAGATAACTTGGTCTCAGCTTATTTTGAATTTTTCCTAAAGGAAAGTCCTAACCTCGTTCACACCTACACTACAGTAAGAGCCATTTGTGCAGTGGGAGGAGCTAGGAGATACAGAAGCGATGTTGCAGTGGAGGCATAAAGGGCTGCAAGCAGGGAGGTAAAATATTCAACAGGTAACTTGCATTACTTTCTAGAAGTGCCTTGAAGTTTTTAGTACTTCCATTTGTAGATCATTGACCCTTAAACAGGCAGCTGCTGGGAGGGTTACAGCAGCAGGTAGCTCTGTCCACAGAAGAGTAGCACAGTTACAACTCCTGTGACTTACACTTCCCCTGGAGCTGTGACCAGAGAGACCCAGCTACCACAGCTGAGTAAGTGCTTGCACTTCAAGTGACCCTGTTAGACGGAACCTATCAGCAAACACGCAGGCGCCACAGGGCAGGTGATAAAAGAAGTGACCATGAAAATAATCGGAAGTTCCGCTCGGCACAGTTTACACCTGACCTGCAATGGGGAAAAGAGAATGTGTGGGATGAACCCCACATTACTCCATGCATTTCTATACAGAAAGACTACCAGGTAAATCATGAACTATCCCAAGAAAAAAGGAGGAACCAGTGGAGTAACCCATCCAGTTGGAGCCTGCTGTTACACTAGGAGTTTTTGCAAAGTCCTTATCATTCCCTGGAAGAAACAACTGTCACTCAATACTTTCAGCAAATTCTACAATCCACATCACAGTGAAAAAAAAGCTCAGTGATTTATTTCATGCTAATGAAACCACAGTTACATTCTCTGTAAGGCAATACATGTCTCTTCAAATTAATAAGTAGGATGGTTTGGGGACGAGGAGACAAGAATCAGATGTAACAATTCAGAGATAACTTTAAGCAGGCATTTTGGGTAAGATCTCCCAGCTGATGTCTTTCAAGAGGGCTGCTTGAGGTAGAATCTCTTACAGTAAGGCCTTAAGGGGCTGAAATCCTTTCAGCAGTTGGAATGACAATTAGGATAGTAGAATTCAACCCCAACATGAAAATAGTTTTCCATGCATATAATTGAAGTTTTCCTTGTGGTTACTTGCAGCAATCTGTCCTGCAAAATGGTGCAGCAATTTCTGTCAAGTCATTCAGCCAACACTGAAAGCATTAGGGATACTTAGAATCTTCTTTATTTTCTTACTACTGCATAGATTTAGCTTTATATTAGCAAGAAGAGCAGATTTAATATGACTTAAACTCTACTAAATTTAGGCCCATGTGATAAATCCACACAATTAAAACCCCCTCATAAGACAGTATTATGAAGTTATTGTTTTCATTTAAAGCAGGCTGATACATTAAAATTCTACCTTAAATGACATTTTCATGGCAACTGTATGAGCTTTGCTAATAAGGTTATATTCAATTGCTGTGCTAAGAACACTACAGAAAAGTTTAAAAGCTAGTGTTGCTTTGTAAAAATGCAAAGCAATCTAGAGCAATAGCTAAAATATCACCTGTCCCAAAGTGACAATCCTTGGTACAGTTATCAGTACAGTGAGAAAACCTACAGGAACTCCAGAGCTTTGTAAACCAAAAGTTTCACTTAAAAAGTTAAATCTATACAGAAATTGCCAATTACACTTAAAAGGAACATCAACTTGTAAAAAAACTGGACAAAACACCATAGCAATTGATTTAACATTTACATTGATGCCTACAGGGGTTGTAAAAATTGTAACAAAAACCTGGAAAAGGTTGAATTTTAGCGTTTGACTATTCCTCTAACATCCATATAAAAACATCTCCAACAGGACTTTTTAGATTCTAAAACCCTCTAAGAGATACTCTGCATGACACAAGTTCTGATAAAAAACACTCCTTTCCTGAAAAGCCAAAAAAAATATACCTGACATCTCTCCTTTCAAAACAAAACAGAGGTAAAAGGGACTGTTTTTAACTTAATAAAAGTTAGATGTCTAGCCAAGCTCTGTTTAAACATTAAGTGCACTATTTGAGTGTCACCTCAACTGGAAATATTTCATTCATTCAGTACTCTAAAAATATATCACCTTCTTAAATTCTTCTCAAGTATGTACTCAATATTTGAGTTTTTCCAACAACCTCAAGCAAGTTCTTCAGGTTAAACTCAATAACAAATCCTAGGTAGTATAAGCCCTTTCTGTTAGTTAATGTCCTAAACAAATTTTGGCTTTATGTAAGAAGCCACCTAACACAAGACACTATCTTCCTAGTTTTCTTCATTGCTAATAGATTTCTTGTAAAGGATTGAAATCAAATAAAATTTTTATGAAGGTTTTTTCCTATCTCAGGAGTAACAGCATTTGGCAAGATGGCTTTTTTGCTAACGGTGCTGGTGATTATCTGAGAAGGCTCAGGATTGCCTGCAGAGCCCCAGCACTGCAGCTCCGTTCAGATGTGAGTTTTCTGCTCACATCTGCAGATGTGCAGATGCATGTCTGTGAGATGTCTGTGCTCCAGCCACACAAACAGCATGAGGTTCCCAGTTATGGGATAGGGAATGTCTGTGCTATCCCATATCCACTCTCCTGGTCACAGCACCCACTCACCGCCCCAAGTCTGGGGATACTGAACACTTAACACAGGCTTTCTTTATCCAGTAGTTAGTCCCCAAAGTTAAACAGGTGTTAATATAAACAAACCAACCCCTAAGAGTTTAAAAAGTCTTCAGACTAAAAATTCTTTCCCCTTCCCAAATCTGTCATCGACACTCTCCTGGCTCCGGTTACACCGCGTTTCCAGAGCTGGTGACGGACCCGACAGAGCTTGAAATTCTATCGTGAAAACACACTGAACTGGTCAGGAGGCATGAACATCAACTGCTGCAGCACAGCCCAGACAACACCACAGAGATGGGCTCCACGCCCTGAAAGCTCTGTTCTGCTTTGGTGAGTTCACAACCACACCGCAAATCCTCATATTTAGTTCATGACCATTTAACCATTGTAAAGTTTAAGCAGCTCAACTCTGGCTCTCCACTTAACCAAATACAGATGGTAGCAACTCTGGCAGAGGACTCAAGCAATATCATGCCAGAGAATTGATAGAAACTTTTAATACCATCACTGAGTTTTACTGTGAGAAAAATCAGCAAAAGCAAATATCCAAATGGCTAAAGATGGAGCAGAAACAGGGGGTTTGCACAACTACATTGATTTCAACACATCCACAGTGTGAGCCCTGGACCAAACAGTACCAAGAAAGACTGGGGGAGAACTGGAGTGCTAGACTGTATCTTCTCCTCTCAAATCCAGGCACCTACATTTGCATTTTTAACCTCTAATATTACACAATTTTCTTCTTTATCCTATCACTAAAGTAGTAGTTCACAATAGCAAAACCACGTGTCCACATTTAAGACAGGAAACAGGCATCCATATACTCATATAAAGGAAATACATCAATAAACCTAACATATTTCTTCTGCCTGAAACCCTTCCTGAAATCTGATCTGGTGACTCAGAGTCCTATACACCTGAACAGCACAGTACAGGTTAAAGAATCAAACAAACACTGGCTGTGTAAAGGTCTTCCCTACTCTACAGGCTGCCAAGACCCCTGAAAGTAAATGCATACACTGTATACCTACACCTATACCTCATTTATTTAAAGAGAAACATAATCCCTCATAGAATTCAATAACTTCGAGGTGGTGACTTAATAGAGGAATTCATTAAAATGCTGATATTCTCATACATATTTCATGCCAGTTCAGGTTTGGAAATGTACTGCTCTCACAAAGGCACTTTCTTATGTTAATTCACACTGATTTAAAATACTTTGACTCTGCAGCATTAATTCCTCCAATTGCATTAGAACACAGGCTGAAGCTATTCTCCAGTGATTGCAACACACAAAGGCAAATGTTCAAGAGTTCTAGTTTTTCCATAGCTTTCATCCATATCATTGTAATTTAGGAAAAATAAGTGGAAAAAAATAGCTTAAAAAGAATTTGCATCCAACACTGCTACAAACACAATCTATAATTGTTTCCTTTGAATTTTTAAATGCCTCAAGTTACAGTCTCAATTTCAGCAGTGTTCCTGTGTTCATATCTTGACATCTGCTTTTAAGTGATATACATGAGATAGCACTTTCAAAGAACAACTTCTTCAGCAAAATGACTTTGCATCCTCTAGGTTAGATGCTCTAAGAGGAGAGAAGCCACACAGAAAGCAATATATGAAAAGAGGGACCTATTTTGCACTGTCCCTTTACTTCTTAAGAATTATCTGAACAATTTGCCATTGTAAACAGTAACTCAGCTTAAGAAATTCAGTAACATAGTAGAGCCAAATTGTAAGAAATGGTGGAATACCAGAGCTTCTGAGAACACTAACGAAACAAGCTGAACATTCCTGCAAAGATACTTTAGAGCACACTTAAGCAATAAATACTTTAAAAGCCTATGAAAATTGGGAATTAATTGAGAATCATGTATTCTTTAGAAGAATATCTTATGATATAAAGGAAGTTTCATGCTATTTCTGAGGGGAACCAGGATCCAGTAAAATCATCTTAATTTATCCTACTTTTAGATGAGTAGATGACAGGAGGCAAATACAGGCAAGAGAACAGGTGGTAGGAGTGTGCAGGTGGTTCCTTGAACCCAGCCAAGAGCAATGCTCACACCTCAGGAGGGCAGAGTCTACACACTGACCTCACCAAAACAGTGACCTCATCCAAACACAGCCCTCCAGGAACAAAACCACGTTGTAGCTTTAGGCCTGGCTGATAGCAGTGAGTGGGGGTTCTCCATGAACTTCCACTGCAAAGTAAAAAGCATCTGTCCCAATTTACTGAACTGTCTGAACGAAACAGACATTTTCAGCACTACTCATCTGTCTATATTTTCATTTTCATCATAGTGTTGTCTCTCTATAGTGTCTGCAATCAACAGAAATAAAGTGGGGTTTTAAGGACTCAAGCCATATAACCTCTTTTTAGCCACCCACCTAAGAATGAGATAAATCATACCCAATGAGGATTCTCTATGTGATTATAAAGAGCTCAAATTGTAACCAGCTCAAATGCAGCCATCTACATTATAAGTGTCTAAAACTTACAAGAGACTATTTCTTCCTGTTACATTCCTGAATTCAAAAGAATATTTCCCATCTGATACTATATATGGGAGTGGACAAGTGTTTCTTCCTTCTTATTAGGATAGCCCTGACACTGCTGGAAAAAGCCTTCTCACTTTTTAAAATCTTCTGTCCAGTTAACAAGCACCTATTTATAATAAAGGAAGATGGCACCAGAACCAGAGGTACAGCTCCCTGATTCCAGCATAACACACGACCATCAGCTACGGAACACCATCCCACAGTGCTAGGAACAAGAACTGTTTTGACCCAAGCACAAGAAATCAATATAAAAGAGGCTGTATCTTCAATATTTTTGAGTTTTTTTGTTCTCAGAATGAGCTGAATGTACACAGTCTCCAATTGCTGAAATTAAGAAAATAATCTGATAAAGGTTTCTGACCATGACTGTCACATCACAAATTAGCCTGTTTTGAGCAAACCCCATAACTGTCTCACTTTCTGCATTGCTGCTGCTTCAGGAATCATTCATTGCAATGAAAAACACCCAGTTAGTATATTCTTCATATAATGACATTGATGTAAAAATTGTGGCATGATCTGTACCACTCCCAGCGTGGACTGTCAGCCTTTCCCAGCACAGCATAGCCAAAATGTCCATCATCACCTCCATGTGTGTTTTAGGTTACAGACTTACTGATGGATTCCTATGGTCAGTGTTGTTACATTGGTGGTGTTTTGGTATTTAACATTGGCAGATCCTATCAGATCCTCCAATATGAAAGGACTGGAAAGGTCTACACACCTCTGAGCCCTCAAAACACAGGAGTGATTTAAAGCAGCATTACAGTTGTCTTTAAAGGCACATTCAAGGTGCTGATATAGCAGAAACTCTGTCCATGTTTTGAAGAAGGATCATTTATCCAAGAAGTTAAGTCCTATATAGGCCTATATGTAAAAAAGGTAGTCCTGTTTCTGGAGCAACAGGTTTAAATCCACGTTTATGGGCAAGGCAAGGAATAACACTCCTTTCAGTACACACATTCAGGAGACATTTTCCTGACCGTCTTTTGAAGCTGTGTTGTAGAATATCATAAACCTCCTCTCTCTGCAGTGACTGTACTAATTCCAAGTCCTGAGTAAACAGACTACTTCAAACATGATGGAGGAACTCAGCAGCTTCAATCAACTTCCTTAAATCCTGCTGAGGCAGCAGCACAGCATGCCAGACAACTTACATTTCCAAGAATTCTGCAGTAATAGATACTGCAAACCTCCAGAACTTACCCTCTTCTTCCATAAGTATTTCTAGCACCTCTATCAACCTTTTGTGTCATTAAAATTTTCATCATCAAGAAGCAGTAAAAATAACAACATTGCTGGCCTGTTGAAACAGTGATAAAAGTGAGTATGGGGAGGCTGGAGGTGAAAGAGAATGGGAGAGGGGAATTTCTAACCACAAAGGCTGATCTTGCACAAAATGCCCAAGGTTCCTGTCTTACAAGTCATTTATACAAGTCTTCTAAAGTGGCAATTTTGTTCCATCTTGTCAGGTCATGCTTGAGCTAGAGAACAGAACTGAAAAATTCAGAGAGGAGACAAAGTAGGAAAATCCTATATTCTCCAAAATATATAAATGGTGACTGGTTCTCAATTGTAGCTTATGAAAAACTGCCTGTCAACTCTGGCAAACCTTCCCTGCTAGGCTCTAATGGGGGTACAGAAATAATTTACCCAGGGAAAAAAGGATCGACTGCAGAGAGTTAATATACCTAATTTCTTAGGTATTTAGATAGAAGACATCCATAAAACATTGCCCTGAGAAAAAGGCACTGCTACATCTCTCAGCAACGGTGACAGAAGCTTGGTTCTCCTGCACCGTGCAAACCCTGGGAATGGAAGTTGCCTGGACACTGAGGAGAAGCACCATTGCTGATGGATGACTTTGAGATGGAAAACTTTGCCACAGCAGGGAACAGAGACAGGCAATGCACATTAAATAGTGGAAGCTGTCTGATGTGAACAGGTTCACTTAGACCAACTACTTTGGTCTAATTCCATAGGGCCTTCTTCTCAAGACAATACATGTACAGCTCCTGAAAGCAGCATCATCTGACAATCTGTAACCTTCTTCCCTTCCACGAAGGCTAAAAAGCAAAACTGCTTTTAAAATTCAGTTATCCAAAGAAATGTGAAGCACTACAAGGATCTTTCGTCACCATAAATGCATAAAATTTGAACACCTATTCTATCCTGAATTCTATCAAACAAATAATTCTGAGAAAAAGGACTGCAGTGTGAGGTTCCATTTGTTAGCCCTGGCTGCAAACAGGTGGATTTGAGAGGCACTTTTGTCCTGTCCTCCCTCTACTTAAAAGATCTATGTGCAACACGAAAAAGGAGCAACTCCTGTCACAGAAGAAACTCAGGAAGCAGAACTTCTCAAAAAAAGCACCACCCTAAATATATGAAGATAAATAATTTATCAAAATTTAGCAGATTCTGACATTTTAAGGCATTTGAAAGTTAAATTTCTATCTTCTGTCAAAGTCAGAAGAATTTAGAAATTATGTTCTTAAAACTGTCAGCAATTTACACTGTCAAGTCAATATGGCATTTCAAATAGAAATCCCACAATAAAACTTTTTAAACTTGAACTGATTTAGGGAGAAAAAAATGTAATAGAAGATCGTCTCCTGCATTTCCTTCCATTGAGAAAGAGGAGTATCAGAAGCTGTATCACTAACAGGGACAGGAAAAAAAAATCTTTTTCATAATTTCTCAGTTCATGCAGAATAAATTAAGTCATCCTCCTTCCCCTACATTTCTCAGATTTGTTCTGCAACAGAAGCAATATTTTAGAACAGCACTGCTGCAGGCACAATCACCACCTAATCGTGCTAAAACCTTTATTAAAAAGGTTTAAACACCTTAAGTTACAATCTCAATTTCAGCAGTGTTCCTGTGTTCATACCTTGACATCTGTTTTTAAGTGGTATACATGAGAGAGCACTCTCAAAGAGTAGCACTCTCAACTTCCTCAGCAAAATGACTTCGCATCCTCTAGGCTAGATGCTCTAAGAGGAGAGAAGCCACACAGAAAGCAATATATGAAAAGAGGGACCTATTTTGCACTGTCCCTTTACTTCTTAAGAATTATCTGAACAATTTGCCATTGTAAACTGTCGGATTGTATCTTTTTTTGACTTAGAGATGGGGCAACTGAGAGGTGTTTTAAAAAGTTTTATTCTATTTTCAGTCTCATGAGAAGAGTGAGACAATACAGATGTTACAATTCACGCCATCACAATCAGAAGCCAAACTATTTCCTAATTACAACACATTATAAGCATTTTTTGGCCTATCAGCTTTTGCCACACAATGCTGTTAATGCCTTAAAGCCAATCATCTAAAATTACCCCTCATGGTTCCTACTACAATGCATCTTTCATAGTTCTATTTCTCCAAAGAATCTAGTCTTATTTGCAAGGCCATCATTTGAAACTTGTTTCTAGTTCCATTTCTCTCTCAACAATGTCTATCCTATTCCATGGCATTTCTAAGTTAGCCTTTTTTATCTCAGAGTTTGCATACAGACACTATGTCAGCCTTCGAGAATTCTCTACAAATCTATTTCCCACAGCAAACAAACTCTGCTTAAGAAATTCAGTAACGCAGCAGAGCCAAACTGTAAGAAATGGTGGAAATCCAAACCCGGGCACTGCATGGGTGTGTTTGCAGCTCCTACCTATTGAAATCCCACTGGAGAGGGTGGAGCTCTCAGCCTGCCCTCGGGATGGGACGTGGGGCTCCATGACGCTGTCATCCAGCAGGTGCCGCGGGCCGGCGTTGGGGAACGTCGCGCTTTTGAATTCTGCCGTGTTTATTTTGTGTATGAAGCTGGAAACAAACAAGGACACAACTATTAAACCTCACCTTTGGTACCTCTCAGGAGCTGCTTTAACATCCTGAAGGATTGCGTGTGCCACGCTCCTAAAGCCAAACTAAATCATGGCCAAGCCATAAGGAATAGTGCACAAATAAATTATCGGTGGGAATTGCCAGTTTTAAAACTGCACAGAGCTTGTGTAACAAAGAGGAAGTCAGGAGTACATTAAGAATTACTTTCAACATCTTATGCTATTTTGTCTTCTGTAACAACTGCAGCATTGCATTCTAGCTCATTAAAGGTAAACTTAAATAATAGAAGTTATTCATTACTGGGTAGCTACAATCTTGCATTTTGAAGACATGACAAGGGAAGTGATGAGATAATGATCAAGATATTATTAGAAAATATGGAAAAAGTCTGAAACCATTACTAAAAAGAGTTAGTCTACAAAGAAAGTCTGTAAAGGAGGTCTCCCTGTAAAAATACCAATAAAACAGTGATATAATTTTGAATTTGAAATAATTACAGTGGCACTGAGTTACTAAAAAGTGATAGTTTTGTCATTCAGAAAGAGCCACTCTGGTTAACTCATTGACTAGTCTTATCACCAACACTTCAGCCTTTCTATTTTGATTAATTCTCTTCTGTTGGGATACCAGCATTATAGTTCTGAGCTTGTTCCTTGGCCACAAATTGCAGTGAAGTACTGTGTACATGTCATGCTACTTTTTACAAGTAAAGCTTTTGTACTGAAAGATGATACATCACTTCAAAAAAAAAAAAAAAAGCTCAAGGTTTTTAGGTTAAGCAAAATGCTGACTTGTATCCCAGACTGTGACATTTCCTATGTCCATGGGGTATCAGGTTCCGAGGTGAAGGGGGTGTTGGTGGTAGCAAGGCTCCTTCAGCTGCAGCATTTTTCCGTCCACTTTGTGGAGATGCTCCAACTTCAGGGCCTGGAAAGAAGAAAGACATTACTCCCAAGTCATTTCAGAATTACTGTCAGGATCACTTCTTAGAAAATCATGGAGAAGTTGCACAAAACTTCCTAAACTCCCTTTATAAGAGACAGCTGCAATAAAACTCATTGATCCATTGATAATTAAACCCCCTGCACTCCAGGGTTTTTGCACAGGATTAAAACCAAACACAGTTCAAATACACCATCCAGTGAAAGTATTTTGCAAGTCCTAAAGGTGACTGCATTCACTACACCAGCACTGAGCACGTCCCACTGATCCTACATTTTCAAACTCCTGCTTTCAACCACTTTTGGCATTGATCAAGAAGAATGTTCATTTTTGGAAGCATATTATGCCATGAGAAGTTTAGATGAAGGCCCTTCTGTCTAGACACAACAAAGAATGAATATTTAACAGCTCTTCACCCCAAATGACATGAACAACTTAGTGCCACAATACATACAAGAACCTAAAAAAATGACTCAATTCCTTCTTTGCAGATCACCTTTAGACTTTTTATTACAAACATGCAGTGTTTAAACTTCACACTTCTTTATAGCCTCAGGCAAACATTTTCCACGTCTGCAATTCTAAAATAATGCACATGACAACCTCAAGTCTTCTCACATTTATTAAGCATTTACCTACTAAATCTTCTCTGGAAGCAGCAGAGTGGGGGGTGCTGGTCCCTGGTTCTATCTTTAATGAAAGTCTGCATTAAAGAAACATTAAAAATTACTTTAGCAGGAAATAAAAATATGAGTTTGCAAAGAAGAATTTTTTAAGTTTATGTTTGCAAGCTGCCTGATTCTGCGATTACAAGAAATACTACGAAGGTAATACAAACAGTGCAGTTATCTTTAGCACACATTATTTCCAAACTTGAATTTTCCTGCCTATTGCTTTGGTTCATAAAGACCACCAGGCCCTCCAGTGCCCCAGGATGGCTGGCACACACATGAAAATGCTACTCCAGCTAAAACCTGGGAAAAATAAAAATGAAAATAATATACAACTTCTCCCCCCACCTTGGCTAAAAATATTTGTTCTTGGAACACTTCATATTTTAAATTTTTATATGAAGTGCACTAGTACGCCAAGCACCAAGCCTTTTGTCTTTACTGGTCCAAAAGCCAAAATCCTCTTTTGTTTTGGAAAATACATTACAACTTGATTTCAGCCATAAATCAAGCTTTTTCTGTAACTTTTTAATGCCATTTCCAGCAGGCCCACAAAGAAGGCAGACTATAGGAGCAGACAACTCCAGGAAGATGAAGTGTATCTTGCCCACACAGTTTGCAGAACTAAAATCTTTGAAACTAATAACACTGAAAAAGCATCTATTTAATTTTGGGGAGAAAAAGTTAAAAGTTTGACAGCTCCTTTCCGTCCCATTCCCAGACAGTATAGCAATGATTCATTACAATTTTATAATTTAATTTTTTTAAATAAAATCTCTTAGGAAGAAAAAACATGTATTGAAGTCACATTTGCTGTTCTCTAACTTCAACATTTTTGCTGACAGACACCTTAGGGGATGGAAAGTAGAAGAGCCACCTTGAGAGAACAATTCTTCAAATATACTCCTTGGCCATAAAAACATTCACTTTAGAGATGTACAAAACCCATCAGTGCAAATGCTGTGAACATTCCATGCCTCTGATTTTTGTGCCATTGTCTCCAGTCATTGCCCTGCTACCAAAACATGAATTGTACAGGATGAAGAGACTGCAGCTCCTTCATCAATCAAATTCCCACTGGTAGTCAATCTTACCCAATGAAGGTGAAGGAAGGTGGAGAGTGGAATTCATGAATACTATGTACTAAGGAGACTCTGCAGGTTAAGAAGTTTGGGGTTAGGTTGGCTTTTTTTTTTTCCTTCCTTCAAATATTTGACCACAGAGCTTTACTCTCAGTGAGACAAGTGATACTTCCCAAATCAGGCCGTAGAACACCCCAGGAAAAAGGTAAGGTTGGATGTTTCCACAGGGACATGCAGAGAACAACTTACAAACCAAGGGTCTGAGCCCTTGTTAACTGTTCTCTGACATAAACTGAAGGGTCCCCATTTGCTGCCTTTCAGTAAATCCAAGTTAGGGCTATTAAATGGCAAAGCACAGCTGTTCCTAAAATGTGCATCCCCCTCCTGCCATTCCAAGGGAGCTGCACAAGCAACCAATTCAAGCCCTCTGAGGTGACAAACTTCCCGGGCGGGCAGGATGGGAATGGGTGGGGAACCTCCTCGAGCACATCAGCCAATGAACAAAACCTTCCTTCATAGGCAACAGATTTGCCTTAGGGTGTTTCCTATCCTCAGTTTCTGCCTCCTGCCAGAGATTTCCCTCCCCCAGTTTTGCTGGATGCCGGATCACTTAATACAGTACTAATCTTACAATTAAGGACCCAGAAACCTTGGGTGGGAGGCTGGGAGAAACAGGCAGAGACAGAGAGGAACAGGAACTTGCCTCTCAAAAATCAAGTGGTTACATTTTACTCACACTTTATAACCCAATCAAAGAGGAAAGTATAAAATGAAGTACTATCTGCAAGAAGTCACCCTCAGTAAAAACATGGGACTAGATGCACAGATGGTTTTGTTCTGGAACCACTTAAGCCATCTCCAATCACAGGATTCCTCTTAATGACAGAACAGTGTTACAGGTGAGCCACGTGTAGAAAGTCTTTCTCAGCAGACCATCAGACCTGAAGCAAGGGCTTGGTGCAGTCTGGCACAGAAAAGGGAGCAGATCTGCCATTCAGCATGTGGTAAAGTGCCCTGAGCACAACATCCTGCTGGAACCACAGCTGCTCACAGCTGGTGTGTCTGAGGTGCATAATCACAGAATCACAGAACGGTGCAGGTCAGAAGGAACATCAAATCTTATCTAGTTCCAACTCCCTGCCATGGGCAGGGACACCCACATAATATAATACAATTTCCCCATACAAGTGCAGTCTCACAGGGCTTTGAATTATAGAAGTAATTTTGCAATAAGTTATGGTCAGTTCATAGCATTTTGTACTTACTCGTAATTGGCATCTTCTACAAACTTTTGTAGTTCTTCTATGTACTGAACTGAGTTTAGATATTTTTGGACATGAGGCAACATTGGAATATCTGGAAAACAGACAGCATTCATTGACACTGTGCCACTCATTGGTAAGCAAAGTTGGATTTTTTCCAGAATCTATCTGAACAGATTCAGATCTCTTGCCTTTATTTGTGAGGTGGAAGTACAAACTACTAAAATTTTAGAACTTCATAGCAATTCTCATGCATAGCCCACATTCTCTTTACACTGAGCTTTCAGGGAAGCCACAATCCTGTGCTAATTCACATTGCACTATCATCACAAACACAGCACAAGGACTTCACTAGAATGGGAAGAGGACTGTGAGGGAAACCATCTTTGAAGAAAAAAATGTATTATCTGATCTATGGACAGAACTATAAATGTCCAAAAGGGAAGCTGAATGTATTTTATTATCTCCAGTAAAACTACTATTAAAAAAGCAGTCCTATTTTTAGAATTCAGTCATAAAATTATGAACACAGGGATATAAGCTTATAAATACCAGTAAAACTACTCTTTAGTATGATGTACTACTGCACATTTATCACCAGAAAATATATATTGCAGCTTGCTTGATGTAAGAGAAAGGCATCTATATTCTGTCTCCTCACCCTGATGCTCTGTCTTAACCAACAATACTAGAATAAACCCAGACTTTTGGGCTGAGAGGATGAGGGAGGGTGTTAATGGCTTTCACAGGGGCCCAGCCTTACTTAAAATTGCATCACAACAGACAAAAATTAAAGCTTTTAAAGTTCTTTAACACTGTGATATTTACACACTAGCTTACCGTATTCACACGACTGCTGCAAATCTGAGATAATTCGAAGAATGTTGTTCATTAGATTTGTTCTTTGCTCGCTTTCCAGAATGCTTGCTGTTGAGGGGTAGGCAGAGTCAATATATGTCAAGTCTGACAGATAAATACCTGAAATAAGATTAGAATGAAAAGTTTCTTTGTTTAATGCCTTTCATTGAGCAGGAAAAAAACTCTCATCAAGAATATTGTGAAAAATTTTTGCTTGCATTAACATTAAAGCAGGTTGACAAAGGCATTGTCTTAAAATAGGATTTTGGATTTACCTGGGAAATCATTTTAGAAATCTAAAAGTAATTACAAGGACATGCACAGCTACTCATAAGCATCATCTTCTCCACAGCACCAATTTACTACTCCCTTGACAATATGAAGCATACTAAACACACAATGCTAAAATACACCACCAAAATTGTTTAGGAAGTCTACCACTTCATTCCTCCAATGCAGCAATTAAAAAACAACAGAAAGATAAATCATACCCATAACTCTTCAAGCTAAATAAAAACTCAAGCTCAACTTGCAGCAACAAGGGAAAGATTAACTAGGGAAAACAGGCACCCAGACGGAAACGAATGAATCCTGCAGTTTGTAATAGTCACAGCTCCAAAGATCCAACAGCCTTCTAAGTAAGTCACTCATATTCCCTAACTGCCTTTTTCTCCTGCACTGCTTGCAACCTTACTGCTCCTTCAATTCCCTGATCATGTAGAGAGGAAAATTCTCCTCCTTACACACTAACATTGTAGATAAAACGTTTATTTTATTTCTAACTACAGCTCCATTTCTTCAACTTCACCTGTTTGTCTCAGCTAAGTGAAGCGTATCCTCACTAACGCTGCTGTTCAAAGGAATTGGTCTGCATCCCTTGCATCTTTCACAGATATCCCAATTAAAAAATGACACAAACTTAGATAATACTATTTAAGAAACTTGTTTCAGTAACAGGGAAATTTTTATATTATATTTTACTTCACCTCTCAGCCTTGTACAACCAAAATCATAACAAGGACTTTGGCTTTACAGGTGGAAGACTATTAATACAACCTCACAAGAACAGCAGTTGTGTTTGTATAGCACCTAACCAGTACAGTCCTCAAATGTGAGCTGGGAAACTCTGGGCATCCCTCCAAAACCAACACACACACACATGCACACACACATGCACGTGTGTGCGCACACACAGAAGCAAATTAAAATACTTGTGGTTGAAAGGTAACATATAAAAAAGTGAATAAAAAGGTATTATACATGACCTGATATACTACTAAATCTCTCAATTTTCTGTCCGGCTAGAAATAGTTTGCTAAAAACCAGAAAGGATAATCAGAAACATCAGGTTAATTTGATTGCTATGCTACCTAAAGTGCATAAGCGGTCCTGAACCTGAATTTACTAACCCATGTCCAAACAAGCCTTAAAAATCCCAAACCCACTCGGTCTTCCACAGAAGGACGTAAATCATACTTATTAACTCTATTTAAGGAATTTCCCTGTAACAGGCACCTGCACTATTATGCAGGATTTTATAAACCACTGTATTTGTAGAATTACCTCTGAGTGACTTGTACTGATCTTTTCTTTTAGCTAAATCAAAAACAAGTCTTCTGTGAAGAGCAGTGCTCTAAACCTGTTTGATGTATTTTTATGAAATCTAAAATAATTTTGAAAGCACACAAGGGTAATTCTCTTTCAAATGTAATTGGCACTGCCTTTGTGAAGAAACCAGAAAGATCAATGGCAGTAAATTGAATGCACTCAAGTGCTGGCTGAGTATGGACAGAACCAAGCCCAGCCTGTATTTCTTGTAGAGCGTAATCTCTGTGGCTTTTCCTACTTCTAACACCAGTCAGATGTTATCAAATATTCTGATGCCTACCCAAAACCATCACACACAGAGCTTTAACGTTTTCCACATGTATTGGAGAATTCATGCCTTTAACAACTGGAACTGTTTCTTATTAAGTGAACGTCAAGAATTGAATGCGACATTCTGTTGAACATTCTTCTAGACTACAAATGCTTCATTTTTCCTGTTGTATCCAGCCAGGCTGCCCCTTTTATTCCCAGCAACACAACTCGAGTTTTATCAGCCTGAAAGAATCTTTCTTCTAAATGAAGCCCAGTACTGTAATAACTTGAAAGGCATCTTTAGGCAGCGTAGTAAAAATGTTTGATTTGTAATTGCCTGCTGAACTCTTGCACAGTCCGTTGCCATATGGTACCTCCCTTCTACTGGCAAACAATCTTTCCTTGTTCCTAACTTCCCAGCCTCCCTACCCCCTCCTTTTCTGGAGAGTATGGATAGGAAATCCGAAGGAGGAGTTTCTTCTCCTCTCCGAGTGCTTGGTGACATCATAGGTGGGCTGAACGGCTGAGCCGAGTGTGTGTTTGTTTAAAAAAACACTGTCCAAAAGTGATGTATATGGAATCTGGGTCAGCTGTAGCTGGTTTAGAGCACTTCTGCATGTGAGAATTAAACACTGCAGTTTCAAAAAACATTTCTCTCTCTCTCCTGGAATAACGCACACTGGAGCATTACCTTTTTTCTTTTTTTAAACTGATTAGTTAGCTTGGTTATCGTATGGAGAAACCCAACTCCTCAATACAGCTTGGATCTAACAGAGAAAGACAAAAGCAGTTTTCAGTTTCTCCAGCTGCAGATTAACACCCCACACCATCGGGTAATATAGGAAGCAAAAGCAACTTGGCCTCTGGATTTTCCATCTGTCACAGAAGCAAACCAGCTGGGAGACTTTATTTCTTGGTAAGTTTTAAAGTTATTCTTGCTTACAAGTTTAATTTTGAGCTATTTCTGAATGCTACATACATCTCCGTCAACATACAATTGTGAAGAAACAAATCCCTCTCAGCCTGAGAAACATTTGACAACTGACATTAAGACTCATTTTTGTGGCATTTGGTAGACTTTGGAAAGAATTAAAAAAAGGCACTGCACAAGAGCACAGACTAACTTGTTCCAGTTGTAGGGATGAACAAGTTTCGGTTGTTTAGCTGTATTGTTATCTACAGTTACAGAAAATTAGCACTACCAGATTCTTTGCTAAGCATGTAATTTGGGTACTGTGAACATACTCATGTGAAATTCTGATCCTACCAGAAGGCAAAAGCCAAAAATCCTATCGATTTCAGGGAAGCTGGATTTCACCCAACACCAGAGCACAGACCTAGCATTACTAGAACTAGAAAATGGATACCTCAATAAAACCACTGTGAGAAGTCCCAAGCAAATCAATGCACATCTGTAAGTAGCAATCATTGTATATCATTTCAAGTACGTTTTTATTTATGGTACTTCTGAGGACCTGAAGTTGCCTGAGTCCCAGAGCCAACCAAGAAACCAGAGTCAGACACTGATTCAGAACATAATCAAGTCTGTAAGCACAATCAATTGTGCAGCTGAAAATCCAAATTTCACATTACTGCAACAGGCACTAATACCTTCCTTCAGCAATTTCTGGGAAGTTAGTTGTACCTCAATTGAACTGCAGTTTGTTTCTAAATAAAGATTAATTTCATAAACATGAAATGCAGTGTACAAAGCAACAGCACAGTAAGTGGAAAATTGAGGGGCTCGTTACAGTTCATTAGGGGAAGGAAGGGAGAAGAATGCTGCTGCTAATCAATGATTAAAACAAGAAAGTTGCTTACAAACAGGAGACAAAAGTACAGATGAAAACAAAAAACTACTTGCTTATACATAGGAAAAGCAAAGAAAACTTTCTTCATGCTGACTTGGAAATTAAAATACAGTAAATAATCCAGAACAACGCAAATGAACCTAAGTGATGTATTTGCATTTACAAACTCAGAGCTGCCTGACAGAGTAAGACCGAATGAAGGGGCTGATGCTAAAAGGAGAGACAAAGTGTTACAGAAGACAAACTTAATTAAGATTTAGTAGCTACCAGAGTAAAAAAGTCTGAAGCAGCCTTGATAAACAAGAAAGGTGGATCCTTTCCAAGTTCTTAAGCCCTTTTCCTTACTATCCTTTTGTGCTGATTTACATAAGGAGGAGAATCATCTAAACAACAACAACACAATCCCCATTTGAAGCACATAATGTGCTTTGGACATCAGGCTCCATTCATTCATCATCAGCCAAGGGTCTGATTTACACTGTTTAGAACAATTCCTAAATCTCCCACAAATGAAAACAGCTGAGTCAATAATTTTAAAGCAATAAACTGGCTGTATACGAGGTTTTAACTCTCTCTCCTTTGCTGCCTTCCAACTTTAGAGTTCAAATTTTGATATGTTTATTTTAAAACAAATAATGCAATACTAATATTATGCTGCTGCCAAAAGAATGATCTGAAGTACAGTGAAAAAAACCCCACTATTTGAAGTTTTAAAGGAACTTACTAAAAAGAATGGAAATTCTGAACCTTTAAATTTCAGCAGTAACTATATGACTCTGTCAGGTTTTAATTATTGTTTTATTGGGCTCTGTTTTTTGTAACATGCCCTATTGGTTTGGTCCTTAAAATTTATCCACCAATGAATAAAGTACAATTTCCTATAGCAAGCATAACTAGATGCTTAATATCTTCAGTACCTGTTCTAAGCAGAACTCTCGACCCCCAAAATCACACACACAAAATGCCCCACTGCATTGTACCTGCCTGCTCAAACAGTGCAAACACACACAGTGGCTGCCAACAAATGCAAAGGGACCCCCATGGTTAAAAAACACTTCACCAAAAAATCTGGAAATGCCATGAAATTTTGCTGTGCTTTCAGAATATCTACTATGACAAAATCAACAAATCTCTTCCGTAGAGAATTTCTAAGAAGTTATCATTTTTAAAAGGGGCACATTTTCAACGACAACCTCAAAACCCCCTGAAGATTTTTAGATTGCCTTTCCTAAAAGGAATCAGACTCATGGCAATCTCTGAGAAGCAGAATTCTGTGACTCAATACATCACGTATCTGATGAACAAAACCCAAGAACATATTATTCCTGGATCCCAGTCAATACAATTGAAAGTAATCCTGTTAATTCAGCAGAGGCAGAGGACTTGCCGGAAAAGCACTTGTTTATATAGGGAGAAGTAAGTTACTTAAATACAGAGATATACTTCCATGGGAACACTTCTCCTATAGGAAGAGTGTTTTCCCCACATTAGTATTACTTCTAATGTCATGGACTCAGTTTTAAGCTAAAAAAATCTAGAAAAATCCTCACTTAGCCTATGCAGACATAGGGAAACATAGCTGGGCTTATTGATTTCAGCTGCTAAGGCAAAGATCAACAGAAAATGAAGTCTGTGTAACATCAATAACAGAACTCCCTGATTAGCTGGTATCATGGTCAGAGCATCTTTAATCTCAGTATTTTAATTTACTTTCTCAAAGAACCCAGTCTGTTTCTCTTCCTGTTACACATAAGAGGGCACTGCTGGCATTTATCACTTAACCATATTCTTTTAATAAATATTTGGAATAAAGGTAAGTATTGATACTGCATTTTCCATACAAAAGGAATCCTATATTCCCATTTACCTGCAACAACTTCGTTACATTCACCCATATCACCCAACACTGTCCAGGGAGAACAGCCTTTGTCAGCTCTGGAAGAACAGATTCCAATTTGTGTTGTGGGTTTCCAAATTTTACATCCTGCTGAACATGAGTCACAGCAGTACAACAAAGAAGATACAGTTTGTTGTGCAGAAAGCTAAAAAATGCCAAATATATACCAGCTTCCCCACATCCTGATCCATGCAAATCTATATTTGTTGTTACAATATTTCTGGGGGGGTAACACAGTCTGTATTACAGCAGTGAAAAATAGTAGTTACTGGCTTGTTTTGCTCTTTTAAATTGGAATTCTGTACCTTTAAACACTTTTTAAAGTAATAAATCAAAAACTAATTTTGCAAGCACGTTGAGGGTTTTTTTTGCACAGGGATCACTCTGGAAAAAGAAAGAAATCAGAAGAAATGGCATTAAATATAAAATGGTATTGAAGCCCTGTCCACAGCTCAGAGTGTTTCTGACAAGCTGATGAAGAAGCTTGTGTTCTGGGATAACTGCACATTTTCTTCTGCAGAAGCTATAAAACATCAGCAGGCCAGAACATACGTAATGAGACTTCTACAGAAACCTGAGACCCAAAACTGGGTGGCACAGAAACACGACAGAAGCAGCTGAAACGACAGCTTATTCTAATCTAAACCCCACGACATTATTTAATAAAGAGTTAAACAACGCATTTCAAAGCAATGGTATCTGGAATCACAAACTCCCTTGCTGCATTTCCAAGGCCTGCACCAGCAGCCCCATTCAGTGCAAGCAACTCCAAACCTGCAGGGAGGGTTGGAGACTGTGGTTCTGTCTGAGCTGATCCCTGAGCCTCAGCTGTCTCTTGACAGTTCTGCCACTACTTCAACATTTAAACCTGGGAATCCTGGACAAAATGGGTCTGATCTATAAACCCTAAAACTATTTCCCAACTCTAATTTTAGTTTGTCATTTAGGTCTTACATATTAGGCTATCATTCTGGGCTACTTTGGATAAACAGCTCCTATTTTTTTAAGCTGCTTGCCCAGAACATCAGGAAATTTCTGAAACAGTATTTTCATTTCCTTCTAAGCTTATTAAAACTCCAGGTAAATATCTTGCTCAGAACCTATTCTTGTATAACAAGTTAGGCATTAAGCTGCTCACACTTGACAAGCAATATTTTAAGACATTTAATTTTTTCAACATCAGCATTTCCATGGCAGCATATACATTCCCTACCAGGTAGATTCTCAGAATGAACTCATCCCTGCTTATATGAAAGTCTCAGTTTACGACAAGATATTTCTGATCTTCAAATTCTAGGGCATAATCTTATGCAGCTGCTGGATTTGGCTATGCTGTATTAGAATCTTTAATTCATTTAATGGTCTGACAGCACATGTATAGACAGAGAGCTTGAAACTGTAACACGTAGAAGTTCAAAATGAACACATTTAATATGAAATGAAATGCAGAAAGTAGACTGCAGAATACACGGCTAGAACGTGGACTACATTGCAAAGTGCTTTGTTTTGAAAGATTCATTTAAATTCTATGTATTTCAGGGGGAAAATGTGCTGTTGTGGGGAAAAAGTCCCCAGCCATTGATTATTTCAGTAACTATGTAGGGTGTTTAAAAGTTCCCAAGAACTAAAATGTTATTCACTTTCTTGGACTATGAAGTACCTATTATACACTGAGAAAACAGCAAAATACTGGACTTGTACTATGGCTTCATCCTCAACCATATGCCACGAAGTCTCTTTCCCTCAATCTGCGAACAGTAAATGCAAAAGCATTGAAAAGTAAGCTGGAAGATGCAAAGAGGTTTTAAACTTCAGGCAATTAATTCAGCTCATCCCTGTCAAGTTAGAAACCACACACAGACCAGTTTCTCATGTGCTGCCCATGATACATGTGAACATTTAACCTAATGAACTACCCAGCTTGAGCACTGTCCAAGTGATTAATATTTTAAATGTCTGAAATTACCAAAGAAAAACACACAACCAGCTCTGGAGAAAGTGATATTTTTTCCTAACTTTTTTTTTCCTTTAAACAGAAGTTACAATTTCAGCAGAGAAATATTAACAAAACTATTAAGTTTTGGTTTTGATAAAAATATTTACTAATAGACACAAAAATACCTATTACTACAAACTAAGAGGGTATTTTAAAATAAACTTCCTCAAACTTATGTGCCCCCTCCATTCCCTCCATTTATGCAGGGTAAGAAAGGATTTTTAGTATGTTTTAAATGTGTTTTCTTCCCCTTCTGGAAGAAGGGCTTGCAATACAACCATCAGACAAACAAAAAGTTATCAAACATTTAAGCAGAATTCCTAGCTCTAACTCCTGGTTGCATGGACATCATGGTTTGAAGCTTGTAACCACTGCTCTTAGTGAAGCCAAAAGCCAAGACTTGACAGGTTTCCTGAAGCTGAGCAGACACCATTTGCTGCAGTAACATTAAAGCCAGTAACAGAACTGGGAAAAGTGACCTGACCCAGAAGTCACCTTATCATTTGTAATGTGAATATAAAGGAAGCAGCACAGCTCTGCTTCTCCTTTGGGATCACTGTGTCAGGATTGCCAAATGCACTTAAACTTGGACCTAGCAGGAACAGCAGGATAATTAACTTTCCCTGCTCTTACTGTATTTCTCCTTGTAATTATCCAAAGGCCACTGTAGAAAGGCTATCCAAAAGCTTGCAGAAGGAGTCTGGAAAAAAAAGTCAGATCAACAGCTGAGATAAGAAGAGTGATCTGCTTCACAAAGCAAACCAACCAGAAAAAAATGAAGGTTTTTTCCTTATTTAAGTGCTACCTTTGTTTATCATCTCAAATATTCAAAGCTAAAAAACGGGTCTCAAAAAACCTTCCCAGATCTTTATCACCGTACTTTAATTATTTAGAGTTAAAAGAAACTCCTAGCTTTCATCAGAAGATGAATGAAACACTCCAGTATGGTATTCATAATGACAACACACCTGATACTTCAGAATTATTTGGATAAAGATGTTCTCAAAGATACAAAAATAGTGTGACAACAATTCTAAACGTTCATCTCAAGGCAACTAAATAGGGACACATATGCAGAGCAAAGAGTGTTCTAAGCTTTCCTTACAAATTGAAAGTCACTTGAATAAGTAATTTTTGATGTTTTGCAACAATATCTAATCTCCTGTCTAACACTCATGCCCAAAAATAGTCTTAAAGATGTGTTTTTCAAGTCTACTAGAAGTGTGTATTTATAAGCTTGAAAAACAGGTATATATATGAATCAGTATGTATATACTATTTAACAAATTATATATATACATCTATGTAAAAAGCTGAAGGAGGACCAGGAAAGCTTATATAATCCAAATTCCAACATTTATATAAATGATTTCATCTCCCTACTTCCCTTCCAGGAAGGTATTCTGCAAGTATGCCATGTTCTATAACGTCGTGCAGGTAATTGCAGTGAGCACAGATGTGAGCAGTCAAATAGATAATGGAGTGTTAACACAGAATCTAAGCAAAATAGGATTTCTGAAAACTTATCCATTGCAACAACTCCTTTACTAAATCCTGTATCTAAATTTTAGTGTTTGCTGCTCAAAACAGCCAGCCAATCTAGCTCCAAGGAAGAGATTCCAAAGGCTTGGCTACGTACATGCAAGCATAGCAAACACATCAGTTTAGGCAGTTTAGAAGTCCAAGAGCTTTAGTTAATTCTCTGGTTTAATGACTTTATCTTTGATCTGTTCAACAGGCTCCTAAGAGCCATCACACTTGCTTTAAAATGAAGATATTGAAGTGGACTTTGGGTGTCCTGCTGTTCCTGCTGTTGTCTATCGGGCGCTGTATAGAACAATCCACGCCAAGTAAGACACCCCAGCAGAGGCAGCCTCGTTCAGCAGGCGGGGCAGAGGAAGGGAAGAAATGTGGTTACACCTTCCTGGTCCCAGAACAAAAAATCACAGGGCCGATCTGCGTGAACATGAACGGCCCGGGTACTGGGAACAGGAAAGATGAAGTCACCAGGATGGACATCGAGAACCTGAAGGATGTGCTGAATAAGCAGAAGCGGGAAATCGACATTTTGCAGTTGGTGGTGGACGTGGACGGAAACATTGTGAACGAAGTCAAATTACTGAGGAAAGAAAGTCGGAACATGAACTCTCGTGTGACCCAGCTGTACATGCAACTCCTGCACGAGATAATTCGGAAGCGCGACAACTCGCTCGAGCTTTCCCAGCTGGAAAACAAAGTCCTTAACGTTACGACAGAAATGCTGAAGATGGCAACAAAATACAAGGAGCTTGAAGTGAAATACGCAGCGCTAACTGACCTGGTAAACAACCAGTCTGTGACTATCTCGCTGCTGGAGGAGCAGTGCCTGAGGATCTTCTCGCGCCAGGACCCCCACGGCTCCCCACCCCTGGTGCAGGTGGTGCCGCAGCACATTCCCAACAGCCAGCCCTACACTCCCGTCCTGCTGGGAGGCAATGAGATCCAGCGAGACCCAGGCTACCCGCGGGACAGAGACGTACGGCCACCGCCTGACCCCGCCACTTCTCCCACGAAGAGTCCTTTCAGAGTACCACCTCTGGCTTTGATTAATGAGGGTGAGTTACCTGGCACTAATTATCTAACCTGAGATCTCTCCACTTCTGAGGGGAACTGTCCTGACCATAGAAACAGAAAGGAGAATTGAAAGTACCTGTACAGCTCGCTCTTGCTCCTTGATTTTCTCTCCCCCTTCTACCTCTCAGGGAATGCTATAATTTGCCAAATGGTCTAAATGTCCCTAAGATGAAGTTGTGGAAATGGCCAATACTCAGAAACTCAATCTGAGCAATACTCGTCTTCAAGTCACAAAGTGTTGGGGGTTTTCTCTGCAGATGGATTTGAGTTAATGAAAATATGAAAATTCAGTATTAGCATAAACTTTCTAATATTTACCCATTTCTTTGATGATGCCAGTTAGCTACATGTTACTGGCATGAGTAGCTGGCAAGAGTGCATAAGAGGAACTAATTAATCATAAACAAATTAAGTAATTTCCAGTTTTTGTTCTTTATACTTACCTTTGTCAGAAGAAAATTCTCCTAGAAGAATTTTCACCCTTCTATTCTGACCTACTTTAAAATGAACATCTAAATCCACCAACACAGTCATGCAATGAGCCTCTTAAGTGTTTAGTTGAAATATTCAAGAGTGGCAAGTTTGAAAGGATAATTGAGTCCAGGCTGGATCCAATTACAGGCACTCAGCTTTGAAAATTTAAAATCAGTAACTACATTCCCAGTAACCTGTTGTCAGTAGGGGATGGCAAGTTAAACTAAAACCATAAATATTATGAAAATACATTCAGGAGACTGTATCCCATTTTCACGTGTTACACTCTTTAGGTCATTAGGTGAGTTCATTTATCACTAGGAATCAAAATTAGTGACAGGACAATTAACTACCTAACTACTACTAATTAATTAGCTGCCTTGAACTCTATCATGTTTCTTACTTTATTGAAATTTTGACAGAATTGCTATTTTAAAAAAATTCAAGGATTCAGAAAAACAAGTTTTTCTCAGACATCCCTTCAAGTGCTTGCTCTTGGCTTCTGTTAACACAGCAAAAAGGTTTGGTGGGGGGTTTTGGGTTTAGATGGCTGTTTTGTTTTTGTTTCTTTCAAATTGCCCTTAGTCACAGCTGAAAGTTCAACTTCGTTCGTAGGACGAAGCCAAACATTCATTTGTGACTGTTCTACAGCATTACACCCAACCAGCTGCTGATGTAAAGAACAACTATTTTTATTCACGGTCTGCAGAAAATTCAGGCATGAGCCCAAGCAAAACGCCAGATGTCATGTGAATTTCAGTGGCACATCATGACAGAAAGGAAACAGTTCATATCAAAGCATTGTTAATGTCTGCTCAGACAGCACAAGTATAATTCTAAAAAAAGCCACGACTTCCTGTTTCCCAGCAAGCCCTTGCTTCCAGGTTCTGTTCTGAACACATCTTTTGCTCAATACATGCCTGCTGCACATACAAAACAAGGCAATGGCACTAAGTATTATCCTCTAAATTATCTACCCCGGTGTTCACTGACCCCTCTACCCCTAGAAGTTCAGAGTTGGAATCCATTTTCGGAAGACAACACAAAGAAACTTTAGGAAGTTTATTGTAACACTATTCACCCTCCTTTAATACTCGATTCTTGAGTTGGAAGTTTGTTTCTTGCAGTGCTTGGGAAAAGGAGGGTTGAGAATTGCTACAGCTGGTATAGCATCAGTCATCATAACCAAAACTTGGACATTCCAACACAATGCCCAGTTACTACCCGTGATTTTTAAAATTAAGGTAAACAGATTTCATGGTGCACAGAACCAAAACAACGTCATAGAAGAAACATCTTAACAGTTAAAAGATAAATATTTTTAATAGTCTATAAAGATGTCAAAAAAGGCCAATGGAAACTAGACAGTCCCAATTAGAAATAAGCCTGTTAAAGACTGATGTCAGAATAAATACCTGGACCTCCTCATAAATACTTGCATGCAGCAGATGGGTCAGAAAGGTCAATGTACATCTGAATATTTCGAGTGGAGAGTAAAATGCAGGATATATGGGGAACAAAAGGATGAAGTTCTGTTTTCTGAGTATGGTGGTGACTTTGTACAAAAATTACTCTAAAAATTGAGGAATCGTAGTTGTCACAATTACCTTAATATCTGGAATAATAACCAGTGACCCTCAAAATTTCTGCCACTATTTTTGCAGAAAGTAGGTTCAAGTTAGTTAACTACCTGAAAATTAGACACACCCTGCCCCATGTCATAATTTCTAATACCTCTTGGTAAACAATATAGCTTCTTTTTTTAAATATATGTCCAATTTTATTTTGGACTTTTCCTCTACTAATGTCCCTGAAATCCTTTTATGAAGCTCATACAAGCACAACTTCTGTATCATCTGCTCAGGATAACATTTGGCATGTGAAAATGGGATTCAGCCATCAAGTTATCAAACTTTCAATTTAAAATATTTAATCTCTTTCCTTCTCTACTTCATTTAATTTATCATAGAATATGATCTGCACTAAATCATACATCTAAGCCACAATTTTGGAAGTGAAATATTTAGCTGATCATTTTCCCAGAGTATTTCTGACTTATCACTGTCTCGGTGACTTAGAGTACACAGATTGTTACAAAAGACTAGATGTGCACCAGATACTTATTCCCTACATAAACTGTAAAACCTGGAAGATTTCAAACAGAATATCATGCTTTTTTCATCAGACCTCCACCCACACCAGCACCATGGAGAATCTCTCAGTTTCACAAACCTCAGTATTTCCACTGAACAAGATCAGTTCTTATAACATGAACTTGAAAGAATTATACCTAACAAAGAATTTACTTCAATAAAAAGATTCAAGGCTATACACCAAAAATTATGGGATATGTTGGATTTCCTTACATTCAGAGCAGAAGTCTCTTACCTCTACCACATTAATTTATGTTAATACATGTAGACAAAGCTGAGCATCAAAGCAGATGAGTTGCATCCTGTGAACTTAAAGCCACCTGAACTCCAGAAGGGATCCAAGTATTACATAAACAGACTTGTACAATTCTGTCTGCCTTAGCACCTACTTAAAATGACCCCAGACATCTGCTTGGGTCTCTCATGGAAAAATGAGTGCTCAAGTCCTCCTCCAATGATAATCACATGGGATAATACCCATATAATAGCGCATATAATTAAGCTATTCTTGATGTTCAATTAACACTACAAAATATAAGGCTTGTTTGTTTATACTTTCCCTAAAGCAAAAATTATTTTACAAAAATCCTTCTGGAACAACATCCCTGTTCAGTTGTAGAGCACCCAAATTTACTTGAGACAGTTCAAGGAATGGGAATGAGACCCAGCTTGGTCCAGGAAATTATCTATCCCCTGGACAAACTCTGCAATAGTCACAATCCACATGGGAATTTTAATTGTGAACAAGAGGGGATGAAAAAAGCACTTGTATATCAATGCTGCAGGATTTATTTCCTAAGGAGCCACTGCTTGCACTGGAAGAATGACAAAGCCATCCCCATCCTGACAGTGCAGCAATACTTTCAGCAATGGCTCAGTATCTGTGACATTACTGTCACAGCCTCAAGCTTTTAAGTACTCCTCATTAGATACACAAGCTTCATGTACTCCAATTATGCTTTATGGATTTCTTGCTAATTACATACTTGTCCAACTGGCAACTACTACCTCAAAACCTAACAAAAGTGCCATTTTTGCCTTGCTTTTGTCACACAAGTTAATCTGCAGTGAAGGTCCCTTTCCCTCAGTCTCTACTTCTGATTAAAGAATAACCTCAACAAACGTCTTTGTATGCTGCTTTGCACATGAGCTGCTTCTGTGACTGATGGGTTCTCTCTGAATTTTCAAGATTTGAGAAAATAAACCCTCTGGAAGGAGAGGAAAGCTGTAGCTATTTTCAGATGTGCTGAGTTTTCAAACACATTCAGGGCATCCACCACTAACTAGTCATCAGAACACACTTTGCTTTTCATTAGTAAATTACCAGTTTCTCTAAACCAACTGAAGTAATGACACACAAACAATTTTTTTTTCTAAAAAGCAGAAAATAAAAACATTACCAAAAATTGAAAGGCAAACTAGGCAAGGTTTTCAGAGACACGTAAACTGCATCCTTCTCAGAGAATTACCAGATGGTCTTCTCCAAGTATTATTTGTAAAACCACTACTCACATGGACTAAAATAGAGCTTTCAAGCAGCACCCACAACAGCAACAGCAATTTTGTGCAACTGCAGCCCTGAGAACAAATACAAGTCCTTTTAGCTGCTCAAAAATCCTTCTCCATTATTTCCTTATTTCCTTTATCAGTATCCATCTACACACATCACACCAGGATGACACATGAAACTTAAAAAGATTCTTGTCCACAGTTAACAGTCTAATCCTCAAACTGGCTAAGTACATAACACCAGAAAATTATGCAGCATAAGAATTCTCTCTGACTAAATTCCATGTCTGTAGACTCTGGCAGAAAATATTTCTTACAGATATGATCAAACTACTTATATATTCAGAAATAGGGAGGATTGGTCAAGTATCCTGGGTTTGTTTTGGTTTTTACTTCCACCAGTTTCAAAGTAGTGCACCAGAAAATGAAGGAAATTGATGTCTGCCTTTTGTTAAAAAAAAAAAAAAAAAAAAAATTGATGAAAAAAAAATCATAATCTTTTTCAGTATCAAGAGCCAGAGCACAAATCTTTGCCACAGCAGACAAAAAAATCAGGTGTAGGTAACCAGTCTATTATTTCTTTAGCAAAATGAAATTTTTTTTCAAAAATATATGGAGAGAGGATATTGACATGTTTATTTATATATACAAATAATCTCAGACAGTAACTTTTTGCACTGTTTTCCATGGCAGGTTTATACCTTAATTTAATTACTGACTTTCCATTACAAAATATTCCTGGACAATGGGCACTGCATATCCAAGCTTGAAGGCTTACAGTATTTCTTTTCCAAAAGGTCCATTCAAAGACTGCCAACAAGCTAGGGAAGCCGGGCATGCCAACAGTGGGATTTACATGATCAAACCCAAAACCAGCAACGAGCCAATGCAACTCTGGTGTGAGAACAGCCTGGACCCTGGAGGATGGGCAGTTATCCAGAAGAGGACAGATGGATCTGTCAACTTTTTCAGGAACTGGGACAGCTACAAGGTAAATGCTAGAATGCAGAAAATCATTGGGCAAAGAAAGAATTGAAAAGAGTGACCATCCCTCAGAGGCAAACATATTTCAGTGGGAATGTCCCATTTCCCTCTGTGCACAGTCAACTTTGTATGAACCAACCTGGCTGGAACAGCCTGGCTTTGTAATGCACAACACAACTGGGAGACATGTTATTCTAGACAGTGGCTGGGAAGTCATTTATTACAAAGTTCTAACTGAACACATGATTTTTATTAACACACTGAGAACTACAGTGAGTACTTGTAAAGCTTCATTTGTCTTGAATAAGCACATTCAGCCAGTGAAATGATTCATTTAAACACATTAATAGATTTGCTGGACTGGAGGCTCGACTTAAAAATAGTCCTAATAATGAATTAAAGGAAGTAATTCCCATCTGTTAATTTAGGTTAGAAATCGAAAGATGTCAGGTTGTGTGTTACTGTGATATTATGCACTAGCAGGTAGAATGTCAAGGATGACAAGAGGATGCTGCTTTGGAGTAATTACACACTAAACAGGAAATTTGAATATCATTTGGTTGGGGTAATAATAGTAATAATAATAACATATAGCACACAAATTAACATGAGGATTTTTTGCTTCTTGCGTTCTTGGAATTTTGTAATTCAAATATTAATCCCTAAATCAAGTAAAACAACTATTCAATAATCAAACAAACAAATAATTATGCAGTCTTTACTTCTCAGAGCAGTACATGGTTGGTTTTGGAGTTGTTAAATGTTACAAAGTGTTTTAAGGTAGTTATGGAGCGCCTCATACAGCAATCATAAACATCCTGAACCTAATGCAACACCAAACATTAACAACACTGGTTTACTTGGGGAAAGCAGACAGCAGATAGGAAATATCACTTCACAGCTACTATGCTAGTAGTATCTGATTTGAAAGAAAAGATGTCTTCATATTTCATTTCTAAAAAATCTTGTAAAGAACACAGAGGAATAGTGGGATTAAATTCACACTAAAAAGCAACACCAGTTGCAACACAGAAGCAACAAGAAGTTATTTATTTGCCTTGAACACTTAGACTGTTGATCCATAAATACCTTTTTCAACCTGGACTTATAACCTAAAATTCCGTAATTCACCCATTATTACAAACCCCCTTAGCTTTGTCAAGAAATATTTCAGTTTCCCTCTTCTCCCTCCCTTTATCTTGAAAAGAGGAGGACTGCAAGAACAGAGATGTTTTGCCACCATTACCGGTGCTGGCAGCATCTCATGCACCTTGACAGCATCTCATGCAGCTCTGCAGCCCCAGTGCAGCAAAATAAAGCACTTAAATGTATGGGTTGCAGTAATTTAGAAGTTTGAAGGCTTTCAGTACCCAAGTTCCACTGGTTTATCACACTCCTGCTGACAAGTGTTTTAACAAATATGGAAAACTAAGCTAACAGCACCTTACGATCTTCCTCTGCACAGAAAGGATTTGGGAACATTGATGGAGAGTACTGGCTGGGACTGGAAAACATCTACATGCTCACCAATCAGGATAATTACAGACTCTTGATTGAGCTGGAGGACTGGAGCAACAAGAAGGTCTACGCAGAGTACAGCAGCTTCCGCCTGGAGCCCGAAAGCGAATTCTACCGGCTGCGCCTGGGCACGTACCAGGGTAACGCCGGGGACTCCATGATATGGCACAATGGAAAGCAATTCACAACACTGGACAGAGACAGGGACATGTATTCAGGTAAGCAAAGCAGTGCAGCTGTGAAAAGTGAGTCATGTATGCTCCACCAGTGACACCACCTCAAAAAATACAGTATAGGACAAAAAGAGTACGTAAATTCTGATAAAATATGCCTACTGGAAGATGCTTAGAATCAGTGATGATAAAAACCACATTGGCAGGGCCCCCTTTCAGCCCTTCCACCTGTCAGAAATTCAAAGTCTATTACCCGCACTGAAACACACTGCAGCAATTTTCTGTTTAGCTCATCACTTGCCTGTGACTCTACAGACTATCTGTCCAGGTGATCTCTGAGTAGTGCTGCTGCCACAGAATCACCAGGAACTAAGGCCTCTGAAGAGCAAGAAAGGAACTGCAAGTGTGCAGAGGTTTAGTTGTGTACCAATACTTAAGACAGAGGCACATCACTTGGTACTCCTTAAAGCTCCCTTTTTCTCATTTCTGCCAGTTTTTCCCTTGCAGTAACAGGAAGGTTGGGGAGTGCAATACTTCTGCTTTCCCTCAGCTGTCAATAACCTTGGACAAAAGCTGGACAAATCCTGCAAACCCTTAGACAGGCCTGTAACAGTAAAAACACAAGTTACAAGCAAGTCTTTGTGGAACCATGGCCCCACATGCTGCCTGGGGCTGTATCAACTCGCATTGCTTCTGCTTGAGTATTTCTAAACAGCACATAATCCAAGTTCCTTGGGTGTTAGCTCATGGACAAGCAGGGCTGGTAGGCTGAGAAGAGCTCTCTCCTTCATTTTCAGCTGTCACATTAAAGACCGTGTCAACAACCCCCCCTTCAGCAATGGCTGCTGTCACAACAGAATTTACAGTTTAGCAAGAACAGCAAGATGCGACCACAACAGGCTATGAAGTACTTCCAAGTTGCCTCTGAGAATAAACCACAATATGAAAACATTTAGTAAACCTCCATTTGTACTGCCTAAAGCTGAAACTCACCCATGTCCTTCTGTTCCACAGGAAACTGTGCTCACTTCCACAAGGGCGGCTGGTGGTACAACGCCTGTGCCCACTCCAACCTCAATGGGGTCTGGTACCGAGGGGGCCACTACAGGAGCAAGTACCAGGATGGAATATTTTGGGCTGAGTACCGGGGAGGTTCCTACTCCTTGAAAGCAGTTCAGATGATGATCAGACCTATAGACTGAGGAGGAAAATCCCAAAGTGCTCCCATATAGAATTCTCAGTGTTTGAGCTCCAGAAAAATAAAATGTTACTTTTTAATCATTATTTTGCACAACCTGCCCCTGCAAAAAGCAGGTCTACAGTTTTCCTGTCTTCTTTCCCCTGTCAAGTTCCCTCCTCCTTTATTAGGACCCTTCTCTACTGTGACAGTGTTTTTTTAAACACACATTCACAAAAGCAGATGTTTGTGCTTGCAAAGCATATTTATCTTTTTTCAAGATCAAAATGCTTGATGTAAACAGTCAAAGCTGGTAAAAAATTCCAGATCTTTCACAAGATATAAGCTTTTCCAGTTCAAAAACGTTATGCTTTTTCAGGTTAGCTCAACCCTTAAATGTAAATATGTGAAATGACATTGTCTTGCTTTAATGTGAAAATTGATTAGTTATTTAACAATTTATTTAAAAATTTTGGTATTACTTTCAATGAAAAATCTGACTTCACATTACTGTTTGATATTTACTAAGAACCTACATAAAAAATTGGAGATATTTTATCTTTGCCAGAAGAGAAAGATTTTTGCAACAAATAATTATTTCAAAATGAAGAGGCAAATTTAACACAAAATACAAAATTTCTTAGGGAATTCTCTACACTGCTAAGATCTGCAAGTCCTAGCTTTTGTAAAAATTTAGGCAAAATGTTCCTTGCATACGAAAATTATATGAAACTATTGATAAACTGGAGACAATCAAATTACTTGGTACTTTTTTTACTCTCAACCTCCATATTTAAGCTTTCTAATCAAACTTTGAAGTTAAATGGCAAAACTGAAAGTCCTGGTATTAAAATCAGGACTTGACACTTCCCTGCTCCAATTAAGAGTGATGAGGGCTGATGAAGCATTCACACATAGGAATTGAGATAAGTCTCTGAATATTACAAGTTTTCCTCCAACACAACTTTCTGCTCCCACAGTAAAACAAAGGTTAGACATCAGCTCTGAGTGTGTTCTCCCTGACATCCCAAACTTGGGCTGCTCTTATGGCACACACATTTCCTTTCCCCTACACCTATACAACTGTCTATACGAAATTTTAGCTTCTAGAATCAAATTTCCACTGGAATTAATATCTAATTTAAGAAATTAATTAGAAAATACTTTCCCAACAATTAACAAAAGCTATACCCACACACTGATTCAAAACAATGTATTTTCAAAATCAGACACAACCAAACATTTGCTTTAGGTACCAGAATCTCTGAACTAAAGCCTTCTTGCTGTTATATAAAATTATTTAATAGCTGCATTTATAGCCACACAGGTTGCCTAATTTAATTTTATATTATGTAAAACTGAATATGCTGTTCTGAACTGTAACCAGTGTGTTTGTTTAGCATATGTGTCTTCAGGATTTTAAGGAACATTGTCCCTATTTAAAATAAGAAGCCATAATAGCTAAAAGAATAATCTAGTATTATTGTTATGTTAAATTAGTCAATATCAATTACTATGCAAAGCCTCATATGTAATTCAGAGGCGAAAAACCAGCATTTTGCTTTCAGAACACACTCGCTGGAGTAGAGATAAAGCTTCATTGATAACGTATGGCTGCAAGGCTTGTAGTTAAATTTCTGGTCAGAGATCAAAGCCAACCAGTTCCACCAACATTTAATTGGGAGTGGTGGGGAATCAGTCCCAACATATTCCATTCTCAAATTCCAAGAATTTTAACTGACACAAATGTTTATGATGACAATTCTGAAATTGTTCTTCATATAAGGAATATTTGTTTGTTACAAATATCATACAGACCTCATTGATTGAGTGTCGTGTAAAATATTTTTTAATTGCAAATGCTTAAAATTCAGACTCTCTATAGTCTGTCCTTTTTTATCTATGGTAGCTAGATAGAAGAGCAGTTCAGGTAAACTTAAAAAAAGGAAAATGCTCTCCAAAACATTCCTTTAATGATCACTTCTGACAGCTTTTAGTTCATTCAACCAGCAGATTTCCTCTCCTTGGCAGAGAGTGTATTCTACCCCAAGAATCTCTTGCCTGCTACAAAAACAGTGTTTATTCAGTGAACTAAGTGAAAGATGTATGTTGCAGAAACCCCGAAGTAAAATTAGCTTGCACTCAGCCTTTTAATTAAATCTTATATACTAGACATCTAAAAAGTGAGCCTTCCCCAATTTAAAGCTGCAGGATGACGTTAACTAAACATTATCACAAAATCCACTCAGAAACCTCGGACTGTACAAATGCTGTGCTCTGAAAGGAAAGAGTTAATTAAGCTGTCAATTTAAGATTATGAGGAAGGAAAGCATAGCATGTCTTTTTCAGGTTGGTTCATACTTGCACAATAATTCACTTTCAAATGCTTGTGACTCTATCAGTTTGTAGCTTTTGGGCTGAATTTTTTAAGCAGGGTGAATGACTTTAAAAGTTCAATGTTTTCTCTCACACTTTTTCTTTTGAAAGGTTTTCAAAAGAGGCTGTAGTATCCCTCAAGCTTCTTGTCCTGGGCGTTCAGAAGCAGTCTGCCTGGGAAGGATAAAGCCTTCACCATTCCTCTACCATTCCTCTATCAGTCAGGAATTTAACCAGGCAAACCTCAAGAAAGTTCAACTTGTACAAAACCTGAAATATGGTTTTCACATCCATTTCCAAAATCTATTGCAAGCACTATCACTGAAGCAGCTGAATATTCCTCAGATGAATACCTAATAACCTGTTTTCAGCTTTTCTCTTTCTGGATATCACTCCTCAAAGACAGGTATAAGAAAAATATCTCACAAGGTAGTACTGCTTAGTTAAATAAAAATCTTACTTCTCAAGATATGGCTCAATTGTTTCATTGTGCAATCTCAAATGGATCAGAACTCTGGAATAAGACTCTCTTGGAGAAATAGGGTTTTATTCTAAGATGAAATACATCATCATATACACAGCTCCCATTTGTTCTGGCTGCTTTAGTTGCCTGGGTGATGCAACATTGATGACATATCCCACACTGTGTACCAAGGGCCTGGTGCCAAACGTCTTTATTGGTGTTGCACAGCTTTCCACACTCATATTTAAGTAGGTCACATCCACATCACATCCACACTGATGATGTGCTGCTCTCATGACCTGCATTTCTAGAATTCTGGAATCACATCACAATCATTGCTGCAAGGAACTGAGAAATATTTTTATTTCTCCTCCCAGTTACATGTGGAAGCACATCATTATCTTGTCCACAGAGGGTGAGCTGTGGAAATAAGACAACAATCTGTACTTCTGTGGCTCTGCTCCTATTGCAAAAGCTACACCAAGAAAGCATTTAAGCTTTCTCTTATAATGCCAAGATGGCCATGAAAAAAATCTATACCCACATCTGGTATCTGGCTGCATAAGGGTGAAACATTCATCCCTGAAATTGCAGCTGAAATTCCTTTATATGCTCACTTTCCCTATGACCTTCCAAACAGAGGTCTCCACAACCAGTGCTAGGGTCTCTCTAGAGGGGATTTGCAATGGCAAATTTAATTGTGTGGCAAGTCTGATGCTCTACATTCTTCCAAAGAGCATTTTAGGGGAGCATGGCAGCTGCTGGCTCTCCCCAGTGAGGAACCCCCCACTCCTCCTTTTACCATGAGAGGTAAAATGGTCATCCTGAGGAATCCCCTCCCCTGCACGTGCCATTCCCATCTGCAGACTTCTAGGCAGGCTTTCCTGCATGTTTTAAACCAGGAGCAGCACTGCTCCCTTACAGAATCTCACAGCAGAGGTATTCCTTTTAGGAATTGTAACCCGTAAGTGATAAACTTAAAACAGTAAGTTAAACAAGCGATTTAAGTTGCTTCTGTTCCAAATGACTTATATTAGTAAAAATGCCTTGGGAAGGAAATTGAAGAAATAACAAATCTACTCAGGTCTTAGCAGAGATTAAAGCTTTCATCAAATATGAAAATTTGGATTCAACTATCAATCCTCCAAAGTGGATCCAGATTTATCATGACTGTATATTCAAGGCAATTTTTTTCTTTTTGCCACTGTTTAAAACGGAACAAAATTGATTTGAGAGGGACTGCACCAGTGGGAATTCACTATTCCTTTGGAGAGTTAAAAAGGCTTGAGGACATTCCTTATGTCACTAATAAGAGCTCGTATAACATGAAACCACATCACAACACATGCTTTAACTACGGCAGGTCACAGTAAACAGCATTGCTTTCTAAATAGAAAAGAATTACATATTTCACTTCAAACTGTCAAGTCAAGCCCAAAGGTTATTCTAATGTAAAAGTTAGACAAGAAGCTGCTACTTTTTGGGGGAAACATCTGTAACTGAACAAAACTTAAAAACTGTTTCCCAATATTTGGCTTGGGATTTTTACAATCAGCAGGAAAACAATCTGATGCTGGCTTCATGTTTCAAAAATCATGGCATACAGGTAAAAAAGCATCAGCATAAGACGCATTTCAGAACTATGTATCAAGTCTCTATATTGTCCATGTACAAGGTGGGAAAGCTCCATGTTTCACCACATTACATAATGCCTGATTTCCATTTTGTGCCTCTTAATTCAGGCCCTGAATGACAATACTACAGGGCATTAAAATCTGGTCCCCCACAGTGAAGTATTTTTTTTATTTCTGTAACAAGCATGCAAAATTCAACCAATTAATCCTGGAAAAGTTAATAGCCCAGCAGAATAAAGGAAGTATCAAAATTCAGGAACAGAGATTACAGTTTAATAGGCCTTAACGACCACAAGAGCTCATCTTGAATTCAGATGTAAGAGCAACTTATTATCTGCAAAAATATGAAGAATTGGATACACAGTTTCTTAATTTTATCTGATTACCAACAGCTCATGAAACGAAAGCCACATTAAAAACAGCACACTTACCATTTTAATGTCTGTTTAGTTTAAGTAACACTAAATTAGCTCAACAATAAAACCAAAACACACTAAATGCATTTATCCAGTTTTTAGACACACAGGAATATAATTTAGTAATAATTATTCCATAAGGCCAAATCAGTTATAACATCCTAGTTTCTCTTGTCACATTGGTGTATAATAAATGCAGCAATATCTCCAGACCAGATTTTACCATGTTCCAAACACAAAGATTTATATTTATTTCTCTCAGAGGCTTGTGATTTATAGCTTCTCATAAATTAAAAGCTATCATTACCAGAACAGTCAAGTATTTAGTATTGAGGAGGGCTAGCAGGCATAACAATTGAAATACTTCTCCAGAAATCATTGTATCTGTGCAACACGTGGCAAAATAGTTTCCTAGAAAACTGATATTGGATGTAAAACCTGCAGTGTTTGTGAGCTTTAAGAGGTATTTTCTTTCTGAGGTTCTGTCCTGCCACACACAGAGTGCCCAGAATTACCTTGGGCTGTAGATTCTTCACTGAAGTACTCAGAGTTTCCTGAATGCTTAAAAGATGGTGTTTAGCTTGTGTAATTACTGGAGAAATAGGCTACAGCTTACCTAAGTAGGGAATACAAGGAGTCATCTTCAAGCTGCTGATATAGTCTCTAAGCCTTTTGTAATTATCTTCTTTACTCATAACATATTCCAGCTTGTCAAAGGTGGCTTTATCCTTTCGACTCAGTAACTAGGCAAAGAAAATAGAAGGCAAAACTAGATGAGTTTAAATTTGATCATTATGATTTTCTCTTTTACCCTTAGAAGCACAAATTTCCACTTTCCCATTGTTGTTGCTGTTACTGGTGTGCTGGTATTTTCTGGGTGTTTTTTTAACTCAACTGCTTCAAAATGACATCATTTACTCCTTGAAGAGGAGCCCTTGGAAAGTTTACAAAGAAAACCATCAATTCTGGGTGTTAAATTTAAAAACACTTCTAAAAATCAAGCAGGTAAAAACACTGGTATCCTGGAGGATCCTTCTGAAACAATGTAAGTTATCAAAAAACGAATCTAGCTAACACACATCACAACTTCATGTGCTGTCCACATCAGCAGTATTCATGCCAGTAACATTTTCACTCTGATTATCCATAGGTGTGTTGGCTTGGGATGGGATGGAGTCAATTCTCTTCAGAGTGGCTAGTATGGGCTAGATCTTGGATTTGAGTAAGGATTTTATCTATTGTTTTTTACAGAAGGATCATGGACTTGTATTCATCGGCCAACTGGCAATTTTACTGTCTCTTAATATTACAAAAATGTCGACTTTGAACAGAAAACTTAAAAGTCATGGTTCTCCATTACCCATTCCTCCTGCCTCCAATCCCTTCCTTTCATAGAATTATTAGCAACCAGGCTCTCTTTGTAAGATGGGGAAAGTAAGTTATTTTCCAAACATCTTGCTGAACTGCTGCTGCAAAACTGCCTCAAAATCTTCAACTCAGACTCAGAATTTACCAAAGGGTGGAAGATGTTCCCACCCAACATTTTGGTAGGAGATTCAGCATTCCATGTCCCAGTCACAATTTTTCCCATACAATGCAATTACAAGGGCCAGATCACTGAATTGCTACGCATATTTCCTTTTCACTTCAGTTAAAGATCAACCTACCTGAGCCTGACAGAAGTGAAGTCTCCCTTCTGTAAATTCACTGTTGAAATAATTCGTTTTACTTTCCTACTTTTCCTACATCCAGCTCTTCATGAGGACAGACAAACTACACACTGGCTTTCAGGAGAACGCCACTAGTTGAAAGTAATTGTCTCCCAAGACATACTCATCACTGATATTCCAGCAATTAATTTGCATCTTTAATTTAGGTTTGGTTCCAATACTCAAATGAACAGCATCTCCATTCATTAGAACTGCAGACTCTTCCAGGAGAAGGAAGAAGCAGACTGACATGACTCCTTTCCAACCACCTGAACATGACATTTATCTTCTGAAGTTCATCTTCACAAATTTGGTTCCAGTTTTATCAGCCTGGACTAGCTTGCTTCTATCTACTAGTATCCTAAAACATTCTGCTGTCATGTAATGTCTGAAAGGTTTTTGTAGTATTGCAGACTGAAAGGTAAGACAAGACCAACAGATGTCATAATGGCCTGATTTCAAACTTGAACGAAATAACTGTACTTTCCTCAAAACATGCTGATTTGCTCACTCTTATTCAAGTCTGATGTATCTTTTCAGGCTCTTTGGATCATCTCATAACAAGCTGATCCTGCATGACTTCCCCTGGTGCTCCTAGCTCAATTCATGCCATGCCTCTACCTCCTGCCTTCAGGGAGGAAAGTCCAGAGAAGCCAAGCACATTTAAAGCGTTTCTGTGAGGGCCAGTAAAGACCATTTTCTTAGTCCTTCAGTTTTGGAGCCGCTTCTTTTTTAAATAATGTTTCTTCTTCTGTCTCTTGGATAAGAAGAACAGTAAAGAGCTGTACATACGCAGAGACAATAAAAGCTAAGGCTGACAGCCTTAGCTTTATAGCATTTATAGCAGCAGGGAAAGATTTGGAGCCTTCTAAATTGCTCTTGGCTTTCTAGCTATAGTGTGCCAGCACTGAATACAACCTTTTTGAAATGCCAGCAAGAAGAGATGAGGTCTCAGGACACTGGCTCACCACACTTTGCATATTTAATGATTATTTGCTTTATTGCCCAAACCCTCACTGGTCATCTGGAATTCCTTTACATTAAATGGAGAGAAGCTGAATATTCTATTCTGTGAACTTTCTTGGAAAGGCTCACAATTCTTCTCAGGTTTTGAATGGGGCAAATCACACATTAAAAACAGCACTTATTATTCTCCAGAGTTCAGAGTGTGTGCAGGCAATGAGCGAGACAAATTTCAGGCAAATTCAGACATACCGTCAGAAGACATGAATTTCATCTTTTTTAGGAACATTGGATTACCAAGCAAGTATTTAATGGCTCCTTTCAACTCTAGATTCCAACCATTAAAGGTGGGGGTTTTTTTAGGGAATGAACATACTTGCAGCTATTTTCCTGACTATGTAAATCGAGTTGATTGAGAGTTGCTACAAACCATCTCAGAAATAGAGAAGAAATTCTTCCTCATTGAAGGTTTTGGAGGGTTCCTGTGTAACTTACTTAAATGCCTTCATGACTCAAAGGCTTGGTGTGCCTCTTCTTGCTTTTAATATACAGAAAGCCAAAGGCTTAGAATTATCTTCAGGAATTTATAAGCTGAACTTCCAAAAGGGCAACTAAATCAGTTTGCAGTGCACATTGCTGAGAGCTACCCTGCAACTTGAATTTGCAAAGGCTTATGTAAGATGATGAAAAGCACCGACTCGCTTAGGATTGCAAGAGGAATCAAACACCTGCAGAAATGTGGGAGAAATTACCTGGAATTTCAGAGATTGGAAGAGGGATGAACTTTAAAGACAGATACATATGCCAAGTGCACACAAATAAACCTTGTAAGTGCAAACTAGTTCATAACCAAGCATCGAAAGAAACTGGGGACTCCCAGTTCTGAATGGCATAATCATGCTACTATTTAATGTGGTTATTATTAATATATGGTAATAATTACATTTAATTTGAGCTGTGTACAAGAAGAGATTTAAAAATCGACTTGGCTTCATAGTTACATAAAACTCAATTTCTCAACATAAAATCTGAAAACCAGAAGTTCTCTTCGAGATCATTTTGAAGTGTTAATTTCACTAAGATTTCCTCAGAGAGATTTTTGGTATTTGGAAGCAATGTCTAACTTAATTGTGCATTTGCAAAATGTGACCAGAATTCTAGATGAGTATCCTGGCAGAAGTGAATTATATTCAAATTGGGAAAATTTATCAACTAAACGCCATTTTCACACAGTTGCCAGACAAATAAACCTCTTGCAACATCCAAGGATGCACTGATGTATGTTCAGTGAAAAGTTTTCACCTTTTTTCAGTAATCTATTTATTCATATCCCTTGCACAGGAGCATCTCAGTCACCTGATTTTTTCTGCCACACTGAATGTCACATGCATCTGAAATAGCTGAAAACTACACAATATATGGCTGAATAAGGACTGTTCTCTAAGCTCTAAAGTATCAATGAGCAAAAGTAATTCCTAATATTCTTATCAAGTGATACAGTGATAATATTAAAAACAGATGACAAATAAAAATTATTCCAAAAAATACTGTCCTTTCACAACTGTACAAAGGCAGAACTACAAATATATTGCCTAACAGAGCTGTAACTATGAAATTAAAATGAAAAGTGCTAGAGTTAGTTATCAGTCAGAAAAACAACAAATCTTTTTACGGAAACTGAATCAAGGGTTTCTGAGCATCTGCTCTCCATAGCAAAAAAAAAAAAAATTCCAACAGTATAAACCCCTAAATGATTAAAGTGTGACCTGCTTTGGCATTCAGAATTTTCCAGCAACTGAATACAAAATAGCTTCTGGCCACATGGGAAGCCTCTGCATTTAGCAGAATCTGCAGGGAACTATTTTTCAGAGGAAAATATTTCTACAGCAGAATGGAAAAAAAAATTAAGAGGAAACCATAGACTTCAGAGGACCTAGAAGCATTATGTACACAGCAGAACAAAGTTAAAGCTTCAGAATGTTGTATATACCTGAGAACAAATTAACCCCACTCCCTTGCCCTGCTGCTCACTTACCGCCCACGTCTTGGTCAGCCTGAAGATTGGAGCACTCTGGAGGCCCGACACCACTGCCATGAGAGCGTGGAGGTTATTCAGCTCATACAGTTTCTGAGGACAAAAAAAGAGAAAAGTAGTAACAGTGAACAACATTCTGAGCGCTGTCAATAGTGAATACAGAATAAATAACAATATAAAGATGCCGAAATCTCGCATGGTCTAAAATGAAGTGTTACAGTGAACTGCTGTGCACACAGACCACTTTTATGGCACCTCCTAATTTTTCATTACTGCATCTCTATGCTTTTGGATTAGACTTACTAGCTGTTTCATAGCCCATAGAGAACCCTTAAAAATATCTATATAGACACACATTTTGGGGAATATATTACAAGTGCCAGAAATTTTTTGACATTCAAACCCAACAAATTCCTTTCATAGCATTCAGTAGTATTTTAAAACAACACACCAGAAAGGACAACCTAATGGTCAATGGTGTAATCATGTCAGTACCTATAGTTCATGCAACTATCAAAGCACCCAAAAAATATCTTAGCAGGATGAAATCAAGGAGGTAAATTTCAAAAGCCACATCCTCCCACTGAAAGGCCATTTCTGGGGTATCTCAACTAACTAGTGGAAAGCAACAACCCCATCAAAATTGAACAGCAAAAACATTAGGGTAAAAGAATTCCCTTTAGAACTCTCTAAAAACACTGTGTTTAAGTGCATTTTCTCACACATTTGGAATTTCCCTCCCTTTCTTTTTCCTTTCCCTCTGTCTCCAAAACTGTCCACTGCCTTGGCCAAATAACTTCTGGTACTACTGTCATGAAAGCTTAAAAACAGTCTGGAGGAAAATGCTCTTCCTGATGCTCTACTGCAACCTCAATTGTTCTGATAGCTGTGAGCTCCCAGAGATCCAAACTACATTCATTTTTGGTGCAGTGCACCCAAATTGAGGTTTCACCCCTAACAGAGAGACTTTGCTAAGGAGAAATGATACTCAATCACAGTATTGCAAATCTTGTTTAATCCGTCTGGAATATTCACCAAGGCAGATTAGGATTCCAGTAAGAAAAAATAAGGAACCCTTCTTATTCAAAAATGGTGGAAATCCTTTTTCCTACTTAAAACTCAGCTTACTTCTTGCTTAGGAAGCCTTTCATGAAGCAAAAGGACAAAAAAACTAGACCAAAGGAATACTGACTAAATGCTGAACATCAAAGGAGAGCCTCTATTTGGAAGGGTGAAAGCCAAAACCCAAGGAAGGGTTTCTGGCTAACAGTTTTGGAACAGGGCAAATGATTCTCTCTCCACTTAACACACTGCCAGGAAACTTACAGCCTTTTATGGAACAAAGCCCTCACAAGTATTAGTCAGAAATGTCACTTCTAATGGCACCCCAGTAGCATTTCCAGTCCGGGTGCTCAGACCCCCATGATTCCAGCATGTCCTGCTGACAGTGGAAGTTTGCCCATACCTTCTGATGAAGTGTTTCCCTCTCCTCATCCTCTTTTGGGAGGATTCTTTAGTAACTAAGTGTAAAGGGTGATCAGAATTTTGTGGGGCAAGGTGAAAGGGGTTGGATGTTTGTCATACACCACAGTCCTGTTATCCTCCCAAGCAGTCCTGCTGAAGTTTGTCCGTCCACTTACACAATAACCCTTTTTCCTCACACACACATCCCAAGCAAGGCAATAAAGTTCACTGTCCCAAAGGACAGGGTCAGAAATGAAAAGAAGGGCTTCCCCAGCTGCTGCCAGCAGTGAAACAGAAGTCATCACCAACCAGGACAGTCTGGGAGCTTCAGGGGAATGCAGCTGCTGGGTCTGATTACCTCACACATTAAGCAGTATAGATGAGATACCATTTAAGGACTGCCAGCTATACAATAGGTTGCCAGCACAAGGAATTCACTGTGGAGTGGATTTACAGCTTCTCTAAAGAAAAGGTAATTAGTGTGACCTGTGGCACCAAGCTGCTTTGATAATAGCTTTGGATAACAGAAACTCCTTCCAACAGCCCCCACTGCAGTAACTTCATGTTAGCAGCCACATGTAAGCAAAGCCAAGGTAACAAGCACAGAAGTAAATGAACTAATATAAAAAACACCCCATACAGACTTTCTTGCTTTTTGTAACTGTGATTTTTACAGCTGACAGGTAAGCAAAGCTCAATTATCTGATTGTTAGAGCACATCATTGCCTCCAAGCCAGCAGCATTCCAGCAGACACTGCAGTCTGCAGTGCACTGGTGAGGTCAGGCATGTTCAGGGTGCTGCACCCAAAGCTGAGCTGTAACACCCAGCACTGGTCAGTCCCACCCCAGTATGAACCAGAGCTGAGCACACCTGGCTCCCCACATCTGTTCTGCACTATGGCCACACAGAGCTGAACCTCCCCCTCCTATGGAGGGACATGGATCATGGAGCCAATTTTTTTATGTTTGTATTTCAAACAAAAGCACAAGAATTGACTTTTAAAAATACGCAAGATGAAGATACATTAACATTAACTCACCAGATATCAAACGATGCTTAAGAGAGATCATAAACCCTTTATGACCGCACCACGATTATTGAGCAAAGCCTGTGGAATCCTACAAAATCAACTCTTGCTTTGCCCAAAGTTAAGAGTCAAATCCCACAGGAGTAAAATATTGCTTCATTTAAAAAGGGCTTGTCAAGACAGGGAATGCACTTGAATACAAAATAAATTAATTAACAAATATTTTACATCTTTTTTTTTGCAAGTAACCTGGGGTAGTCACTGCAGTCAGCTACAGTAAAAGGCAGGCACCATCTGACAGCAGGAACTTGAAAAACATCCCCTTCTCACTACTGTGAAGAAGCTTCACTCTATTTGAAGGCCTGTATGTCACTCCAGATTTGCTGACCCTTTTCTTATGAATGTCAGTCCAAAAGGCTTTAGGAATGATTGAGAGCTCCAAAATGTCTTCTGAATCAAAGTCCAGTTTTCAAACCACATTTTTAAAGTTGATATTATTTGAGTAAGAGATAAAAGATCCTCTCCTTCCAATGGTAAAAGCAAATAAACCATTTCTGTTCTGATTAATGCTGTTTAAACTGACTGTACACTTTGTGACAACATAGAAGCCAAACAGTTACTGATGTCAACAGAAACAACCACAGCTAAGTCAAGTATCAGACAAATATTTCTGAACTCACCAAACTGGGTATAAAACCTTTGATCATGGTGAATCCCACGCCCCCTTCACAATACAAATTCTTACCTTCGCAGTTTTGATGTAGTGGCTCAGAACCTCAGCTCGTATTTTTAAAGTCTGTGCATGCAGAATCTCTCTAACAACCCAGAAGCTTACCTAAAATGTAGAAAAAAGGCCTTTTAAAAAAATACAGAGTTTGAACACTATACTTTTTAAAGTTTTATTTATTTTTATGAAAGTATTATCTATGGAAACAGATTTGAGTTCAGGCAAAGCTTGAGGATGAGATCACACACAAAATAAATGGCAAAACACTCAAACTTCGAACAGTGCTCTCCCAGGAAAATAAAATCCTGAAGAAATGTTACAAAGAGCCTACAAAGTGAAGAAATATAAACACTAACATCCAATCATAGTCATTGGTTTGCTTTCCCAGAACATCAAAGCTGCGTTACTCAACTCTTACATGAATTGAACAGCTTCAACTACAGTTCACTGACATTTCCAACACCTCAAAGAAAGAAAATTAACCCTGAACAAAATTAGAAGGTAAGTTAGGAAGCTCTGCCATAACCTAGCTTCTAGTTTATACTCTTATTTCTGGCTCTGCCAATTACCTGCTGATGTACAGCACAGTATCATACTCTTAGTTAAGCTCTCTAGGACTGACTTCGCTGCTGCAAAAGATCCCTGCTAAATTCAGTATAAAGAATGGTTGCTGCATTTCATTCACATGAATGTCTTATAAAGGCTGTAACTTAAAAGTGTTTGGTAATATGTCTAAGCTCCACTGTTTTTGCTTCTCTGCTCCCTCCCACCCTCTGCCCTCACAAAGAATGATAAAAATTAAACACTTTTGTAACTGTAATAAAGCAGTAGTAAAGAATTAGCAAAGGGTAACAAATACTGCAGCTTCTAATCATGTATTTGCTACGAGTTAGGAAAAAAATTAATTATCATCAAGATACTGGTACGTACGAAACTACTGAAAACCATGTATGAAGAAATTTACTCTAAGTTTCCTCTTATACATGAAAAGCTTTCAACATGTCATGTTGCTTTGATTTTTAAGTGATGCTAAACTACTTCTTGTAAACTAACATTGCATATGTATTCATTGTGTATGTGTATGTACTCCTGGCCAAAATCTCAATTAGAAAAATGAAATATCCTGTTCCACTTTGTACAGTATGATACCTCCTAAGACAGAAGAGCACAAGAAGATCCACACCTCCAAAATTATTACATTTGCAGTGAAGCCACAGAGATCTGATGAAAACTGGGATGTTAAATTACAACAGCTCTTTGGAATTGAGAAATGGAAGAATGACAAGAAAACCGACAAAAAATCCCCACAAACATCTTGCAAAAGAATCACTTTCCTTTGGTCTGTCTAAGATTGTATTAGCCAGGAAAGAATTAACCATGGAGCTCAGGTTTCTGTTTCCTTTCATTTTTCTTCATTTTCTTTCCTCTGTTTCCTTTTTTGCAAAGCAAAATATCTGCTGAAAAACCGCATTATCCTCACAAACAAAAAGTGGTTCCATGCAATAAAAAAAATCTCAGCATGTTGCCATGCTCAAAAACGGCAGATGTTTTGAAACCACTGTTGAAAGTTAAAAGGAGAAAATATGGAAAACTGTCTTATTTTTGATGGTACATCATTGAATTGTAATAATCTGAAAATCATAGTGACAGTACCTGTATTTAAATGACAGAAATTGCCATTCCCTTTGTTCAGTTATAGAATAATTTTCCTTTAAGGACAGGCTCCAAGTGCTGAGACAATCTCAAGAGTAGTGAGAGAAAAAAAGAATTGAAACTCTTGCACCTTCTTCATTGTTTAGAAAATGAATATATGTAGATTGTTGCCAGGTCTTCTCCAGTATTTTCTTTAATTAAATATTCTGAAGGTGTCCTTACTGAGTCCTGCCAGGAGCAGGGATTTGCACTCGATGATCCTTAGGGACCCCTTCCAACTTGAGATATTCTATGATTATATCAAATACTGAAGTACCAAATACATAAAATATTTGACTGTACTTCAAAATTTTGTCATAAAAAGCTTGACCTCAGTTTGGTGCTCTGCTGTAGTTACACAGCTTGAGAAAAAGGACTTTTTCCCTCTGACTGATCAATGGGTTTTTAAGGAGATGCTTTCCCATTGAAGATCAAGGAAATTTAAATTTTTAACATTCTGTATCATAAAGAATCAGGTAAGGACAACACACACAGCACTACACCTTAAATCAAATATCTTTAAGTTCACAGAGTGTTGATGCAACAGGAGAATGCCTGTGATGGGCCAGACTGTGACACACTTGCTCGGAACACAGAGCAACACCCCAGGACCAGAGGGAATCGGGGGATTTTTGTCCTGACATCTGTGGAAGTTCACTGGCATCACAGAGACACAAATGCTGTGACACACAATTGCTCTTGTTTGCCCAAGGAAGTCTGGTTTCTGTCCCAGTCCCCACCAGACCTCAGCTCAACATTTCCAAGCTTTTGCAAGAAAAGAAAAAAACCCAAACAAACCAGAATAAATTTCCTTCGAAGCTCAGAGCCCTCCAGTCCCTTCAGTGACAGAGCAGGCAGAAGATAAAGAATCAAGCACACTTAATCACTTCCACTTCAACCACTTCCAGTCCTCTCTGATGTTTTTTTACTGACATAAACACTGGGGTTTGGCTGGTCTTGTCTATTAGCTGGTATCTTTAGACAGCATCACAACCTAATTAATGTATTGCACATATTGAAAAAGCAGTAATTTAAATAAATATTTTTGTTTCATTCTTTACATAAATAATATATATTTGTTCCATATATTCCTCTCTTGCTGCATTTAAATGTTATTATACCAACATCAATCAACTACATGACTCCCAGTCTTTGGGTATCAATAGCTCTGATACCAGTTCAAGGCAGCATTTAAAGCCTTGACATATAATTGTATATTTATATTCTTCCCTATTAAGGTCAACTGAGAATTACAGGCTTAACTTTGAACATACCTGTTCTTAAATCACATCTTAAGGTTCTTAAATTATCCCATGTTTGCCATATCTGAAATACCAATTTGTTTATACTGGTGCTTTTAAGTTCATAGTCATTGTTTCTAAAACTATCTCTGCTTTCTGTGCTAATCAAAAGATAGGGAAATTCAAGAATATCCCTTTAATAGTTTCTGGATTTTTCTTTCCGGTATCTTCCATGCATACTAACCACCCCAATTCCTTAATTTCCAGTAATCCCAGTAAAATCCACTGCTATTCAGCAACACTACAACATTCAAGAAAAAGTTCTTCATACAATGTTTGCATTTGGGTTAAAAAAAAAATGCAAAAACCACCCATAAACACAGTCAGTAAAACATAAAATTTTCCTTTTGCATGTGGGATCTCTTCCTCTAAAATTGTTCCAATGTACTGAATCTAGCTGACAAGTTTCTTTAATGTCTTATGCTCTGTGGCAGCAGTTCCACTCCCATTTAAATAAAAATCTCAAGAATGAGGTTTTCAGCTGAGGGACTCTGATAACCAAGACACCAATAGTGGCCTTTACAAAAATAGTTACCTTAAAAAAACTGTTTATTTGAAACATGCTAAAAGTTTATTTTCAAAAGGTAAGACAATGATCTAGTTAGTAAGTGAACTTGGCAATTGTGCACTCTGACAGGATTACTAGCAATAGCAAGTATACAACTCACTTTCAGAAGAAAGCTGAAAAATGAGAGATCAGAGTTAAAAAAAAAGTGAAGAAGCTAGGTGTGTTTTAAAAAATTTTTAATATTAGATATGTTGATCTATATGGGGTACCACTCAACAATGAATTCTCCAAGAACAGGAGAGTCATGGCGTGGAAGGATTCAACTGATTTCTCTTCCCTGACCTCGATCTGTTTTTACAGGCACTACATCCAATTGTCCCATAACTAATGCTGGAACTGCCCTACTTCATCCCCAATGGAATGTAACCAACTGCATAGAATTATCACTGCTTCCAAAATGCTACCTGCACATCATTTTTGCTGTGAAGCAGCTGTTAGTAATTTAATATTCTCTTTATTTAAAAAGTGAGAACTGTTCATCGTTTTCCTTTGGCAAGCTGGAGGCGAAAACGGAAGAGACAGATGCATAATGCTTAATTGAAACCCAGAAATTGAATTGAAATTTCAGAAGTTTGATGACATGTATTCCTACCTGAGAAGGCCACAAGTCTCTATGACTTTCCTGATTATTTATTTTAGGACTAAGCATTGGAATGCCCCAGGTAAGTGGAGCAGAAACAATATCTGTCCTTTTCCCTTTCCACTCCTATACTGATGGCATCCTTGATGCCAGAAAAAAGGCTACTTACTTTTAAACTTCATGGATATAAACTTCATGGAAGTCCTTATTCCCATGATAAGGTTTCCCCTCCTTCCTCCTGGCTACTGGGCATATTTTACCAACTCCCTAGTACGTCTGAAGCTGACTTCAGGCAGTTCCTGCAGTTCTTCAGTACAGCACATAACAAGTGAGACGTGAAGTCCTTGATGAGTTACACTGCCTAATATGGTTTTTACTACAAAAACATTTCACAATATTCAGCAAAACGAAACATTTCTTTGAAGAGTCAACTTTCATGAATAAGCAAGGCAGCAAATGTTGGAATCAGTGGCCTATAAGTAAGATTAGTGTCAAAACCATGAGTGCTTTTATACTAGCCTATACATCCTAACAGGAGCAACTTAAAAAAAAAAGCTAGATCAGGAAAATTTCAGCTAAATGCAGAACAACAGCAGCAACAACAAAAAAAACCCACAAAAAAATTGCCAATTCTTGACCACACCCCCCAGATCTGAACAGACAGTACAGTCACAAAAAATTTGCAGTGTAGCATTTTCTCTTCAGTCCAGTGCAGAATCAGGCAAGTGTCCAAAACCCAAACCCAGACAAGCATTTCAGTCAGAAGGTTAAGAAGTACTCTAAGTTTTGTCAGTGAAAAGTAATAGTATTTGATCATATACTCAATGAGAGCAATCATGAGAAGTGAGAAAGTACATAAGATTTGATAAGAAAAACAACCCTGCAAAGTTGAGAGGTTTGGTCTGAGTTTCAGATGATTAACAAACATCTCTGCAAGTCTGAGACTGGGTACAGAAGTTTAGTCTACAAGACAGCCTGTAAGTTTGAGACATTATTAAACATTTAAAAGAGCAGAGATGAGAGTAATAGAATTACTTCATCTGAAAGAGAAAATATGGAATTACTTAAAAAGAGCATCACAGTTTTTAGAGATGACTGGGTAAATACACATGATTGGGTAAGCTGGACTCCTAAAGCTTTACTTGTGGAGAAAGGGAGAATTCTGTTCTTTTAATAGTTGATGTTATGCAGAGAAATTGTTGAGTAAGAAAATCCTAAATCTCCAATATACTATCTAAAAATTATGCCAAATAGAGTTAAAGAACAATTTTTTTACAGAAAATTGTTTGGAAGTTTTAAAAATTTGCCTAGAACTGCTTTTAAAATGTATCTATGCTGACAAAATGCTTCTATTTCTAGGGACAAAAACATCTATGTGCAGCATAAGACACTCAACTAACATAGAAGGAAATTACATCTAATTACTAGTCCGGAAACCCTGTATGGCAAGCCTTTAACCTGTAATTATGATTCTGTCTCTATATAAAAGAAAGCCAGCAGTTCTGGGGAAAATAGGCACTTTTCATCGATTACTGCTATTTAAAACAGAATATTTCTTCAACATTGGTTTGCTCTTTCTGCATATCCTATCTGCTAAAAGGAATTCCTTAAGTTGTCAAGTAATCAGCTGTGATCCAAAATTAAAGTGATGTGCCAGAACACTTAATCCCACAGACTTTCTAAAATGCGTACACGTAATAACGCTGGAAAAAAATTACTCACGTGATTGAATCTTCTGGTGAAAGCAACAGCATTCGGTGCAAAACGGTATTTCTCTTTTTTATTCCAGCCACAGCTTGCCAGCTCCTAGGAGAACAAGGGTGAAAATTCACTTCTTTGATTTAGTGCATAACATATGTTCAGAGCCAAAGGCATATAGAGACACAAATCTTGTAAGTTTTAAAATAACAGAGCAACAACACATTGAAGTAATACAGTTACACTTGTTCTGATTCCTTCTGCAAATTGAGATTCCACAAGTGTCACTTCTGAATTGTGTTGAGTTACTGGATTATTAAAATTCATCTTTTGCTGAATTAGAGCTTTCCTAATTTTGTTACCACAGAAAATCCTGCTTCAAAAGTGAATCTGAGCTAGAGAGCCAAATGTCCTTTTGTTTTTAATCACTTTCTGAAGATATTTAAAGAGATGATACACCTAGTTAACTCAATCTAAGACATGTCCCATATTTTTAACTTGGCATGTTACATTAAAGAAATACCAAAAAAGCGTCATCGTTTGCGGTAACAATAAAAGAAATATTATTTTCAGTTTTCCCTTCCAAAGGAGCCTATTTTGGGAAACTGCATCATCTTGTTATTTACTATCACTTAATTTCAACAAAGAAGTTTTCATTAAAATCATAAATAACTGAATGTACCAAAATGAGCTCTTCCATTTGTGTATAACAGCACATGAACAGATACAAAGACAGCATTCAGCACACAGCCTATTCCACCGTGCTACCAAGAAAAATAATCAATATAGACACAGCTTAATACTCAAGTGGTATAATAGCAAAGTACAGCCTTTCCTTTTTACTTATTCCTCTCTTCCTTCCAGATCATCCACTCTGAAGTGCTCTCAGTTTTATCACCACACTGAAAACTCCTCACTGAAGCCAGATTCACACTACACATCCAGCTACCACGTAACTTATTTAAGATGACTAAACACGTAACCAATAATTGTGCCATTTCAGATGACTAAACATGTAACCAATAATTGTGCCATTTCACAGAATGACCAGGTTGGAAGAGACCTCCAAGATCATTGAGTCCAACCCAACCCTAACACCTCAACTAAACCATGGCACTGAGTGCCACATCCAGTCTTTTTTTAAACACATCCAGGGATGGTGACTCCACCACCTCCTCAGGCAGATCATTCCAGTACTTTATCACCCTTTCTGTGAAAAACTTCTTAATATCCAACCTATATTTCCCTTGGCGCACCTTAAGGCTGTGTCCTCTCGTTCTGTCAGTTGCTGCCTGGAGAAAGAGCCCAACCCCCACCTGAGCACAGCCACCTTTCGGGGAGTTGTAGAGAGTGATGAGGTCACCCCTGAGTCTCCTTCTCTCCAGGCTGAACAACCCCAGCTCCCACAGCCCTTCTTCACAGGGTGTGTGTTCCAAGCTCCTCACTAGCCTCGTTGCCTCCTCTGGATGTGCTCAAGCATCTCAACGTCCTTTAAGACACAGTTTTAAAGACTTTGGTATGTGGATAGTCCAAGTTCTAATGTTTTTGACTTTTTTTAATGAGAAACTTCTTAGCATTTTTCCAACCAATGTCCCAAAATTACTAAAGAATCTCACACCAGTTAAGAGTGACCCTGAATTCTACTTAAAGTTTGTGGTGTGCTGGTATTTTGTAGAAAAGACCTGGTGACTCCTGGCCAGACACTAGAAAGACTGCAGAATTTCTGGCTTTGTATTTAGGGCCATTCCTTCAAATTTCACTAGAAAGTTGTGCCACCTAAATCTACCCTGGAAAACCTGGCATCTTCAGCACAGGAAAGCACACGGCTCTGTCCTTACACCTCCAGTAAGTATGCAAGAGACAACCACACAGCCCTGAATTACTCCTGTTCCAAAGGAGAGCAAGCTACTGGAGAAGGGAGCCATTCAAGAGATTCTTGATTACACTCTCTATCCCTCAGCATCTCTAGTTTCCACTGGAATCACAGCTCTGCACTCAGTGGAACACAGGGGAATTCATCCACTGGCATCTGATAACCCTTTCTTAACAACAGGAAAAAAACTAGTTGTCACCTCAGGTTTAGGGAAAACATGGGACTTTCTTACAAATTCAGGCCATGTCCTTCAATTGCAATTCTCATCACTGAGTGAAAAACTCATCATGATTCTGGGCAGAAGCTCCTCACCACCCTGGCCCTGTACATCTAAGGGCCCACAGGGCACAGACATCAGTGACAAGACTTCAGAATATCGAAAACAAAAGATCCTGCTCCTGCCTGGAAAGAAACACATCCAAACCTTTTTCCAGAGGTGCTGAGGCAGAGTCACACAGGCACTCAGGACCTGTGCCACCAGTTCTGATTCTTCAACAGCTTAGGGTAACACCATTCAGGGACAGACATAGGAGAGGCACAGAGCTTTGAGTTCCAAAAGCATTTCCCCCCTCCCTTGAGGAAGTGTAGGAAACGCTTCCTCATCCCACTTGCAAGACCCCTCTCCGTTGTGCAGCCAACTTTCTTTTCTCTCCTCTTCAAACTAAGAGTGGTTTTCCTTTGCCTGTCAGGTTTCCCAGCAGGACCATGACCTTTCTGTCCCAGGGGATCCCTGCTCAGCACCTCTTGCCCCTCTCTAGAACTTGCCTGTGTGAACTCACTGCCCTTGGCACTGCCCATCCCGCTGCCCAAAGATGCCACCAGCAGAAGAGCAGCCACCAAGGTTTTTGCCTTCCCTGGATTTGGCCTGGAGCAGTCCCACACAGTCCCAACAAGGACACATCTGACTGCACTCACGATGGTAATAAAACACTCACACACCACACTGGAAGTGAGAAACCACTCTTGTCCTTCTATAAAAATACTCCTCTGCTAAACAGCCTGTGCTGCCTATTTCTTACTTACTCTACTTCTTGAACTTCCTCTAGGATTCCACTTTTTCCACCAGAAGTTCCAAACCTGAAGTATTCCCCAGAGTTATTTCCTTAGTCTCCTAGTCACCTCAGGAACAGGAGCTACACCACTACAGCCACCAATTTCTTATTTAATGTGGTACATTTAAATTGATGTGAAAAACTGAGAGAAATAGGATCAAGAATACAAAAACTGAACTTTCTCTGTAACTCATTTTGGTTTTCATTCCCTTTTGAATACAGAGCATTTTATTTTCCTTAACAAAATACTGTGGTAACATTTAAATTATAACCTGTGCTACACAGCAGAGAGTGAGACTGTGTTTCTCACAAAAACCTTTATCTAGGCCAAAGGCAAAGTTTCAAAAAGAGGAGAGAAGAAGCAAGGATTGATAATGAAACCATTCTACAATCTCAGAGTAAATAGAGATTAAGAATACTCAGTAAGTGAATTTTTTTTCACTGCCTAGCCTGGTGAAGCAGAGGGGATGAAGAGGTTAAAGACAATAACGCAGCAGAGATTTTCAATATGAACACATATGGGCAAATAGTTTTGGATGACGTACTAAAATATGTAAAGCAAGTAATCAGATTTTCCAAAAAAACCAAGTTGATGTGTTCTGCATCATCGTTATTTAATGTTAACACAACTACCAGCAGCACAACCAAGCAAGTCTAAGACTCCCTTCTTTTACAGTAAAGCAGAGCTTTACAGTCACTGCTCTCTAGAAAGCCACAACCACTATAAGAGAGAGAAAGAACAAAAACCAACATACCACTTGCCATTCCCAGGGAATAATAGGAAATCTTATGAGTAACTGGGGAAACTCTGTAATTTTTTCCCCCTAAAAATTAAAATACAAATTGGCTGCTTTCATACAGATGTTTATGTCAGAGAGGTGTGTTCTTTATAATCTTTATTTCTTAAATAAACTGCAGCCCACTAACTATTAATTAACAAGCAAACAGTAATTCCTTCTCCTTTCTCAGAAGTAACTTGCAGGTGTTTTTAATGAAGAAGGAAGGTGATTTCCAAAATCCAGGAGTGATACAGCCTGCATACAGCTCAGGCAGAGAGGATTGTGTCAGTAAAGAGTATCTAACCATGGTAATGACTCAAGTTCCTGCTTTTGGCTTACCCCAAATGTAAAGGGATCCACCACTTTCCTTAACCCCAGATTCTTTGGGCAACACTAAGCTTCCAGTCTGTTTTTTCACCAAGCATGAAATGGTGAGTTGTAGTGGGCAGTGTGCAGGAACTTGAGCACACATGTGGACCCACAATATTGCTAAGAAATTTGAATATAAACAGAAATAATTCTATATACTTGCTACGGATAGAGGTAAAAGGTTGGTGAAGTATGTAAGTGTGCTGTGAGCATGTTCATTGATTTTGATGCTAAAAGAAAAACTACTGCATATTGCTTTGGAAAGTGTTATGCAGCTGGGTTTTTTTTTTTAAATTCTGGTATTGCTTTTTATTTAAAAAAAGGCCCCATGTAATAACTTAAGAAATATTTTAATACAATGAGGAAGGTGCAACACAGTAATTTAAAATATATTTAAAGAATACTGCTCACACAGCCTAAAGAAGAAAATCCATCTCCAGCACTTCTAAAAACTGAGCATCTCTGAGTACATCTTTCAGAAATCTTATTTGAGAAAATAAATGCACACACATTAAAGGCTAAAAAATTTCATTGAGATACCATTCTGCAGTTTGGGAAGCAAAGGGAGATTCACAGCCCATGTAATGAAGATTTGCTGGTGAATTACAAATTGCAATAAACACCCTGTTATTAAATCATGACACACCGGGGAAAAATATTGCTCATCATCTCCCACCATGCATACAGATGAGAACTGTGAAATTCTGTATCAGTATTTAGAATGAAAAACTTGAAGTCTATCAATGCCTTTCAGTCACTCATTAAAGACTGAGTTTAGGAGCCCTTTTATACAGGTGAAATCAGCTCAATAGTGTTTTGTTTTCTAATTACAAACTCTGCAAGGCCTGAGTGTACATGCCAAGGGATGGATAAAGATTTACAAGTTGAATCAAGACATGGATAAGGCACGGGCTGGTAGAAACTTGAAGGAAGCTCAGAAATCTACAACACTTCATTAACCTGCTGTCAAGATGCTTTGAGGTAAACTAAGCCTTCCATATCTGATATTCCCTTCTGCAAACCAGGAGAAAAGCAATTTAATTGTGTTTATCCTTTTCTGATGTGAGAGCTGATCTTTACAGCCGGTTTCCTCAGGAGACTAACACAGTTTAGAGACACCAGCCCCTGCATACTGTGAAGGAGCACTGATGGACAGGTAATACCTGCATGCTGTCAGAGTCTTCAGCTGCCTGTGTGTGAACACTCCAAAGAGTCACACAGCCACTCTTCCACATGGATATTTTCCAGTGAAGGCATCACACCAATTTTTCTTATTCTTATAAGTAACTACTTTCCAGATATATCCACCTACACTCTCAGATTTTTATAGAATAGCCTTGGAGGGCTTTTACCTGGCAGAACATATTCATCCTGAACTTCTAGTAGGATCCTTTTTTTTTTAAAGATCTCCTCCAAAGCTTTAAAGCATTTTACCCTTTCAGCTGACTCTTTAAAATGTTTTCCTCACATGTATGTCTGTGTACTACTTTTGCTAGTGTTAAGTACTACTGTGATGTAGGTTCAAATCAGATCAAATGGAAAGCTCTCTGAAGGATTAAACCAACAAAAAACTACAAAACCCCAAACCAACTGCTAAAAAATGAACAAAAAATCACACACAGATCCACAGGTACTGGGGAATACCTTGCTGAAATACTATAAAAGCTGAATCATGACATCTTCAAATACAGATCAAACAGAAGCCTTCAAAAAAATTCTGAGGTAACACAAATGATGAATTCTATAATCACAGCCAAGAGATTGAGCAGGTTTCTCCACTTGAATCAAAATATTCTTCAGTGTGTCACAAGAGTGACATAACAAACCTGCTGCCAGTGAAATAGTTTGTGATGGAGTGAAGTGACTGATGACCTGAGAAAGACCTCCACAGTACTGATAAAATGGACAATAAACTGAAAAATAAACCCTCAAAAGTGCAAAACACAGCCTACAGAAAAATGCTAATGGTACAGAAATGAGGAGAAGGAAATTCATCATTTATTATAGTCACTGTGATGATGCTGAAATGAGCTCAAGTCAGCTAAAATCTGAAAGGAATATGGCATTACACGAAAACAAACAAGAGAACACAAATCATTAATGTATTATCCCAACCTATCCACACATTACACACATCTTAAATGCCACTACAACCATTTTCATTTTGCCAAAGGAGAAGTGAAGCAGTTATGGAAACATGGGACAGGATGAAGTATTAAAACAGGTTTCAGTAGCTGAAACCTAAAACATTATGATCAGAATTGTCAAATCAGGATGTTTTTCACTTAGAAACACTAAATACCACATGCTTCACCTCCAGCACAAGCTGAATTAAATACCAATATTAGTCCCCAAACAGACTATTAGTTCCAGATATTTTTCTGTTAAAAAACTATCTGCTTCAGAGCTGTATGAATTGGGACAAAAAATAAGATTTATAGACATACACTTTGCAATTCCAGAATTTATACTCTGGCATCACTTTTCTTATTTAAACTGAAAAACAAAGCTAATGAAATACTTACCTCTGGCTGAATTGCTTTAAATACAGGCACATCCATTAGTGTTATTTGACCCTGGAATAAAAATTTCAAAAAAAACAAAGTTAAGATCAAAATTAATCCTTGCATTCCATTTAGATGCTGTGCTGTTTAAGAACTACATTTTTTCTGTTTCCTTTTCTATCTGGCTTTCATTTTTGTGCCTAATTTCAGAGATTTCAGCTTCTACCACAGGGTCACCCTGCAAAACCAAAGAAAAACCTGCTCTCAGCTTTACATACAGAAATAATAAACCAATTATGAGAAATTATTCTCAGAAGCATAATCCTGCAGTTACATAAGCAAGTGAGAGCTTGAACTCAGAAACACGATATAAGATCCTCCCCAAGAAGACAAGGAACTGACTGCAGTTGCTCAAGGGTAGCTTCTCTCCAAACTCCGAATGTTAGTCCAGCTACAAAATTCTACTGAAACATCCCTACAAGTTTTCAGTCAATACTTGAACCATATTTGAGTAACCAAGCAAAGCAATTGTTCAGTTGCTCAGCAACAGATAAAATTAAACACAGTCATCTCTTTCCCAGCAAGGCAGAGCCAGTAAGTGCATTTTCATTCTGGGATGTTTGCTTAGCTTTGAAAAGAGTAAGTTCAAAGACCAGGTTTTGCATTTTGAAATATATTCACAGAGCCTTATTTTAAGTTTATAAGTCCTGCACATTTTAGGATTGCTGACAGCCTATGTATCCAGGAAAAAAAAAGACCATTTATTTTAAAGGTAGCCCAGAAATACCAGTGCCATCCAAGTTAGGTATCACAAATTTTCTTTTAATAATGAATCCAGGGACCTTGTTCTGTTCCCTCAGCTGTACAGCTTTACTCCCATTTCGTTGAAAATAGCAGTGCCCCATATATACACTCCAAGGTACACACTGACAGCTTTGTGACTCTCACAAATTGCAACTGCACTGGATGCCACTGTGGAAGGCAGAACAGCTCCTCAGAGAAAGCCAACCTTGCAGGAAAACTTTAACTGGGATGCTCTAGGTGAAAGCCAGCAAGTACAGAGATGTACCTGCTCTAATGAGGCAAGATGTGTTCTGCAAAGACAACCCAATCTATACTTGGTAGCACCTCTTGACCTCCTAATGGATTTTTAGATAGGAATTCTGACAATCACTGATAAACATCAAAAATGATATCATTTGTCTGTAACCAACATCCTGACATAATCATGTGGTATTCTGCAGTACAACACCAGAGAAGTAATAAGTCGTTTCTATGTTTCACTTTTTTTACACACCCTCTTTCGTGGGCTCTGCTCTAGTGGGCTGCTCTTTCCCCCAAACACCACCGAGTGGGGCTGGAATGTCGATGTGCTGGATGGCAGGAATCCTCTGCAGAGGGATCTGGACAGGCTGGATTGATGCCAGTGTCATGAGGGTCAACAAGGCCAAGGGCTGGGATCACAACAACCCCAGGCAGAGCTACAGCCTGTGAGGAGAGTGGCTGGAACATGTCCTGAAACAGCAGGCACATAACTCCATCCCCAGTCTCCTGTTTGTGTGCTAAGTCTATCAAGCTTTCTCAGAAATGTCTTATTTGCCATGAATATGTGGCTGAGTGGGTGCATCATCATGCTTCACAGTAAAGCAAATTAATAGGAAAATTGGTTGGGTTTGGGAAGGTGAAATGAAAAAAATGGGCACTTCAATAAAATTCAAATAGAAGGCATATTAAAAGATCCTTACAAAAGACATGGGTATTTCAATAGTTATTAACATTTCACTGCAAATCCTCCTCACTTAAACAAGATTGCAATAACAGCACAACAAAAACAAGGCAGGAAACAGATTCTTTGTTCACACTGAAGAGAGAAGACCTAAAAATAAATGTTGTCTTTCTTGCTAGCCCTCCAGAACCCATCCTCTTCATCAGCCCGAATTGCCTTAGCTAAATTTGACTTGCTTCAATAGTGACTCCTAAACAAATTACTACTTTAAGATGGGATCAATACAAAATACTTATGAAATAAGAAGTATTTTTAGAACTTCACACCGGAATTCATATATCAAAATAAATGCATACATTTTAAACTGGAATATTAAAAAGGACATTTTAACACCGAAAAAACACACAAGTGTCAAGGTTCAGGATTAACGTTCATTACTAAAAATATTTGAAATTGCTACTAAGCAATTAAAAAAATTAAAATATTTTTAAAAGTCTGACAATTTAAAAAACCTCCAGAACTTTTAACAGAGAAACCTCTTTCTTCTTATATGTTGGTACTAGGCTGATGGGTTTTTTTCCTTGCGTGGTTGACACATTTTTGCTTTTTTTAAAAGCTTAAGTAACACTGTATCACAGAAGCATTTGTTCAAGAACCAACCCTTATTGAGTTCCTCTCCTAGAGAGCTTGAAATTTCCATTAGGAGTTCCCAGGGCTTAGCAAATTACTCACAGTTGAAACGAATCAAGCCACTGAGAGCTGAGTATCTAAACTGATTGCTAAAAAGCCATTTGAGTTTGTAGATATGACAGCGTAACTCACATTAGAGTCTAAAACTACGTTTAACAAAACAGATTTTTTGAAACATTAACTTACTTATATTTCTAAGTCTATATTTATAAGCCTAATGACTGAATTTTTATTCTTTTAAAATGTGCTTGCTCACTGCAAAGTAAGTAAATAAGGCAGACTGAAAGGCTGGCAGTCTAATTAATAGCACTTGAAATTACAAAGCTTCAAAAAAAATTTATGAGTTTTGTGTTATGTGCCGTTGCTCAACCCTAACAGTAACAAAAAAAGTTCTGCCGTGACCATCTCAAGGTGAATTTAAGCCCCAGTAAGCAAAGCCCCTGGTTTGGTTTCTGCAAGTGAGGGAGGTATAATGCACCAACTTTTCTCACTGCAGTTCCTTAACCCAGCCAATACAAATTCTTGGAGAGCTTCCCTCTCCCAAATGTGGTTTAATGCTTTAATATTCAAACCAGAAATTATAAGTGTTCAAATCAACTTGTTACATGAAGCACGCCAACCATAACTTCTCTGGTTTGGGAGCTGCCAGCTGCACAGACTAAAAAAAAATAAAAATAATTACATGTGCAATACAAAACTGTGAACTTGTCCTTATTTATCATTTAAATAAGCATTCTGATTATGCAAAGGTAGGGAAACTTGGTATTCTCTCTCTTTCCAGAAGTGGCATCTCTACCAAGTTCATTCAGATGTAATAAAGTATTTCATCATTGCACAGGGTGAGCTGAAGGGAGATTTTGTTTCTGTTTGCCCTAGATCCTAGATAACAGTTCTAGAATATGAGTAGAAAAGGTATGTTTTTAATATATCACAATTATATTTCCCAATTCTCAACCACTTGAACAGCTGTACAAGACAAAACTATATTTTAAAAGTGGTGCATGATCATTTTCCAATTAACCCACTGGAATGGCTGCAGGAAGACACTACCCCACCCCTTCACAGCCATAGGAGTTTTGCATGTATAGAAGACCTTGCCTGGGGAGCCTCCAACAGCCAAGTGTAAAAATATTTTAGCTCTCGTGGGTGTTGAGAAGTTGGACTTGTTAACAATTAAGTACTTCAAAATACTAAAATTATTACCACACAGTTTCACATAAAGAGGTTTTACCCCTCTCTCGGGGAGGTCTGCCAGGTCAGAAATTTTACATTCAAACAACTCAGAACTACATTTCTCTGTGCTGCTTCTTTGAGGAATATGAAGAAGCTTAATGAAATAAAATTTTAAAATATTTCCTGATTCTTTCTCTTCTCTATGAGGACACACGGATTACCCTCCTTCCACAAAACCCTGTAACTTAAGAACTTCTAGTTCCAGTTAAGACCACTGCATTAAGCTCCTCTCCACATTTCTGTATGAAAGTTCCTGGGCTAAATTCCCACTTTTCTAGTCCCTAGCCTTCTCAAGTATGAACTCTTTCTCTCAGGCCACTTGCTGTACATACTACAAGTTTTCTTGCCATGTACCTATCCGAAGGCCAGGGCATTTCCCCAACTGCTCCCTCCCAGACAGAAAACCCTCAGTGTAAAAAGAAACTCAGTTTCTGTTTGAGATGAAGAAAGTTAAATGTCTGCATTCTGGTCATTGAAGAATATTGCCACCACCTGATTTTCCTTGAAGCCATGTTGGTTCAAGCAGCACTTCATAAATTGTTCCTTAATCTGAATTTCTAGAAGGAATTATATTTAAGCCTTCCAACTTGGCTTAGCACTGTCTCTCTGGGCTGCCAGGATATTTTCCTCACTGAAAAAATAGCTAAGCCTCTGTTAAGCACAGCATCAGTAGGAGAATAATTCTGCTGTCCAGAATGAACACCAGGGGATTCAAGTTCCTGTGTTGAAGCTCTCTACCTGTTTTCTCACAAAGTCCATTCCAAAACTTTTATCATTAATAGTTCCTCCACACACTATAATTAAGTTGCTTCTCCTTGTTCTTATTGGGAACCTATTTACTCTAATATTCTTCTGCAAAGTAAAGCTAACAGGATGTAGATAATCTGGTATTTCACTGTCATAAGAATGTCTCTGAGAAATCCTCATTTCATCGAAACTGTTTTTAAATAAACTCTATTTGCACATTGTTTCCAAAATAAGCAGCATTTTCTTCCAACAACCATTTGACAAAGCTTTACAGGAACAAAAAGGAAAGAAATACACATACATCTTAGCATGAGCTTACTCCATAGCACTTCCAGGGACTAGGGCAAAGAATAAAGAATCTTTCTTAGATAACTAGGTGGAAAAAAAGCAATGGATTTATACAGCTGCGCTTCCCTTAATTCTACCTCAAATATTTACACCACTGTGGCTAAGTTGAAGTATAAAATGAAAAAGTGAGTCAAAAAGTAATAAACAGTCTAATAATTAAACAGTAGCTGTCTAAGGAATATGAATTTACTGTAAAGCAAAAAATAAATATTTCCTCAACCTGAGGTTGGCCAGCACCTTAATTTGGAGCTCATGTCCCCCTCAAGCATTCTCCTCCTTTCCTTCAGCCTCACCAGCCTCCCCTTTCCACTGCCACTGCACCACTAACAGATCCCTCCCCCACAAATTGTGCCCTGTGTGCTCAAAACCACACTTCTCCCTTGGACGAAAATGGGGAGCATTCACTGTGACCACGCGAACCCTGGACACAGAACAGCCTCCCCAGCAGCGCCAGACACCACAGGGCAACCCTGGCACCAGCCTGGCTGTGGCTTCCAGCCCAGGAATAAAGAACTGAGCAGTGACCAGCCTAAAAGCAGGTCTTTAAATCAGAGATGGTCTCCTTACTAGTTACATCTACAAAGCTGGCCATTGAATCCTTAAATGAGTCCTACTTCATACCCACTGAATGGGATTCTTCTTCCCCAAAATCTATGCAACATTCTTGTATTCAACACATGCCCTGGAAGCTTTCTGTAAGCTGCAAGGTGATAAAGCAAACTATAAATTTGGAACAGCGGCAGAAGGGCCTGAAGATTTCACCCATTTCTGTAACTTGGCCCTTTTTAAAGCAGCCCTCAACCTTAGGAAGAATTTAAACCACCCAGTTGCTAACAAGGTTATAACTGACTATTACACCTCTATTACAACAAGAATTTCCATTACTGTTTAGACTGGCCCCCTTGAAGGGCTGGAAGACTTTTGCTTACAAGACAAAGGACCATTACATGAAACAGCACTCCTCCTGTGTGCTCAGGGCAGTGTTAGATGACTGCCAAAGGGGAGAATATGGAAATAAAATCACAAAAAATATCTGCACTCAGGTTTCTCTTTGGCTTGGTAGCAGCTTCTTGAAAATACAGGACTACAAGCGATACCTTTTGTTGTCCAACTTGTCTCTTACCCACTAAATGACTAAACAGATGGAGTTTTGAAATAATAATGATGTCTCAGACAGTGGGAACTGAAAATACGTCTGTGTCTCTCACCGGTACTGAGATCACCATTGTGGATCTTATTTCCAGCATATCTCAAACAAAATTATCTTTCATATTTTTGTTCTTCCTCCTCCAGCATAACTGTACTTCTCCCATCTGTGCCCAGGGACCCGCTCTGATCAAAATGCAATGGATCACACAAGGTACAGGATGGGACCTAACAATGCTAATGTTAACTTATCAGTGAACTCTCACCTTCACACTACCTCTGTACAGGAGCTCTTTTCCATTGGAGCCAAGGTTTCCTAACAATTATTTAGACAGCTGTCTAACTACCTCTAATGCAGCAACTTACTTTTCTTGCTGTTTTACAGGCTTTTTCATGTTATCTCTCCTTTCAATCAATAAGCTAGTTAGGTAGTCCACAAATTATTTCATCAGTTTACCACTTTAAAATAAATTCTATTTTTTTAAACAGTATTCACTCAGCTGTCACAGAGACATGTCTGTAGCCTGCACTGCATCCATTTTATGAGAGCTACCACTAAACGAGATGCTCTTTCATACTTTGAAAAAGCAACTGGCAGCATACCCATTTCCAGCCCAAGAGGTACTACCCACCACCAGGAAACCTCAAACTTCTGCATCCTCAAGAGCTTGGCCCTACTGCATCACTCCAGCCTTCACATCCACACCAAAACCCAGCTGAAGACTTTACACTTCTATGTTATAGCAGGACTAAACCCAGGAAGAGTAAGGAAGCGGCCAAGGAAAGAAAAATAAGCTTAAGGGTCAAAGATATTTTTCCTCCAGGGTACCTAAGTTTTTGGCATATTTACTTATTTCTACAACCTTCAGCAAGAATGATCAGAAAAAGACAGCACTCAAACCAAAAAGGTGCTACTGCTACAGATATGTGTGCCTCCGGAAACAAACATTAACGAAGTGCAGCTGTGTAGAGAAACATCGAAAAACAAATGAAATTAATTATTTCCTTGCCAAAGGACTGAATACTGATGATTTTGTTTAATTGTTCAGAATTCTACATGCAAGGTGTTTCATATCGATTTACAGTAAATAAAACCTGCTATGAAGAACTAGCTACTTTAAAAGGAAAAAGGTTAAAAGCAAAGATGTTTCTTTAGAGGGACTGAGAAAACGGCAAAATTATATTTAGTAATAGAAACCAAAAATACAGGCACGGCTTCATAACGGTAATGTGAAATGTTTAATTAAATGATTCCTGTTGGTGAGTAGAACTGTACCCACTTTGAGGCATAACATGAAAACAGGAAAAACATTGGATTTGAATACAGATTTTTATCTAGCCAAGATTTCTTAAGTGGGTAACATTTAGAACACAGAGTCAAAGGTTGCTGCATTTGAGAGAAGAAGGATTAGATGGTGGCGCAAAGGGATTATGAAATATGATTCTGTGACAGGGCACTTCTGTACATTCTGCTGTCCAAGTAATTGACAGCAGCTCCACAGAGACTGACTGATCTATTCTGCTGCCTAACTGCATCTACCACTGGTAAACAGTAGAGCCATTCCACAAACTCATTCTGGCCTAAATGCATAATTCCACTTGAATTCATGCCCCTAGCCCCAAATTCCCTAAGTACTTAGATTTACTTTACGTACAGCAATCATAAGATAAAACTGGAAGGATAGCCAGCCCCAAAAACCATCTTCCCATGGAAGGTAGGTGATTCATTGCCCAGCTGTTCCTGACAACAATGCAATGAAGAGGCCCAAACCACACGACTTGAACCTCAGTCAGGAATAAATCCCATAATTAATTATGATCCCTAGCCAAGAAGAATTTAATGTGTAAGTACCACTTCATAATCCAGCTGCTTTAAATTTTCAGTGTTCTCATTAAAATCAATGGAGCCACCATAATTAACTAATAATTAACTGAAATAGTTATTAACAATTACAAACCTGAACAAACTGAATGGGAATATTTTGTGACACATATTACTCCATATCAATAATCTCCCCAGGACAACTCCTCACAAATCTCATACTTGAATTAGAAATACATTAAGATGTTAGCAATCTTTCTAGTAACATACTCGAATCACTTCGAGGGACCATCTGTTGTCCTCACCTCTGCAGGTAGTAAAAACAAAACAAAATAAAACAAAACAAAACAATCACCCAATGTTTTGGTTAAACATTTCATTATTCAGTGCACCCAAAAGAAGAAAACTAGAAAAGCTCCCTAGAGCAAGAATTAGCAGAGTTAAGAATTAAAATGCCTCCAGGAAAAAAAAAAGTTCAGATCAAGTATAGCCTTGCAACTAAAATATGCATGTCAGAATTAAGCTGCATCACATAGAATAAAGAATCTTTGGTCTATGCTACATATAAGAGTATGAAAAATATCTGGACAGCAGAGTCCCAAAAGATCACTTAATTTCAAACAGAATATAGACAATGAAGAACTACAAAACAGAACCTGTTTCTAAAACCCATGGATAACAGAAGTTAGGCCAAAAAAAGTACAGAAATAAAGAAGCAGAGAAAAAGTTGCAGAGGAGATTCACACACAAAGTAATTAGAATTCCTGGACTTGCTTACCGCATATTCCTCTGGTGTAACCTTTAGAACATCAAATACCACTGCATCAAAGCTCTTCTTCAGCTCAGCTGAACCCTTGTCACTCAAGGACTCGGAGCTGCTACTCTTCTGCAGAAACAAACAAAAACACTGAGGATATTTTGGACCTGTCCTCTCCTTTTTACACTCCCAAAAGCAAAATTTCTGTTTGAATGTCATTGTTCACATAATTTTTCTATTGAGTAAATTATCGATTCAAATTCAGTCACAGAACATACTTTCTCCTGACATGGACTGCAAAAAATCAGACCCTCAACATCCAGACATCTGGATTTCTATAGATTTCCTTCTAGCTGAAGGAGGGCAGGGTTAGATTAGATATTAAGAAGAAGTTCTTTGCTGTGAGGGTGAAGAGGCCCTGGCACAGGGTGCCCAGAGAAACTGTGGCTGCCCCATACCTGGAAGTGTCCAATGCCAGGTTGGATGGGGCTTGGAGCACCCTGGGACAGTGGAAGGTGTCTATAGGAGGGGGTGGCACTGGATGGGCTTTACCATTCCTTCCAATCCAAATAATTCCATGATTTCAAAGGAATTCCTCAACACACAACAGTTATATTTCAATGCATAATTAAATTCCAATGTTATTGACAGGAGAAGTAGTAACAGCAACTGTATAAACAAAAGCAACACAGTCACACTGAATTTCAAACAGAAAAAATATCCCAATGGTAAGGAAAAAGACAAGGTCTGCCCCAAGGGAAGAGTTATCAATTCTCTTCCTCTTTCTCTTAAAAACATGGAAGCTTACAAAAATTACACTGAGCTACATGTGCTCCTGTTGAAGACATTTAGCAGAAGGAATTTTAGTGTTGTTTTTAAATTACAGTAATTCACATTTGCAAAAAATACCAGATCCTACTATATCATTCCATGAACATTTATCTACAAAATAAAGATTCTGCTTCCCTGCAAAATACAAATGTTGTTCAAAAAATTAACACTTCCTGTTGGTTTCATATGTTTCCTACATGGTTTTCATACTAAAGCAATACATCTGTGTTATGAGCAATCACTTCCTCGCACATAGATGCAGACCTAGATTATTATTCATTCCTGAAGTTGTGTCAGGGGAGGTTTAGGTTGGGTATTAATAAAAGGTTCTTCCCCCAGAGAGTGCTGGGCACTGCCCAGGCTCCCCAGGGAATAGGCACAGCCCCAAGGCTGCCGGAGCTCCAAGAGGGTTTGGACAATGCTCCCAGGGATGCACAGGGTGGGATTGTTGGGGTGGCCAATACAATCAAGGCACTTTCTGACAGTCTGTGCTATTTCACTGCTAATGTTGCAAGCTTTCAAAGTGGTGCACACGACTCCTTGAGAATTCAGCCAGTTGAAATAAAGTCAAGCCCATTTTGAAGCACTTTTGCTATAAGGACACATTATAAAGAAAATGCTTATTTAATTTATTTAATAATGATGTCCACTTTTAATTAGATTCTGACATTAGAAGCGTTCTGAAAAATCTGCCTTTGAAAACACCACCAAGAACTCTGTCTTGGTTTTGAAAGAAGACAGGTATCTGCTAAAGAGAGGCAGGGCTTCTCTTGGGATGGATAATTCAAATCCCCTTCCCTCAAATTATTATAATTTAGAAAATTAAAACGGCTCTCAGGCAGAGATATGGGGATAGGAATAACAGTTCTTTACTAATAGGTATAACAAGGCAAACAAACAACAACAACTACAGCAATTAATAGCGAAAACAGAACCAGGGACCTTGACGGAGCTTGGTCCCACAAAACTCGGGGCAGTCTGGTCTCTGGGGACTCTAAAAAAAAAGGTACCAAGCTGGAACGGTGGGGGATCCCGGGCTGGTGGATTGGGTGAAGTTCGGAGCTCTGTCGGTGGTCACTGGGGAGCAGGGATATCTGGCAGGGAGGGCAGTGCGGGCTCGCAGTGCAGAGCAGCTCTAAAACAGAGCCGAGGCAGTGGGACAGGGCTGAGCCAACTCCAGCAGGGCAGCAAAAGGAGAGAGATCAGGATCTTCCTGGGCACACAAGCAGATGATAGCAGCTCTCTTCAGGATCAGATCCCGGTGGTGCCAGTGAGAAGCTCACGCAGCAACGGCAGCCCCCTCTTCTCCCGATGCAGACCACACCAAAAGTGAAGCTGCCCTCCAGCCCCGTCTTTCTCCCCCCCTCGAGAGAAACTCCCAGAGACAAGAGGGTGTAGCCAAATGCCAGGGTCCATCTTTTTTGTTTCAGCTGAGCACTGATAAGTACCCAGCCATTAGCTGCCAAGCAACCCTTGGGAAAAATTTCTATAGGTGAAAAAGAAAGAAACCTAACCCCCAACAAACTCCAATCCACACATGCATTTTCAGTAACCAGTACGCTTACAGAAACATTTCAGTAACAAGTCTACTTCTCAATCAGGATAGAAAAATAAATATCACTTGCTTAAAGTAAATTCATGTAATTTTGCCAAAATATATTTTACTCAATTTTATCAGACATCACATAAACATTCAAGACTATTTTGCTGAGTATAAAAGGTTGCTTTCCTCCAAGAAAATTTTTCAGGTGCACGCCAAAAAATAGTCAACGATTCATAAAGCAATTAAAAGGGGAGTACAAGAATCTATATAGAAACAAACAACAGTCTTGGAGACCAATGCTAGCTTTCTTGACAATAGTCATGAAATTGTGGTGGAGATTATTTGGTTCCTCTTGGTAAAACAAGACTCCAATTTTCCTTCCACCTTGTTTGTGGTACTCCCCATTTCCATATGCAAGTGCATACCACACAAGTGATAGCTGCTATCAAAACTCATCTGTAAACATGTAAATACACAAAACATCTTTGGTACAATGCAGAGATCTGAGGGAGAAAGCAACTACAGTCAGGACTTTGTGGCTCTCATCACTATTGACTTTGTAGTGTTCTAATTTCAGCCCAAGCCTCTTCCTTAACAAGCAGATGACAAATGGAAAACTACATTCACTTCAAAATAAGAGGCGTCAGCAGATGAGGCCAATCTCCACTGCTTGGCTGATGCACACACTCAACTCACAAGTTGTTAATTTCTAGAGGGCAAAAGCTTTGATGGGCATGAGGGACCCCACCTATGCCAGAATATAGTCCAAGAGAAAAGGGAAACAATTTATTCCACTGCTGCTGGGTCAGACTGCCCCTCAGTACACACACAAGTACCTGTCAAAGAAAAGAACATTTCCTACTGGCCTTGCCAAACCAGCTTAACATGCTAAAAGCATCTATTCTTGTTAAAACTTGAAAAGAAAAGCTTCCTTGTCTAGATGTGATGGAAGAGTACATGGAAAAAGGCAGCTTTGGCTATGGTATATGCAAGTTCATGCTCTATTTTGGTATGCCAAGTTCAGGACTTTACATTTTACTCATACTAAACTGGGGTGTATGAAACCAACACACAGAAAAAGAATTCATTGGATGAGCGCTGTTAAAAGAAAAACTTATATTTTAGTGCACTTTAAGTAAAAATTGAGTACTTAGTTACCCAGCAACTGAGGTTTTCAATCCTTACCTCTGAAGCAGTAGCTGCAATATTAACACTGCTGGACTGTCCGTTCATTAGGTCCATACTGCCCACACCATTAATCTTCAGCCCTACATTTACAGCAGCAGCATCATCTCCAAGGTAACCGAATAACCATTCCTACAAAGAGCAAAAAGGTATCAGAAACCACTTTCTGCAGGGGTTTTAATCAAGATTCAGTGCCTAAGATCCTTAACAAAAATAAAGCACTTCCAAAATCACTACACCACTGTGAGGTCCAGACTTTATATTCTAGCCTGTATTTGAAAATTACCTACTTAAAACCAACATAAAAAACTGAAGGTTCCATTAAGATCCATCAGTTACTGGCAATATTGACTTACCAAACTCTTTTCCCCTATTATTTTCTCTATGCCAGGAATCAATATGTAAATAGATGCAGTAGCCCTAACAAGGTGAGGCCTGCAACATCAGTTCACATATGATGCTTTTCCTTTCATTACCAACTTTAAAATGTATATTCCACATGTTAGCTCTATTAGGTAACTTTAACAGGGTATTATCCAATCACATCCTATCTTATATGACTCTTCACCAGCTTCAAGTGAAGCATTGTAAGCAATTAAAAGTACAAATAGAATTTATACTTCTGTCCACAAATGACCCAAACTATTGCTTAGTAAAAAACCACAAACAGAAAAAAACACAAAGGAAAACTCCACACATTGACTTTTAATGCATCTTTGCATGAATACTGACTTTCATTTCTGCAGAGCAAAGGCTGCAAAGAAATTGAAGCCTTTGGCATCCACTATAAATACAGAAAGACTACTCAGCCCCAAAGTGCTACAGAGTAAAAATTGGTTTATGCTTAAATTAATGAGCTGTTAGTGCCCTCTAGTGTGAAAACTACTATAAATCAGCTTCCATGGATCTATGTCTATAGCACTTGTGATTGCTTCCAAAGTTGCTGCTGTTTATGAAATTCACTTTTGGTTTGTAGTTTAATTCAGAGTTATTGCATGGTCTGAAAATAAATGGAGAGTGAGAGGTAACTGGGTAATTCCACATGACAAAACAGTATTACAGCTGCTCATACTTAATGCCTCTAAGGAATGAAATAAAGTAATCTGAAAAGCTGTATCTCTAAGTGACCTAAACCAAGTATGTCAGACAGATAAGCCTGGAAGGCAAGAAACTGAAATATTTAAATAAGAAAATATCCTTTTACAAGCAGTATTTAAGCAATAAAATATCCTCAAATTTTGAAGCGTCACCATAAGAATGCAATACAGAAAGGAAAGCAATGAAAAAGAGCAATGTGGCAAATGTCAGTCAAACTCTACAGCTTCCAAATATTTCTGAGTATGACCAGTCCCATCTGAGCTGTGCTTTTGCAGTTCAAGACAGCCACCCACATTCTACCCTTTGTTGTTTTGGAAAACATGACAGAAGTGCCTCACTCCCAGGACAGAGGATGCTACATTTCACTTTAATGTTACACTCCCAGCCCATGTGCTTTAATTAACACTGATTCCTCCACTAAAAATGCATTCAGCTGCACTTAAGCTTTAAGTTACAGACCACATAAAGAAAAAAAAAATCTCATCTCTGGCTTCTGAATGTCACTGTTGTCCTGTCCTTCCTTATCTCAATTACTCTTCGGACTGTCTTGTGGAGTATTGCCAAATGCACAGCTCCCCAATGCCTCCCTCCTACAGCTTTGTCATTTACTGAAGGGAAAAGCACAGAAATAAAACCCTGATGGGTTACAAGTTTCATTTACTTAGTGACAGTAGAGGACAGAGGTATCACATCTTCAAAACCAGTCTTAGGCCCCCCACGTGCTCAAAATGGTACATTTATCCCAAAGTAGTCTCCACTGCTAAAAAAACCCCTACCCTTTAAAAATCTGGGGGTTTTATTAACCACTGTATTTTTAAGGAAAGTTGACGCTTTGGCTTTGTATGATACAGTTATGGAGAGTATGATGAAATTATGTAATCTTAAATTAAGGTTATATATTTGACCCTTGGCTCACATTGGCTTCAATTGTTCCCCTTCCCCATACTAATCGGAGGTAAAAAGGGAAAGAATTACAGATGTGCTCCTGTGCAAGGACAAATAAAAACCTGAGCTCTGCAGGCTTTTTTATGGAGGTATTTGGATGGTGCTAATTAAAAGAAATTACACATATCATAGAAGCCTATGGAGTTGGCAGCTCAGCCTCATATCAACAAGAGCAAACTAATTCCTCTATCAGCAAATGCTAAAGGCCAGTTTATTCAATGATTACTCTCACATAAACCACAGCCACGCACAGAAACTTCCCATATTTCCTGACCGACTTTCCACCTCAGAGGATGCAGAGCTGCATGCTGATCCAGGTTTTCCTTTTCTACCTGGTTACTGTGATGGGAGTTGAGAGAACTCTGTCTCTTAGTTAGGTGTGGGCCACCATGCTGAGAAGTGACTTCTATGAGGCACACAAACATTGGTTAATTTTTTTTAACAAGTAGAAAATCACTTAGGAGAAACACCCTCCATGCAAAGGAAATGGAGTTTACAAAATATAACATCTGCCATCAAAGCTGTCCAAACAATGATAATTTTGTGCCCATTGCTTCCTTACAAGAGTATGTCCGAATACATTTATATTTTTCATATTTTGTGGAGATATAGTAAGGAGCTGAATTAATACTGAACTGCTATAAATATATATTTATCAGCTTTAAAGTTCCAGAACTGGCAACCTTTATAACGTTCTCATGCCTAGCAGCTTTCAAAAGCGCATCACCACTTCCATAACAAGAAGAGTCAGAGCAACAGTTTTGGTCAACGTGCCACTTGAGACAAATATTGAAAAAATCCTCACACCGGAAGAACTAAATCATTTGCTTCCTATACCATCCTTCTGCTCAACACAATAATCCGTGACCAGCAATATCAGAAAGTGATCAAGAGCAAATAAGTTCAGAGCAGTACAGCTGGGTCTGTGAAATGACTGTCACCACACTGCAACAGTGAGTCACAGTGTTCACTGCCTACCTCGTATATCCAATTACCAAAACTTAATTACACTGAGTAATTTGAATTTCCAGTCTGTTTCCCCTCTCCAATTTAAAAAATGCCTTTGTGCTCAGAAATGAATTACACATGGAACTGAGAGTGTTTTATATGATGCACAAAATACCTAAGCATTTATGCAAACCTGAAGCCTTGACACAGTGTGTGGTATCTTCCTAACTCTTCATGCCATTCAGAGTGTGCAGTAGAAAGCAAACTAATAATACTGATACAAATATTCATCACACCCAAACAATGAAAATATCTAGACTATTGTTGTGGTTTAGCCCCAGTCAGCAACTCAGCCCCATGCAGCCACTCGCTCACTCCCCCACAGTGAATGGGGGAGAGAATCAGCAGAATAAAAGTGAAAAATCTTGTCAGTTGAGACAGACAGCTTAGTAGGGAAAGCAAAAGCTCGTGTGCTCAAGCAAAGCAAGGAATTCATTCACTGCTTCCCATGGAATGTGTTGGAAGTGTTGGATGGATGTTTAGCCATCCCCAGGAAAGCAGGGCTCCATCCTGTGTAACAGTGACTCGGAAAGGCAAAAGCCACTCTAAATGTCGTCCCTTCCACATTCTTCCTCCAGATTTATATTATTATATATATGGCCTAGAATAACCCTGTTGGGGTCAGTTGTCCCAGCTATATCCCCTCCTAATTTGTTGTGCACCCCAGTCTACTTGCTGGTGGGCTGAGGAGCAGAAAACGCCTCGACTCTGTGACTCCGAGCCCTGCTCAGAAATAACCAAAATATTCCTGTGGTACCAACACTGTTCTCTGCACAATTCCAAAGCACAGCCCCACACTAGATACTGTGGAGAAAATGAACTTTATCCCAGCTAAAGCCAGCACAACTAACGGTCGGTTGCCTTCAGTGAGTTTTTCTGCAAATTCACCCAAGGCTGTGCTGCTGATCACTCCCTTCCAGCGCCTGACCTGCAGATCCTCCCTCAAAGGGAAGGCAGCTCTGTGAGGAGGAGCAAGGGCCGCAGCAGGGTGGGTGTGCCGAGCACAGCTGCTGCAGAGTCGGCCTGACCTCAGCACAAAGGGGAGCAGAAAGTGCCCTTTTTTTTCAGATAAACAGCTCTGTCAGTGCAGCACATCAACTGACTGCATCCCAGCTGAGTGAATCAACTGGTGCTGGAAACGCTTCTCCCCGAGTTCTTTGTTAAAAGTGACTGTCTCCCGGGGTTAGCAACAGCAGCACAGGGGAACTGAGACGTGGCTCCACAAAACCACAGAACCAGGGAATTTCAGAGAGCTTGAGCTGCCTTCAAGCCCACGTATTCCTTCCTGCTGACTGGGGACACCAGCATCGTGACAGTGAGCATACTCCAGAGACCAGCAGTGGGGATCTCACTGGTACTGTGTTCTGTATACCGCAATTGCTGGAGTTTGCTAAGTTGAAATTGCATTTGTAAGTACACACGATTTCAGCATATTTCGTATCACGCTTCTAAACCAGAAATCCTCTGTAACATCAGCTACATTCAAATGGTTTACCCTCCACGTGCGGATTAGCTGAAAGAACCTGAGCAGAGAGTACTGAACTCTCACAGACATGTAACAGAACACTTACGCCTGACTCCCTTCCACAGCAGATGTTCTTGACTCAGTTTGGATCAAACACTGTCCCAAAAATACTGTATAAACAGCATTTTAAAAGACAGCCCTAAAACTATATTTGAAACTTCCTGCCCGGAACAGTACAAAAGCTTTGAGGAAACAAACACAGCGAAGTTTAGGAATAGCTCAAGAGTCAAGATGACCAATATCCTCTTTGTTCTTATTCATAATGTCAGTACAAAGTGTCATTTGTTTTGATCACAGATCCCCATTAAGAAAACAAAAGTGCCTTGCATGGATCATCATTAACTATAAATGCAGAGTCACTACCAAAGACTTTAGGGACCAAAAAAATCTGTTCCAGACACAATGAACCTGAGCTCCTGATCTTGTGCAAACTAGAGAGTGCAGGAAAACTTATATTCTAAAAGGTAACAGCTGAGACAACTGCTAAGACCAACACAACCCACAAAGAAAAGCACTAAGAAACCAAACATATTAAAAAAAAACCAAAGCATGCACTCCACACCAAAACAGGAAGACCCAAGGAACATAAAAGCCTCACAATGAAGCAGAGTCACCAAGGAACAACAAAGAAAAAACAAACTGCACCTCCCAAACTCTATCCTTCAGTTTCACATTCCAGCCACCAAAGCAGAAACCCACCCAAGTTACTGCACTGTACGAATAAAGACAGTATGTACATATCCTTAAAGAAGAGAAATGAAAATCACCTAAAGCCATGCTTTAATTCAGTTTTTGGTAAGCATGATGATATTAAGATAGTAAAACTGATAAAAATAGTAACTTCCACAAACAACATAAAATAAAAGCTCAAGCAACTTAATACCATTCTCCTGCAGGAAATTTATCATTGAAAATAATAAAATCCCAGACTTAAAATCTCACTCATTAAGAAATCTCCAGATGCGTGAATCTTGGCAAAGCACTACCTAATTTACCTCTAGTGAAGACAGAGACAAGAGGTACAAGACACACATGGGGTAGAGAAATGACAAAAACAGACAGGGGAGCATAATATTAAAAAATCAGATTACTAAGAGTTATTAAATATACAATACCACTACAGATATGAGAAAAAGAATTAGAAATACAGGAAAGCAATGTAATACAGATCAATAAAGCTATCTGATGGACAGAAGAATGAAAAAAAAAAGTCAATAATTAAAGGACTCAATAGCTAACTGCTGTAAAATTTCTGCTGTGAATGTCAGCTGGAAATGATGCCACTAAAGCTGTAAGCATGAAGTAGCCACAAGAGACCCAGATATTTGCATTAGTTATGGACCAATGCTACCTGCAAAACATTGTAAAAGAGACACTGATGCTGTATTCTATGCAGTTCGGGTCACCTTGTTTACAAAAAATTTTTGCCGTGAAATGCATGCACAGTAGGGCTTGCAGGTATTCTGCAGGTATTCTGAAGACAGTGAAACTTCTTTTTAAGTGGAACCCACAAGACCTCAGCTTGCTTATGGTATGAAACTAAGATCTGTATGAGGACACACCTGCCATGTTTAACTATAAGGAAGATAAGCCAGAAGTATATAACGCAGATAAACCAGAAAAATAAAATGCAAATTTATGGTCAAAATCTGAGTAACAGCAATTGGATTCTTGAACAGTTTTCAGACACCACCAATGATAGCAAGTATCTTATAGCTGTCTAAGTTCCTGCTGGACTCCTTCCTGTCAGAAACCGTGTCACACGGTGCTGCAGGAGCAGTACAGCTGACCCAGTGACACAGACTCCTGCTGGAAACTCAAAGCACTTCTGTGCTCACACCGCTCACTTCTGTCACACATACATTCTTCCCCAAGCATCTGTTGCACAACAGTCACAGCAGTATCAGCTGGTTAAGCTCCAAGACAGATGAAATTAGAATCCACTGAATAGCAAGAAAGGGAACAAAAAATTCTTTCATTAGTTTTGACATTGAAGTTTTAAATAAAAAAGAAGCTTCATTTAAATATGTTCATTTAAATTTAGATTCTCTTTTTCTGCCTTAGAAAAGGCTTTACCTGTCAATTAGGTAAAATTATTATTCTTTAAGACTACACTATTCACAGACCACTTTCACTATAATTTGTTCTGAATAAAGCATATTGCTGCTTTTATGTACCTCATTCCCCACCTTTGGGAATGGAAGGAGGCTGGGGGAGAAAAAGAAATAGAGAGAACATTAATGTAACAGCAAGGCTCTGTCTCATTCATATCTTGGTTTCCAGCTATCTAGGCTTCTTCTCCATGGTTCTCCACTACCCAGTGCTCTCCTTTTTCATCTCAAGAACTGGTAAAACTTGTAGCTCTCATTTCCTCGGATGAGACAAAGAAAGAAAAACCAAAACTGAAAGCCAGAATAACCTTCTCCAGGGCACAAGATACTCATTTACCAAATCCTATTACAAAATTCAAACCATTATCTCAGTCTGTCATCGACTTGCAGCAACAATCAAGAGGTTCAGCTCAAAATGGAACTTTTTCCAGGTTAGTAATACACAAAATAGGAGGGAGATCCTTACCGCTCTGACTTCCACCACTCAAAAGCAGCTTTCCTCAGCAGACTGACTCAGGGCCAAGACCGAACTGGGAGATACTCTACCACATGGCAACAAATTTTAGTATGAGGACTGGTACACAGCTGCAAGCAGTGGCAGATCCAGGCCCTCACAAAGGCATGAATCAAGCAGAAGGAAAAGGATCATTGCAGGCAACAAATGCAGTAAGCCAAAAATGTGAACATGTGTACATGCTATTTAGGTTTAGCCTGAGGTCATAAGAGGTTGGCTTTCTGCTAACAAAAGTCCTCTCCAGCAGTGTCTGAGTGTTAAAAGACAAAATGTAGGCGCACTAAGACAAACTGCACAAAACCTGAAGAACTTTCTGCTCACAAACTGCTTACAAATCATCAGGTCCCTGGCGCTTCTTCCTTCAGAGATCACCAAGAAGCCTCTGTTTATAGTTCTTGAGAAAAATGCACAGAAGAAAAGTTTTATTCCTTTGGATCTGCCTATTACTTTGCAATTGCTATCGGAAGAGTGAAACTCTGAATTTATGAGACATAGCTTGGTTTCCTTCCCATATGCCAAAAGAATAAGCAGTAGGGAATTCTTCTAGCACAGAAAGTACATCAAAAGTGTAAGGTTCTACCTTCCTCATCTCCTTCCCACAACTAAAGCCAACCGAAAGTTTAACCTCTTTGAGCAAAATTTGTTTACATCCTGAAGAAGAAATCCAGGTTTGCTCAGTAAGTGTGGGGGGTTAGGTTTCTTTCTTTTTCACCTATAGAATTTTTTTCTCAAGAGTTGCTTGGCAACTAATTGCTGGGTACTTATCAGTGCTCAGCTGAAACAAAAAAAGATAGACCCTGGCATTTGGCTACACCCTTTGTCTCTGAGAGTTTCTCTCGAGGGGGGGAGAAAGACGGGGCTGGAGGGCAGCTTCACTTTTTTGGTGTGGTCTGCATCGGGAGAAGAGGGGGCTGCCGTTGCTGCGTGAGTTTCTCACTGGCACCACCGGGATCTGATCCTGAAGAGAGCTGCTATCATCTGCTTGTGTGCCCAGGAAGATCCTGATCTCTCTCCTTTTGCTGCCCTGCTGGAGTTGGCTCAGCCCTGTCTTACTGCCTCGGCGCTGTTTTAGAGCTGCTCTGCACCGCGGACCCGCACTGGCCTCCCTGCCAAACATCCCTGCCCCCCAGTGACCACCGACAGAGCTCCGAATTTCATCTGATCTACCAGCCCGGGATACCCCGCCGTTCCAGCTTGGTACCTTTTTTTTTTTTGGAGTCCCCAGAGACCAGACTGCCCGGGTTTTGTGAAACCAAGCTCTGTCAAGGTCCCTGGTTCTGTTTTCGCTATTAATTGCTGTAGTTGTTATTGTTTGTTTGCCTTGTTATACCTATTAGTAAAGAACTGTTATTCCTATCCCCATATCTCTGCCTGAGAGCCGTTTTAATTTTTTTTCTAAATTATAGTAATTTGAGGGAAAGGAATTTGAATTATCCATCCCAAGAGAGGCCCTGCCTCTCTTTAGCAGATACCTGTCTTCTTTCAAAACCAAGACAGTAAGGAACTGAAGGAGAATCCCTCCTTGCCCCAAAGACACACAACAGGAGAAGACATAGCCTAGAGACATTTCTGAAGGAAATACTTATTTTCAAGAAGTAAAAAGCTGGCAAAGAAAATAAATAGGATTTAAACTAGAAGCAAATATTTTTAATTAATTAGGCAGTTCTACAAGACAATAAATCTTCCACCAATTGGATTTTCCAAGACTGCCACCAGACAGCCGTACAGTTATCAGTTTTGTTTGCAAACAAGAGGAGCAGTAAATGATTAATGTCCTCTTGATTAACTGATGCTCAGTTTGCAAAGCGTTATTATGGCTAAGATGTGCAGGCACAATATATATAATAAATAGATAGAATAAATAAAGGAAGAACACGTCTGTGGACACTATTCTGAACAGGAAAACGGCACTTAAGAGCATGTAACAGTGGAGCACTGAATTGTGCTAACATGGACTTAAGGATCAAAAAATTCTTTTCAGAGATACTTAGATCCAGTTTTGCTTTGTTTGAGGATAATACAAACAACACACAAATAGGGAAGAATTATTAAGGCTGTGCATCAGCAAAAATATCACATCTCACAGCAAAAAGTCTCTAGAACTGCCTTCTATATTCCTAGCTTTTTTTATTATTATTTTCAATAAGGCAATACAAAAAATGTCAGCAGAAGGCAGACATGAAGAAAATCATTGTAATGATCTGCAAAGGGGTCCATGCAGGTGGCATACTTTCTCTCAGAAAAGAAAGTGTTTCACAGGAGGAAGACTTGGGAAAAATACTTGAATATAATTTTATGTACAATGGCACACTTTTAAGTTCTGAGACAGGAATGACAGCTGACAGACTGAGCTTTGTTACTGCAGACTACAGAACTCTGACATCAGCAATCACCACTTATATGCCAAAAGCACATGAAAGAAAAAACTGACAAAAACTTTACATCACACAGGGATGTAAAGAAAACTCAAATTTCCATGCCCTCTCCTGTAGGCATTAAGTACTAGAGTCAAAATTGCAAACATCCAAACCAAAAATTAAGATGATCAAATCATCCTAGGACAGATTTTTAACGAGAGAGAAATGAGAAAATCCCAATTGTTGCTGAGTAACAGCCTCCAAATTTACAGAATTAAGGACTTGGTACATCCACCAGCCTTGACTGCACCCTTGCTTTGTACAATACGGCAAAAAAGATTAACATTTAAGGAAAAGAAGTGAAAATTCCCCTGTTGAACATCTGACTTTCTCACTCAGAAGAAAATACTGTTGAGAGAACATTTTACTGTATTTCTTTATTAAGCCACTAATAGACACTAAGGATCTTTCTCAAAGGAGAACACACAATATCTTAGTCTGGTTTGAGACTCAGCTTCCAGAGATGAGTACAGCCTTTATCAATAAAACCTGGGATAGCAGCATTTCAGCAATGGTCTCTATAATTATTCTTTTCTGAACATCATGCATCAATATGCACTGTTGCTATAGAAATGGTGCTAACAGGAAAAAAACCTATCAGCCTATGAACTGCCTGTTTGATATGATGACTACAGACATTTGGGGAAGAGAGCTGGATCTTCTGCCTGTGTCACTATCCCCTGCATTCATTTATGGAAGCGTGTCAAGCCCAGGGCAAACAACTTCAACAAGCAAACAACACACAAATCAGTTACTTATCAATCTGAGCATCCCATTCACCTCTTTTCCATATTTCTAACTCCCTTTGGAAAGGCCTCAGTAAATCAGCCAACTCACGAGAGAACAAAGACCCAAATATCCATCATTTAATATTAAATCCCTTTCTCCACCCAAGATCAGTCAGCAACTGGTGACCACCAAAGCATCTCCCTAAAAAAAACATGACAGAAACCAAGTCACACAGAAAACAAATTAATTCAAATACAGGACTCCAACAGTCAGATGGCCTGACCAGTGACCCATTCAAAGTGCCTGAAACTGTTGACCAAGAATATGTTTTCTTCAACTGAAATAATTCAGAATGAATGTTTTCATGAAGGAGGACAGTGTATTCTTAAGACAGTATCAGACTTTCTTTCTTGTTATCAAAATAGAGACTTATAGTAAACCAGAGGGCAGTGGTGTCTCTTTAGACACTCAAGGTAGACAAGAATTTATTTGAAGGCCTGAAATTCTGGTAAACCCATTCATTGTGCACTAACAACAATAATCCAGTCACCAGAAAAATCTCAATGTGATTTCAGGTAAATGGGCAGTATAAATGAGAGCCCTGCTGGAGCCATTTCTAATCCATCTATCTACATTATTGATGAAAGGATATGCCCTAAAGAGAGAATGACATAACAAATATCTACAGAACTGTGTAACTGATGTAGAATACAATGCTTTCCAGAAGACATCAAAAAGACACTGAGATGTAGCAGCACAAGCATTAATTTGAAGAGCACAGCTGGCAAAGAGTAAGAGCCAGCTATACAAAATCACTTGTATACCTCTAAGGGCAGTAAAGGCAAGCCTTAAATTCTTGTTACAAAACCAAGAGAAAGACACTGCAGCGGTAAGATTAATGACATGCTTTTGATACTGTCAAGAAGGATTTTTAAGATTATTCCAGCACTGTGAATTCAGCACAGTATGTTCACAAATGATATCCTACCCAACTACTTGGATATTTGAGCTATTAAGGGGATGACTGGATAATTATCACTCAAACATATCCTTAAGCTCATGAAACACAGCTGCGTCCATTTCTGCCAAATCAATGAAAGCAGATATTAAAGATTGATTTAAGTGCAGATATGTGCAAGCTAGAAACTTGGGTCCAAAAGTAATGACAGATATCCTGTACACAATATAGTTGTGACAGATTTGAAGGAAAATGGTGTTTGAATGTAAACTACTGGTTTACAGCAGATAGCACTTTCCTTTTAAGGAAATAATGCCATTTAACATTTCATTTAACTAAAGAGAATGATATTCATCGTTTTGTTGATCTTCTAACTGATAAAAAGTAAACCTAAAATGGTATAATGCAAGAAAATGCATGGCATGACAGGGCAGGCTATCACACTAGGGATATAAAACCCATTGTCATGTGACCACAAGGTGATGAAAACTTTATCTTTAAAAAGCCCACAGATTACAACCTTCCAAAAAAATCCCCTATCTGCTAGTTCACTAATACTAATAGTCAAAATCTCTAATCTTAGCAAAATGATTGGAAAATGCTTTGCTTTCCTTTCTGGGTTCACCAAAACCATCACAGCGATAAAGCAGCACAAAGCTCGGGGAAACCACAGTTAGAAGAACTAAAGCAAAGATCCTCAGATCCTAAAACATCTGCCAGGTAAGGATTTCTGTTCCCTGGAAACTTCTGGCAGGAAATCCTGCAGGAATTCTATCTTAAATTTTGCACAAACATCATTTTTCCCCCTTCTGCAGAGAGGACATCTGGCCCAGAATAACCAACAACATTGCTTTTTCTAAAGCAACAGACATTGGTCATTCTGGACAAACCAATAGAAGTGAATTCTTCATCTCAATATTACATGAAAATACAACCCTTCTTTGAGCCCTGCCATGCCCTGTATTGCTGCCTTAAAACAAAAATTCAGTCACATAAACATGTTGCTTAGACAAGCATTTTTGCTCTCATGCAGGATTCACCTTGAATAGGAGGAAAAAACATGAAAAAATGGCCATGACTAACACAGAGAACTGAAAGGGTCTGAGCAATTGTTTGTAAGTATTTGGAATGAGTAGCCTAAGTTACAGTTTGGACAAGGATTTGATGCTACTTTGTCATTACTGTCATTAAACTGTCCTTGTTCTGGAGGTACAAGGAAATCTGTCAACATTAGAAGGATGAGTGGACGCTGCACACCAAAGAGGGAGCAGCCTTGCCTGAGCAACAAAAATGCCCCAGTGAAGAGAAAGCTGTGCTGGGAAACAAACTCAGCTGGGAGAGGCTCGACAGGGAACCCAATTAAGTGTGTGTGTGTGTGTGTGTGTGTGTGTGTGTGTGTGTGTGTGTGTGTATAAAAATGAAACTAATTAAGAGCTTTCAGTGTTATCTCAAAGTCAAGATCATCCATATCACCAAACTTAAAAATCAAAGCAAAACACAAATTAGTAATGCATTTCCCCATTCTATACTAGCAGGAAGCAAGTTGCCTCTTACCTGCTAAAAGAACGGCTGAAAAAGTCAATACCTTGGCTGCACTTTAAAAACACTTTAATCTTTTAGTTTCATGTTCAGCTTGCCAAGTAGGGGAGGTTCATGCTGGTCCTGCTGTTATTTCAACATAAAAGAGAACCAGCCACATCATAAACAGGGCATTAGTACCTTACAGTTGAAATACCCTGAACCCACTAGCCACAACATGGTTAGTATGTTTTGGCAGGTGATACTTTTGAAACAGCTTTATCACTTAAAAGCAAAGATATTTTAATGACCTATACAAATTTATCTTTCAATACCTCCAAGACAACAAAGAAAAACTACCCGAGCAAAACCAGGCAACTACCAATTTAAATGCAATATTCATATAGGGATTTACAGGGCCCTTCTGACAGAAGAACCTAGTTTGTTCAAAAACAACAGAGCAGGGTTTTCCAGGAGAGTTGTGTGTGGTGAATAAACACCATTAATCTGACAGAGCTTGCAAACATCAGACAGCAGGGCTGCTCTACCAGAGACTGCTGCATTAACCAGCTCCCTCACTCACAAATGAAGCCAATTCAACATCAGTTCACCCTGGCACCCAAGCACATGCTCAACCCAGCCCCATAACCAAAAGAGAACACAATTCACAAGTGGCATCTCCAACCTAGGCAAGATTCCTTTATTTCTTCCATGATATGTTCTCTGATTTTAAGTATTGTTACATTTAAAATCATCAGCCTTCTCATCATTGGAAAATATGCTAATTATGAATTCCAAAAGACAGCAATTTTTTTCCTGAAAGCAAAGCACTTCTACCAACTTTAGGAGAATCAGAAATAAAGAAAAAGCCACAAAGAAACAATGATCAGCAAATCTAATGATAAGATCATAGAAACACACCCTGCTGCCCTGGGGAAAAAAGAGATATCCAATTCCATTAATGGACTGGAACGTAATAGGGAAAGATGACACCAGAGAAAGAGACAAGCAACAAAAACTTCAGTTGCTGAAGTCCATCACTTCTCCTCATCTTCCCTCCCTCACTTCAAGTAAAATCAAGAAGATATCCATGACATTCAGTAGCAGACACAGAAATCTGACGCCTGAAAGCAACACGGAACTCTGGCAAATCCCAAGGCAGCAAGGGAAGCCTGTCTTTTCCTGGTCCCTGGAGAAATCTCACCTCTGTCCATGTCCTTTAACTCCACTACTGCCTGGTTCTGTTTTCCTTTTAAGATTATTACCTCATAAAAAGAAACAAAGAAAAAGTGAGCAAAATAATTTCCTAAGTCAAGAAAATAAGAGTTATTTACCTTAAAACAAAACAAAACAAAAAAACAACAAAAACCAAAAAAAACCAAAACAGGTACAGCTGAAATAAGGGTTTAAACTCTTCTACAATATACCTTTGTTTACAAATGGGGAATTAACAAAAGTTTTGTGAGTGCAATAGCTTAGCAAGACATCTCTTATGTTTGTCTGATAAATAATGCAAGGAGCTATCTTCCCTTTTTAGCAGTATCACTTAACAGATGCCAACTGGATTTCTATGTATGTCTAACACTGCAACACAAATACAACACACCTCTGAATTGTATCAACATACAGATCTGCACAACAGACTTCACATTTTACAAACCTACCCTTTATAAGACTTAGGCCTCAACAATGCCCCTTCAATTAATGTCTTTACTGTCTTATAAGTGAGACAATTCAGATCAAGAATTATTCTTCAACAAAACCACATCAGCCTCTAATCAATAGTGCATACTGTTTACTCCTCTTAGTTTAAACATGCTTAAGAATTCACACCCATTTTGCATACTTGCTAAGTTTTTCTCATAAGCCCTGACATAATGCCACCTTAAGTACTTTAAAACTTCCCATTGCACATACAAAAAAATAATTTAGCAATGTGCAACAACAAAAACATGGATATTTCTTTCACCTCTCCCTCCTAGTCATTTTGGTTGTGAATGCATGAATTTTGGCATTCATGACCAAAACCTGAAAAAATTAAAACAGTTCCAATTGCTGGTCTCCAAAAGTTTTAGACCTCTCTTCTTAACAAACCCACATCCCTGAATACCAGCTTATACACAGCTATAGAAATACCTCTTTGAAGAGAAATTAAATTGCCTTATCTGAAACATGAACTAGGTCCTAATTGAAGAAGCCTTCCCACCACTAAGACAGCTTCAGAAAAGAGTCAAGACTGACTTTTCAGAAGTATTAAAGGCAAGTCACAGCATGAAATACAGTTCAAGTTCTGTCATCACATAGACCCTATCCACATTAAAAAAAAAGCCAAGGAGTTAATTAAGTACAAGGGCAAGTCATTACATGCAGGCACTGAGGAAGCTGCACACAAGCAGGTCCTGGAGCACTCCATCTGCTTACCTACCATTCCTCAAAGGTAAAGAAATACTGTACCTCAAAAATAGCTTTTTTCACTTCATATTGCTTTAATGTGCCTCCAGCTTTGTAAAACACTGTACCTCTGGCACCCATCTCCAGTGAAAAACTTATCAAGCCTGCCTTTTTATTTCATCTCCTGACTACTATTTGGTTAACATAATTTTCCTCTCCAAATTCCTTTAAAATTATTCTAGGTGGATACTTTAATAGATATTGGCAGTAGAGCCGAACAATCTCCACAAATAAAATCATCTTTTGCCAGCATATCTAGAGCTACCTAAGGGTTTAAAAGACAATCGAATAATCACAGTCTCATACTGAGATTAGATTTGCTACTGCTACCTTCCTTTGTCCAGTGTAACACAATATGTACTTGTTTAAAGCACCATTAAAAACTTAGCCAGGCATATCACTAGGAATACCAAAACCTATTACCAAAGATATGGCAAAATCTGTACAAAATAAATCCAAAATAGGCCCAGCCTAGGAGGGGAAAGAATCCCAAAAGGAGGATTATAAGAAATTATGTATCATCAACAGAGCAACCAACCAGCAATGGATGGTGAGCACTGCAGTTTTCAAACACAAAGTAGCAAAAACATTTCTACCACAGAGGGACATTTGCTATTACATAAATAACACAGAAAACAGTTTCCTAAGAAACCACACATCTGACACCCTCAGTGAATGATATATTAAAAGGTAATAATAATAAAGCCTTATAGCTAGGTAATGTTTAACCTCATTGTATCTTGAGGCAAACCTGCAAGGGCCAGGTTTTACCCACCCTAACAAATGCCTCAAGTTTCAGGTTGCTCACTGTCCACCACACTCATGTCTCTCAGAAGCAGAGGGTTTGTATCTTGCTAATACTTCAGTAATTTTGCAATCTGAGCTCCAGAAGATAATTGCAAATAACTTCAACTGCATGGAAGGACTGAACTGAATGGATTCTACTCTTATCCATTATTCTTTTCCAAAATGCCTGTTGGTATATTTCTGTAGAAGTCTGATCAATAATAATATCAAAATTATTTAGAGGTACTTACCAGACAAGCCTGATGACTAATGCCTAAACAAACTGGTCAGTCTAAAAGTATGTGACTAATAATCTAAAAATAAACGAGATAGCTGCCACTACTCAGGTAGACTTACCAATAAAGCACATGGGAAAAGTGGCTGTTGGCAGAGTGGCCTGGACTGCCAGCAACAGCAGCACTCTTCAGGTGCCCTTTAACCACACAGGGAAAGTTAATTACACGACAGTGGGAGAGGAAGGACAATTATGAGTCATCCACGTAACCATGTGCTTTATCAATACACTTCATAATATTAAAGTTACTAATTAGTGACAGCACAAAACAGTGATGCAGTAATGGGAGAGTGAGCAGCTTGAATCTTTGGACCTTTCTATCTTTTACTGATCTGGCACTTAAAATTTATGCACATTTTGAAATCCACAACAAACACATAGGAAACTATGCAATGCTACCAGCATCCTAACACTTCACATCTGCTAGCTGCAGATGCTTTTGGAATCCCCAAAATACTTTACAGACTTCTGGACGTGACCAAGTTTCCACTAACACCATCATCACTCTCAACTCACTTCACCAGCCTACTGTAAAAGATGCAACAATGGTAGAGTTTAGCTCTATGCAAAAGCAACTTTCAGAAGTGCCACAAGGATCCTAAAGTACCTCAAATTTTTCTGTGTAACATCTGAAACAAAGTTTATTCCAAGCTCCCAGACTTGCACACCCAGCTAGAGACACAAATGTCATTTGATCCACTTTTGATTTCAGCTTGTTTATGGCAACTTGATTTTATACTTGCCAGTCATCTCCACCCCTAATGCTTTTTCCTGTTCCTTCCTCTGGCACATTAGCCCAAGATTTTGTATAGCTGAAGTGAATAGTTTGGGGGAACTATCAAACTGGAAAACAAGGCAAGAAGGAGGGGGAGAAGCTTAATTTCTTAGCTGGGTAAGTTCCCTGATGCAGTTCTCTCTACTGCATTATCTCTCCATTTCTGCCAATACAGGGTGAGAAGTGAGCAGTCAATAAATAAGCTGCCTCACTGCACATGGGGTCACAACCTAATTAAATTACAAACCAACTTAGATTAGTTACAACTGTGGAGGACCCCAAAGTTATCAAGCAAGCAACAGAAATTCAGAGCAATTAGAAGATTACACAAACAACCTGGCAATAAAACAAGTGGACTAGAAAAACCATTTACAGAGTTTATAAATTTGAATTTCACACAGAGCTCACAAGTCTACCTGTGCTTCCACAACTCCTCAGACAAATTCATATATGAAGCTAATAAAGAAAAACAGTAATTTGAGACCTTCGGTTTTTCACTGGAGGCTTCTTCCTGCCTACACATTAATCTGAAAAGGATGTATCACAGCAGAAAATGTGTTTTGTACTAGTCCTGTTTATTCACTTATTGGTCTCAGTCCAGTCACTCTGTGACATTACATCACTAATTCTAAATCTAAATGAAAATATAATACTATAGGCTAGACAATTACCCCAAACCCTGGGCACATTAATAATGTGATAAAAGCAATCCGATTTACAAACTGCATTAAGATCACTTCTTTCAGGATCTCTGCCAGTTTTATCTAGCCACTATTATCTAAGAAATATACCTTCAACTTCTGAAAAAGATCAATATCCTTCTTCCCCAGCACAATCAATCGAGCCCATTCCAATGAGAGCAGATTCCACAATCTCCAAGCTGTTCCTTAATGAATAATGAGGGAGGCACAAATCAAACAGCTTTTAATGCCACACTACTACAGCAATGGTCAGAGCACGGACAGCCCGACCCAGGTCACTTCAGACTTAATTGATTGCTGTCAATAGCACAGCTCCATTAAAGAGGAAAAGAGGTGACATACATATCCCAAAGCGTAAACCACTGAGGCAGCTCCAAAGCCAGCAAAACCTTCTGCATCATATTCCACATCCAAATCACTTTAAAATGGAATTATAGCATGAGAGCCAGGGTATCTCAAGCTACTCCTCTGCAAACCCTGTTATCCGTTTCTTCTCTGAGCACTTCAGCACTCAGATGGCTGACAGACACACAGGACAAGCAGTATAAGTCAAGAGATTCATGAGCTCCAAGAAATTAATAAATTGGGCCAACCACTTTTTGGCAGAGGAGCTGATAGCAAGCTCAACAAGCAAATTCCCTTGCTGGCAGTTCTGCTTATGCCTTGGGCATGCTGGTTTCTTAACTGACCCTTGTTGTACTTCCTTACTTTGCATTAGGAACTACAATACTATCTAAAACCCATGGGAGGAAGGGTAAAGACGACTTCCAGTCAAATTTTCCAAATTTAATCAGTAGAGGGGGGTCTCAGCCTTCCAAAGACTTAAAAACCTGATTTTATTGCTTCAACATGATTGCTAGGAACAAGTAATAAACATGAGTCACCAGAGGGCACTAACACTTCTACCAAATGGCAAATGCAGCCCCTCAATTACGGAGGCTGGTAATTACATCCACATCATCATGTATATTTTATCTGGATTGAACTTCAGCCAGCTTGTTCTAATCCATGTTCAAATCTCAACCACATGCTGATGAGGCACTGAGCTACATTAACTGTTGTGGTCACACTTGAAACACATGGGAGAGACTCATAGTCTCCTCAGACAGATCAGGGAAAACAGGGCAGGCACATGTTCACACACAATTTCAAGCTTCCCTTGCCTACAGAATGTGTCTGTACCTCTAAATACAAATGTAATTCTAAAACAGGCACGGAGAATAAGCCACAAGTCCTGCATCTCAAAGCAGCAGAATAAAAACTAATCTTAGGAGTTTGAATCAAGATCTATCCTATCATAGGGGACTGCCTGCAAAAGAGAAAAGGGGGAGGCTTCCCCATGACCATCAAGCAGCAATGGATGTGTTATTCTCTCACATCTGGCATCAAATCAACTGCCATGTTACAGCAATAATCTTTAACAAAGGAGGCTGCTTTTTACCATTGAGAAATAGGCAGGTTTAAAACCACAAAAATGATGCTCAGGAAGGGCCAATAAGAGAGTTTCTTGATAATCCAACCAAGCAGCTCTAGAGCTTCTCCATGCCAACCAAAGGTGCACACTGCAGCACAGCCAGGGAGTTTCTGGGGCAGGAAACCTTGACTTGTTGATGCAGTCGATACAAAGAGCCAAAACACACTTGAGCAGTGCAGACTTGTAGAAATAAGGGCAAAGCCTCCAGGCCCAGCAAGGTACGCAGCTGCTTCTTTTCCCAGTTTTACCTAAACTGACATTCTTGTAGTCAGGACTGTAGGACAAGAAAGACATGGGACGAGAAAGGGAATCCAATCCTTATGGAAAAGTACACCTTACACACCAAGCTGTTGTTTGTCTGTGCTGAAGTTACTGACATGTAAAAAGTTACAGTGACAATAAAGCTAGGGTAGGAAGCACTCTGAGCAAACTCAGGGGATCTCCATGGATTCAAGAAAGACACCACTTGTGCCACATGACAGTCTACAGTCCATCTGGAAGCCCATAGGGAGTTTTGAAAAAGCAAATAGCTGAGAGTGTACTGGAGTGGCACACCTCAGAGCAGTGAGTCCAAGAGAATAAAGCTCAGCCTTAGATGCAGGTCAGGAACACTGCATTTTACAGTACTTCATGGTGACTCACTAGACCTCCCAGTGTTTCATTTGCTGTACTGTAAGATTCACCAAACAGGTCCTATTTTTGAGACTCTTCTATAAACTGAAACACAGACTGGGAACAGCCTCCCTTGGCCACAAACAATGTCCATCATTTATGCCATTCTAACCTCTGAGTCCCAGCAAGCAGCTCCGGTGTTCACCAGACACAACAATGCAGGATACATCCTCTCTGTTTCAGACTTCAGGCCAGCCTCTCCCTGTTCCCCCACCTTCTCCTGACTGCACAGAGCTGGCAATGGGACCTCTTCCACACTTCACCCTGCCTTGCTGCAGCTCTGATCTCTCTTCTGCTGGGCAGAAGGGCAGATGGGACCAGCTTGCCCACAACTAGGACTCCTATGCCATTCTCCCTAGAATCCTACAAGGTTTTTATGGATCTTTGTAAAGGAAAAAGAGCTTCAGTCACACATCCACATGTTCCAGGGGACTGAGCATACAGAGAATCTACTTAAAACGCCCAACTGCATCATTAAGACACACTCTCTTCAGCAGCCTTTTAAAGTGATTAATTCATAAACAGACAAAACATGAAGCCCACAAAGCTTCTGTTCATGCAGTAACTATGACACACACACTTATATTAAAAGATGATTCCTACTGCAGCAGTTCCAGGTATTTAAATGCAGAGGTTTTTAACAAAAATGTTTCTTCATTATTTTGAAAATACATTTCTAAGTCTGTTTTCTAACAAGAGCTGTAAACTAACAATTAAAAGATAAATATATCATGCCTTTGGTGGCTTATACTTTGGAAAAATGCAACCAATTACACTCCCCACCCCTTAAGGATATTTTAAACTCAGCTTTAGTTACTGAATGAAAGGAGGAGCTCAAATGACTCAGCTTCAAGCAAATATAAAGGAAAAGATTAACCCCTAATCTCAAGGAAAAAAAACAGTCGAACAAACTGATTAAGATGGAGGTGTGGCTTGTCAATTCAAATCTTTTAATATTCAAACACATCAAGCAGAACATTAGCACACTAAGACTTCATTACTTTTCTGTACAAACACAGTCAATTTCAAAAATCAAAGTTTAAACAAGTAGTTGAAGTTAAAGTTATCCCTGTATCTTCATTCTTATTCCTTAGTGTTGAGCAGCGTGAAGATCAATAAAACATCGAAACATTGGCATTTTTAATCTACAGTCACCAGGCAAGACAGAGTGTGAAAAGGAAAAGACATCTCCAAAATTCTGCAGGAAAACTCCCACATTTCTACAGGAATAAAAACCAAAAAACAAACAAAACCCACCGGTGAGTAAACCGGACAACCTTAGGAAGGGGGTTTTCTTGGAGGGGGGCATTGTCTCATCGGACTGAGTTAAACATTTCTTATTAAAATGCAGCAAAATAAATTACAAGGTAGAATATTTCACAAGGGGGCTCACAGACACCAAGGGACTGCTGTACATCCTTCCACATGAATTCATAAGTGCTTCTCCCCCATCTCGGCCATGCCACACCAGCATCTCAGCGTAGAACACACCCCCAGCTGTGCCGGGAGGAATATTTAATTCCAGACTAGCCGGAGTGTTCCTTTACACGCAGCCTAAACTCCAAACACAGATGTCACCAGAGGGCACCCTCTCAATTCCAATGACCCAGCTTTAGCCAACTTCTGAGCAGGACTGCAGACAACCCATAAGCAGAGGCTGTGGAAAGCAAGAATAGGAATGTTCTGCTTCTGCAAGGAATTTCCTTAAAAAAAAACCCCACCACAGAAAAAAAATGAAAAAAAAAATTACTTATATAGCCCAGAAACGTTAAATACTTTCCAGAGTAATCAGAGACATTGCCAGAAAAAAATCACAATTCCCAACTTCTGTACAATGTTATGCTGTGGCACTTGATGGTGCCAACTCAGTCCAGCTGGTTTTGCACCCATGTGGATCATATCAACTCCCAAAAGCAGGGTCCAAGGCAGTACAGCAAATGCAGAGGTGCCTATGGAAGTCCTCTGGCTCTGCCATCAGATACTACACCTTACAATAATCCATGAAAAAAACCGCATGAGTAGTTTTCAAGCTTTGGTCCATGTATTATTTCTAATGCCTTGTTAAGAGTTAATAATGTTTCAAAACGAACAACTTGTAAGTTGAAGTTCATTAAATAAAATTACGCACAACCAGTAAAACATACAATAGGTTTATATACCAAAAAGGGTCTCAAACCACCAGTTTGCATGAACAGAATGTTATATCCATTTTGTTTAGAAATAAACACCACCATAGTATAACTCAAACGAAGTCAGCTTTAGAAGCAAGCAGTGATAAGAGAAAAAGAGGAAATAATCATTGTGCATCCCATATTTTCCAATCCTCAGAAAATCTGAAAAGCTGTAGGCCTATCAAACGTGATTGCCTGGTTATCCACCGATCCCATTTGAAAAGAAAGTCTCCACCTCTTCTAGCTATCTGTGATTGCAAAGCTCCTTAATTCAGCAGAGGCACAGGAGGGGGGCAGGAGTAAAACCTGTGCAAAAGCACCTTTTTTCAGTAGAGGGATCTCTCCAATAGTGTCAGTATAAGAAACTTGCAAACAGATATACACATCCACGGGATTTCACCAGGCTTGTAACTACTATTAAACCCACAGGGCAAGTTACTCCAAACTACTACCTGTCATCACCACTCATCATGGTTTGAAAGGTATCTACAGAATTGCTTTTCCAGCATCTGCTGCCAGGAAAGAAATAATGCTAAACATGCCTCGTGTCTAATGAACAGCATCTATCTGTCCATCCTGTAAAGCAAATTCCCGTCTAGTGCAAGGTAACATGCTCTGAAATTACCCTGGTTTACAAAGTGGTGCGACGTGGTGTTCATGCCCTGCTTACAGCCACTGTCCATGTTGTCTCTCGTATCCTCATCCCTGGGCACTGCTTTGTCACTCGTGTCCCCATCCCTTCGTGCTGCCCTGCCCCTCGTGTCCGCATCCCTGTGTACTGCCCCGTGCCCCGTGCCCCGGTCCCTGGGCCCATCCCTGGGGCAGGACCGATGGATAGCGGTATCTCGCCGCCACAGCCTCCGCTCCGCCCCGGCCGCACTCCGGCCCCCGCGGTGCCCCACGCGGCTCTGCCCGTCCCCACGCACCGACACCCCCGTCCCCGAGGGCTCCACGGACAGCAAAGGTGGGGTGTCCTCGTTATAACCCACTCTTCAGCCCCGCAAGCAGGCACCGGGGGGCCGAACATCTCTCCCCAAGCCCCGCATGCCTCCGTCCCACAGCCAGGCTGGTGCCCCGCCGCGTACACACCGGCGAGAGGGCACTCCGCTCCCCGCCACCCCCGTGCGAGGAGGAGGAGGAGAAGAAGAAGGAAGAGGAGGAAAGGAGAGGGCGGCAGGGGGGCGGCAGGGGGGCGGCGGAGCCCCGGGGGGGCCGGGACCCTCCCCGGATCTGGGAGGGGACGGAGCGCCTCCAATCCCCGACCAGCAACAGCCCTGCAAGGCCCGGCGTGCAAGCCGGGGTGAAGCCTCCTTTCTTCTCTCCTCCTCCTCCTCTGAGGAGCCGGACAATGAGCCCAGCGGAAGCGGGCGCCGGCTCCCTCCTCCTCCTCCTCCTCCCCGCCGCGACAGCGCAGCTCACCTGCGAGAGGGGGGATGAATGACGGCGGGGCGGCCGCTCGGAGGTGCTGCCGGAGAGGCTGCGGTGTCTGCGCGGGTCCCTGCGCGCCCCCGGCTCGGCAGGCGCGGGGCAGCCGCGGCCACACTCCCCCACACTCACTCACTCACTCTCACACACACACACACACACACACACACACACACACGGGGGGGGCGGGGCGGGGGGGCGGCCGCCCTACCCGCGCATGCGCGCAGAGACACCCCCCCGAACCTCCTCCTCCCGGCGCCGCGCGCGGGCTGCGCACGCGCCGCCTCAGCGCCGCCTCAGCACCGCCCCTCCCGCCCTCCAGCCGGCGGTGAGGGCGGGGAGCGCTGCTGCTCGCGCCCTCGCGGGATCCCTGAGGGTGAGAGACATCACCGGCATCGGCGGCTCCAACTGTGACCGACACCGCCGCGTCAATCACACCGGGGTGACTCGATGCCACGTCCCGAAACACCTGCAGGGACGGTGACTCCGCCGCCTCCCTGGGCAGCCCGTTCAGATACCAAACTACAGTTTGGGTAGGAAGAGAACTCGGGACATTATCCAGTCCAACCCTCTTGCCCAGGCTGCGTCACCTGGAGCAGGTGACACAGGAAGGCGTCCAGACGGGTTTGAAATGTCGCCTGAGAGGGAGACTCCACGCCCTCCCTGGGCAGCTGTTCCAGTACTCTGCAACCCTCACTGCAAAGTTCATTTACATTTACGTCTTAACCCTTTCTGTGGGAATTCCTCCTGCTGTCCAACCTAAACCTCCCCTGGCGCAGCTGAGGACCATTCCCTCTCGTCCTGTCCCTTGTTCCCTAGGAAGGAGAGCCCGACCCCCACCTGGCCCCACCCTCCTGTCAGGGCGTTGTGGAGGGCGAGATCTCTCCTGAACCTCCTGTAATCCAGGCTGAGCTCTCCGTGAGGCGCTGATCCCTGAAGAGTGCGAAGACAACGGGGGCAAGGGAAGGAACTGGCCCCAAAATAAAAACTATTACATTGCTAAGAACTCTGTTCTGAAGGGATGCAGTGCAATGACTTTTACGATTTCCTTCTCTGCTCCCACAGTCGTTAGCTTATGGGGGGAAAGCAAGGCCTTCAAGGTGTTTGCACCATTTCTGGAGTGAAAGCCCTCAGAAAACCACAAGGTTCTGCAAGAATTACCCCACAGTCGCCAGAGCTGGCAGTGCTACTGTCGTGGGGACAGGAGTCAGCATCACCACCTTCGCATCCACAGCCCCAGCCAGGCAGGCTCCGGCCCCAGTGAGTTATTGCAATAATTAATAGCTACCATTTATACGTATTCTGAATGCTTTGAAAGCAATGCCTAATCTCATTAAATTGTGAATTGACTTACTTTCATCCTGTCGTGAAGACAGTCACTGCTTCCTTCACATCCATGGGAGATGGAGTTGGTAATTTGTTCCTGTACTGGAACTGCTGCTATTGGATCTATGGCCACCTGCTATGGGTTTTAATGAAATATAGAGCCACCTGCTATGCAGAATGTCTGATTTTTAATAGACTTGCAGACTGGTGAGAATACAGGTGCCATGATCCAGATTAAACAAGTCCAGCAGGCTGGAAAGAGAGTACCAGCTTTTAAATCTGTGACAGGGAAATAAGGCAGGAATGATTTGTGAAACTACAAGTTCGACAGTAAGCAAAGAAAAGCATTACTTTTAGGTACAGTGCCATTTCCCCAATTTTAATAAAGCTTTGTGCCTAGAAAGAACACTGTTTCCTCTTGTGGGTTTTTTGTTTGGTTGGTTGGGTTTTTTTTACCACGGTAATCTGGCACAGTATCAAATTCATTCTGAACCAGAATAAATGAAAGGAAAATAAAATGCCAAATGCCATTCTGCTGCAAGGTTTTCAACAGTTGAGTCACTAGATGGAAAGAATGTTTCACCAGATTTGGAAACACAACAATTTGTAATATAGAAATAAGAAAATATTACAAAATCATAGAATTGTTAAGGTTGAAAAAGAGCTCTAAAAGAATCAAGGAATAAAAGAAAAGTAGTAAAATCACCTCAGAAGAGGGGAAGCAATGGGATATTTTTATAAGCTATTCTCCTTCACTAAAGCAGGAGACAAACTACTTTTTCTTTTAAAACAAGCTTAGGGGTTTATATATGGGTTAGGTCACAAATTTTCAAAGACATTTTACAATCCTCTCACTAAATGCTTCCAGAAAAACTGCCTAATGGGCTATGAGGAAAAAAGCAATGCCATAGACCAAAAACTAACAGAGATTCAACAGGAGAAGGTGTACTTATTCATAATCAGGGTGAAAATCCAAGAGAGTAAGGTGGTTTTCATTTTGTTGTAAATATCCTTAAAATAATCTAGTTAAAAAGTGGTAGAAAAAGACCAACATTTGTAGGAGACCCGACATTACTCCAAATTTTGGGGCAAATTGTGAAGATACTTGGAGTGTGTAGGAGGAAAATACAGTGACATTCAATATTGATAAATAATCATCAGTACAATGCAGTGGATACTGGAGGAAAGAATTCTGAGTAGGTATCACAGAACGGTCTAAACCAAAGGAAATAGTTTCTGAAATGCTCAGGCATCCTAGACAGTGCTTCAGTAAAGATCTTTCCTCAGTTTATGAAAATAGTCATGCACGCACCACATCAAGAGACAAAATGAGTAAACAAGAAAATACTGTCTTGCCATCATTTCATATAAAAAAGTTTTACAGGATGAGCAGGGAGAAGACTGTACATTAGACTGTGAAACTGAAATGCCCAATTCCACTCAAGTTTTACACCAGAGCCTCACATTTTTCACCTATGATTCCAGAATCTTTTCCAAGAAACCACTTTCCAATACTCACTTGCTAACTCTATACACATAGCTGGTGTTCCTTATTTTTTTATAGGTACAGATCTTCCCCATTTTCCTAAATATTCCATTTAAAATACATTATTAGTTGAATGTTGCAACTGTGCTGTTAGAAACCCAAATCACAGGAAGCAGTGAAAAGAGGAAATGACTAGGTGAAAATATGTGGCAAAATAGTCAGTTATAATGAAGAAAGCCGCTGTTGAAAGTGACAGGAAACCGCTGTCCTTTCTGACTGGCAGCTTGTGAGGGAATTGGTGCAGAGGGCCAAACCCGAACCAACACTGTCATGGGAATTGCTCTGAATGAACACAGCTGAAAATCTTACAGCCCACAGGTGTCTTGGGTTACAATATGTGACCGAAAAAGTGTATTCTATTTGCCATCTGTTGAAACCAGTTGGAGAGGTGTTTTTCTTTATCTCTCGTACAACCCATTCCTCATAACTCTGGGGGGAGGGGGCAGGTGCCTTCTGTTAATGTTAAACCAGGTGGGGCAGTGTTCTTTATCTCTTCTACAACCCATCCTCCCTCCAGGGGATATCTGCTGTTCATGGGCCATCAAGGCTCACTGCATGGCTGACAAATTACATCATCCCATTGGGAGATGCTCCACCCAGTGGGAGGAGCCAAGCACTACTAAAACCTGCAATTCAGAACACCAGGTCGCCTGTTTTCCACTGGATTCCCAGAGGAAGACCAGACCCATCTCACCACCAGTGGACCCTTCTACAGCATCATCTCTACTCCAACAGAATCACATCTGTCACTCCAGGACTCATTTTGGACTGCTACCAACACCCTGACCAGCAGGGTGTCAGGTCATATTCTGACTCTGTTGGTGTTTCTAGGATTTCTTTTTTTGTTGTTTGGTTATTTTTTGTACTACTACATTTGTATTTTTTAATACACCTTGTAAAGAACTATTATTCTTATTCCCATATCTTTGCCTGAAAGCCCCTTAATTGAATATTTATAATAATTCAGAGGGAGGGGGTTTACATTCTCCATTCCAAGGGAAGCTCCGGCTTTCCCTGGCAGACACCTGTCTTTCCAAACCAAGACGACAGGACACCACACTTGCTATTGCCAACGTTCACCCAAGACAGCAAATTTAGGAGTGGCATTTGTCTGGCCAGCTTGCAGTATTCTGAATAATTATTTACTGTGGATCTCAGAGGTTCTTTTTTGGACATACGTATCCTAGATTTTATTAGGAATGATTACTTTTATAATTCACTGCCCAACAAGCTGCGTCTCCCTACAAGACTGTAAAGAGCTTCACTGTACCCAACCCTCCCAAATTATAGAGGATATAACATTTCCTTTTGAAAGCAACATCTTGCATCTTTAACATAATCCATCGATTGAGAGGAGGAAATTTATCTGTCTGTTTTTAATTTCACACATGAAAACCATTATTCCATAAGGCAACACCAAACGTGTGTGCTTCCACACACAAACTGCAATATGCCTGCAGGAGTGGCTGTAATGAAATGTTGACATTGCAATGCAGGGCACTTGTTGATGTAAATTTTAAATCTATAAAAATGCAGCAGAATGGATTTTATGCTTTTTCATTAACAGAAGGTAACACAAGTAATTTAGAATAAAACATTCCTAATGTAAGTTACTTTTATGTAATCGGCTTTACTTGTGTAGATTATAATCCAAATTATTCTACACAATTTAAAAAAAAAGAGAAATAGTACATTATTTGGAATGAACATACCATGCTCTGGGATTAAAACTATACTTTCATATAAAATGAAAATAATTTTGCTGCCTTTCAGCCAAGCTTCCTGAGTACTGCAGAAAAGTACTCAGGAAGTACCTTATTAATCTTGTTAGAAATTATTTGAAAGAGTATATTTTACATTTTGGCACCTAGTTAGTACTTCATTAATTACTAATTGTTTGGCACTAAATAAAGTTCTTCTATCTAGAAACAGTTATTATCGTAAAAAGTCATCAGTTAAAATCAGCTTGATATAAGATATCCCAACTGGAAGTCTGCTAAAGTATATAGTTCGCTAAAGAATGAGAATATAGTAAAAAGTATTTTATTTATATAACCTGTAAATGCTATATTCTATTCTTACTCTTTGACTAAGTTATTCTGTGAGTCTGACTGCATTTAATTCACACAAGTACGCTGGGGTGAGAAACACTAAAGAAATGCAAAATATTGCTAAATTTACTTGTCAGCTTATGGGAAGAAAATTGTGTAATTTTTTGTTGAAACTGTGTAATCATTTCTCACAATTGCAGCACAGTTGTGGTATCTGCCACCTTAATTCTATCATTTCCTGATTTTAGAGTGTTTACCTATACAGGTCTTTTATAAATGAAGTGCCATTAATATTAATTGTGCAATTAATATCCAGGTTCTGATAAGATGCACAGTCTGTGACATTTGCACCTACATACTCCTACTTTTTGATCCTCTGTGATGTCCTTGCCTTCATTACAGGGGAAAATAGGAGTCAGAATTGGATAAATATAACACTGCTGTAACTATCACCATCTTCCTTTCCTTTTGGAGGATGTTTTTACTTAATACATAATACACATCTATTAGCTCCTACCCCTTAATAAGGAGGATGAGCTTCCTGCTTCAATCATAACAAAATGAAATTTTCAGTCCATTCAGTTAAACTTGAAACCAAGCATAAAAATTATTTTAATTTATTAAAATGTCTGTACCAGAGAAATCTGGTTCAAATAAACCCTAGACACCCTATATTAAGAGTTTAGAGCTGGAGGACAAAAATGTTACTAAGAATGCTATGCTGAAGAGTAGATGGATGTTTCACAGCTCCTCTCACTCACTGTGTTCAATTGATGTGCTAATATATGCTCCCAAAGGTGTTGTCATTAACGCTAGAACACCTCCTTAGGCTTTCACCTCTGCTTGTCTCTCATTTCCGGCAATGATCAAGTCATGAGTTGGAATTAGAACAACAAAAGAGCAGTCTGAACCAGCTTGGGGTTTTTCTTAATGTTTCAAAAATCACAACTTTAAACAGCGTGTATGCAAGCAGCAGCTTCTGAATTCGCCTAAGCATACATGTAAATATACATATATTTACATGTAAAATGAGAATATACACGCACAGCCGCTTTAAGAGAACTTCATCTTTATGTTTGTAAAACATTGTTTTCCCAAGGTCAGCAAAGGCTCTTCCACACATCTCAGCAGCGAGGAAGCTGCACTCAGATAACACGTTATTTCCTCACCGTCTCTCACACAACCTATGGCTTTTTCCACAGAAAGACAATGCTGTTCTTTACTGTGCTGCCTCACCACGCTGCAGATGTGGGGAGCTCAGAACCGTGCTTGCTGTTTGAGCCGTTTGCGACAGGGACGCCGCTGGCGGCGCCGGGGAGAGAGCCAGAGGCAAAGCCCGGATTGGCAGCACAGAGGCTGAATGCAGATGTCCTTCTTTTCCTGCTTCCCTGGTACATCACCGGAGACAGCACATCACTACCGGTAAACTGCTTAAAAGGAAGGCAGCACCATTTTTTACGCCGTATAAATATCTACCTACACATTTTCCATAAAGGATGGAGATGCTGGGATGCCTACATGATTTATGCACAGTATGGAAGTAGCACAAACATAATGATTTACAACAGGTTTTAATGACCATATGAAGGGGAAAGATACCAAATATGGTCAACAGCAACTGTTAATTGAAAGAAGTAATATTTCATCTATGTAAACAAAGTAATGATCATGTCTGCCACAAGATTTCAAGAGATTTATCTTCCAGGCTCCCTAATATGGTTACATCTGTCCCCTGCTTAAATCCAATGTTCTTGCCATCTGCTCCTATGCACTTCTTTTCACCCTCAGGCAGTGATTAAACAACTATCTGGAAAAGAAAAAGTATTTTTCAATTTTTGAGCAAAACGTTTAACAACTGGAAAAAACCTGGAAAACCAAACCCATAACCCCTTTGGCTCTCAATTGTTTTCTGTGGTTGGGAATGTTACTAGTGAGATGCTCAGCTGAAGTTTCCAGGAATCTTTACATCTCACTGTACAACAGGAAACACTGCACCCATAGATTCAAATAGTTTGTTATGGAGTGTAATAAATTTGGAGCAGATTAAACTACCATTCAGTTAATCAGTCAAATTGTCATTGAGAGGTGATGTTATCTGGAGAGATCAGGAAGCATTTTGCTTTAAAAAGAATGAGACTTCCTAGAATTGTTTATTTGCACCGTGGGAAGCCTTGCTGGTTGTGTTCTTTTGAGATGTGCTTTGTCCTTACCTCTTCTTGTCCAAACATGGAGGAGTAGGAAGGACAGAGCCACAGCTCACTCCCTTTCCTGTGTGAGGAGAACCAAAGAGCAATGTCAAAGATCCTGTGCAAGACTGCAGCCTGCTGGTCCTCATGTGGGCCACAATAATCAGGGGAGGACTTTACTCTGCATCCATCCATCTCTGTAGCCACAGAATGGTTAGTCATAATCCATCTCTTGGTGTTTATTTGGAGCCTTGAAATCCTTGAAAGGTTTTACAGATGCACCAAGCATCTTGTTACAGGAGAGGCTTGATGCAATGACAATACTGTCATGCTAAAAAATTGCTTCATCCCTTCTCTAGGAGTTTTGTCAAATTTTATTTTCTTGGGCTGTTGCTTTCTCCTATATAGAAGAAATTATGGATATCACCTAATCATTCCCTTGAGCTTTATAGGAAGTAACTGTACTTGGTACCTCTGCTTTTCAGTCTTTGCTGCTTTGCCTGGTTTGCTCTGCTGCTTCTATCTCCTACCATTATAACTGTTACTGCTTGCAAAGATGGGAAACTGGATTTTTTTTTGTATTGTCTGTAAAACATTGTGAAGTGTTTTCAGAAATAATGCATATCAAGGCAAATTTACCATGGCTTTTTTATCCACAGGTAATAATCCTTGTCTGAAAATCTAGGCCTGTCATTTCTGCTGGTATAAATAAGTGCAGCTCCATTAAAGGCCTAGCCATGCAGTACTGGAGGGCTTTGCTATGAATGATGTGGAGAGTCAGGCAGTTCAGCTTTAGATTTAATAAACACCATTGCCTAAGTTACTAAGATAGACAAACTACATTGTTTTCCAGCCAGCATTTTTAGAACAACTTACGCAATTGTCTTGGGAATAACTTTGGGATAAGCAGAGCAGCAAGCCATCATCTGCTGTAGTTTGTGCATGTTGTCTGTAAATCTAAGCTGCTGGTAATCCCTTTGGTACCATGCTGCTGCATGCCCCAGGGCTTTGCTGGGAGTTGGAATTAGGTGGATGTTGGTTTTTTAGGTGGATGGATGATGTTTTGCTCCATACCTGCCTCAGTGTAAGTGAGAATGCCAAGTTATAGTGATGCCTTAGATATTTCCTGTTGTTAAATGTTTGCTGTTGTTAGTTAATTACTATTGTTGGATACTTATCTGTTATTAAATACCTATTATTAGTAGATATTTAGAATAGAGACTTGACATGGTAAAGGCCTTGTCAAGCCTCTAAAGGGGGGCAATGATGCCTTAAGTTTTAGCTTTCATATTTTCAGATTCTTTGCTGCGTAGGGGTGTAGTTATGAGCCTCATATTAAGTGTTACTGAGCTCCCTTCACAGGGTAGGTAGACAAAACAAATCCTTTTCCAGCTTGAGACCAAGGACAACCTTTACAAGTTTCAGGCTCAAAAAAGCATGAACAACGGAGGGCTGAGGGGAGAGAACAAGGAGGATGGAACTTCATAACCTGAAGCTGTAATTGGAAAATTAAACCCCAAAATGCAAATAGACCAAAATCTATAAAAGTGTGAGACCACTTGATGGGTCGTCCATTTTGTGACCATCTTGGGTGTAGCCCTGGCCAGGTTCTTGCACTGCCCAAGGTGTATCCTGGAGGCCTTTCAATAAATCCCTACTTTATTATTTTAGCTCTGTCCAGTCTCTGTTCAGCCTTCTCAAGGCATCAATAGTATACTTACTCATTTTCAAATTAACAAAAAAAGGTAATACCTCAGCTACTCCAAGTACTGCATTTTTCCCCATGTATCTCAAGTTTTGTCAGGGCAATTGGGTTCAGCTACAGAGTCAGGACATTGAGAAAATGCTGAATGTTAGGACTTAGCAAACACTGTTCTAGACAATTTACATTAAAAGGAAAAGACAACATTTAGGAAAACACCTGCATAAGGTTTCAGTATTCTCTACCCAAACTGAGAGATCCATGTATAAAATTAATCCAGGTTTCTAGATGCAAGTTCTGTCTTAAGGGATGAAAGACTTTTCTTAGCAATACAAATACTATAGCGGAAGTAGAGAGTATTCAAAATTTCATTTTAAATAGAAAGGATAATAATAACATTTTCACATCCTTATAATACCCATACTGAAAAGTCACTTTAACATTCATCAGAATAGCTTCTGATAGATGAAAAAAAACACACCAATAGATATATATTTTAAAGTAAAAAAGTCTGCTTGCTACGGAAGCAAGGCCTGTTTCTTGAGAAAAATCATCTGACCTGCAGCACTTGGATTAAACAGTCCAATGTTTATAAATGTGACTCAACTGGAGATAGTTTTTGAACTTCTGAAATTTTGAAGAGGTTTTTCCTGTATACTCTGGAAAGGCTTCAAAGTACACTCAGCAAGCAAGTTTCAAAAACACAATGGCTGTACTTTAGCTGGTGTTCACCTAAAGTTGTACTGCAGTCTGATTGAGTCTGTGACCAAACCTGACATGTATAAGCTAATTATCATTTGCATACCATCCTTTCCCATTGAGATCTTTGGAAAGATTATAAGATTTATTTAAATGATGAAATCTGAGTCTTACAAACCTAAACAAGACACACGCTGACTCTATGAGCAGATGAAGTCTCTGTTTCCAGAGTTTTCTTTTACTTTTCAGGAGAGGACCCATCCGTCATGAGGAAAAGGAACCTAATCAATAATACTGATTTGTAAAGAGAGTTTCTGACAGTTTGTGTTTAATATTTTCTACAAATATATTAGAAGTAAACATTAAAATGTCCTCTCCAGCTACTTCTGTATGCCATGTAATATCAGAAAAAAACCCCAAGACTCACAGGAGCATTATTACACCCTGAAAAACTAGACATTTGTTATAAATTATCCTTTGAGAGCTGCAGGAGAAAATACTTTCCCACCAATTATTCTGACATAATGTAGGATTGGAGTAGTTTATTCTATACCACAGTTTATGACATTGCTTTTGCCAACATGCAATCTGAACACTTTTCAGCACATTATGAACAGCAACTAAAATTGGACCAATTTATTATCTTGTTCTCCCTGGAGTAGAAGGGTAAATAGACTACATTGTTTTGTGATGCCTTGTGTTTTAGATGTATCTCAACATACTCTTAGTTTTCAGTAGAGAAGATAAGACTGAAGAGGCACGTACTGAACTTGAATCAGAAATTAGAGTTTTCCAACGGTCCTTCACAAGGACCACTCTTCTAGACTTCTGCATACTGTTCAAGCAAACTGAATTTGGGAACCTCTGTCTCAATCAACAGCAGCTAAGCTGGGGTTTATGGAAATAAGAGAAATATAATATAATGTTGATTTGGTGTTGGAAGCAGATTTTAGAAAATGAACTTAAAATCAAGCATAAATCAATCAACTTTAAATATGCTTAATTATGGGCATAGGACAATAAAATTGAATAGGATAAAAGTACCATATAATTAAACAGAGCATATGGAAAACATGAAAAATATGATAATATTTTTAGCAATAGATCCTTAGCTTAAACACTATTTTGCATTTTGCCTTCTGGCTTAAAATCTATATCAAAAAATAAAAGAGGATTATGAACAAGAATTTAAAAGAACTACAAGAGAAGACTGTAAAACAAGAGAAACTAGAAATATTCTGTTTAAGTGCCTTGTTCTATTGATGTTATTGAGAATGAAAGACAAATTTCTTCCCTCCATTACCATCATCATCATCTTCCAGTGACACCAGGAGGCTGATGCACTTGTAGGTACACACATCTGCAGATCATGACAGTTTCTGTCTTTAGATGCACGTTAATGCAACGTACTTTGGCTCTGGGACTCTGTGCCAGAGAACAAATAGTTCAGCAAGGGAAACAAAGAGCTTGGAAGATTTATTTTTAATGGTTAGACACATACATGTGTAGTAACAATGTGCTGACAGTGCAAGCCTTACTGTTGGTTATGCTTCACAGCATAAACTAATCACTCACTAGAGAAATTTCTCTCCTTTATCTATTTTACATAAAGTTCAGGTTCATTATGCCTTGGTTCTAGTATTTGGGGTTTTTTAGGACCAGTTATTTATAACAGATTATTAAAAAGTCAGACTGCATCAATTTTGCTTGGAAGCAGAGGGAATAAGCATGTGCAAATGTGAAATTTATGTCACTGTGTATTTGGAAAAAGAATGTTAAGATAGGATCTTAGAAAAAAGGTCTTCTGTTTCTCCCTTGTATCCTCTAATCCCATTTGAGTTAAGTGCTTATGTTTGGATCCCTACAGGTAGGAAACATTTTTCAAGACTTTTCCCTTTCAGTTTAATAAATCTCTTCAGCTGGTTTCTTTCTATTAAGTAACTGGAGACAAGTATTTAAACCAATTACTGCACAATGAGCCATGAGGAAAGGCAGCAGGTTGGACGGATGCTTACAGAAGTACACTGAGAAGATATTACCCAGTTCCCAGCTCTTATCTTTTGTAAGCAGAATAGAATGAGGGCAATTTGACTTTCTAGCTGGTCTACTGACCCATGAGAATAAAGAGAATAAAAATGCCACTGTGCGATAAAACAGGCAACACTTGCAAAGCAATAACAGAATATGCATAATAGCTCAGAAAACATCCTTAGTAAAATAATTAAGTAACTTTATACTTCTCTTTTTATTAGGAAAAATATAAAGGGAGAGAACCACTAGCAGCTGTGTGGAACAGAGCTAGCTTTTCAGGAAAATACACAGGGCCAGATCTTCCCTCCCACTTCTTCACATGTTTTTTCTGTTCTTCAGGCCCATGGAAACATGCCAGGAAAAATTAATTGGCAGAGGACCATATTATCTCTTCTGCATAGTTCCCATGTAGTGTCTCAGAGAAAGACCATGCAGCTAGGGAGCTGGCTGGAAAAGCTGCCTGCCTGGGGAAAACTGTCCTTGACTCCCACAGATCCCAGAGGATATGTCAGATTTCAGCAGGACCTTTCTCTCTTGTTGATCTGAGACAATCTGAAGAATTCTGTCACTGAGATTTCCTTCTATAGATGAAAAGCTGGGGCTCATTCCAGCATTGGGGTTTTTCCATGGGGAGATTTTGGCCAGAAGGATGAATGCTGATTTAAGGACAGCTCTCTTAAACTGGGCAGTACTGATGGGTCACTGATTGAATGCAAGGTCAGTAAGTCTGCAGCTGCCTCAGAAATGTGGAAGAGGATTTGATCCTGGATAAATGAAACAAGGAGAGTAATAAATCCTGGCTTGTTCCCACACAAACCACCCTCTCCCCGAACCTTCATATTTGGAATTTCCAGGCTCTTGGTACCCAGGCAGGAGGATTGATGCTGTTAAAAGTAGCTGATTCCCCACTTTAATATATTATGAACATAAAGCTATGATCCAGCCTACTGATTTACACAAGAGCTATCGACCAGCCAACCTTCATTTCAGTTTCCTATTAAGTAATACACATACTTCTCCTTCATGTCCAATGGAAAATCTCATTATGCAGGGAAAAAAACCATTCTGGAGTTCACACTGATAAATTGCTTAAGCTGCCTCTCCAGTTGGGGTCTGTGAGGCATATGGAAGGGTCACAGCCCCATGTCCTCAGCCCCTCAGCTCCTCAGGGGATTTCTGTATCCCTTCCATTAAGTTTCATTGGAGCCCTGTCCCCTCCTCCATCATTTCCTGCTCCTTTTGCTCTCCACGGCTCCTGCAGCAGGGCTCAGTGAGAAACTGTTCTGTGTGAGCTCCCTCCCATATGGCCATGCACTAATCCCCCCTCCCACACACAGTCATGCAGAGAGGGAAGATACTATGCATGTGGAAGAGATGCTTCCCAGAGCAGCAGTGTCTGCTATCCACATTATGTCAGGCAATTAAAAGGTGCAAAAGAATCCTGCTGAACAGTACTGCCATTTTCTTCACTATTCTTTGCAACATCTGCAGAGCTTCCAAGTATCCTGAATTTGCAAATAAAGATTTTTTTTTCTTTTAGGGGGAGTCTTAGAATTGGGAGACAGCTTGCAACCATCTTTCCCCTCCACTTACAATGTCAAGGTACTTTCCACAGTTTTTTTAATTATTAATTCTCTTTTCTTGTCTCTTCTGATTGATCAAAAGAAAAATCAACCCTGGAACTTACTGAAGAGTCAAAGAAGATCGGAAAAAAATCACTGACATTAAAATTTGTGAGAGTTTTTGAGAAAGCTCTGCTCCTGCCTATTTACATTGGAGCTTTTTTTATGTATGCAGAGAAAAACTGTCAGGAAACAGACCATTTGTCAGGTCGGGCTGTCAGCCCGGTACCCAGCAACTCCCTGTGCCTGCACAGGGATATCCTGGCATTACAGCCACTGTCACATCTCATTGCCTAATGCTCGCCCTGACGCCGGCTCCTGGCTGGGAGCACGTTCCATCAGGTTCTCACTTGGGAAACACTGAGCGCCATTCGGTGTCACCCGCCCCACTGAGCTCACCTCACGACAGCATAGGAACAGCAACAGAATGGTTTCTCTAGGTGGCAGATTTACTACACTACACAAATCACAAGGTGTTAGCACAAAGTTTTGTGTTAAGCAGAAACTCAGCATCAGTGTAGTGCAGACATCCTTGAAATATCAATAGGCATTTAAAACTTATTTCTCAAAACCCCTTAGTGATTCCTGTGAAAGAAAGCCACAGTCTTCAAACTAGGAAAAAACAACCTCCAAGCACATAAATAAACTCCTTTTGCTTTACCCACATCAGCAGCATGGCAGTGTGATTTGGTGATTAAATGAGGTGAGCAACATTTTGACTCGAGAGGTCTTGGGTAGGAAATCTGAGGTTGGAGCCTCACCAGTGACAGCAAGTCACCCAAGGGACTTGGGGCCTCAACTGGCTGTCAGGTGCTATCGATTGTCATCTTGCAGGTCATGGCCTCCTCCTCCCAGGGCATCCTGTTCTCCGCTGTTGAAATACCGTGCAATAGGAGGAACAAAACTGAGGATCAGATCCCTGTATTACTAAAACACTTCAAGAACGCATAAGAAACCTTGAGGTGAACTCAGTAAATAGCAGCCAGATCTCAGAGGTCATGAGAACACCAATTTTGCAGTGAAGCCCTTTGAAAAAGCCACTGTGCTGTTTTCAACACAGCTGTGTTCTGGCCTTTTATTCCCAGATCTCAAGCATCTTAGTGACACTGGTAATTATGACAAACAGCTAATGCTTTTTTACTTAGGTCAAGAGTTTGGAAATACAGGCTTTAATACAATACCGAAGAGAGAAATGACTTCAGTAAAAAGCATTCTAAGCAAAACAGAGGTGTGTGACTGCCTCTTTCACCAAACATAAAATAAAGAAATATACTCTAAGCTTGTGGATTTTATGCATACATACAACTCAGTGCATGTACATTTTTAATTTCCCATTTCTATACAACCCTATGGGGAAAGAAAAATACAGAACCTTTCAGACATGCATAGAGAGCAGTATCAGGAATGATCAGGACATGAAGCATCTCTAACCAAGTGAAAAAATCTGCACATTAGAGCAGAAGACTCTCTCAAATAAGTTCCTCCAAGTGGGACAGGAAAAATGACATAACTTTTAGGAAGTCAAAATCTATAGAATCTTAATTCAAAGAAATCTTCCTTCCCATTAACTCTTTTGGAAATTACCCAAATAATTTTCTCAATAAATTGTCTTTAATACGATTATTCTGATGAATACCCTTTGCACTAAAGGATTTCCCATAAGAAAATTACTAGTGATAATTGTAACTTTTGTATTATTCAATACAGCAAAATAAGATAGTGAAGGTGGTTTCATCTAATCAATTTCATTTAAGTTTGGAACAAGGCACTTGGCTAGTTATACATTATATGTACCTTCACATAAGTAGCAGTTGATGATCTGTATTGTGGCTCTTCTGGAAGACATGTGGACATACCCAGCTCCATTTGCAGGTCACTCTCTAAGCCACCATCATTTTTTAAAATCATTTTCATTTTCAACCAGGAATTTCATGGTACAAATAAGGGAGGTGGACACATTTGAAGCACTCAAATGGAAGAATTATCCATGACAATGTATAATGTTTGCCAGAAAATAAATGCAAATAGTACTTGGACTGTTACTAGGGCCCCAAGAGTTAAAGGAGTCTCTCATAGGGCACCCTCCAGGAGGGCAGACCAAAAACATTGAGTGAGGACACATAGAAAGAAAAGGACTCTGTAGACCAAAACTTGAGAGCTCCAAGTCCCAGGAGGCAAGGCCAGGTGAGACCAATGGAGATGGTTCATACTGGACTCCTGGGGAAGCTGGTGATAGTCCTGATGGTGATCAAGCAAGCAGGGGGAGCATGCTCAAAATGCTATTCCCCCATCTATGATGGGGAGAACCTACAGGCCCTGATCAGAGTCCACACAAATGTGAACCCCACTTGTTTTGATATTGCACAATTAACCACTTGCCAAGAAGATGGCAAACAATATTGGCTCGCTAGAAATGCTGCAAAGTTTAAGCAGCGCCTGACAGGAGAATGCCCTATCAGAGATTGGGCAACAATCAACAAAACTGTCTAACAGATCATCATCATCATCATTGTGTTAACCCAATTTATTTTCCAATTCCATAAATGTTGATGGGTTTTGAGCTTGTTAAAGAGACTATCATATTTAGAGTGTCTCCAATCAGATGCAACTGCATTTCACTGGGCAACCCATCAAGCTGTCCCTTCAGTGTCACTCTCCTCTCAGAGGAGCAGGCTGGACATCAAGGAAGAATTTTCCAACTCCAAACCCTTTGGCATTGCAGAGCTTTGCTGCTGAGCAAGATCTGAGCACACCAAGTCCAGAGGCAGCTCAGTGTCCTTGTCTAGACACACATGACCCAACCCTGCCATGTTGTGCCATCTATCCCCACACAACAGACAGGCCTCTCTCAGTGATTACTTGATTCCTCGTGTCCCAGACAGCAGATGTGACCTGAGAAGCAAATAAAGTTGTTTTAGCTGCAGTGTCCCCAGGGCATCTGCAGAGTGCAGCAGTGCTCTAGCCATGCCCTTTTCCCTCCATGCCCTTTCATGTGTTGGAGAAACGAGGGCAATTCCCAGCTGTTTACACAGCTGTGCCCTTTCCAGAGCTCCCCTGACACCTGGGAGATCCTTCTGCAGCCAAACAGCTTCACAACTGCTTGGCTTTATCCTGTGGTACTTGAGGGTCTTGGGGCAGGATCGCCACTGCCAAACTCCACTGCTCACCCAGCACCTTTGCAGTGGTTGCAGTGGAAGCGAAAACACCTGCACTGGCTACGAAGGAATCGCGGCTGGGATGTCTGCCATGCCCTGGGCAGCAGCATGACTGTGCTTAGGGCTGGCAGACACACAGCCCAGGCCTGCACTGGAACGCTGTGCTGGTGTGCAAGAGCTCCAGCACAGCTCTATTCCCAACACCAGCTGAGCTTTCAAGGCGTGGCTGGGCTCCCAGGCAGGCCCAGACCTGTCCTGGGCTGAGGCTACAGGATGGATGTGGCCATTACACTGCCAAAACCATGCAAAAGCGCCTGGCAACCCCTGGCTTCTTATTCTAGTGTTACCAGAAAGAAAGGAGATAGTACCTGACTTAGTACTATCAAGTTTTTGCAGCTTTTGTTTTGTGAAGTTATAAAATTACAAAAAGAATTACAAAATGGTCAGGAAAGAGGAATATGAATACTCTCAAGTCATACAACAGTAAAGACCCAAACCCTTTGCAGTTTTGCCACAGAAGCTCACAACCAATGTTGAAGCTCACAACCAATGTCTTTTGCCCTTGCCTACTCCATTTGTTAACACAGCCAAGAGATCAAATTTGGAAGGAATTTGCTGCTGTCTCTTCCAGACTCTGAGCTCTCATGTGGGTTACTATACTTCATCTGGCTCAGGTTTCACAGACACCTGACTGCTAAAGATTTCCAAGGATCCGCTCAGTTCTTGAAGAGTCCACGGAACTGGGACTACACCATGTTTAACTTAGAGGGAAGGATAGAGTCAATTTTATATTGTGGGTCACTCCTGTGAGTTCTCCCATTTGGTTTAATCCAGATTTCAATGCTTATTATAGAGAAAAGTACAACAATCATGAATAATAAGAAGAAGCTACTTTATCTCATTTCTCCTGTATTTTTAAATCCAAATAAAAGCTGCACAAAGTTCTGATTCACATAGCTGGAATCTATAAAAACAGAAAAATATCAAAGCACCTCTAAACCTGATCCAAAAGTGGTGTTCCATAGAATTTTGTCCATGACATCTTGGCCCAAAATCATGATGAGTGCTAGGTCTTCTGGCTTCTGACAGCAGCAATCTCTCTTAGAAGCATAAGGATTTCTTAATTGCACACTCTTTTTTAAAAAATAAAATATGTTTTAAACAAAAGATAGATGAAACAAAGCAACAAAGAAGGAAATAGAGTCACAACACAGTAAGATTAGGCCTTCAGATGACCTTAAACCTGCATGGTAATACAAGGGCTTTGACCCAGTTATATGATATTAGCCCTTTTCTAACTCTGCTATGCAGCTGCAATTACAAATAGCCTTAGAGGATGTGCTGATCCTCAAGGGAAAAAACAAGATTTTTGAGTCGCAGGAAAGGATATTTGCTTGGCTAGTTCTGTGTTTGCCATGAACTCTAATCTGGACCCGTTGCTTACAGGAGATAAAAATAATTACAGATAAAAGCTGCATAACCCAAGAAAGTCTCTGTTTCTACAGAGAAATTATCAGCTCACTAATGTGAAGTCAACAATTTGTCTTAATTATTTGCTGATTTTTTTTACATTTTAAAACACATGAACAAAGCATGTTTGTTTATCTAACCTGAGGTACTGCCAGCAGTCACCACCTCAACACAAGATGTCTAGACTGCCAGCTCCATGCCTTTTATGTGACAGAGAGAAGTCTGACACCTCAAAAATATCACAGGACAGAGAATTTGATAAAATGGGTTATCTGAAAGTAATGAGACTTTAAAATGGATCATTTTCTCATCCACTTTTCTCATTTATACAAGGTATTGTGCAAATTTAAATACATACATTCATGTTTCTTACACATTCATATCTTACAACTATTCATTTTTCCACCTTTCTTAATAAACGGGTTAAAGTTGTCAGGAATGTTCAAAGTACCATGTACAATGTCACATTTCCTGTTGGCTCTGATCCTGCCACAGACAGACATCAGGAGAAGCTGCTGCTGCGGTGGCAAGCTGGACAATCAAAAATATCTAATGAGAACTAAGAGAATCACAGTGTATCTGGCTAAAAACACCTACCAGTGCATGCAGGCAGAATGTAAGGATAGCTAAATAGAGGGGAAAGGTTTTCTTTGCAGTGGAAGTCACAAAATGGTCACACATGGAAAAGGAGCAGTACAAGGGGTCCAGTGTCAGGCCTGCCAACAGCCAGCAATGTGCAGTAATGCACTGCACTCACTACAAATTGGAAAGGAATTTAAGATCAAAACAAATACATTCAGAATGTGTTCTATTTATAATAGTAATAATAATAAAAATTCCTGGATATTCTAAAGTGTTTACAAATTAAAAGAGTAAAAAAATGAGAAAGCTTTATAACTATGTAAAGAAATAGACAGGAATGAACTGAAATCTGAAATGCAGCTACTGCAATGCAATGCAGAGTAATTGTATCAAGAATATAAAATATTAGTGGGAGTCCACTTTAAAACAAAAGAAACCCTAATACTCTTTTAAATGTGAGCACGTGGCAAGCCACAGTCTCAAGAGCAAATGTAACTCCCCAGGATTTATAAGAGCAGAACAAACAGTCCCATATGTGCTCAGGTTAAAAGCACTCCCCAGATAAAGATGATCAAATTGGTATACAAACCTGCCTGCAGAAGAGGATGCACAAGATAATCCGAAGGAATTTGATTAAGTGCTTAAGAGCCTATAATGAATTCAGGAAGTAAACCACCACATTATTACAGGTACCAGTGTATTTATGTATTATGTAAACACTGCTGGCACTGAAAGTTAACCTAAGGAGTGAGGCTGTCCAAAGGCTAAAATGAGATTTTATTAAGAAAATATTGATGTTGCTCAGTCAAATTCATGGTTTGGTTCCTGTAATAAAACATATAGGTAATGTTCATAGTTTCACTGCAGTAGAGCCAGCCAATACTGGATGTTACTTCACAGGGCCAGATGGGAATACTGATATTTCTGGATAAAGAGTAATTCCAGTATATCCCTCTCAGCAGAGAAGCTGTAAAAGTTGCACTCACAACTCACTTTCTAGAAACTTAAAAAAAGGTATCTCAGAATCATAAATTTTATACAAAAGCACTGAAATAACAGTATGGTTAAAAAAAGAGAAAGCAACCGTAAGATATCTATCATTGTAAACACACGTGCTGGGACCCATCCAGCAGGAATCCTGCCCACCAACTTTATGTAAAATTGAGGATTCTATAATGTAGAACACTTCCTGCTGCTCAGAACTGAGGCTGGAAAAGAATTTATCAGCTGTGGAAATACAGCAGCTTCTAATGCCTTATAATTCCCCATTAAAATCCCAAAGCTGCAGGAAAAAATGGGGTTTTTTAGAAATATGACTTAGACTATATCTTTCTGAAACACAAGGTGATATGGTGAACTCAAACATGACATATAAAGTGATGCAAGCTTGTAAGTGCTGGGGAAAGTTACTCCTGATGCAGTTATGGATTGCACTGGTTTAGGTAATGGGATAGAGGGCAAAGCCCTCTGTGATGTGCTCTTCTACCCCAGGAAAACTGTCCCCTGGCCTCGAAAGGAAAGATGATAGGACTTGGCCTACCGTCTAAGCCTGCTCTGTCTCCACACTTATTTGCATTTTGGGCTCTCTAATTGCAGTTACTGTGCCATCCTTTTTTATGTAGAGTGAAAACTTACTACATCAATACCACTCCCAGCACCAGCACTGTGTTTGGAGAAACATTCACCCTGCACGCACCTAAATACACGCAAGCTTCACATTGCTGAGGTGCTGTGGGATTGAAAAAAGAAAAGTGACTTGTCCACACCTCAGGTGCATAAAAACAAATCCAACTGATCAGAAGATGAGTCTACTGTGTCCTGTGAGGTGCTCCAGGTACTTTTCCAGAGATGGATGTGCTGCTCGTGCAGAGATGAATGCACAGTGGGGAAGGCATGTGGCTTCTTTTAGTAATAAGTGGTTTGGTAATACATGGTTTGACCACAACAGCCCCACTGGCCACAAAGCACTGAATGAACAGTTGCAGAGGTCCTCTAGCTACCCAGGAAGAAAAATAGCACATCAGACAGAGCAATTAATTGGCTGCTATATCCATATTGTACTGCTGTATACTGTAAAATAATTGAGTGGTGTGATTTAAGCATATTTAATTTGAAAAGTGGTCTTTCCTTAGCTAGAATTGTAATATATTTTTACATTGAAGTTTTGAAATTGAAAATTGATGTTTTCCTTTTTAACACGATTACTCATTCTTGAGAGATGCCAAATGTGAACACCCAGTGTCACAACTCAGCTTTGCATTTTAAATAGCACTCTTAGATATAAACAATATAAATGCTCTGTTGAAAGCAATTTTAAATACCCACGATTCACACTGCCAGCCTGAAGGGAGATGGAGGAATTAAAAACTGAAAGAGAGAACTATTTCAGGGCTAATAAAAGCTGCAGCAGCAGGGACAGCACAGAGCACAGCATTCCAACCCTTTTCAGAGCTGTATCTCTCCCAGCCTTTACAACTGTGTATCAGCCCAAGCTCTCCATAGCACTACCACGCCCTTGCTGTCTCACAGAGAGGAGTATGTGAGTATTGCTCACATATTTTCTTTTCCAGAGAAATAAATGTTAAGAAATAGTGTTTTAAGACTCTGGCTCGGGAACGTGACTCAGAAATGACACATGGCAGAACACAGCTCTGTGGAAGTACTAACCCCGTGAGCCAAAAGGAGAAAATGAAGATGACTCTTGAAATCCTCACAGAGAGACTGCCAGCACAGGAACCCACAGACCAACTCCTGCTTGGGGAGTTCATCAGCAACCTATCAGGCCTGGAGCAATCCTGTGTGAGAAACCTCATCAGTTACGGGCACCTACTTGTGCTGCAGAGCCAGGAGAGAAAGCATTTTCTTCTTGCTAAAAATATTTCCTTCCCCTCTTCAAAATGACAGAAGTATAACTGTGCCTGACCTATTTTTCGTCCTTATTCATTCTGTGGAAATCCTGCAAAATTGACAACTAATTTCCAGGTGCTGTTGCTTAGCTTCCTAAATTATTAATGAGTGTAATAATTGTCCCTTTTCATCATCACCTGGGTCAGGGAATAGATGCAAAGATTACAATCACATGACCACCCTCACATCCGAGCATCTTTATGGTATTGGAAGGAAGATCCCTCCACCAGTTTCAATCCATAAGCTGTATCACTTGCATTTGATACTATGGCCTAATGATACATTATGTTGGTCTACTCTAATTATATCAGCAGTGACCCAGGGTAGAGCACAAAAAGTACAGGGGAAATAGGGATCAAAACCAGGGATGTCTCACTCCTTTCATGTGTTCAAGAGTGGTGCCAGCTGGAACCAGAAGCTGTCAGAAGTGGGGTAACACTGAGTGTGCTGATTCTGACATGGGTTTGCACAGAGGAAGTGAGGAGGGGGGAGGTGGGACTGGTACTGGGGTCTGACAGGGAGCTACTGACTGGCAGGAAAACTTCAGACATCTTGAAAATGTCCAAAAGTATTTCAAAAGTGAAAACAAGCGATATTTCTACAGCTGCACCTGTGCCTGCAGAGCTGTGTCAGTTCCTATTAGAATATGGCCAACAGGAAAAGCTTTTCTGCTGGATTAGCTGTCCAGTCTCCTGAGGCCAAGTGACAGACATCTTCATCCAGCACCTCTGGCTGAGTTGGCTCAAGATGTTCTGCTTCACAGGTGTCCATCAGCACCTGCCAGCTGGGAGCTACCCCAGAAATCTGTGAGCACTCTCACGCTTTGGACAAAGCTGCACGAGTGAGCTGTAACCACTTTCATCAGCATTTTAAATCTCACCTGGTGTGAGGCAGGGCACAGTCTCTGCTGCTGGCACATAAAGGGGACTGCAGCCTCCAGCAGAGCAGTAAGAATAGGAGAATAAGGTCTTCACTGGTCACAGCTGTTTACTATGGGAAGGTCTTCCATGGTCACAGCTGTTGACAACGTGTCTTTTCATGGCCTGAACAAAATGGAGGTAACAAAAGCACAGCTGGTCACCAGTGATGGATCTACACCTACACCTTTTCCTGGCACAGCTGACCCTCACAGGACCAGAGCCTGCAGCCACAGTCCCAGCTGGATTCTGCTCTGCCCACAGGAGATGGTTTTGCTCTCAAGGCTGTAGACATGGAGATGTTCAGCCCCCTTAGCTAAATTCAACAGGGATCATGAAATGGAGCTTCTGACCTCCAGGATACACGCTTCGGGAAGCTGCTCCTCAAGGAGGGGCATGAAACAGCCACGGTGCCACCTGGGCTGGGCATCGGGCACCCTGCAGGACAGGGGCAGTGAGGACGGGCAGGGCAGGCGGCTCGGAAATAGTCCCCAACACGTGGCCAGCCGTCAGGAGATCAGGCTCTGCTCCGAGCCAGCTGTGGGAAAAGGGCAGCTGAGAGGAGGAATCAGTGAGATAAGGGGAGTCTGGTTGCAGGTGGAAAACAGGGAACCGGAGCCCAAGTAAGCAGGACGGGACAAAGAACAAATAATGAGCACCGAGAGGTCTGGACAACCGCGTTCGCCCTCCCGCTGCCCTGCCCATCTGCTTGGAATTTGTTTTCAAAACAAGTCCTATTTTCCCTACGCCTGCCCAGATCCAAGCTCCCATCTTCTCCTTTATGGATCCGGCGCTGTCACTCAAAATCATTTCGAGCAGAAAAGCCGAATTGAGAAACAAAGAAAACGTATTGTTTAACATACACATTCTTCACCTCGATAAGTTCCTCTCAGCTGTGTTTTCTCTTCACTTATTCGGGTCAGAGCCTTTATTACAGGCACTCAGACACAACGCTGATTTCACATGACTGACTGTGCTACAAATTCATCACAAGTCCTGTCTGTGTCTGACACGGAGATCCAAACAAGTGCACCCTGTGTTGGAGCAGCCTCAGCTCCGGGATGCATTCGCTGACCTTCCGAGCGGCGGAATGAGGGCACCGGGATAATGAGCGCTCCAGAGGGGGCTGTTCAGCTCCTCTCCACCACCGCCAAGTTACGACAGGAACGGCACGAACTGAAAGGACTTCAGCTCCACCCTGTGGCCATGAGGAGCTTCCCAAACCATTCCTGTGCCCCTGCCCTGGGACCAGGGACACCACTCTGAGTTTTTAAGCTGAAGCACAGGATGCCTCTGCATGGGCACTGCCCTCTCACAGCTTGAGCTGTTCCAGGCCACAGCTTCCCTTGTGGTCTGTGCCTTCATGAACCAGGGTAAATCATTACTCTGAGATGATACGCGCCAGCCATCATCGTCCTCTTGGGGATTTGTGAATTTTGAACATTTCACTCACCCTCTTCCAAACAACCAGCTGACTGGGCTTAGCACCACGACCTCACCTCTCTGCGCAGCGATTAGGATGTAAAACTTCTATTTTCTAACTCCTGTTCTTGCCTTTTAACCACTCTTCATATTTCTCTGATGAGACACTGCTTGCTGATACAACTCTTGCAAATAACTTCTAGAATTGGGAATGCTTCTAAGGAATGTTTTTCTTGCCCAAGTTTTCAAGAAGGGAATGGCTCTCCAAATGAAGTTGTGATTTTAATGGCAAAGAACCTTGAGAAATTTAAAGCTTGCTCGAGCCCTATTGGTTGGCCAGTAATTAAATAGTTCATGTCTGACCTAATTAATGCTCAAATACACATCAGCAACTCTCAGGCTCTAAGGCACAAATTTGTGATGAGTGAGGTTCAGGCAAATACTGCTTCTTCACCCACCACAAAACCCCCTGAGTATCCCTGTCATGCAGGATGCTTTGGGATGGCAGTGAAATGCCTCTTTGTGACTCTGGGCAGCAGGTTCTGGATTAGACAGACTCAAGTCCTGTGTAAAATGTTAGAGCCCTTGATTCTATTTCTCATCACTGCTCTGGTCCTTCCTACCTGCCCCAGGTGCTCTTTCTCAACTTTTCAGAAGGTATGTCACATTTTTACCTCTTTATTACCCCCATATCAGTATCTTTACTGTGGTTCTATTTACATTTCAAAGTGTTGAGCCTGTAGCATTTGTCTGTGAGTTTTGAGACTCTAATTAGATGCAGTGCCTCATTTTTTTCTAAATACTCAAAAACATATGCAAAAGCTGAAATGTATTTTAACTAATGTGTGCTGCATGTAAGCAAAGCTGTGGGTTTTTTCCAATCTGAAAAGCTTCCAAACCTATTCACTTCAAGCATTCCCTTGTGTGTTCTCTCTCACCTACGTAGAGAGGCCCATATTTATTTTCATTTTAATAATATTTTCACCACAAAACTGGTTTGATCTGTTTAGCTATCAAACTATATCACATTCATCAATTAAAGCTTGGAAATTATACACAAACAACATGGAAAAAAATATGCAGCCATCTTTCCTTCTCCCACGCAAAATCTAACTTGTAAAACCAGAATTTCACGGCATTTTATAGCAGCTATTTAATTTTTCAGCTCATCCCAGATCAAACTAGTTTTATGTGCAGCAACAACTTGTACAATGCATTGAATAAAGCACAGCTATGGTTTCACTTGCAGGAGGAAGGGAAGAGGCCAATGCATGGAGGCTCTAGCACATACCTACCACTGCCAGTTTGGGAAATGGGAGCAAGGTTAAGAAAAGGAGCTTGCTTCTGTTCCACATGAATTCAGCAGGCATTTTATCAGCAAACCCCTCAAAACCTGACCCCTTGTTAACACAAATGCAGTGCCAAGGGAGTTTGTGAACCCTCTGCTTTGGAATAACCCTCCCTCCATCTGTGCCCATGTCCCTGCCTTTTGGGTAGTGCTGTTGGTGCATCAGGAAATCCTTGTCAACTGAAAGTATTTTTATGGTGCAGGAATTTTATTTTTATGGAAGGTGGGTTTTGTTTTTCCCCCCAGGCTGTGTAGGGAATACAAAACCTGCAAGAAACATGACAAGCAAATTTCTAAGAAACAGGGTTCCCTTTACAGCCAAAACAGTTATTATTTCAGTCTTTCCTTTGCTATGTCACATAGTAAAGCCAGAAGATAAATATTTTGGGGTTTGCCATTTAGTCACTAGCACAAGCACCTCATTTCTGGCCTTTCATTAAATCGTTGGCCAAATACAGCCTGATGGCACAGCTCCAAATATTGCTTTAGTACTCAGGGGAATTTTCAGAGAGAAAAAGCCACTTTAGAGCCCCTCACCTTCCAAAAGATTACCACACCCACAGTTCATATTTTAATAAAGTTCTATCAGGTAGATTACACCCTGGATAGAAACAAGCATCTAGTGCCAAGCATGTAACTGTTATACCACAACAAATGAGGAAAAAATCTCTGGCTTCAACCAAAATCATGGGCTGAGGGGCAGAAACGCTTTGATATTTTTATGAAACATTTACCTTCAAAGATAATTACCACAGGCACTGAGGCTGCACCTGAAGGCTGCACTGTTGGGGAGAATTGCTGCAGAAGTGGCCTGCAGGGCAGGAACGTGGCAGGCAAACACAAGGCACAGAGATAATGGGATCCAGGGCAGCAGGAAGAGCGTAGCTTTAGGGGATGGAAGTGCTGCCACTGACACTTTCCACAAGTGTCCACACTTTCCACAGAGCTGATGGTGACTTGGTTAACATTGCATGAACAGTCATTTTTGAAAACAGACACTCTGAAGCATAAAGCTGAACTGGGAAGCAGGAAACCAACGCTGTCCCTGCTAAAATCTTGTAATGCTGAAACCATTTTTGTAGCAGAAATAAAGAATTGAGCTAGATTCACTCTGAACAGTTCTAGATCTACATTCTACCTTGAGATCAGAGATAGAAGGAGCAGGTATTCCAGTCTTTGCAAGATTTCCATCCCTATTTTGCAGCCCCATGAGTTAAGGAAGAGACATAAGCATCCAAAATTGGTGTGGCTACATGATCCTTATCTCCTGCTTCCATTACCTGGCGTCTGCAAAAGGCAGTGACTGAGACTGTGCCTTCTGAAATTACAGTGTGGGGAGGACAAGACAGGACTGAAAATCAGCTTTTTAAAATTTCTGGACCACTGCACTATTCAGTGCCAGTGCACTTAGATGTGTATCAGGACAGTATCTAGCCCAGAGTAATTTCTTCTTCAAGCATCTGAGGTAGACTGATCTATTTAAATTCCCTGCACTTCACCAGTCAGCCTGACCTTTACAATCAGCTCAGAAGCATTCAGAAGGTGTATGCAAATACAAAAGATGTAATTGTTAGAGCTCGTGTTTCAGGGAATGCAAATAAGAGTGGCATGGAAGGGGGCCAGGCCTGTTTGGGGTGTGATTTGCAGAAGCAATTGATGTGGAAGATGCCAGCGTTAGCAGGCAGAGGAGAAATGATACACAGCCAGTTCTGAACGGCAGCAATTTCCAAGTTCTTCTTGGCCTTCCAATTTTTCCTCCTGGGATAAGTTTTAGGGGCTGTGCCAGGGGTTAAGGGCCCTGGCTCGCACCACTTGTGTTGCGCCCTGGACTGGGTTTCTGCCACCATAAACCAGAAGCAGTGGGTTGGCTTTAGTGTTTAGTGTTTCAGAGAGAATGAAAACCCAAAACAGTTTCTCCAACAGTCCACTGAACCTAACATAGAGGCTTTGCTCCCAACAGCCACAGCTGTGTGTCCCAGGGACAGTGCAGGGATAGCGCAGTGTCCCTCTGGATTTGCTTACGTCATCTCACAAATCTGCATGCTCTGATGCCTGTGATAAATTTGTGTTTAAACCACTAATGCTTCAGTCAGAGCTGAGCTCGGGGGATTTTACAGCACTATTCCTGTCTGCCGCCAGCTCCACAGGGGGCTTGTCTGGCTCCAGAACAGGTAGAGAGGTGCCAGCAGGAAACACAGGGAAGGGACACGTCTTACCCAAGATCTTGCCTCCACAATTCACAGCGTACAATCCAGACAATCCTGAGTTTGTTTTCTGTTCCTGGCAAACTGGGTGCCTGAAGAGGGAGCGAATACACCAAATTCCACGGTGGAAATCGTTGGCCATAGTGTTGTAGCTCAGCATGAAGCCAAGGTAAGCCCCACAAAGCCTCTGCTAGGAATATGGTATTAAAATCCTCACATGCAGATAAACTTCATTCAGGGCTGGATCTGTCTTGCTTGCCTAGCACACATCTTGGATGAAGCCATGAAAGCCAATCCTCAGAGGATCCTGCCCTCTTGGAATAACACACTGAAATGTGCAATTAGCCCCCTCCAAAATGTTGCCTGAGATGGCACAAAAGCTGTGTCTCTTTTTTAGCCCTGTTTCCAGTGAGCAAAGCATCCAGCCCATGTGACAGTAGTTCATTCTCCTCAGGATTTTTATTGACACATGGGAGAAATTAAAATCCCTGATATGTGTAACAAACTCCCACCCCTGCAAAGGAGATGCAAACTGAGTGATGCTCCCATGGCTCCAGTCTGGTTTCCATGGCTACATGTGGGGACAACCTTTCTGTGCCTGCTGTCTGTCAGGCTGATGGGCCAGGTGGGATTCCCTCATGCATTTCTGCACAGGGAATCAGTAATTCCCTGTGCAGAAATGCATGAATAAATAATAATAAATTAAAACAATAAAGCCAGTCACAGTATTATCACTATATGTAGTTGTACTCTAACTGTCTGTACTTTCAGTACTTTCCGTCCTTTTCCCACACCTGAACCCTGTGCTTTTTATTCCAGCCCATCCAGTTAGTTTTCCAAGGTGCTCTGGTCCTCACATGTTTGAAGATAGCTCCCAAATTTCCATCCTTCACAGTCTTGTTAGCATATCCATGCTGTTTATCCCGAGGTCAAAATCAATAAGTGCTAATTAAGGTCTTGGAACTGCAGTTTATGACAATTTACTTCCCCTCCTGTCCAGAGAGATTCTTACCTTCCATCTGGTAGTAATCTTCTGACCTCCACTTAAAGCAACAGCTTTCCATGTTTTATCCAGGGTCTATCCAAAGCTGAGGTAGCAAGATCTGCTGCATATCCCTCATGGGGAAAGCCCCAACTCCCAAACAGGAGATATTCCCTATTACCACCCCTTGGTCACAGAAACATCAGGCTCTTTACTCTCAATCTCAAGGCTTGGCCTTTTTTGTTGGGGTGAGAATTTGCCATGGGAGAGTAGGTTCCATGGTGAGGAGCCTTCAGAAATACAAATGTGGAGGCAGCTGACACAAATGTTGTCACCTCTTCCAGAATTAAGATTTGATTCCCTGAGAGCCCAGGTTCAGAGCTGAACCACAGCATTCTGTGGCAGCTGCTTGACAGCCCAAGAGAGATCCTTCACCATGGTTCCTGCCAGCCAGCTTCCCCTACACGAGGCCCTGCTGCTGAGATGGGCTGTCCTGCTCTCTGGGAGCACAGAGTTGGAAGTGGCCTTCAGTTCTCATGGGTTTCCAGCTCATCCCCATGGATATGAACAAAGCATGTGATTGTTGCTCTGTGTCCTCTTCTCATGTCAGGCTTTTTATTTACATCAGCGCATTATTGCACAGCCATTAATCATTAGCTCACTTTCCCTAATAAATTTCACTTCTGTAAGAGAAATATTGCAGCCCAGCCCTGTGGATAGGAAGGAGAGATTTGTTTAGCTGGGCAGCATCTGCTTTGTCCTGCTCTTTATGTTCCCAGTACTTCAGTGGGACACAAATTAGAGGGCAGCATGAGCAGGAAGTCTCCTGGACATTGTCACAGCAGTAGATTTTGATGTGGCCTCACAGAGGTCTGGAGTTAACAGGGATGGCCTAAGGCTTTCAGGAAAGATGAGCTTTCTACTGACAGCCATTCCAAGTGGATTGAATTGCAAATGTTACCACTGAACCCGTTTGCTGATAAAGCTTGTAGTTCTCCCAGCATCTGCACAAGTGTATTTGCCCAAGATACTCCACATACTTGTTTTTCATGCTGATAAGGGAGCAGTGGTTAAGGAAACACTTGTAGCAATGAGTGTGTTTGTGTCATGCCTGTGTAGGAATCATTTATCAAATTCATTCCAGACTCACTCCAGTAGAGGCCCCTCCAAGAGCTGTGACCTTTAGAAGTGCAGCAAGAATGTGAGAAATGAGGAAAAACTGGGACACCAGTGTGGTATGTACTCACCCACCACTCACACAGCTATTAGAGACTAAAATGAAATTAAAAACTTGCAGGTTCCCTGTGGAGCCCTGGCAATGGAAACACCAATCCCCACAGGTAGGTTGAAATAACGATGCCAAAACTTCTGATTCACTGCATTTCCTTCTTTCCCACGGGGAAAGCACCCAGCCTGCCACAGACTGGGCTGGGGCCATGTCCAAGTTAAGTGGATTCCAGGTCGTTGGGCTCCTCCAGGTTTTCTGTTGGCTGATAAAAGACCTTTGGGCCACCACTCTGATGAGCCCACCGGGATGGTCTCTCTATGAAGATGCACATCTCACCTTCAAATCCCTTATCAAAGTCAGTTGCAAATGTTGTACTGGGAGGTATAAAAACTTCATTGTCACTTTAAAATTTTCAAACTATTTGATTGCATCCTGCTTTGTTTTTTGGGGGTGGGTCAGCAGCCAAAATACCGGCGCTGATGCTCCAAAGACTGTGGGACAATGACCCCCTTTTTACCTTGTGCCAAGGAGTGCAATGAACATATCTGGAGCAAAAATTGCTTTTACTGTTTAGGGCCAGGGCCAGGCCAGGTTAGTATTTATTGCCCCAATCCGGAAGGGCAACTATTGTTGGGGAGCATTAAGCATGAGATCAGGCCTGCCCCAGTGAGAGAATAAATCAGTACCAGCACAGTCCTACACCTGGGCAAACTGCAGGAAAGGTGTGAATCCAGGAGAGCTGCACTGAGCCAAATCACCAGGGAAACACCTGCCCAAATCTTTGCATCCCGAACCAGGCAAATACTTGGATCCTAAAATCATCCTGAAATGAGATGCCTGTGTATTTTTGACCCAAGGACTATCCGAGCTGCTCTCTAAGGACTAATCTGCCAGAGCAGCTCATTCCTGCCACGCAGCATTGCAGCCATTCCTGCTCCGGGCTGAGGGCAGGGCAGCAGCTGTGCTCCACCAGAGCTGTCTGCCAGGACACCCACCCAGCCCCTCTGAGGAGTGCAGTGCTGCAGGATGCACTCGGGGCCCTGGCAGCTGCCACCTAATGAGGTCATTTTAGTAGCTTTGAAAGGCACTTGGAAAGCCACCATCAGCACTATTGGCAGCAAATGGTTCTTTTTCCCCCGGATTTCTGATCTCTGGGATAAGCACTGCTGCTTGCTGTGACCTCCCCAGGTGCCCCTGATAACCCCGAGCCTCTGTCCCTACCAGGGCAGGAGAGACCCTGCAGCTAGGTGGGAGCAGTAACTGGGGGTGTGATGCCAGCTCTCCAGAGCACATCAGCACTGCAAATAGCCTCAGGAAACCCCTCCAGCAGCTGCCAGACAGCAGCACCTGGGCAGATCCCTCTCAACACCACGAGTGAGCAGAGCGTCGCTGTTGGGAGCTGCGAGCGGGGTCGAGGACAGGGCTCCCTTCAGCCTTTCCATCTCCCTCCTCAGGCACACGGCTGATACCAGCAGCACACTTGTCAAGTCAGCAGTTGGGGAAGATGGACTTTCCATTTTAAGATCCCTCTTTTCCCAAAGCCACAATCTGGAATCTGCCCACGGGAAGAGTGTTTCTTTAAAAAAAACCCAACACAAAACAAAACCCCAACAACAATAACAAAAAACCCACGACAAAAAATATATAACTGAGGGAACAACAATCTCTCTGCCCTTCAGTTAACCCCAGAGGAGATGGCAAGTATTTCATTCACTTTTTAGCCTTACTGGTTGCTGCAGCAATGACTTTCTAAATGCTCCCCAATAGAGCACAGATCCTGGCATGACAGGGAGCTGCCACTCAGTTTCCCAAAGAATGAGAAAAATCTGAAAGGCTCTACTTAATCCCAATTATGACAGTCTCTATCAGGTCCAAGTTCTTCCGGCCTTCCTGATCCTAAAAACCATCCAACAATATAAACCAAATTTTTGCAGTACCTTCTGGTACTGAGGAAAAGGGAAGTCAGTCCTCCACCAATCCTCCCCACCAGGAAAGTCCTGAGTCCTGGAAGAAGTCCTTTGAAAGTGCTGAGGGAAGCAATGCACTTAGAGATGTCACTCAGGAACAAAAATTTGAACTGTGAGATGACAGGCCAGGGATGCACACCTGAGGTCCAGAGAAAAGGGACATGTTCTAGGTACAAATCCAAGGGCACGGCCCCATGTCCAAAGCAATGTGTGCTCCCAGGCACTGAGTTGAGAGGCCAAAGTAAATTCTCTCACTGATAAGAACAGAAACCCACCCAGCATCTTTTCAAAGCCTTCAGAGAGCTGTTTTTTACTGGACATTCCTTGTTGGTGTCCCTGGTAAGGGCAGCTCCTCCTTTCAGAGATGCTGCTGGCTCTGCAGCAGGATGCTCTGCACAGCTGTGGAATACTCAGGGTGTCACAGCCTCTGTGTGTGACACCTGTCCTCTAAGGGAGGAAGGCACATCCCCAGAACAGCCCCTCCAGCAGTACCAATCCATAGTGGGGTTTCAGGTGGGATCCAGCATGGATGGTCCATGTTTGACCCTTGTGAGGGAAGGGAAGGGCTGAGTAACTGCCTCCTGCAGCTCAGCTCTAACTCCTCCTCCCTCACTGCTGGCAGGACTTGCTCCTTGCCAAGCACAGCAGGAACTGCTCCCACCATCTGCATCCTGATGCCAACAGAAGCCTGGACAGCAAAGGTGGTGAGAAATGTCACTCATCTCTGTGCAGGCCACGTTTCACTCTGAGTTAGATTCTGTCATGACTGTATCATCCTTCACTGGGGTCAGCACTGGGTATTTGTCCTTTGTGATCCCCCTCCACTTGTGATACAACAACCCTTTGGGTCCTATTATCGTGTGAAAGCTGGGAAAACTGGGAGGGTGCTGGGAACATCCATCCCGAGTGCCCTGGTCCTGGCAGCCACGATGGAACCTGAAATATTGGTGACAACTTCTTCCATTTCAGCCCAGGCTGCTTTTCTACTGAGCTGGGCTAAGGAGGGTCCTGAAAAGTGGGCTCAGGTCCACAGAACTGGCGCTTCCAATCGCATCAGTTGGCACGGAGCTGAGTAAGGACAAGGAATTCATGCTGGCTGCAGGAAGAACTGACAGGTAGCCAGGTTTCATGCCTACAACCAGGATATTTGATCTACCCCTCACAGCAAAAAGCAGGAATTTAATACATCTTCTGGAGACATGAGGATATTTAATCTGTGGGACCAGGAGAAAGGTGAAGGACAGCAACGTGAGATGGGTCCTAGCAAGACCAAGGGCTCTCTTCTCCTGACACTCATATCCCAGCGTAAGCAAATTGCTATTCCGTCTGCTAATGGATCCAAGCAGCAGCTGCTGCTTAACATAAGGCAGCAGCACACATCCTTGGAAATCACTCAAGGTTGTACGCTGGCATCCTTCAGGCAGGAGGGCTCTTGGAGGGGAACTTCTCCCAAGGAATTTGCCAAGTGAACTGCAAGAGTGAGAGGACAGGCTCCACAGCCCTGTGCGCTCTGTCCAGAGTGGCTGGAAATGGGAGAAAAATTTGCACATTCACACACAGTTTTACACAGTGGAGTAAAGTGGAATTCAAAGCCCTCTGCAGGATGGAATGCCTGAGTTTGGGACAGAAAAGCCCAGACCTGCCCCAGTTGTCCTGTATTATTCCAGCGCCATCCTCACTGGGATGTGCAGTGCTCCTACTGCACCTCAGCCCCACCTCACCTTCCCTCGGCACAGCCTTCGCTTGTTTCCCTCTCCCGCTGATTCTGCCCCTCTTCCCTTCCCCAAACCACGACAGCAGACACAACACTGGCATCACTTTGCCCGCTAGGCCTGCATCCCATCATCCCATCCCATCCCATCCCATCCCATCCCATCCCATCCCATCCCATCCCATCCCATCCCATCCCATCCCATCCCATCCCATCCCATCCCATCCCATACCATCCCGTCCCTCCTCTCCCCCGCCTCTCCTCGCCTCCTGCGCGGGCTGTGGAGCCGGGGGCTGTGCTGGGCAGGGGCAGGAGGTGGGAATTACGGCTGCCCCTCCTGCAGAGCCGCCGGCCGGGCCCCCTCCCGCCCCGGGCACCCGAGGGCTCTGCCCGGACACGCAGGGACAGAGCCCGGGCACAGCTCCGGCAGCCCCGGCGGGAGCAAGGCGGGACACGCAGGGGCTGCAGCAGAGCACCGGGGCAGGGCCAGCCCCAGGCACCGCAGGGCTGCCCTGTGCATGCATCCTGCAGGCTCCCAAACTATGGAGAAAGAATAAATCTGTGAAATGAAAATGAAGAGACTTTCACAAAACATCCCATTGAGTACGGATTTTACACTCAGTAAGTTACTGTGGAAGGTTTTCCCATTCACTGTACACAAGATTTCATACACATATGAAGAATAAGTGTAAATATCTTAGAATCCAGCATTTGATGTGAACCTGTAAATAATATCCCTCTGCACGTCAACGCCTCCAACTGTGCAGCTCTGGGCTGCTGCGTGAGAGTGTGTAATTTAGGAATGGACTGAACAGGAAAACCGAGCTGATCACATTCCCTGCTCTGGCGTGAGGGGAATAACCACGTTAATTAACCCACGGGCACTCTCTTTTCAGCACGCGGTGAAATGGCAGAAGGAAGCACAGAGCAGTTCTCCGTGTCTCCACAGCTTGTCGCTCTCTCACTCCGCAATGCCAGATATTTCCCAGCTTCAGGGAATTGATCCCATTCCCTCGGCCCCTTGGTTTGCTCAGGCTGCTCCAGGCGGGAGCTGCTCTGTCCCAAATATTTTGTCGCAGTGGGAATTCCTTCCCTTCCACCCTCTGCATTTAGACAAACACAACCCGAGCACAGAAAAGAGGGGAGCTTTAAATCAGCATAAGTTTACAGAGTCCAAATTCTAAAGTTAAAGTTTATTTGTATTCTTTGTAGGAATATCAATAAAAGTCCTCAAATGTATCTATATCTGTACATATTACAAGAACCTTCAAAAATTATTCACAGAACAAAAATAAATCTTCTTTAGAACAAACCTAGGCAATGAAATGCAGAAATGGATCTCAGAGACCAAACAGTCCAGTGCTACAAGCATAAAAATACGGCTCGAAAAACAAGTTTATTCCTTTTTAAAGGTGTACTTTGTTGAAATAAAAAATAAATTATTTAGAGCTATCACTGTAGAACAGTTCTGTGTAGTAACACTCTTATTAAGGCCCTTGAGACAGAAAATCTATTTTTGCAGGTAGGATTTCTGGCAGGCATGATCTGTAAAGACATGCTCATTCTCCTGGGAGTTAACTTACTGTGGAGAAGGAAACACCTAAAAACATCACCCTAAATTTAACCCTTTTTCCTCTGGCAGACACAGCTGGATACCTGTGGCTGACCATGCCCACCACTGATGGAAATGCACGTCATGGTTCAACTCAGGCAGGAATTCTTTTCCAGGAACCAACACAGACATTTTTACAGAACACAAGCAGAATTCATCCACACAAGTAAGTATTGCTGACGCATTCCATGGACATGGCTGTAAAATTCATGGACTTCAGAGTTAAAAGCTGGTGGGTTTATGCAAGCATCAAAATATGAAATGAATATATCATGGGGGAAAAACCTCACAGCCAAACCAAAGCAATTACATAAACCCCATTTCTTTGATGATTTATTAGATGGATAAAGAATTTATTAGTGGATACACCTCATATTCTCAAACTAGAAAATACACACATCCCTTTCCATGCTCCTGTAGATTGCCTGCCTGAGTTATGCCACTGGAGAGGAATGTGGCAAAATGTGTAACTGTATGGATCTGTGCTTTTGTAAAAAGCTGCCCATTTCTGATACATCAGGGAAGTAACAGCTGGTAATTCCTAGATGTGAAATCTATTTCCCCTAAAAAAAAAAAGGGCCTGAATTCCTAGAGCTACAAAGAACAAGGATTTACAGGGTGTTGACCCTAGGCTGTGCTCCCTCTGTCCTCTGCCACCCTGCTCACCTCACACACTGCAGACACCACACACAACTTGCCAAGAGGCCACACACAAGAAGCTGCTCCATCTCCCTGCCCTGCTGTGCTGGCCTCAAGCTTTTCCTGAGCACTCAAAAAGCCCAGGTGGCTTTGAGGTTTGGAGAGAACCCTCCTACAACAGTACCAACGTGGCCAGCACAGACTGAGACACCAGGATGGGGTGACTTTCCTGTTCAGTCTGAGGAGCACGAGTATTCCTCCTCCAGGCTATCCAATTTTTCCTGCACTACTTCCTCTGTTCCCCAGTGAGAGCAGCAGCTCCTTGTCCAGCATTAGACATAGGCATCAGCCTTTGCTCAGAGTGTGAACCCAAAGCCAGCATCTGCCATGCTCCCCATCACACAGTGCACCATTTACTCCCTCACTGCTGCAGAGCCCACTGGCCACGGGTCTAAACCCAATCGTGCTCAGGCCCAGGCAGGGCTCCTGCTCCTGAACAGAAACATGGTTTAGTGCCACTTGGATTTTATCAGTCTGGACAAAATAGAAACTGGCATTTTCCCATATTGCCAGCTTCAGGCAGCTGAACATTTTTCTGGAAGGCTGCTTGGTAACAAACTAGGAGAGACAGCTGCCTGCAGGACTCAGGAGCAGTGTTCTGTGCTGCAGCAGATCAATTCCAGTCTTGCAGCACTGACTGTGCAACCTTCATCCCTCCAGGGTCCGCAGGCAGCAGCTCCTGGGCAGCGGGAGCTGGAGGAGCACGCCTGGCACCTTAGGGGAGGAACGGGAAGAGCAGAGAAAGAACCAGCCTAGCAACGAGCTGTGAGAGCACAGGGAGGGGTCAGGCTCTGACAGAGCGGCTGCTCTTTCCTACAGCATTCTACAAGCTTGAGAAACACACAGGAGAAGGTACAGGATTGGAATGATGCACTGCCAAAGACCTCACCAATATTGGGGCAGGGATTATTTCCCCTCTAAAAAGCCAGGCTGAAACACTGCCCCTATTGCAGAAACCAAAGTGGACACCTCAGAGCCCTCAGCATCAAACCACACAGCTCAGCCAGGGACCTTTGACATTACCAGTGCACTGAGGAGCTCTGGGGAAAGATGTTTCCCCAAATAATGCTGGAATAACTCTCCTAGAACAACACATCTGCTTCTGCCTTGTTCTGTCAGTGCAGCCTCACTCACACCTCGGTCACAGCACACCCACTTCACCTGCATGGTGCCACAAGGGAGCAGCTCCCATGGCCATCCCAAAAGGGATGGGAGAACATTCCCCCATGCTACAGCTGTGCAATTGCAGTACATGGCTACAGGGACACGCAGATCCCACAGAAACAGCCCACAAGAAGGGTTTGTGTAAAAGAGTTTGTGTAAGACCTGACAGTTTAACACAAACCGGGGAAGTTGCTACGGCCACGATGCCTGAAGGGAGAAAGGAGGAACTCAAAGGCACAGTTTGAGGAATAAAATATCAGAGGTCAGCAAGGATTTAGAGCTGGAAGACAGTTTGGAAAGAATGCAAAAGTAACCACTGCTGAGCCATTGCAAAGCACAATGCAGAGCATGACCCCAGGTGTGGCAGTGCCAGCAGCACCAAGTCCCAGCTGAGCAGCTGGAGCAGCTTTGATCCCAAAGAGCTGAGCATTAATCCCAAATCCCAGCTCACTGCTCTGCTCCAGCAGGCCTGGCTGGGATTGATGCACACGCATCCCACAGCACAGGGGTCTCTGCACTGATGCATAGAACACACGTGGGTGGCGATGGTAGCTTGAGCATCGTGACACCAGAGCACACACACTACTCAGCCACCTCCTGCAGCAGCCACTGAGCTGGGATTAATTCATTTCCAAAAACCAGGCAAACTTGGCAACAGACACCGGGTGTGGGCCTCGGTATTGCCAATAATTCACGTGCAGGGAACTGGCTTAGACACTCCTGTGTTTTTCATGAGAGAACCCCACACTGAGGCACCTCTCAAGGTTTTGTCTCAAATTGAAGTAAACTTTTCCAATTTCCATAGCATGTGTGAATGGTTAATCACACTCACTGTTATCTGTTTCTGTAATTAACAGTTTCAATCAATGCGGCAATAATTTCATTTACTGTGAGAGTTTGAGGGCTAGAAATGCACGGCAAAAGCTGGAAGTAAAAATTCACACTCGACTCCAGAATCTGGGATTAAAAAAAACACAAACAAACCCTCTCTCAGACTAAATACTGTGGCACTTGATGAAATCATGAGAATTGACAATACCAAGCCATTTACAGTTCATCTGTTACAGGTTGTGAATGTCACTATCTCCCAGGAGAAGGTCACTTTGGAGCGATATCCCATTCACACACAGTCTGCAATCATGCTTCTATGAAACACAGCTGAAAGCAATTGGAGATAAAAGCTTAGTCAAAACTCCTAAAAAACCCTGCTGTGTATGGAACTCAAAAAAAATCTCTTTAAAGTATCCAGAGAAAGGAAAATTTTAGCAGAAATGGAAGATGTTTCAACGAAGGTGCAGAAAGAACCTTTCATTGGAACTACACTGGCTAAGCAAGAGGCTGAAATAGTGTAAATAAGCAAGCATTAAAATACAGAAATCCTCTAGAAAAGGGACTTTTGCATATGGAATTTCCTGTGCTGGGAATGGGCACCCTTTGGTTAGCCCTTTCCCGAGAGGATTAACCTGTCTGTTCCTGCTGGAGAGCAGAGAGGGAATTCAGGGTGCTGCTGCAGGGGGCGTATGGTGGGGATTGGCTAGAAATCGTTTAAAAAGTATTTACAGGTCTGTAAATCCTCCAAACAGAAAATATAAAACTGCATTAGAGCTGGGGTAAAAAAGAAAGAATCCTACCACAGAATCCTGCAGATTCCCTCTGTCTGACAGGAAGCCTGACTGTGCAAATTCCAGGAACCCAGATTGCTGCTCCCAGTGTGTACCTCCTTCAGAAGGACTGCTTTATGACAGAGTCCTATCGAAAGTAGGTACGGGAGCCAGTTCTCTTGCTAAAACGTTTGCTATCAAGTTTGCATTCAGCTAAAGACCAGCTGGGGAAGAGGGGAATAAACCCAGCTGATGAGTTTTCCTATGGAATTCATTTCACTCCATTCACGTCCTTTTATCAGCCAGCTGCTGTCTCAGGTCACCTGCTGCTCATCTCTCTCACCCACAACACACGCGCGCACACACACTCCCCTCTTCCTCCTCCCAGGACTGCAGTGCTTTCAACAAGAGAAAAACAACAACAACGACAATAATAACAACAACAACAACATAATAATAATAATAATAATAAAAAAAGCAATAATTAAAAAATCTACAGTATTCACTTCCTTTTGGTATATTACATTGGCATTTTCTGTACACAACCCAAGAGCTCCCTCTATTTACACAGTGATCCACAAGGATTTATTCTGGGGAGCCTGGTTCTCCTGGCCCTGAGTGGGGAATTAAGGCCCACCCTCCAGAGTTGCTTTTTCAATTTTATTGAATGTACAATACTATCTTAAAACAATTTAAAATACAATTTTAAAATACAATTCTAAAACGATTTTAGAACAATCTTCAAACAATACAATCTTCAAACAATACAATTTTCCTTGTACAGAAGAACTATGTGCAACAATCAGTGACGGTGAGGGGTCTTGGCTCCGCTCTGTCTCGTTCTTCCACAGAGGTGGTTGGCAGCACCTGCAGAATTAGAAACTGCTGTTCTTAAATTCACCATTCTCCGTGATGGAAAGCTTGGGAGGGTTGCCATTCCGGACGTGCATGGTGTAGCGCTCCTTTACCTGCGTCAGGGCGCTCATCAGGCGCGTGTTGGCCGAGTCCAGGAACACGATCCGCTTCTCCTGCAAAGACACCCCACAGCGTCAGAGCTGCCGCACGCCCGGCGCCCTCGCTGGGCTCTGGGCAGAGGCAGCTGGGCCAGCATTCCCTGGCGACATGGGCTGGCTGCCTCTTTCTGTTTTGGAAGTGCCACGGGCTCCTCTGTGGCCGCTCCGGCCTTCCGGGGCTTTTTTGCGCGACGAATCCGAGTTACAGTGGGGAATTGATGCGGGCAGGGAGGCTCCACCCAGGCAGGCAGGGTTTTGCCACGGGGGAGTGGGAGGGTGTCGGTGTTAATAACAGTGGTAGCCAATTTTGGGATTAGATTTTAGAAGTACGTTAGAAAAACAGAAACAGGCAGCAGGAAATAAAAGTGGTGGGGAGGTTTCATCTGGCAGAGAGAAGTGGAAGTGGTATCTGCCGACCATTGTCTCTGTGTTTTGGATGGAGTGTGCTCAGAGTAAACTCATGGGATGCTTGAAATAAATAAATAAATAAATAAATAATAAAAATAAAAAGCAGATAATGGCAGCCTGCGGTGACAGAGCAACAGCAACACAGAGAAGCAGCAGCCAAAGCTAACGCTGAGGGTTACTGGAGGTGAGGGGGAGAGGGCACTGTGGGTGGAGGGGAGATGCCATCGACAGAACACAACAAACAAACATGGAACACGCTGCTCCTAGACCCATTCCAGCTCAGGGGGCTCCCGGGCTCTACGTGCCCGGTTGATTGTCCTTGCACAGAATGTGCCAGCCTCCACTCGGGGCACACAGCTCAGGGATGCGTGCTGCTAAATGGATATGACCCATCACCAGACCCAGCCTGCTAACAGGGGGAGATCTGCAGTGGGATGCAGCACCAGAGGGGCAAGCCAAGGAGTTGTTGGCACAGTCAGAGATGACAATTTCCATCTTTTCCCAAAAAATAATAATGATGCAGCTGCAGAAAGCAGTGCTAGAGACAGCAGGAAGGTAACTGTGCTCTTCATGCCACCAGCTGATTGGCTTTTGTTCTTTGAGAAGGGAAAACGTCTAATTTGCTCAACCAAAAGAAGTTGCACGTGGGAACTCTTCCCAGTCCAGCCCATTGAGAAACAAAATGGAGGGAAAAATGATGCACGGAAGGCATAAACATGGAGGAACAGTTCAGACACACTGCTCAGGAGACTCACGTGCTACCACAGCCCCTTGGAATTGGGATCCCAGCACATCAGTGTGTGCTACAGCACTAATCAGCAATGTCCGCTTTTCTCAGCGGGCTCCCGCACATGGGTGAGTACTCAGGTGCAAAAACAAAGCAGAATTTAAGTCCTGCTTCTGTTACAGCCCTGAAGATATCAAGCTCTGTGTAAAACCAACAGAGGAGGAGGCACAAGGTACAAGGCGTGCCTTAGCCCTCATCTTAATCCAGCTGATGGGAGCCAAGGAGTTACAGGCCTTTCCTCCCGTGCTGAAATGAACCCTGCAGAGAACACAACTGCCTCAGCAGGAATGTGCTCCTCAGCCAGACAAAGCTCCTACTCCTCTGACTGTATTTCACCTGGAATGTACAATTTAAAATGAAAATTTTCCTTCTGAAAAACTTTTCCTGAAAAATTTCCAAAAAAATCTTTCCAGAGAGTTGAGAATGAAAGGTTGGGTGTTTTCAGACACTGCCGAGCACTCACTGAGCCAGTCTGCAAAACAGCTGGAAATCTACGCTTGGAAAATCAATCTTAAAAGCACGAGCTTGGTGAGTAGAGGCATCTCCTCACTGATAGGAAAACTGGATCTACCAGGCACGTCTCTCACACACTCAGGGCACAGGGAGCAGGAGGAGCTGGAATGGGTAGGAGGTCAGTGTGCTGGGCCAGGACTGGGTACTGCTCAGCTAGAGAACTGATTGGGTTTACTTGCCTGTTGGAATTATCTCATCCCCATTTATGACCTGTAATTTAACACAGCGGAGATGTCACTTGCAATAGAAACCGGGCCAGTTCTCTTTGCAGCTGCGCTACTCCAAGGAGAGAGTCTGGCCAGACCTATCCCTGCTCAGGCTCCAGAGCCAGGAGAACAGCGGGTGTCTGTGTGCTTGGGGCAGTGCTGGGAGCTGCACTGCAACCCTCAAACCATCCTGGGCTGGTGTCCCTAAGCGTGGGATCCCAGGTCACTGCTGCTCCTGGCAGCCTTTGACTCTTCAGCCGGGTTCCAGCCCCACTTGGTGAATCTCACACAGAAAAAGACCTTTCCTTTTTCTAGCCACTGAAGGAATCAGACTACATAAAATCCTCCAAGCACGACTTCAAGGGATTGCTACAGAACTCAGCAGACACCTGGGCTCCCCTGGTGAGTTTGTTCTGAATCTTTCACCAGTTTCCTCCTCTGCCCAGGTACTCAATGAAGGACAGTGACAACTGTGCTTCCCCCATGCACTGCCTGCCAGTGAAGCAGTTGAGGTTTGTCAGTGACCTCACTTGCCCAAGAAAAAGAGAAATCATTCATGCTGCTGTTTGCTCCTGTCTTTTCACCAGTTTCCACCACAGCTGATAAATGCTGCATCACTTGATGAAGTGTGATCAAGGACTGCACCCCTCCAGCCCTGAGGGTTTGAAGGTCTCACAAGTCAGCAGTGGTTCCCTCTGCCAGCTGGTGACACTGGGATCACAGTGGTCCATGCTCCACCTTGCTAACCCATAACCCATAACCAACACTAAGGCTGACAGCCTCCTGGCACGCACAGGTAACAGGCAAGTTTCTTAGTCACAATCTCTTGCCTCTGAAAATCACTTTGCATGTTTGCACAGTGCCCCTTCCACCTTCTTGAGGCAGATGAAAAATGCATCCACCCATTTCAGAATCCAGGTTGCTGCCTGGATGAGCTGCCATTCCATGTCTGTAACAGCCAGACTGTACCTATCTCCAGAAAACACAGCTCTTTGCTGCTTTATATTTTCCCTACAGTTCCACATGAGTTCAAATATTTCTAATATCCCAATGCCACATTCAACCATGTTCAACTGAGACTCCCACCACCACTCTTTGTGTAGGGAACAACTTGGGTTATTCCTGAAAAAATTATTAAAGAAAGTTTCCAGTTGAAGCTACTGAAAAGCCCAGAAGCAGGAAAGAGACCCTCCAAATGCAAATACCACAAACGTGACACGGCAGGCAGATACAAACCAGTCCCAGGTCCTGTGGTGGGATCAGCACAGACACAGAGGAAAAGCTGGAATGACCCCACAGGATACACCCACATGCACTTTCCACTGGGTTCCCCTCCCACAGCTGCCCGGGGTGACTGAGGTGGGAGCTGCAGGTTGGTGGGAAATGGGCATTTCCCCAGCACTGCTGGGGTGAAATGCCACACATGACATTCCCAGAACAATGCTCTGTTGCAGCATTCTCTTTCCTGGACTCCACTGTCCAAAGCCATGCTGTTGCTGGCACAGCTGAGATGCATGCACATGGCAGCTAAACTATGCTGGGGTGAGGCACAGCTTTCCCAGAGGTCCCAGGCCCACAACTGGAACAACATCTACTCTTTTACTCCCTTGAGATCTCACGAAGTAGCAAAGGTTTTGGAGACATGATCAGTCCTGGGATTTATTGCCAGGCTGCCTCAAAGCCCAGGTCAGACAGTATTAATTAAAGCCCCAGTTATCTCCCAGAGGCAATACGTGACACATGTGACACTGTGGGCTGATACAGCTTGGAAGATAAAGAACAGTGCTGGGGCAGGAGAGAGGGACCAATAACAGGTTCTGCACAGAGGTTCTGGGAGATCCTGAGCTCTTTACCTACCTGTGCATCAATGATCTTCTGCTTTGCATCAATGACTGCTTGCATCTCAGCATGATCCTTTTTCAGCTCCTCTTCAACAGCCATGAGTCTGAGCAGAAAAGAGAGGGACAAATTAGGACAGTTTAATATTATTCCAAAGTGTTTCAGGTACTCTGGCCTGTTGGTTTGACTTTTCTGCTTCCCCTGGCTCTCCAAGAGAAGAATTCTGCTGCTCTGAGGAAAGTTTATCTCCCCATCTGACACTCCCAGTTCCCCAACCTTGTTATTTTCAGAACAGACATTGCCAAAAATGCCACTGCTCTGAAAAACTGATCTCATGTACAGATTCCAAACAACAACAACAGAAAAGACCTATAGTAGGTACAACAGAGACCTAAGTTAAAAATTCCTAAATGTAGTAATGTATTTGAATAGCTTAGGCCATAATGTGCTCTAGCCAAACAGCTTGTAGTTATTCTTATCAAACTCTCAGGAATTCATCAAGGTTACTGAGACATAGTGCTAAAATAAGAAAAGAAGAGCCTAAGAAAAAGAATACCAAGAATGCAAGTACTAGATAAAGGAGACCCACAAAGATGACCTGTAACCAAACATGTTTCCTGAGAGGTGCGTGATGAAAGCATAGACGAGACACAGCCTCCAATCAAATAATGCAGGACCATGGGAACAATAGACTTGGAATTATAAAAATGTATAAAACAATAAATGGCTTCTACTCAATCACATTGTTTGGTCATCCAGAAGTCCCAAACTCCTGCACCTAAATATTTTCTTTTATTTCCTGACAATCTCAGGCATTTTCCACACCTGCCTCCCCACTTCTTCAGCTCTAAGGGTGGAGTAGCACAGAGGAGCTGCTTGTCCCACCCAGTCCCGAGCTTCCCAAAGCCTCACCTGCTGATGATACTTTTCATCTGGCTGTCCTTCTCCTCCTGCTGCCTGCGCAGCCTGTCCTCACTGTCTTCCAGTCGAGATTTGTAGTCTGTGAGCAGCTTCTGCATCTGCTGCTCCTGCACCAGGAGTCGCCGCTCGTACTCCTCCAGCCGGCGGCTGGACACCCGCAGGCGCTCCTTCAGCTTGGCGATCTCCTGCTCATACTGGGGGGGGCAGGGAGGCAGGAGGGAACCAGGGAGGTGAAAAGGAGAAAAAAGGAGAGATCAGATTGTGATAAAGCTCTGCTGCACTTTAGGGGAGTGTTGGGGTTTTTTTTCCCTAATGAAAAATAAGCTGGTTGAAATAAAGGAAGTGAGAAGCAAACACAGAGGTGACCATAGGGAAGGAGCACACGGGATCCCAGCATCAAGCTGCTCCCATGCTGTGGGGTATCACTCTGCAGCACAATTCAAGCAGTCAGAGGGCTCTGACATGGCTCCTCAGCCCTGACTGGTCACATCCTGCCTTACTCCAGACTCCAGCTGTTCTCAGGCAGATGCTGCCAAGAGTGCTCAGCTGCAGAAGTGGCCTGGACTGCCCAAACTTACAAACCCAGACCTGTGTAGGATCCAAATAACTCACTCTTCAGGACCTAATCAATCAGGGCAGGTCAGAACAAACCAGTCACTGCAAACCAGAGCCTGTCAGGTTACTTGGCTGAGCTTTTGTTCTTCTTGTCTCTGTGGGCAATCATTTCTGCAATAGTGTCATGAATATCAATATATTCTTTTGCTTTGGGTTCATTCACCTTTCCTAACAATCCTATGTTTTTGCTTCTTTGTCCACTAAATGTTCTCCTCCTCACTCCCTGCCTTCTCAAAATACCAAACCTCTTATACAGCAACTCCATCCCCACAGCAACAAATGGCTGTAACTGCATTTGGAAAATTAGGATCTACTCCTGAAAAAACAGACACTTTCAAAAACAGATCACACAGATTTCTAGGTGACAGGCATTTGCCTCAGGAGAAATCCAAGACAAAATCTGACTGCTGCTACTGACGAAAGCTGAGCTGCAGCCCTGCATAGTCCCTGTGCATGTCCCTAAGCTATGCTCAGTCAGGATAACAATTCTGATTTACTTTATTTACGGAGTTAGTGATCTCTATAACCAGTATAACCTGTGTGAGAATGTGTGACACCGTGACAGCAGGGCCTGAAAGTCCCTCTGAACTCGCTGTGGGGTGCACAGCACTCAGTGGCACCCCTGAGCTGGCTGCACACAGAATCAAATCTACCTTCTCAGCGTGCTTGGCTTCATCCAGGCTCTGAGCTGTGTCCTTCTTGGTGTCCTCGTACTGCCCGTTGTTGAACACCCACGCAGCCGTCCTCTCCACCGGGGACAACGTGGCCGAGTCCACCGGCGACTGCACCTGAGGCACAGACACCTGTCAGCAGAGAAACTGCACACAAACCAGCTCTGAAATCCACTGCAGCTGGAGGAGAAAGATACCCATGGATCTGTCAGCCTCAAAGGATCCCCAAAACATCTCCTGCAGGAACACTCCATCCTCCCTTGACTGTGGACCTACAGCACCTACCTGAATCCCTCTAAAACCAACGCACTTTGGAAATTTTTCTTCCTCTCCAAGTGAGCTTCTCTCTGAAAACGTTCTTGTTTCCCAATCCTGTTCACATCCACCTCTTCCCCTTTGCCACAGTGTCAGCAAGGCTTTCTCAGCCTGCCATGATTTGCACAGAGAAAACAGTGACAAAACTCTGCTCCCAGCACGCTCGGGTGAGACAGGTTGGTTTTCCTGGAGTGGTGAGGAGCTGAACTTGGGAGCAGCTTCCTCAGCCGGGCTGGGACAGACTACAGTGGAGCATGGGACTGCACAGCCTGGATCCAGGCCAGCGTGGCAGGACTTGAACATGGCAGGGAGGTGGGACATAGTCACGGCAGTGCCTGCCAGGTTTGGATGGTCCATTGCAGTGTAGCTGCCCTGCCAGGACCAGCTGTGCTGACTGGGAGAAATGTCCAACCTCTTTGGAGGCTCTCTCTCCTCTTCAGGGGAATCCAAAAAGGGAGCCAAGAAAAGAGACAAGAAACTCTCTGCCTGGCTGAGGAAAACATGGCTTGCTATAAATTCCAAGCGATTTTCAGGGACAAAGGCAAGTTTATAAGCGCAGGAATTAGCATAATTACTCCTGAAAGAGCAACATTGTCTTATGTTTTTGAGAAATGTGAAAGATCAACTTCTCCCCAACTGCAGCTTCTTTTTGTGCCCAGGCAGCTCTTCAGCTCCCTGCCTGGCGCAGTGGTGCACCCAAGTGCACTGTGCTCCCTGCCTGGAGCTTCTGAAGTCCCAGACTCAGCCAGAAGCTCTCCATGGGGAAGGAACAGCTTCTTTAGCAGACAGGGATCATGTCACCCTCCTGCTGTGTTTCTCCTGCTCAGGAAAACAGGGCTGGTGGGTGCTGGATCTGCTCCTACAGCTCATCTGTCCTGAGCAGCCATGGACACTCCAGCATGGGAAGAAATGTAGAGGCAAAGAAAAGGCCTAGGAATTAGGCAAAAATCCTCGGATTTAGGCAAAGGCCTTTTCCCTAGAAGGAAGTCTTCACAGCAAGAAAGCTAATAGCCTCTTAGATGTAGTGTGACAGCCTGGCAAAGCTCCTTAATTCAGATTTTTTTGATGGCATTTGCTGTCAGGCAGCCAGAACAAGGGAGACCATGGACCGTGCGTGGCTGTGAATCCCTGGAGAAATCAGGAACAGGATGGATGAACACTGTCACCACCCACTGGAGCTGCAGGGACCTCAGACAGCAGAAAGGTGACTACAAAGTACATCCCCAGCCCTGCACCAGACTGCTGAGCAGCAGCAAACCTGGCCAAAGAACCTTCCAAGTGTAGGACAGAAATTGCCAGCAGCCAAATTCTGAAAGCTGTCAAAGACCAAATGGATGGCAAGTCACACATGCTAATGGGTTACGAGTTATTCTCTAATAAAGGGCAAAAAAAGAGTTCGTCTGCTAGGATCATGTATTAATTCCCCTCTTTGCCTCTCTTCCAGAGAACACACTGACACTTCTGTTCCCACCTACCTCCTAAATGGAAAGGGAAGGCAAAAAGTGACCTCTCCCAGCAAACAAAGGGCCCAGCTCTATATTCAGAAACAAATGGGACTTGTAGAGAACAGAGTCTAATAATTATAACGCCCACAAAACATGCATAGAAAGAACATGCCCAGAAAGAACATGTCCAACTTTTCTTTTCTCTTTCTCTTTTTTAAACAAGAACAGAATTCCACAACAAGATTTGCAATTAAAAGGACGCAATGGAATTTGGCTTGAAAAAAATGTTGGCCACTCGATTTGGCACCATTCAAGATGTTGTTCATGGGTGTGGGGAAGGAGAGAACAAATTGATTTCTCTGAATAAATCAGGAGCAAGTACTCTAATGAATCCAGTGGAAACAATTAGTATAGAAAGTACAGTGGGAAAACCAGTGGATGCACATCACATTTATCCTTGTTCCTGGCCTAAAATGTGCTACCAGAACAACACAAGGCCTGGTTGTATTCCATAAACACCCTCTACCTAGCCATGTCCCTATGCCCCATCATAAAACACACGCTGCAGGAAGACACAAACACACACACACACTTCAAATAATAAACAATTACTTCTTTGGGTATTACTGACTTGGCATACTAAGCTTTGGTTTGTGATTCAGTGTTTCTGGTCTTGTACTTCAATGAACTTGAGGTATGAAAGTAGTTTTGAAACCCTAATCAGGGCTGCTGGGTTCCCAGGCATCACCCAGGTTTTCCTGTAATATTCAGGAGTTTGCTGAGAAAGCTCTGCTGTCACAGGGAACACCAAGAAAACCTTGGGCAGAGCAGAAGTGGTTCTGCCAGCTTCACCTCACAGCCCAAAGCCTTCCCCCTGCGAAAGCTCTGACTTGCAGATCATGTTTTCTACCTTCACTGTAGCACTGAAATATTCACTTCCTCTTTAAAATTAAACTAATTTAGGAAAATATTTTCATACACAGCAAATCACAACAGGATTATTACTATTTTTTTTAAAGAAGATAAAGGAATGTTGGCTTTTTGACAGGAAAACCTTGATTTATAGTTGCCTATGAATAACTGATAATGTGCATTAGGAATTGGTAGATATAAGCACTGCTTTCCAGAAAAAATTTGCATTATTCATTGTTTGGGAAGATTAATGAAAAAGCAGCACTTATTTGAGGACCAGCAAGAGACTGCTTCATCATGGTGAAATATGGATTTCTCCACACTTTAGACAACTGTGCTTATTTGTTATTTTGGCAGCAGTTATTCTGTGATGTTTTATCTTTGTTCATTTCCCTGTTTCGAGGTAGCTCTGCTTTTAAATTAGCACCACAGGGCAAACACAGTCTCATGTGGCAATCTGAACTACCATTTGGAACAAAGCTGCCTCTGTTTTTTTTTTTGGTTTGTGTTCAGGGAAATTTTCCAGTTCTGTTTCTTTCAGCAGGTTTGCTGCTACCATAGTAAATGGAAAACAATCCTTTTTTTAAAAAATTTAGTACAAAAGCATCCCAGTGGCACAGATAAGGTGGCTTGCCAAGCATGACCATTCCTTATGCTTGCTACTGGCCACTCCATAAATGCTGCTAATTCTTGATTCTGCTCCGCTCCAAGGTCAAGAAAGCTTTGGAGGCCAAGGAGCTGAACACCAAAGCCGAGGCCTGGAGGCAGGATTTCCTTACCTGCTGCATTTGCTGCCGCTGAATTGCCCGCACCTTGGGCACAGGGCTTTCCCTGGAGGACGAGGACTGGTGGCGGGAGCGGTTGCCGTTCTGGATGGGCTCGATGCCCACGGCCCCCGAGGCTGCGGACAGGCTGCCTGTGCTGCGCAGGGAAGGACTGTGCGTCAGGCTGTGCAGCGTCTTGGCCCTGGTGCCCAGCACGGCTTGGTCCATCTTGCGGATCTGCGCCTGGCTGCTGCTGTTCTGGCGGGGCAGCACCACGGGCATGTGCTTGTCTGGGCCCGCGGGGCGCCGCGCCGAGTCCTCGCTCTGCGAGCTGCGCTTGGCCGAGTCCTCCAGGCTGCTGTTGCTGCGCCCGCTGGGCTTGAAGTCCTCGCTGTTGCTGCGACTCCGGGAGCTGGCGGTGCTCAGGTTCTCTGGGCTGGAGTCCACGGAGGCCTTGGCCGTGGTGGGGCTCGGGTTGTTGAGCTGGTAAACCGGGTTTTGGAATGAGAGGGGCCGGAGACTGCCCTGTTGGTTCCACACCGGGTGCAGCGGCCTCCGGACCTGGGGAGCGCTCTGGGGGGCGCTCTGGGTGTCCCACAGCTGTTTGATGTTGGCCACCTGGGTGACGGAGAGCTGGCTGCCCGCCAGGCGCAAAGGCACGTCGTGCATCATGGAAGCAGAGTCACTGTGAGCTGTGTGGGGGTCCTGCAGGTCCATGAGAGAGATGCTACGTCCGTTGGGCAAGACACTTACCTTCTCATCCTTATCTGAGCAAGTCATGCTCTGGGTTGATGCCTGCTGAACCAGCAGTAAGGTCTTGCCCCTAAAATGTCCATCTACATTTTCCTGGGTTGGAGACTTCATCTTGTTTATGTCACTGTGGAGTGGAAAGGAATTTGGTTAATTTTTGAGCAACCAAGACCCCGAGAGATCTGTCCCAGAGAAGTCTTTCTACCTCACTTAACCTCCCCCCACTGAAAGCTTCAAGGAGCCAGACTTCCTTTTATGAGCTCTTTGTGTGCAAGTCAGAACACACTCTTCCTTAATTACCACTTATCTTGGAGAATTGTGTTTGATTCAAGAAATCCTTCATCTTTATTTTTTTTTCACAGGTGAAATCTAAACCATTCCCACTAAATCCTCCCCCCTTAGTCACTTCTGTCTCTAGCAAGACTTCAGATGCCATTTAATCTGTTGCCACTACATAACGAGATGGGACAAAAGGAAATCACCTCGAGTTGTGCCACGGATAGTTTAAATTGGGTACCAGGAAAAATTTCTTCCAAAGGATTGCTAACAGTGGCTCAGGCTGGCCAAGGAAGTGGTGGAGTCACCATCCATGAAAGGTGTTTAGATATGGCACATGAGGACATGGTTTAGTGGTGGCCTTGCCAGTGCTGGGCTAATGGTTGGACTTGATACTCTTAGGGCTTTTCCAACATTAATGATTCTATGACTCTGTGTATTATGGAGGTCTTAATATTCAGCAGGAGTTGTGTGAAGGCTCCTTCAGAGCTGAATGTAAGCTCAGGGGGCAGAGAACTGCAAATGACAAAACTGGCCCTTGTACCTGACAGCACAGGTACTGCTCTGGGCCTGCAGCAGCCGAGCCCTTTGGCAGCTCTGCCATGTCACAGCTGCAGATTAATGCTGTTACAGTGTGAGAAATGCTGCATGAAACACAGGAGGGACTATTTCTGCTGTTCCACAGGTAATAAGTTTCACCTACAGCTCAGCTTTTTCATTAGCAGCCTGATGGCCAGAAGGAAACACGACGGCTGACCGTGCACTCAGGCTGGCAGTAAATCACAGAACTGCTGTTTTTATCAGCTTAACTCATTGACTTCCAGAGATGTGGTGGAGTTCTGGGTAAGTCCAAAGCTCCAGGTGCCCAGTGCCACCCTGTGTACCTCTTACTGGGATGGTGTATTCCCTGTGAGAGAGGCCTGAGCTCCCCATTTCACAGTGGGGCTGGGCAGCTAGCTTCGGTGATGAAGCCCTGGAACCACAGAATGGTTTGGGCTGGAAAGAGACCTCCAAGATCCTCTTGTTCCAACTCTTCCCAGCTTTAATAGCCCCACAGCTGCCCTTGAGCCCTGGCTGGGACGTACCCATCGGTGGGGTCCTCAGTTATCTTCTGAAGTCCTGAGGAGAGACTTCCAGCCATGTTTGGGCTGGAGCTGTGCTCCGTGAAATGCTTCAGCTGCTGCTGTGTGGGTGCGGGGCTGGCCATGGATTTTGTGATATCCGCAAGGATACGAGGGAGAGGTCCCAGTTTTGCCACGGTTGCCTGTAGGAAGGAATTTTCACCCTAATTGGATACAAGCAGCACGACATCCGCCAGGTTTTGTTTTTTTTTTTTTTTTTTGTAACGATGCACAGAGGTGGAGGGATGGAGTGGAAGGAAGGAGGGTGGGTGGTTGTGTGCGAGTGTGCCAGGATCGTAATGCAGTGTTATGGAGCAGCGCAACGACGGCGACGAGATGGATGGAGGAGACGAAACGGGGTGCAGCAGACATTGAGGAAAGAAAAGGAAATAGAAATTAGGATTGACCTCCAAAAATAAAAATCATGCTCAATAAAACAAAACTACTGCCATTCCAATGCAAAACTATCATGCAAAGCACACTGAGTACGGGGTGGGTGAGGTCAAAGTGAAAACTATGGCATCTGCTCATTGAAGGGCATTCAAAGGCTACAGATTCAGCTGGTGTGGGGAACTTTCCAGGCAAAGGGTGTCATGTGGTAAGGAAATGCATGCCAACAGATGAGTGGGATCGTGAGAGGATCGCAGGGTTGAGGGTGATGGGGAAAGGGAAGGTTTACATTTCATAAGCCTTTCATTTTTTGGTATCCTACATGGATGCCATCTCCTTTTGCACCGTTATCAACAATTAATTAAGCCATTCTTCCCTACCCAAACATGAAAAATAACTGCATGAGAGCATCAGTGATCCTCATCCCAATATCACCCCATCACCATGGGATGGAATGTGTGGCTCCAACTACAGGTTAGCTCAGTGCTGGCTAGGCTGAGCAGCTGGCCTTCAGCAAGGAAGGCTGCTCCTCCAGGCCCTGGCTTCTCACCCCTTTGGGCCACTGCTGGGAGATCAGCTACAGGGCATCTCCAGGCTCCTGAGACTGCAGGAAGAAGGTGAAGGAGCTGCAGATTTATTAAAAAATTAAAATTCTGCTAACAAAACCAATGTTCTTCTCAAAGATACCCTTGTTTTCCCCATAAGCAGGTATTGAGCCAGCTTGGCTCCAGAGAAAGGTCTCTTTACAGACACTTTCATGCAACATTGTGGCTATTAAAATTTCCAAGGTGGCTCCTCTCATTATTTCCCAGTCATTCCCTATAGTAAAGCCATAATGCATGTAACTTTGCCCCTTAATTCTCTTTTTAGGAAACCACTGTACCAGCTCCCAAGGGCCTGCTGGGATAGATCCATATATCTAACCTAGAGAAAGAGCCATGCTGATCTATACATTTGGGGTGTACATTGTGTACATCTATGAGGTAAATTTAAAAACAGGATCATAACTTATTATTAAACTAAGATTAATACACAGACTGTCTTTTTGAGTCAAGGGCATTTCAATTTACTCTTGACACAACAAGCTCAGATTTTTGTTTTCTCTTTTGAATAATGTACAGTGAAAAAATAGATACACAACCAATAACTACTTTGGCAAACTCTGATGCAATAAAAATTGAGTGCATTGCTATTCACCTTACTTCTCCAGTTTCAAAAGAAAAAATAATATACATGGAACGTGGACAAAATAATGCATCTCTAAAAAGTGAAGTATGGAACAGTTCCAAGCATTTGGGGGAAAAAAAAAAGACTCACAGTTCAGCTTTTCTGGACCTTATCAATTACCTTTGCTACCAAGATTTTAATGATTTTGGTTCCTGCAAACTCACATAGCTAAGGAAGAGCAAAACTCTGCCTTTCCTCCTTCTATAGCTAAATGGAAGCAGTGTTCATTGTTGGTGGTGTCTGCTGGGATCAGAACCTGGACCCTGCATATGATCCCAGCACAGGGCACAGCAGAAAGCATCTTGCTCTGCTACAGGAAGGCACTCGGAGTGGATCCAGCTTTTTATGTGGCATTCCTTGTATGCCAAAATCAAAGACTACGGAAATGAGAGCAGCTCAGCAGGCTTTGGATGGGGTTGTTGATGAGAACAGTTCTGCAGGTCCAACTCATTCCTCCATCAGAACCAGGGGAGGGCCTGGTGTGCAGCAAAGCACCTCCCTGAGCACTACAAGAGCACAGCAACATGGCCTTTTCCTGTCCAAATGCCTCACTCATGAGAAAGGACTGGCTGCCCAGGGAATTTCAGGTCCATTTTCAAGCAATGCCTTCAGCACCGGACCTTCCTAAAGGCTCTGCAAAGTGTCTGCACTGCTGCTGAAGCCCAATCATCTCACATGCCCTGCTGCAGGCCTTGATCTGAAATCACGGAAGCAGCAGTTGTGAAATAGCACTATCAAACATTCCCCTCCAAAGCTCTTGGCCTCCCTTGATATTCCCTAGTGTTTATTGTTGCTATGGTACCATCCCTGCTTCGCCCTCCCGGGCCTCCAAACAGCTTTACCTTATCAAGTTGGGACACAACCTCCCACAGGAGGGAATGCAGCACGGAGAGCTCCTTGCCCAGGTCGATGTAGCCATCATATCCAGGCATGTTCGAGATGGTATCTGGGTTAGAGAGCTCCCTCAGAAAACGCTGCATTCCTCCCCACTCATGTTCCAAAAATTCATTCATGAAGGCCATGTACTCTTCCTTAATACCAAACCTGCAGGAAAGGGAGGTGGGGGGAAACCCAGTCAATAACCTCCACACAATATACAGAGTACAAGTAGTTACAGACAATTACTTAAACACTTTACTTTAGACCAGCCTTTCGGAAGATTTGGAGTATTTTCAAAAAACCAAAACCCCACATATACAAAATCTGAAGATTTTGACGTCTTGGAGGAAAAAACCCACATGGATAATTTAAGAGATTCATTCCTCTGTTGTACTTACTTAAATACTACTCCCTCACTGTTTATATTACAAATCACATCTCCCCCACCTCCCTCTCACAGATACCCTTTCTCTCCTCCCATGTAGGAGATGTGCCATGCCCTTTGTATCATTCAGCTGAGAATTCTGAAGGGAGGGAGCATGAAAATCATGATCTTTGGTGGGAACAGGCTTCCTTCCCTTTGGAACAGCACATTTCCTAACATGCTAGTGCATGACTCCTCTTGGTTTTATGCTGTGTCCCCTGCACAGAATTCAACACAGCTCCAATCTGTGCAGAAGAAGGAGACTTTATCTGGAGGTGTCTCGAGTGTTCACATCTAAGTGAGAAGATTCCCCCTTTCCTAAAGCTGGCCAGAGAATCAGCTGCCTGTGAGCACAAGCAGGAATCAGGCATGCTGCAGGTTTCAGTTTCCCTGGCACCACCTACTTGGCAAAGTTGGCGAGGTTCTGGATGACTTTAGCAATGAGGGTGAGCGTGCGGGAGGTCTGGTCATCGGGGTACTCCTGCGTGAGGTTGAAGAGGCTGGGGGACATGATGGCAGGGCACAGGAAGCGCAGGAAAAGAGAGGCACTGATCAGGCGCTCGCTGATGTCCTGCTTGCCCCTGTTCAGGCACTGCTGCTTCCAAGATGCAAACACCTCCTTCAGCTCACAAGGGAACACGCTGAAAAGAAAAAAAAGGGAAATAAAATTGCACTGGCAACGGGATGCAAAAAGTTGAACTGGTGATCAGTCACCTGAAATACTTATCTGTGAGAAAACATCAGCTCTTTTTTTACCTCCCCTTTTTTTTCCCCTCTTTCTCTCTAGGCTAGGTAATGTCATTAGGCATCTATTCATAGATCCCCATTTAATCTGGTGGCACTTAAGTGGTCTTTACAGCACCCCTTGTTCATATGTGTTAAGTGAAGCCATTTCCAGACATGCTGATTTGCAAGCTAAGAACTACTTATCCACTGCTACCCTGGAGCAAACAGGGTGTTAGAACACCGAAAACACACTGAGCCAAACTGAGCTCATCTCCATATCTGACAGTTTTACCTAGCTTGTTAAGCTCTCAATACTGCACCTTTGCTTCATGCCAAAGCAGAAAGGCCCCTCTTCTTCCACTGCTACTCAGAGATTAATAGAAATCTCTCTGCCACTGCTTCCTTCCTGTGACTTCCTGTTCAGTTCCACACATCTGAAGGGCCTAAAAGTCTTCTGTACACATCACAACTTGCAGCTTTTTATGCCAAGTCCAAGCTAAGCTGTTAACTTCTCACTTTATTCCCTCCTTATCCAGTCCCACTCAGTATGTGTTCCCTTGGCAGAAGATTTGGGCAGAAGCCCCCACAGGTGTGGTTTGTGGGCTGGGACCCCTCAGTCTGGGCACAGGTTCCACCTGCAATCTGGAGCCACATGCAGGAAGGCAGTGAGGAAAGGGGACAAAGGCCTTTGAAGATGGATGGGGCTGTGCTCCTTCCCTGTCTCACTGCTGCTCCCTTGATGGCTTAAGTTTTATCTTTCATGATTTTCAGATTCTGTGCTGCCTAGGGGTGTAGTTTTGAGCCCCTTATTTAGTGTTAGTAAGCTCTCTTCACAGAGTAGGTAGACAAAACAAATCCTTTTCCTGCTGAGGATCAAGGACAACTTTCAGGCCCAAAAGCACAAACAAGGGTGGCTGAAGGGAGGAACAAGAAGGATGGGACCTTACAACCTGGAGCTGGAATTGGACAATTAAACCCCAAGACGCAAACGGACCAAAATTTATAAAAGTGTGAAACCTTGTGACCCGTCAGCCATTTTGTGACCATTCTTAGTCCACCCTGGGTGTAGCCCTGGTCAGGCTCCTGTCCTGCCCAAGGTGGATCCTAGAAGCCTTTCAATAAATCCCTACTTTATTCTCTAGCTCTGCCCAGTCTGCTTCAGGTCAGCCTTCCCAAGGCATCACCCTCAGCCTCAGAGGAGGAATGGGCACCTCTGAGTAAACAGGGGACAAAGGGAGGGAAGGAAGATGCCTTACCAGTACGAATTGATAATCTTGCAGAAGACCAGCTCACAACACATTTTCAGGTTGCACTGATGATCTGCTAATTCACTCTGTGAGCATCTGCTGGGATCCGCTTCACAGTTTTCATCTGACTCATACACAGCCTTGATAAACTCCCCTGGAAAAGGGAAGAGGACGAGGAACCAGGGTAGTTACAGGAAAAGCTTACCTGACACACCTTTAAATCCTGTTTATGTCTTTGCTTGGCAACTGCCTGTCCTGCTCTGGGTGTCTGCAGTTCAGCCTCCAGACACCAGCTGTTGGGGACATGACTCCTCCCAGCCCTTTCCCAGCAGAGCACAGCCTGGCTCTGATGCTTCAGCGTCCTGTGCCCGCGCTGTCCCCAAGCACTGGTGCAAAACCAGGATGGCTCTGCTTAGCAACCCTGCAGGCACTTCCCTTATGGCCTAGAGAGGAAGATTTGACTCAGTAGTCAAACTGTGTTATCAACTATGAAATTATCCACAGTTTTAGGAATGAAGCTGTGTGCTATTTGTCTTCATAATTTCCCCAGGAAATGCACTGCAATGATATTTATTTATATTATTTCTAAATCTGCCTCTTTTTTTAATTTTAAGAAGTGTCACCTTGCTCTTGAATAAGAGTAATACCCAAGCATAGCTTGGCTATACTAGCTAGATGCTGCTAATTTTCTCAACCTCTTGTATCAACACCTTACAAGATTTTTATGGCCTGCATGCATCTTTCAAGTTCCTTGGCATTTCTGTCACCCTTCCTTTTTGGCATCACAACAGAAACTGGTCACATACAAACCACATGAAGTTGGCTTTGTCTGACAGACTGGAATGAACTACTCAGTGGTTTGCCTCCTCTATATGCAGGCATTTCAAGTAATTTTTAAACTGTTGGGTGTTCACTAGGAAAAACCCTTTATTCATTGGTTTAATGATTCAATGTCTTTCAAGTTCATCTCCTCAGATGATCTCGCTGGCTCTGAGCTAACAAAAGGCTTGTTTGTGCAAAAGGCGTTTGGTTTTTAGCCTTTGCTTTCCTAAAAGTCCTTAAACACCTCTCAGCCTCTTCCCAAATCTCAGCTTGGTGTTGTTGCAACAAAGCTGACACATATTTTCTTAATTTTTTTTCTTTTTTTGTGATAGGGTCCAAAACACTTCTGCTGAGGCCCTCTAAATCTCTTACTTGCAAAACTGCCAGTATCACTTTTGTTGAGCCAATTCTGTTTTAACTCTTGTTTACTGGATAATATTATCCTTCAACATATTTGAAATTTACTCTTTGTGGCCCACAAGACCCGGCTATAATCAGATATAAGATTCCCTTACAGACAGATTACATTGCTAACACCAACCACAGTGTCGTTAATCCTTTCAAAGAACAGGGCAGCTGAGTAAAATGACATTTAAAACCTGACAGAGAATTAGATGGGGATATTGTCATGAGCAAAGTTGCCCTGAGCTGTAGACAAGCTGGACGGCCTTAGGGGCATTTTCCATCTCTACTGCCTATGATTTACCATCTTATCACTCAGCACTAAATGATGTATTAGAAGTCATTAATGTTAAAATATTTTATGCAATTACTGCACATTAAGGAACCTACAGTCAGCTGTAATGGAGTGGTCCCACAGCTGATGTTCAGCCTGCTGGGAAGCACAGCACAAAGTACCAGGCTGCTTGTTTCTCCATACCAGGTAAGAGCCTACAACTGTGACTAGCACTCAGTGGTTCCACTCAGGAGAATAAGACTATCAGCACAGGCTCATTACACTCCAGAAATGGCCAAACTGGATATAATCCCAGAGATGACTACCCTGACCCTTGGAGCACTAATTTAGCCAGCTATCTCCTTGATGCCTTGCCAGCGTCTGGGATTGCCAAGGACAAGTGAGACTGCTGGGAAAGCAAGCTGCTTGGCTTTTTTTTCCTTTTTTGTGGAAGGATGTGGTGGGACTTGGCTTTGGCTTGATCTTGTTTCTCTTGTATCAATTTCCAAAGCTTTCTTCATCCCAGAAACAACAGGGGGTGGGTGGCTCATTGTGCAACTGTGGATAAGGAAGATTGGGCGGAGTTGCTAAAACCCGACTGTGGTGTGTCTGCAGAGGACAGTGAGCCTGGGTTTGGTCCCCTTTATCTTTGTGTGGCCAGGAATTCCCCAGGCACTGGCTTATGACTAGAGCAGAACCTTTTGGTGGAGGGGGAACAATAACCAAATTATCAGGGTCCAGCCTGGCATGTAACAGTGGGCATGAAGACCCTGTGGGGAGAATGGAGTAGGAGATCACAGGATGGCCAGGCAGTTTTAATGAGTCAGGGAATAATGAGCACTCAGGATCAACACAGGCAAGAGGCTTCCCAGACAGGATGCATCTTGATCTCCTGTCCTGGGATGCTCAGCAGCCTTGCAGCCTCATTCCCTGGCCTTGTCTCTCTAAGGACTATGTGTCAAACCCCCTTTTTCAAGCCTGTTTGTACATCAGATCGAACAACCACCACTGCTCACAAAGAAATCGCAGTGTTACACCTCTTTATCGTGCTAGAGACACAAAAGCAAGTTACCCAGAAAAACAGAACATGGTAATACAAACTTGAAGAGGGACTCAGCTACATCCAATTGAGCTTGCCTTGCCTTGGGTGCTACTCCTGCAGGCACCAAAGAGCAAGACAGTGTGCTGTGTTTGAGATACCCAGGCTGAGTGCTGAGACAGTTCCTTCCCATCCCAGCCTCCAGCTGCAGCCATGCTGCAGACACAGCTCAGGGGCAGCCCTTGCTGTGCAAACAGGTGGCAGACAGGGAGTTTCTTACCCAGTGCATCCTGGAGGTATTTCTGTCCTACCAGCTTGAGGTATTCCTCAATAGCTTTGGTAGCGAGTGTGTTCTCCCTGAAGATCAAGACATCATGTTCTGCACAACGATCTACCTCAGCCATCACCAAATCTGTCAAGAAGTCCTGAGGGAAAAAGGTCAAATGGCAAAGGTGATTTTAACCAGCTCAGCGCTGCCAGGCTAACTGCAGAAGCCCAGTAGGAAGGATACTTCAGGATAATAAATAATTTCTCAGCCTGAGACAAGGGGTGCAGCTGCAACATGAAGTAAGGGCCAAGGAAATAGCCAGGGCTCATCTTGGGTTTATTACACTTACAGAATGATATAGATCACAAATAATAAAGGGTGAAGCAAAAGTCTCCTAAAAAAGCCTTTACAGCCAAGCTTGTGTTTTGGTTTAGCTCCAGAATAGAACCTCTCACCAGTTTGTTTATCAGAGGCTTTGTCTGCTGAAAGAAACTGTGCTATTATATTTATCCTTACCTTTATAAGGAATATTCCATACAAACATGGATTTAAAAATCCAAATTGGAAGTGACGCACGAGTTATTATAGCTTGATGATATTTAAATAAGAAGAACAGCTTAATAAATTAAATTCACAAACCAAAAGTGCTTTAGGACTTTGGAAAAAAGAAGTTAACTTTCAACTTGCTGGTTATCTACATGGCTTAAATTGAACCGTATTCAACTGTCCGCACACCTTGATACAGAGAATAATCTCTTGATATAGGGTCTAATTCTACCTGAATTATTTCCTGAAGTGGTAACTTTATGTGAGTCAAGGACATTTAGTACTCTTGCTTTTCAGTCCATTATTGCTGTTTCTTTTCAACAAAATCCGAGAGAATTCTTTTCACCTGGCGCAAACTGGGAACATCCAGCTGTATCCCCATCAGCAGAAGTACTGAAGCTGGAGCTGGAAATACCCTCTTAGGAGCTTTATGGCAGCCTGAGCCACCTGGTGCCTCCCATAAACAGAGGTTCAAAACTTCACACACCAGGAATGCAAAGTTATAACACTAATTTATCAACTTGTTGCAGCTGGCACTGCAGCAATCCAGAGCCTGTTTTCCAGCAGGGTTTCAATATAATCTTAGCTACCAGCTTCTCTCATCAGATGACTTAAGGAAGGTGTTCCTGTCACACACACCATCACAGAACACCAGCCATCCTGAGATGTTTTCAAGGAGCATGTGATTATTCAAGCAAAGAAAAGGACCTTTTCTGGAATAGTAAGATGAGGCTGTCCCTTGGATGTTGTTTACAGCCATCCTTCCACATCTCTATCCCTCTGACTTGTGCTTTACTTGCTCTAGCTGGTTTCACTGGCAGAAGCTGCCTCCAGTGTGGCACTACTCACACAGCACCTGGCAGGCAGCAGCCAGATAGATCAATGCGTGCTAATGCTTCCCCGAACTTCCCACGACCTGCAGGATATTCTCCCACAAGCCATTTGAAGAAATCATTGTGCACCCAGAAGTCCTCAGAGCATCCTTGGGGCAGGTGGGATCACCATTAACTGGGTATAGATCCCTCAAATGGCTGTTCAAACGCTGAGCAAATCGATGGCGGCATTGATCCGCTGACTCAGCGCCGGCACCCGCTGCTCGTTGTGTCACAGCCTTATTTATAGAAGCAGTTCTCCAGTTTACCATCCTCTTGGTCACTCATCTCTTAACCTACATCCTGATTTTAGAAATGCAAGGGAAGGCTCCTGAATGCTCAAACATCAGTGCTAATTTTCAGAAGAACATGAAGTTATAGAGTCCTCCCGCTTACACTTTGTACACAACATTTGCTGCTGCATCGTCATGGCCCCCCCAGTTCCCACCAGGAATCTGTGTCCAGAGTCACTCCAACAGGAGCCACCTGTGCTTACCTTGGCTCTCCCTGTGCTCTGAAGAATATGCACCAAAGCAGAGGCCATCTCTTCCTTGTTTTTGACACTGATCACAGGCTCCAGCACAGAGCACAGCAGGGCGTAGTTGCTGGTGACATACTCCCCAAATTCTTTGTACTGCTCCATGGGCAAGATGGTGATGGTCTGGTAACGGGATTTGATGCGAATGGAAGGGCCCCCTGACTTGCCTTTGTTGGCTGTAGGGGTGCTGACTGGGTACCATTTCTCCACAAACTGGCGACCAGTCACACTGGCCGTGGGAATGTTGACCAGGCCCACATAATTGTTCTTGTCCTTTTTCTTTTTCTTCTCTACATCCTTGTAGATGTGAACTGTGATGCTCTGGATGTGTGGGAGACTGTAGAACTCGAAGTGCTCCCCCCAGAAGATGTTATCTGCTTTTGCTTTGCTGGTGGTGCGGGCAAAGAGGGTGTCATCAAGGCACAGCTCACAGAAGTATTTCTTCTTGGGGGTCAGGTCCTTGGCCTCTATGATCCAGAGGCGAAGCACATTTTCAGCTCGACGGCAATTGTCCTGTGCAGAAGAAAGAGATCAGTTTTGATTCAAAACCCCTAGAAGTTGAATGTTTCATCTTCTAAAGCAGCAGCAAAGGGCTGGCTTTTGTGTCTGAGGTAAGGACAGAGTCAGAATTCAGAATCAGACTGTCTGATCCAGAGAGAATCGGAACATCTAGAAAATTGGACAGTTTCTAAAACAGAGGCAAAGGGCTGTCTTTTGTATGTCAAGAGTGTTGGGGACTAGAATATTTTTCTTCTTCAAAAATTGTATTTGAAATGCTTTAGAAAACAAACACTGCACAAGCCTGTCCAAAGCTGCCAGACTGGTGAGGAATCCCAGAGCACTGTTAGCCTGTCCCTGGGAGGTAGGATGGCAGCTATGAAGTGACTTATCAGATATTTCAAGCTATATAAGATCTATAACTTGATTCCCTGTCTCACTCCGGCTCCAATTCGTTTAATGTTGGTTTTTTTGGGTTTCCCCTCCACCCCTATCTATGCCCCTAGATTAAAACATGACCATTATGAAGCCATGCCCCATCTTTCCCAGGTGCATGGCCTCAGAAATCCAGTCTGTATGCCAAGCTGGTGCTGGGGCAGGATCAGGAAGCACGCTGGTGTGTGTTTACTCATTAAAGGTTTGACCTACTGCACTCCCTGGAATAGCACACGGCAGCTTTAGACACACGGATGAGCGGATGGCTCCCCAGACTAAATTAATTGAGGATGCATCTGTGAGAAGCCCTGGTACACTGGACTAAAATCCAATCATACCACCTCCATTCCCCCACTAATCTTATTTTCACAGTTTCTATTACCTTCATCGGCTGCGATAGTCTGCGTATGTTTTCCATCCACCAGTCCCTCTCTGCTGCAGAGGAACAACTGAAGCATTTACTGCCCTTGGAGTAGGTTACCTGGAATGAATAAATGACAGGTTGAGTTCAGGCAAGCCTAGGAGACATGGAAGAGGCTACAAAAAGAAAGGAGGAAGATAAACAATGCTTGAGTAACAAAGTAAATATGAAAAAGAGAGGTAAAAATACAGTGGCCTAGAAGGCAGAGAGGATGAAAGGCCCACAAAATGCAGGGAGCAAAAGAAGTCTGAGGTTATATAAAACTGGAGAAATGAAAGAATTTATATAAAATTAAGAGCACCAGAGGCTCCTCTTAAAGACTTCTAAACAAAGCTTTAATCAGACAGTAAATCTATTCTTTTTTTAAATGGTTGTTAATTGATCTGTGGCTATTAAAGCTTGCCGATTTCCCTGTCAAGGCCCAGGGGCAGATGATTTGGTTATTAACAGTGTAAAGACAGACAGAACAGACAATCCATTAACATAAGGCAAAACACTGGACATGACTTCAGTAAATGCCATATATTTCCAGGGGTCCATATAGACAGCAACAGCCTAAACAAACCAAGGGAGTTGTGCCCTGCTCCAGCCCTGACAGCTCTGCTTTCCCACACCAGGGAACCACCTCAGTTTCTTCCCCTCTTACGTGGCCTGACAAGATTTCTCTCTGTTCAGTGACTGATGCCATTAGTCTCAAGGACTTTAAAAGTCACATGGTGGCTCAACAGCCCCCACCCAAACCTCAGCACAGCAGTGGCTGCTGCTCTGTTTCCCAGTCCAAGCATCCCCCAAGGGTTCAGGGGGACTGGCAGCTGCCTGTTTGGAGCCTGTCCCTACCTCAAAGCAGAAGTCTCGTCCAAGGATGCTGTTGTGAAGTGGTTTGACAAAAACTGCTTCTTCTGCCGCAAAGTCCAGGGTCTCTATGGTGCTGGCTTGGTTCAGTAAAGACTCATGGGAACGGGACTCCTTCAGCTTGGGCAGCTCACGTGGTCTGTAGGACAAGGAGGAAAGGAAATGTCTTTTTTTCCCTCACAATTACCAAAAAGAGCTGCAAGATCCCAAAGAAAGCTGCAGCTTTGTCTTGGTGCTTATTCAGAGCAACTTCTACAATTAGTCTGCAAACCTTATGAAAATAACATTAGGCCAGTAATCCCAGACTCCCAAGGGAATATCCAGCCTAGGAAGTCCATTCCCACTGACCTAGAAATTATAGCTGCCAACTCGACAGTGAAAGAACAGCAGCAAAAAATTCAGAACTTAACTGCTGAAATTTTAAAAAAGCCCATAGGTAGCTTTGGATGAAATACTGAAAATACTTTTTACTAGCTAGATTAGCAGACAGATGTTGTGTATTAGCAGCAAAGAGCACATGGATCCCTAAATCTGTAACCAATGCAGAATGAGGATTACTCATTAGAGCAGATGACCCTTCAAAATACACTTGATTTATAACATACAAAGCCTTTACACTGAAGTCAAATACACAAATTCCTTCCCACTTCACAATTGCTCAGATCAGTAATTTTGCATTTTCTTTTTCAGCTGCTTCCTCCAGCTTTAATTTCTAATTTTTTGGATACTTTCTTTCTCTTTTAACTTCTCACTAACACATACTGTTTCTCCTTTCCAGCTGATTTTCCTGTAAATCCCTGAGCTCCACCAGAGCTGATACCTCCAAAATCCACACCACCTTTTTATCAAGGCAGTTTTCTCTTTGTCCTCACCAGTTCTTGAACACTTCTCGAAGACATTCCCTCCCTCCACTATGCCACAGCTTTGGCAATCAACAGTAACATTATCAAATGTGTTTTAACCCTTTCAGTACTCTCCCAAAATGATTTAAAGCAACATTTGTGCATAGTGGGGAGTTCTGCTGTCAAACAGCACTGCAAAATGTGCCCAATTTAGAGGTGATGTGGCTTCACCTCTGCTCCTTCTGCCTCCAAACTGACACCTGCCCTAGAGGCTTCTGCAACAGTCATACAACACCTGAGGCACAACTTGCATCTCAAGGTAAACATCCTGTGCAGACACATCCTAGTTTTCCTGTGGCAGGAATTCAGTCAAATCCTTCACAGCTGACTAACAAGGAGGAAGAGCAGAGAGTCCCAGGTTAGCAGAGAAGGAGCTGTTGACCTGGCAGATCTAGATTTTGTTAAGATACTGAAGTCCCTGCATTCAGTGATCCTTGAAAGCAAGTCCATAATTGTGGCTGCCCATCCAGCAAGTGTGACTGGGCACAAGGAACAGATGTGGAAGTAGAGAGGCATCAGCTCTCTACACATCACTCAGAGAAAGCCAGTGCTCCTGTACTCATCCTCATGGTATTTCCTCTTTTATTCAGTTCCCAGTATCAAATGGAAAATGTTAAAAAACGTTATTTATAGAGGAAAGAAAAGCATAGCTACCTCTAACAGCTTCCCTAACCTTGAAAAATAATTAGTTTTGGTACACTTCCCTCACACATACAAAAAACCAAGCTCCTCACATTCTTTATCCATAGCAAAATCAACTCCTCCTACCTGTGAGCAATTCTGTAGGGGAACTCAGAGGCAAAAAACCCCCAAACATTTGGAAAAGGCATCTTAACAAGGCTCTTAACAAAACCTTGGGTACCACAAAGGATACAGGCAATGCAACAAGCAGAGTTCACCCGACTGCTCTTTTGTACAGAATGAAATGCTGAAGGTATTGGAGCAGATTCCCACACAATAAGATTTATGAAACAGTAAGGGAGAACTTTGTTCCCACTTAATATATTGAATGACCTAAGTACAGGCAGCAAAACCCTTAGATGGGAGGAATATTCCAAAGACACTGACTTCAGATGCAAAGCAGCAGCCCTGGTAGCAGCATTGGCTGCGCTGTGCTTTGTTCTAGCAGGTTCCAGCAGCAGCTGAACCAAAGCAACCCCAAACCTCAGCCATGTATAATTGAGCACTCGCTGCAGTTAAGGTAGGGCAAGTCTAAAATAAACACACCACAATACGCCACTTTAATGTCATCTCTGCAAGATCCTCTCTAATTTCTCCTTTCAAGAAAGCACTGCTGAAGTCACTTGGCTTCTGTCCCTGCCTCAAACTCTGAGCAATTGCTGTCCTTACAAAGTACTGAGAGTCTGCAGCCAGCTCCCGGTCAGTGGAGGAAAGCATGGAGTGAGCACAAAGAGGGGGAAGAGGAGGGAAAGAGAAACAATTACCAAAGGGAAAAAAATAAAAGATATTTTGCAAATTCCAGTCAAGCAGAGGCTTGGAGCAAGATAAAGCAAGCAGACCTACACGAAACAACTGTACAGCCACTTAGCAAAGCATCCCCAGATCATAGCGGCGCCACATGCCACAGCCCTTCCCTCCAAACTTCCTGCTCTGGGCTACATCTCAGACAACAAATCCTGCCCAGAGAGGAAGAAAGGCACAAACAAATCCAAGAGGAGTTCTTCCTCAAGCCTCAGGTTACAGATTTCAGAGGAACACCGTGCCAGGCAGATAGGCTGGGGCCAGGAGAGCAGCCACAGCTACGGTGAGGAAAGCTCCCTCCTTGTCAGCTGTGCTTCCACGGCCCCACAGTGCCAGAAGAGGCTCCTACATGTTTCTGGGTTGCCAAGGCACAGCATCCTCTATGGGGATTAGGGGGGGCTGGCAGCCAGCAGAGGCAGCAGGTGAGGGGAGGCTGCTCTGTAGGCGTGGCTAAGGTGACCCTCCCAGACAGAGGAGCTCCTCCTTGTCCTTTCCTATGAGTTTGAAGAGCTCCAGACATTAAAGGCAACATGAGAGAGCAAGGAATCTTCCAAGAAAGCCTCTGGTACACACAGCAGATGTGCTCCAGGCCTGCACATCCCATCTTGCAAGTCACACCTTTTCGGAGCATCTCTTCTGCTCCATTGCTCTTCAAACTAGTGGGCTGTGAGCATTTGGGTTTGTTGCAGGGCAGCTGGAGCACTGGTAGTTTTGTTGACTCAGGGTCCTGTGGCAGACAAATGTCAGTCTGTTCCAGCAATCCTTTGAAGTTACCATATTTAAAACGGCTCAATAAACTGATTAAGTGGCTTAGAATTGGCACTTTATCTTCCATAAACATCAGAACATCCTAAAGCTGTTGGTTAGATGCAACCACATGCATTTACAAACACAAGTACGTGCACTTGTGAGCACCACAGTACGGATTTCATCTATTGATAGATCTGCAAAGCAAATCTCTGACTTGTGTCTATATCAGCAGCATCCCAATCAATACAGGCAATAATTATACAGAAATAATACTTCTCTGCTGCTTTAAAGCCTCAACTGATATGCTGAATCTGTAACAAAGAAAGAAAATTGCTTGCTGACTTCCTTTTGGCATAGATGTCAATAATTCATGTCCCAGTGTCCAGCAAAAGGGCTGGATTAACAGGGTCCTTCCTGTATTAGGTAGGAAGCTATTGGGAAAATGAGTACTGCTCAGACTCTGTCAGCAGATAGGTAATCCCAGGGAAGCAGATTACTGTAAACAGGAAGATCACACATGCAAAAAGTGGGGGAAGGGTTGTTTGTACAAATCTGTTTCTGTTAAACAGCTCCATCAACAACACAAATCCTGTTTCAAATTACAACTAACCTCCCATGATCAACTTTTTATCCTGTTGCTTTTTCTATCTACTGTTAACAACAGAGATTGCAAAGGAACTACATGGAAGTTCAAAGAGTTACCAAAGCACCAAATAATTCTTACACATTCTCCATAATTTCTTTCCCATAGGAAAAACAGACAGAGAAGGAGCATGTCAGGGAATATTTTAAACTTCTCACCTCTTTTCACATGTTTTGGAGTACTGGTCTTCAGAGCTGCATCATTTCCTTGTAAATCAGAGCCCAGACAATGCCCTAAACCACTGACCTGGCAGCAGCATTCGACTGCCACTGAAAAAGAGCTCTCCAACCACCCCATCTTGCTGGCCCAGCCTCAAGCTGACCCTCTCTCCTTGCACACCATAATTCAGTAATTTTCCATGACAGCAAGATCTCGGTTGTAAGCCAGGAACTGGAAACCTCTGCCTTTCAGTGGCTGCCCATGGCACACAGCAGCCTATTAGCAAAGTTTTATTATATTCTACTGTCTATAAGGCATGTAGAAAAAAGGGTTAAAATCCTAATTGCTCTGGTTATGAAGCTCTCCTGCTGATTTTGACCTATTTAAAAGCCAACCTACAAGGCACAAAAGACTTCCAATTACCGAGCTTACCAGGGAGAGCACTGTATTATTTGTAAGACAAGCCTGTGGACATCAATAATCCAAAAGATTAAAAAAAAAGAAGTTTCAAAATGAACTTTCCTTTACCAAACTGGTGTGGAAGAAGAGAACTCAGCCCGAGCACCCAGCTACAGCCAAGACTCCAGTTGGCCTTACACAAAGCTGTTCGCACGCTTCAAGTAATTCCAGCAATCCCATGTGCTGGGAGACACTCCCCGGGAGCAGAAAAGTCAAATTCAATACCTAGCCACTCTGCAAAGTCACAGGAGAGAGCCTGGACTGTAATGCAGTGAACTCTCTGCTGTTATCCCAGCTCCCAGCCCGGTGGAAGGGGACCCTACCGTCTCCAGCATCACCTGCAATTCACCTGCGCTCTGCCCGTGCTGCAGCAACAGATTTTTCCCTGTCCAAATGCTCATTTTGTAGGCACCACACCCCTCTTCATTTTCCAACTGCCAATTATCTGATCATCCTATTACTTGGTCAACAATTCTACAAGTCTAACCAGTTTTATTATTAATTTTTTTTTTTTAAACCAGAAACTTAGGATAACTTATTCATCTGCAAGTTACACTCAGGTGCGATTAAACACTGGGCTTTTCTCAGTATATTGTTCTAGTCTTCCACTGAGATTCTGGTCTTTTCTGGCAAGGTCCTACCCAAAGCCTCATTGTCTGAATCTTGGATTTGCAAAGCCCTTCCCTGCCTGCTCACTCTCCCTGCAGATCACAGCTTGTCTAACAGACACCTCTCAGGGTTCAGCCAAGCAGGCTGCTGAATTTCACAGCAGGAGAGTTCTCTCCTCTGCTCTCTGCTATTAACGTTTCCAATTGGTTTGTTTTGATGGACCAGAAATGCTTAATTGATTCAGTTTCACTTCCATGCAAAACTCAAGGTGAATGCTACATGGAGGAGCCTGGGCTTTGCAGAGAAGCATCAGCCATTAAGAAATATGTATTTATAAAGAGGTCAAGTGAGCTTGCAGGTGGGAGAGAGCAGCCCAGCACTAAGGGGAAGGTTTGTGACAAACACTGGGGTCTTGTTCAGTTTTCAGTAAAAAACCAAACAACTGCTGAAAGAAATACGTGCACCAAATCAGGACTGAGGCATCCCTCCAGAAACAAACCACTCCTCCCCTTTCCCCACACTCCAGTGTGCTAATAGCAACAGATCTGCTGAATGAATGCAGGCTGGGAGTGAGTCAAGCCTTAATAATGCATTGTGTAACACAGATTTCTATTCTGACAGCTAAATCAGGGTGAAAATCCCCCACCCTTTTTTTTGAAAACTGGCACTAAATTAGAACGGACCTGAAAAAACAGCTGGTTTTGCTGCCATTATTTACATGACCCGTGCTATTCTCTCACTGCAAAGAGGCAAGGAGGGAGGAGCGAGAACTTACCGAAAGTAGAAGAAGCTGTGGCTGGAGGGGTGGTACCGTTTGACCATGAAGCCCAGAGCCATGCCTACCTGCTTCCCTGTGCCCTGCTGGAGCCCATCCCCAGCCCCACTGCCACTGCCTCATAATGCCATAAAATGACTTTGAGCAAAGCAGGAGGATTCCCACGTGGCAGTAAATCCCAACAGGGCAAAGCCCTCCCAGCTGTCTGCAGAGCTTTGCTGCAGTCACAGAGACCATATGCAGCCAGTCGCAGTCATCTTCGCTCCCTCTCCGTAAACAAAACTGCTGGGCCTCTTGCAGATACTCTCAAATTCCTGGCCACAAACTGGAAATATTAATTTGGTCTCTCCTTTCAAACAAAATTTTCCTCAAGTCTTTTCTCATGCTTTTTAAAGCATGTTTTATATATTATGGACACTGAGAAAACATTACAGATGAATGTGTGAGTTGAAAAGCTCAAAGGAAGCAGGAGGAAACAGGCTGGTAAAGCTGTGAAAGATGCTACAGTGAAACGGTGCCAGGTTGCCTCATGGTGAGAGCTGTTGGCAACCTGGTGAGATGCTGCACTGGCCACACACTGAAGAGCCTCATTCCCACCTGCTGTGGCTCACAAAGGAGCACAGCCCAAGCCCTGCCACATCAGAGGCAGTAAAGACAACATACGCGTATTCAGTACAAAACCCCCCCGGCTAACAACCTGAGCCTGAGTAATAGGAGGTATGGGAATTACAGACTGAGAGGTTATGGATTTATTTCTACAGGACACCTGGATGCTGATCCATGTTTCTAGAGGGGCACCAGAAGTCTCTTCTTTCCCTATCCCCTAACCCGGACACGCTGAAATGAAGTTAAAAACCAGAAAAGGTACGTTGCCCAATTGCTTTCTGCTGAAACAGAAAATCTGATCACAAAAAAATCTGCAACTCATCTCCATCCCTGCTCCCTACAGCATTCCTGACTCCCTTCTGTTTAAATCAATTCTGAACAGACAGCATCCATCCTCTGTCACCATCCAGCATGGCATGCAGTGTTACAGTATGCCAAATCTTGATGTGCACCAGGATAACTAATCTTCCTTACTCCAGAATTTTAGAGGTTTTTATCTATAAAATCTCCACTTTCTTGACAGGTCCCAAACATCCCAAAAACATGAAAAGGCAGTATGACAGCAGTCTCTATTTCATTCTAATCCATGCAGGTTTTTAATTTATAAAGCTGTATAATACTTTCTTTGAAGGCAAGGCTCTTGTGTTTGTCAGAGCAAGAAAAGGGAGATGCTATCAGTCAGCCTGGCCCTGGAACACCATGACGTCACCTAGAATCACCTGCTTGAAATGGGAAAGGGCTGACTCACCAGAGCAGGACAGGAAAGTTCTTACTGCTACAGAGGCTCATACACAATGTGGGGAGAACAGAAGGTGAGAGAGTGGCAATTCCTCCTCATGAATTTAGAGTCAGCTCCATGTTCAATAATGCCACCATGTGATCAAGTACCTGGATTTTATGCTTTTGTGCTTTCAGACCATCAGAGAAAATTCACATTTCTTTTGAGTCTAGTTGAAAATTTGTGCCCACTCAGAGAGTAGAAAGGGGTCTGCTTTTTAAGAGAAGGCAGCTTTGCTGTGTGTAACATCACGTCTTAAACCAAAGATGTAGGAATCAATTACAGCTACAGTTATTAGCTTTCCCAGAACAACAGTGCTTCCCTGACACTAAAAAAGCAAGTATCCAGCACAAGTACCAAGCTCAGGAAAGACAACCAGATTATTTATGGCAAAGAAATTTTCACATTACAAAAATTCAAGCAAAGCTGGTTTGCTTGAATAAGTAAAAATAACAGGTATTTGATTACCTGGTGGCATTATTTAAGATGCTTATGCTCACTGAGTTGCTTTTATAGCCACATTGCAACACCCTGAAAATAGAGATTTATAGGAAAACTTGCATCAAAGCAGCCTGGACTACAGAAGCAAGGCCATCTAGATGGTTAGTCACATCTGGTAAGCAGCAGGCTTTTCTGTAACTCCTGATGTTAACAGACCTCCAACATCCACAGCCATGCTATCTCTGTGATTTTATGGTCTGCCTTTCAGATGGAGAAGGCAGCACCATTGATTGAAGCAGCACAGCATGACAGATATAACTAATGAATTCAGCTCAGCTAAAGGAGAAGGGAAAATGCACTGAACAATGTCAAGTCACAGAAGCCTGCTGTGGCCTCAAGTACAGGTCAACTTATTTTTCACTCCATCTATTTCTCCTGCTGGGCTACTGTGGAATGTAACACAGAATATGTTTAATAAAAACAATCAAAAGACTTGGCAAATAGTTAGGAAACACTGTGTGTGAGAGCCTTTGCTTGCCTCATATACAATCCGTTCCCAGCCTGGATCTCCAGCCAAAAGCTAAACAAAGATATCCCAAATGGAGCACTAAGATGGTCAGAAATTACTGTGCTTTCCCGTTTTCTGGAAAACAAATGATCTGTTCCTTGTGGTAACACTGCAATAACCAAAACACCAACACTGCAAGGGTCCTCAGTGTGCCTGAGTTGCACTGCACATCTCTGGGCTGTGTTAGCACTGGCAGAACCACCCTGCTAGCACCAACACAATTCCTCATCTCACCACAGCACTGCATCCTGCAGCAAGGCAAATTTCTCTCCAGCTGATCAATCCCATGGTTTTGTATCATGGAATTGGAAGTCTGCAGCTTATTTGAAACAGATGCAGGAAAAGGTCCTGGAGCCCATCTGAGTTTTTCGACAGCTGTGAAGAGCAGCAGTTTTCCATCCTGTATCAGCAGTACACTGTACATTAAACCTCTGACGTGCCAAAGGCAGCCCCACAAGCCCCCCTCGTGCCAGCTGGTCAATAAATGCCCTTCCTGGCTCTCCTCCCCTGAGTGCACTCCTGTGCTCTGTGTCAGCTCTGCAGACACATCACACCTTACCTGTCCTCGGAACTGTTGGGGGAGGGCAGACGGAAGCTGATATTCCTGTCCAGTTTGGACTGACTCTTTGTCCTCTTGATGGATCCTTTCAGGCGCTTGCTGAAGAAGCCCTAAAATGAGAAGTTGCAGAAGTGAAATGGGGAAACTGATGCCAGTAATGAATCACTCAAGGCACTGTCACTGAGCCCAAACACAGAGGTTTGATGGCAGTCACAGGACGGGCTGGACTGGGATTCCTCTGAGCAGGAGGAAAGGCAGGGCTGGATTGTCAGTGACAGCTCCAGGAGGTGAGAGCCTCCAATTGCAATAATTAGCACTACTCACATTACTGGGGCGCTTCAATGGATTCCAGCTATTATACAAGAGACCCAAACCCCACAATTATCATTTAATAAGGAGCAATCTTCAATATCACTGTTTGCTCCTACTTCCCCTCTACATGCCATGTTTTTAATTCTCAATGAGCTTAAAAGTACAGAGGTCTTATATTATGAGCTTTTATTGAGCCCACAATTGCAGCCAGGTTTTCCTTTAAAATTTAGATATAGCACGTTAAATCTTAAAATAATTCATAATTTCAATAATCTGGCTAGTCAGAATAGAAAATTTTAAAGCATTTCACACACCAGTGGCTTCAGATATCAGTTATAGTATTGGTAAGAAGCAAAGCTCAATTCAAGAATCTGCTTAGGATCTAAAAATAAAATAAATCTTCAAAGAATCTGTCTTCAAACTACAATTGTTCACGCCACAATCACAGCCCAAAGCCATGTTAGTTGGAAGGGGCCTCTGGGATCATCTGCTCAATGGGGAGGTGCTGCCAACACTAGGTCAGCCTAATTCTGACTTGGTCTAGCCAAGTACTGAAAACCTCTGGAGACAGAGGGAACAAAGGAAGGGGAATCTGCTTTCTGCATCTGAAGGCAGTGCTATATTTAAGACTGCCCTTCTGAGGCTTGCCAGCCAGAAGCTCCTCAGGGGTGAAAGCTGCTACATTTTCCTGATAGAGTGGAAAAGGCCTGATATCTAAATATGGGAAAAAAAGACAACCCCTGCCCCAACCCCCAAAAAAGAAAAAAAAACCCCACAAAAATCACATACACAAAAAATCCCAACAACAACAAAAACCAAAAAAAGCCCCCAAAACAAAAACAAAACTAAAAACAAAAAATCAACAACAAAAAACCCCACCAAAAACCAAACCCCACAAATGTATACAATGTGCTGGGGAAAAAGGTACTGTCAAAAGGGAAGAAGTGTTTTCAGCTGTGTGTGCCTCTCACACTTTGCTCATGATGCTGCACTTTTCTTGGTCCTGGTATTGAAAAAGTGCCTTTGAAAAAATCCTGTAATCAATAGATGCTCCTGGGCTTCTCTGGGGGCTGTTGCTGGAATTCAAGTAGAGGCTGTACAGCACTTTCAAAGGCACTTTTGTATATTCTGACCTCTCAGCATAAAAGTAAGAAACCCAGCCATAGGGATTAAGGTCTAGTGGACCCTGGCTTCAGTCCAGCACCTCTCAGTCTACTCAAACTGCAAACATGAAATAACATGGCTTTTTCCCCTTAAGGGCAAGTAAGACAAAGCTGACCCAATTCAGCAGGGGTCCAGAAGTATTTATATTGAATAATTCTAAATCCCACTCAGAGAAGAACTGTGAATATTCATTTTTGTGTGCATGTACAGTTTTAAATTGGTACTGTTTTAACATGGAACATGCTCTTGGTTTAATTGAACATAATCTATACCCCATGTGAGAGTCGGCCCGAAGACCCTCAATTTTGTCTCACGTTTTTCGTTGTGGAGACTTCGGGGGGAACGAGAGGGAAACCTCAAGAGCTGATGTAACTGCTATGAGAATTGCCATTCCTGGCTAGATGTGTTTGCTTGGGAACTGAGTTCCCGGACATACATCCTGCTGAAACAATGGCAGTTGCAGCACGCTACACTGCCCCTGGATTCTGTACCACCTGTGCCTGAGGTGTAGCAGGACAGCTTGCCCTGTTCTCCCCCTCCCTCACATTGTGCATGGGCCTGGACTCCATCACGGGACTTCTCCCCCCTCTCATTGTGCATTGGGCCTAGACTCACGAGATTTCTCCCCCACTCCGGAGAACTATATATTCTGCCTCAGAAGAGACCCCTTTTGAGGACCTCCCCACAGAAGACGAAGATCTATCAGCTCCACGAGGGTTCTGCGAAGACAAATCTATTAGCTGCGCGCTACGAGGATTTGCAAAGGCGGACCTATTGGATTGCTGCGAGGACTTCGTCTCTCTCTGTGGTAATTATATCCTATCTGTCCTATCTCTCTTTTCTCTCTTGTTTTCACCTATATAGCTTTCTTTCCTCAGTCTTTTTCTTGTTATTGCATATCAGTTTTAGTAGGTACACTGAATAAAGCATATCAGTTTTAATGAGTACATTGATATTGAATAAAGTATACTGATTTTGGTTAAACAGCATTTTTGGCCTCCTTTGTACTCCAAGAAACTAAATACGAACTTAGTTCATTTTGAACGGGTCGTAACACCCCAATGAAACAAATGTTCTATCTGGGGTTGAATAAGGCTATCCAGAATTGACTATACAAAAAAACCTAAAACACAACAAACAGGGTAAGAACATATTTCAAGAGAAAAATTTACTCAAACAAAGGGTGTGCTTATTAGTAATCCTCAAAAGAGTTGAAAACATTTGCAATATTTGCTGTGTGCTGGCAGTTCATGCAGGGCCAGTGCTTACAGATGGACAACCTGGGAGCAGCATGAAAAATTCACACGTGCCAGAACTGAGCAGAGTTTTTCGACTTCCATTTGCCAAAGGAAATGCTTTTAAATACCGAATGCAGATATAAAAAAGATGTAGTGATGAAAAATAAACTTCTATCTGCAACAATACCACCTAACTGAAAGTTTTATTTCCTTTTACTCCTATAGACAAGAAAACCCTGCCAATGTTTATAAAGCAGCTTGCACCATTAAAAAGACAAAAACATCTTTACTGCTTTTCTTATTGTCTAGGCATTCCTCCTAAATACTTATTTCAACACAAAACAGGCTCTTGTTTGGCTCTTATACCTAAATGTAATGGAGTGTCTGAGCTTTAAGAATCATCATGGATTTTCTTTAAAAACAGTGCGAATTTTACTGCTTAAACAAACACCCTCAGACAAAAAACCGTAAATTATTACTGTAACTGCCTGAATTGATGAGACTATGTTCTTAATCAAAAAAGTACAAAATATGTGGTAGGATAAAGTAGCTAGGATGAAATTTGAAAAGAGACAGATTTGAGGTTCACACTTAACAAGTTGCCCTCAGAATGACAGATTTAGGGGAACAGGGATGGAAAAGAGAGGTAGAAAAAGAGTGATGGTACACAACCACACTCGCAATCAGGAACAGGTCAGGGCAGGTTTGTCATCTCCTCCAAAAAGCATCAAACACTGGCCTAAGAAAACCCAATGATAACAACATCTAAAAATAATTCAATCCCACTGAGAATTCTATTCATCTCATTTGGAAGTTAAGCTACTCGACTCTCCTGCTCTGCCAAGAAGCAATCTCCACAGGAGAAGGGATAATTCAGCAGGCTGTTGGAAACTTCCCCTCATAGCTGCATAGGGAAAGCACAGAAACTCTCACTCCCACGTATTTCCAACCCAGGGGTGGTGGTTGTTGAGGGCAGGTTTGGCTTTAGGACAAGCTCACTTTGTGCCAAAGAAGCCAACTGGCTGTTTGTCCTTAACCTGAGCAGAGCAGCACAGGAACTGTCTAACAAATACAGAGAGAGCCCAAGTACAAGCTACTCCACTCCTGAACTGCTGCTCCCTATGGACATGACGATTCTTCACTCCAGGGAAAGCAGGCCATGCATAATAAACAATGCTTGTCCTGGCTGTTTTGAAAGGGAAAGGTTAATTCAGCCATGAACAAATGAAACTGTATAAGCATAACACAAATCAGCCATCAATAAGATGCAGTGATATTAGTGGAAGTTTCAAAGCACTGAAAGTAGGGTAAAATGGGCAACAAAAAAGGTCCATCTTACACACGGTGCTGTTACCTACATTGGTTCCTTCTGGGGACAAACACACTGCATTTGAGCCTTTCAACACATCCTGAACATCTGTACTTCTTGATGAGGAGTGCCAATGCATTATTAATAACACCAGGTGGGTAACTTCATTTACAGAGCGATGAAACTCATCTTCTCTGAGGGGAAGGACTGGATGGGCACAAAGATAACCCTCAAGTGACTGTGAATGACAGCAGAACTGCCTCCCCACTAACGTGTGTGGTGAGGACGTGAAGCATTTTGGTCCTTAAGCTGTTCACAAGCAGCTATCAAGGAAAAAAAATAGTGTCATAGCCAAGCGAAAACACTGTCCTGTGCCAGTAATGTTGTAAAGCTATGGGAGGCAAAGAAGCAGGGGAAGATTGCCAGGTGGTAAAATGGAGAGATCAACCTAAAAGGATATTCCAGGAATGAGCAGCAAAATGGTGAAGTTTAACATTCTTTGCAGAACAACAGCAGAAGGCCAATTTAAGTAGCAAGGAGACGAAGTTTGCTTATAGCCCAGTAACACTCAGCATTAAAATATTAGCAGTGACTCCCTTTGGAAAGACTCTCAACCACTCACTCAGTAGAAAAGCAGATGAAAACAACCCTAGATACACCTTGGAGGTAATATACAGAACAAGATAGAGGCTTACAACAGCCCACGTTCCACCATCTACTCGTCAAAAAACCAGGCACTACGTCACTGAAGAGGTGGTTTGTGCACAGGCACAAAACAGTAACAAGCATGTTTGAATGTGCAGAGGATAAAGCCCAATAAAAGCAGAGTGGTGTTATGTAAATCTGCTGTAGCTTTGACACTAATGCATCACTCTTCTGATTTTCTCATCTCAGCAAGAAAGCTAGAACAAAACAGAACTCCAGAAGTATAAACTGATTAAAGGCAGACAAGAGAGGGATTTACAAATGATATGTTTTAAAGACCCACTATTTATTTTAGGAACAAAGGCAAGACGGGATTATGGATGTATAAAACAAATAGAATGGAAATTACCTAAGCTCCTCATGCACCCTGTTACATAAGAAAACCAAAGGGCAATTTAACATGAGAGGCAGCACGTTTCACTGATTGTCAGAAGACCTTTCCTAATGCTATCTATAAATGAGCCCATCCAATTCACCACCACAAGATATTATACAGACAAGTTTTTTCAGCAAGATTAAAAAAGGATTATGTGTTTATATAAGGAAGAATAACATATGTAGCTGCATTAGTCAGGTTTAAAAATAACAAGAGTGAGCAATAATCATGCTTCAGGACACAAGCTGATCAACAGCAAGGATCAGGAAAGACACTTTTCCCCTGATGGGACAGCACTGCAGATTTGGCCAGATAACAATTTCAACTTTCCAATGAAAGATGGCCTACAGCCACAGGAGGGATGCAGAATAGGAGGAACAAGTTTAGGAACGGTAATAAGAAACCCAAGGAAATGCAGAGGACACTGTAACAAGGGTACATTGATAACACACCTGTTAATAAAGGCATCGTAAGATTGCGTGCACTCTGCATGACGTGCAGCCAAAAGTCCTGCAGGAATTGAATTTCCAAGTCACTGGGAATTATACTGAAAAATTCATGGAGAAGCGTAAGCTACCTGATAGCCAAGAGGGCCACATCAGCTTTTCAGATCCCAGTTCAGCAAGGTGTTTAGCATGGACACAACTGGGAGCAGCACCTGGCTGTGCTTTGGAAGCTGCCCACAGCAGGAGCAGCAGACGGAAGGAGCATCCTTAAAAGCCCCTATGCAGGAACTCAGGAATAAAGGTAAAAAGTCTGTCTGGAGAACAACAAAACAACGATGATAAAAAAATAACATGATAAGAAACAGGTCACCTAAGCCTGTCAGGAAGGGCAGGCAATGACTTCCTGAGCTTGGCATGCAGCCACTAAGCAGCCCAACAATTCAGAACACCTTTTGATAATGCAGCACACATGCTAATTACAAAAATATTATGAAAAATTAGCTTTGTTAAAACTCGTAACATAAACCTGAGGAATGGCTGCAGGAATATCTAAGAAGAGTAATTACAACAAGTGATAAGGTATCAAGGTAGAAGAAAGGGTCCCATGGGATGTGGTGGGGATAGTGGCCTGACTGCTTCTGCTCAACATCCTTGTTAATCATCCGGAAGAAAAGTTAAACAACACATTAATTACACTGAGCTATATTAAATTAGGAGGTGAAGTGAGGGCCAGGGAAGACAGAGAAATAACACGAAGGGTTAGGTGCAATTAGAAACTGGTAACACACATTCCTGTGAACTTTAGTACCAGAACTTGGAGAATCAATTGAAGGGAATTAAAAACACAAAAGCAAGAAAAGTGATAAAAGGGCCAGAAGGACTCATTTGCAGAGGATGCATTAATTAAACTTTGCATAACTTGACTAAGTCATGATTTGGAGGTGAAGAATAAAATGAGTCGGTGCATATTTAAATACTACTAAGCCAAGGGCAACTGGAATGTGAGAAGTGTGTAAAGCTGTGTACATTCATAGCTCCCCTACATTAACTAAGGAATAAAGGGAATTGGATAAAGTCAGGTTTACACCAAACATGAGAATAATACTGCTGCTTCAGGTCCACCAGACAGTGTCAGAGCCTGGATATCCCCATCATCTGATGCAACACTAAAGTTGGATGTAATGAACAAATCTGCTGTGGCAGCAAGACACTGTGAAGGTTATAGAGCCTATGAACAGCACTAACCCAGAATAAAGATATGGATGAAAGTGTGGTGAGCATCCTGGAGATAGTCAGTCACCCATTTATGCTTTCTGACAAAGAATTCATTGAAAAGCCAGCATATCTAAGCCATCACAGCACAGGCAAGTGATAAAAACCGGATCAAATCACCAGATTCAAACACACACATCACAGGAAGTAAAGAGTAGAAAGTGGAAGGAAAAATGTAAATTTCTACTGAGGGAACAGCATTTTTCATGGGGGACTCTGGGGTGCCTCACACTTATGCAGATAAACAATTCCAGGTGCTGATGCAGAATTAAAAGTATGCATTTATATGCCACAGGGGTCACACAGGCAGCACAGCTCAGACTTGTCCTACCCTGGCAGCATAGCGGGAGCAGAGCAGTGCTCTGGAGAAGCAACAGTCTTGCTGACTGCATAAAAGATGAGGCTGGGCAGCCACGAGATCTCATCAAGCTTTGACCTTCACTCAGGCTGGCTGCATTGTCTTCTGTTCCATTTAGCAGTACTCTTAAAGAGCAAAGAGGCAGACAGCACTTCTATAGATCCAATTATATACTTGGCCAGAAACAAACCAAGGAAGGCAATCTGCAAGTATCCTACATCAGGGTTCCTATAAAAATCATTTTTTTTACTTCAAAGACTGTGCTCTGGCTTTCCTGTCTCATTTGCACTTGTTCCTTTGCCTCTTTCTCATCTTTCTTTCCCCATTAGCCAGCAGACATGGATGAATCATGTTATTTGCAATAACAACTCTGAGCCAAAACTGGAGAGCCCAGTGAGAGTCTGAAGGTGAGTTCAGAGATTCCTCTCCATCCTGCCGCTGCAGGAGGTCTGAGGATGTGGATAGCCCCACATTTACCCAACCCCAACAGCAGAGCAATGAAGGAATGTGTCAGGCAGCAGCAGTGCTGTGCTGCCGGGGCTCCACAGTGGCACAGCAGGGAACGGGATGCACGGAGACTGAGGCACTGCCAGGACATGGTGTGTGTGGGAAGGGAAAAGCTGCTTTCTCGCCCACCTATGCGTCACTGTGCCTACTAGGAGCCAGATCCCTCTGCCTCCCTATTTTGTTCAGTCAAATAATGTCCATTATTAAGAATATGACTTTTCCTATATATGTATCCATAAACAGCACACATCTGTCTATATGTGAGAAGACGCTTTTCTTCATCTCCGTTTTCCCACCTCTTGTGCCCTTCCCTTCTCTCTAAGTATTTCTTCCTGACACACCTGGAAACTGTCAGACATCAATGTATGCAGCTGAACTTAGATGGAGACTAACATTTCAAGTGCAGACAAGAAAATTTGAGGCAATGGGGAGGAAAAAGAAAGGGCAAGCATCAAGAGCTCTTCTCTCTGTATGTGTTGTGCAGTGTCAACATTTGCAGAATCCCCTTTACTCCCCTTGGGGGGAGGTAACAAGAACAAATCATGGAATCATAGAATGGCTTGGCTTGGGAGGGAGCTTAAAGATCATCTCACGTCAACCCCACGTCAACCTGCCATGGCAGGGACACCTTCCACTATTCCAGACTGCTCCAAGCCCCATCCAACCTGCCTTGAACACTGCCAGTGATGGGGCAGCCACAGCTTCTCTGGGCACCCTGTGCCAGGGCCTCACCACAATCACAAACACATGGGACACACTGGTCCATGTGGTGGTTCATCCTAGGAAAGAGTATAACTACTGAAATTCTGTTTTTCACACACTAGTGAATTTAAACATACATCTTTTCCTCCAGTGCCCATGCAGGAGGTAAAAAGGCAAATTTCCCAAACTTTACACATCAGCCCTTAAAAATAAATCCCTCACTGACCACTGCCACTGAAGAGACTACTTAAAAAAATGCATTGTCAAGGAAATGTTTGCTTAAAGGCTGCTATGAATCAAAATTCCAGATGCTAAAGCAATGCCAATTAGCAGTATTAAAAAAACAGATGCCTTGTTCAGAGTGAGTACCACTGCCTGTGCTTGAAAGGGAAAAACCTGCACAGAACATGCTGGAAGCTACTGTCCTATTGAGAAGACAGCTTTTAAATAGCTGTTCTGAGAGACAAACTTAAAAAGCTGTAAAAGCAACTTATTATGAAAGTCTCAGCATAATTTTCCATCAGGATGGAAGAAGGTTAAGCTGTCCCCTGCCTTAAGCTGCTTTCTGTTGGAAATCCAAGCAGTGAGGAGATGAGGTATGGCACAGAGTCAGGGCCATGGGAAGAATAACTGAGACAGCACTATGCTGCAGCTGCCTGTAGCCCTCCAACCTGCACTGTAGGTGACAGAGTCTGGAAAAACAAAAAAGCAAGTTCTCTTACTATTAATCTCCTTTATATGTGGAATAAACCCCTGCCAAACAGGGATGAGCTGACAGACACAAATTTGAAGCCATTACAGGCACCTTTTGCATCTTTCACTTGCTGCTCTTCTCAGATCAGTGATCCAAGACTGAGACTTTCATGGGGTGCCCAAGTCACCTTTCCTCTTTCTGAGAGCTGGGAAATTCTTATTATCAGTCTAAGGCAGGAACATGATTCCTCCCCATCTTCTCAGCCACCTATTAGATGTGTGCCAATCTACCAAGTTTACTGTGTTTGGTTTCAGCAGTTTTGGCTTGAGCTCATCTCTACTGTTAGGCAAGCTGATTTCTAACTGCAGCTTGCTCTTTTAAGCAGCTCACAAGCTGCCATGTGTTAAAACAGGGTGATCTCAGCCCCCACTCAAGAGTAACAGAGTATAAATGGGTTACTCAGAACAAAACCTCCAAAGCCAGAAGCTTTGTCCCCATGAGGAGGACAGGAGGGTGCATTATGCTCCTGGGTGTACAGGTGGTCAGGCAGACAAAGCAGCAGAATCCAGCTCCACGTGGCACAAATAGCTTCTAGCTCTCTGCTGGTTTATGCCCAAGAAAAGCAGCCAGGTACTGCTTCCTGAGCCTATTTGCCAGAGTCCTAAACACACCACCAGGGGAAATGAGAAACATTCTGCAGGGTTCCTGTTTTGAAAGGGACCAGGAGCTAAGAAGTATCAGAGAACTATTAGAAAAGAATTAGAGCACCATTAAAACATTACTTAAGAGATAAGATCATCATTAAAAGGAATGGTATAAAAATGAGGAAAAAAAGGGGCCATATAAAATATACAATACAGATAGTCATCAAACACTTTGGATACTGCAATTGTCAAACAAAGGCTGCTACAATGCATGTATACATCTAAAGGCTTGGGCTATTACTTATAGATGAAGGCAGAGAAAACAGAATTTTGTATAAATGAAGACATGGATAAGATTTTGAAGGCTCTCAGAGTTCAGAAATCTTCCTGAAACTCTGTGGATCATGGACTCAGTATCAAAATCTCAGAACTTTATATAACAAAATATTCTTGTATCAGCTTCACACACAACTACACCAAGGCCCCTTTTTCCCAAGTACCATCCAGAAAACAGACCTATGAAGTGATAGAGGATCGTTCATAGAACACAGAATAGCTCAGGTGGGAAAGCACCTCTGGAGATTGTCTAGTCCCTTCCAATCTGCAGCATTCTATGACTGAAAAGGGCCCAAGTGTATTAACTTGGAAAAGGATACCCAGTGTATTAACTGCTTCCTTGGCCCCTTTCTGCTTCCAGTATACCATGAATTAACAGGTTGCTTTAAACACCATGTATCCTATACACTCTCACCAACCTTAATCATTGAATAATTAAAATAATTGTCATTAAATCTTTTGGCTGTTTATAAATTTTATTTTTAAAATGACAGAATGCAAGATTTATTTTGAAGTAGCCAGATTACTTGCCTGAAGTAAAGGAGGGCATGAAAATGTTCGCAATATTCAAGTTAGATATTTTAAAGCATGAACAAATATTGTTGAAAATTACTGGGCACCTCATTTTAACTTGAAGCATTTGTCCTCAATCTAATAATAGCAATGCATTTGTGCTCCTGGACACACTGACCAAAGACTGACCCAAGCAAAATCCAGGCTGTAGCTGAACAACTTTCATGCAGACTCACAGCCAACCAAACTCAGCACAAAACCCAAAGAGCTGAGGAGGAATTTACACACCTGCAGAAATTTTATCCACTTCTGAATAAACTACGAAGCCATTTCAATTTTCCACGTACTTCATTGGCAAGAGGGAAAAATAACATGCTATCACCAATCTAAAGGAACTTGTTTCCTTGTCAAGATTGAATATGGAATGGAATCCCTGGAGGCAACTTCAAAAGTATTTATATAGGTCGCTGCCCACATTAACACTGATGTTTCTCTATCTGCAACTTTAGATCAAGGCAATGAAAAGGAGCAAGTTAGGGATCCATGAGCAATCTTATTGATAATGTATGACACTTTACAGCAAAACCTCTTGGTCGGCTGAAATACTAACCAAACATTCCTTTGCCCCCAGGCGCCCCCAGCTTGGTTGTACACTGCAATACTTGAATCTCCTCCTCCCATCCAATGAGACAAATGGCCCTTAGCAGGGAAGGCACTTACTGGTACTCTGAAAGGAGAAGTGTTCGGAACATCCATGGAGTTGGTTTTCTCAGAGGTGCTGGTCCCCGAGATGCTCCGTCTGCGAGGAGATCTCTCTGCTGGGACCTCTGAGGAAGAGAAGGAGAAGGTGGTGAATGGGTGCCCGGGGGTGGGGAATAGTCAGGCTTTGTGCTCTGTAGGACAGAAACCTCAGGAAAGTTTTGAGTGCATTACTAAACTGCTGAATTAACTCATCTATTTACCTATATCTTATTCACTTACTAACCTACAATGGCATTTTCACTGGCAGATTCAAGGTTGTGAATCTGACTTGACTTTAGGAGATTAAAATAAAAAAGTGCTGGTAAAGATCAATACCTGGACAGACTTAATGTTCTGTTACTGTTTGAGAGACAGCATTCAGAGAACTTAAATCTATTTTTTTAGATTTAATTTTTTTATGTAAGCAGTGCAGTAATTAACAGATACTACAATCAAGACACAGGGAAGCTCAGTTTTAGCCTCAGCTGAATGTAATTTGGCAAAGGTCAAAGTTTGGTCACGTATGATCCCACTACTTGCTCAAAGCATGCAACCAGCAGAAGACTTACAAGTGCCTAGGTAACATGACATATATATCTCTGCAGATGAAAAAAAAATAGGTCAACTTCTCCTCATTCTGGCAGTATGACCTTACTAAGATACGACTTTGGCATCTTAAATCCATGCAGACTGAGCTGATGAGCACGAATATTCATAAAAGCTGCACCGATGTCTTTGACTAGTATAAATACTGGAATAATAGCATAATAAAACACACAGCATTAAAAATCTCTCCACAAACACACATATATGCATTTTTATATAGAGCTCGATATGCATATGTATGCATACAGATACCTTTATCACAAGTGCTGCCCATCTCCAGCTCAATTGCCAGACTTTAAGGAATCCAGTTTCACAAAACACCCCCCGAAACGGGGAGGGAAAAAATCATTTCCTAGCAGAAAGTCCATTGTTATCTTCTGAACCTCAAAGAAAAGGAGCACGCCGTGACTCCAGGCAGTGACATTTTGACTCCTGCCGTTCTCCTCTCAAGAGCGAGATGCAGCTTAAACTTCCATTGCTGGCCGCCCGGCCCTGGGGATCCGTGACTTCCACTTGAGGGAACGCCCGGTGTCTCCGTCCGCCCTCCCTTGGCGGGGCCGGCGGGGAGCGAGCGAGGCAGCAGCAGCAGCACAGGGCTGCAGCTCTTCAATCAATCGCTCCGGCTGCACATCCTCATTAGTTACTTTCAGGCTATTAACAGACGCCCAACTGCCGGCTTCCCTCCGCTACCGAAAATTTCCCTGTGCATCCTGCTTCACAGCGGCAAAGAACGAGGTTTATGGGGAGAGACAGCCAGCTGCAGCCACGAGAGCGGCGTTTGCCTCCAAACAGCCGAAGGGGAAAAAAGGAGAGAAGCCTTCTTCGGGGATAACATTACTTGTGATGTCTTTGCAAACCGGATTTTGATTTCGGCAGAGTTATAATCTGTCTCTCCCATGGACGCTTGGAGACTGACAAAATGGAGCATAGAGGAGGAGAGGCGAAGGAATCCGGACCCTGCAGTATTAGTGTCTCACTCGGTAGATATTTATCTTTTAAAAAAAGCAAACTGCTGACATCGAGCCCCTCAGTCTGCTCGGGAAAAGGACTGCTAAGAGGGAGAGCAGCCTGGTGAGCTGGGCAGAGTCCAACACACGTTGTGGTGTGTTCCAGTGAGGACTGGGCAGGGCACAGGCAGCTGTGAGGGCGATGCCCGAGCCCTGCCCGCACCCACCGAGCGCATCCTGGCCCGCCAGAGCCAGAGGGAACCGCGGCAGAGATGGCCCTGAGGGGACAGCACTCCTCCTCTGGAGCAGCACCGGCTACGCTCTCCTACAGCATCACCTGTCCCAGAGCTGGAGGGTAAGTCCCCATCAGGGCACCTTTGGAGAACAAAGCGCTTGGAGCAGAGCCAGTGCCAGCCCAAGGTTTTTGAGTCAGTCAGTCCCACCAGCTCAGAAGCCTTTGCAGTGCTGCCAGTTTTACCTGATGGTGCACTTTAATAGCACCAGCTGCCTCCCTGGCCTAGAGGAAGGGAAACTTTATTTTCTGCAGCACCTGTACATACTGCGCTGCTCAGAGCTGTGTTAGGTAGGATATAAAGAATTGTCTCTGCCATTCCCTGCCATTCCCATGTAACAAAGGCAAACGGGATTGATATATTCCACTGGAACAGGCACCTTTTATGTTACACTGACTAGTAAGGAGTAACGTAATAGGTTTGGCTTCCTCCACTTCTCACGCGCAGGAAATCACATCAAAGCCGCTCCAGTAATTTAAAACAGTCTGTTAACTTTGCTGAGTCATAAATGGAAACACAAGCCCAAACTCCCCACTTTTTTCCACAACACGTTCTGCAGGACGGGCAGTTTGGGAAAAAGCTTAACTTTAAACTGAATGGAGTTGAAAAGCTACCACAAGGAATGTGCCTGGCTCCCCTTGCCTTCCCTCTCCTCTCCAACATCCACTCAGCAGCAATCCAACTTTTCTGCAAATAAAATGTTGACATTTCATCGGTAAAAATGAGTTTCTTCCTTTCTCACACCATCACAAAGTGTACCAAATGGGGAAGGGAAAATAAAAAATTCACTAGGTGCCTGCAGTGAACTAAAAATAAAAACCACCTTTCCCTCTTTTCTCCTTCTAAAAAACAAGAGCAAATAGACACACTTATTCCCTAGGAAAAGGATGACCCAGATACAGCAAAATTGTCGGGATATGTTAACTGGAAATCAAAAGCTGAAGCAGCTTGCTATGACGCCTGTAGAACAGCATTTTTGCTGAGTCTTGTGAAAGAAATCTATACTGTCACCACCAGGCAAAAAATTAGACAGTTCCCTCCCCTGCTCCACTAGTAATGCTTGAGGCTACTCTTGCATAATCTTCACCTGCTGCAAAAATCAATGCACCTCTCATCAGCTTAGTATTAAATTACAACTGCTTTCTGCATTGCTCACTCTTGGGGACCAAGGCTACAGATAGATCACATTGTTTATCCATCAAAACAATCTGAAACCTTTCTCCGCCCTTCTGTTTCTGGGAAGAAAAAAAAAAAAGGCAAAAGGGAAGAAAGCCCACCTGACAGGTCCTCCCCATTTCAACCTTCAACAAAAAATTGCAGAATCTTACAATGGTTTGGGATTGAATGGGCCTTAAGATCATCCAGGCAGGGACACTTTCCACTATACCATCAAACAAATGAGTTGTGAACATCCCAATGGGTCACTTTTATCACCTGGTATCTTGGTGATATGCAGTAATATTTATGTAAATAAGTATTTATCCAAACAGTATTTACACACTACATAGCAACAGTCAGTTCCAAGTTAGCTGAGCCAATCACTCTGCAGTGGCAGATGCCTCTGAGGAGGGAACTGCCCAAGGATACAATGCAGGTAGGTCTCTTTTCCCATCCTGTTGAGCCACTCTCTACCCTCAGCAACACCAGAGCTTGTTCTGTAGGCCAGGAGGAAGGTTTGTGTGAGCCAGGTGCCACTTACTACATGGAGCAGCGGTGAGAGTTGCTCTTTGAAGGGAACCCTCTCTGCCACAGTGGTGTAGCCTCAGTGACCTCTGGTTACCACAGGCCTCTGGGGGTTGACCTAAATTTCCTGTTGCTGGGTGCTGTGGCCACTTGAAAGGCTTGCTGTGGTAGAAATTTGTATTTTCACTGTGAAGAGCTTTTTCTCCAGGTGGGAGAAGCAGACACTAAGTAAACCTCCCAGCTTTGTGGGACAGCCACACCAGGTAGGAATTATTTGTAGATATAGAAGAAAGAACAAGAAGAGGAAGAAATGTTTCAATAGCATTTTTCAGATGGGTATTACCTTGTGAAATAGGAAGCCTCATATCAAAATAAATAAAAATGTTTATGTTTTATCTTGCAATAAGCATTCTTTCTCATTTTGCTCATTTGGGGAGAATTCAGACTTGGGCCCAGTTCACAGATTGTCATAAAAATTTCATTAAATGCCTGTACAAGAAACCTAAGGTAAAAGCAAACTCAACCCTCCCTAATCTGTTTCAAGTCCTGAAGTCCAAGTTTGTGTTGTGACTAAAATACATTATGCAAATCCTGCAAGGTATAACTTAAAGGAAAAAATGGAAATTTGCAGAGATAGCTTTTCCACATTTATCAAGGCAACCAGGCGAGGAAAAAAATCACAAGAAGATACTTCAGAGTGAATGCAACCAAGTTTCAGGACACTAAAGTGCACAAAAGCTGCCAAGCCTGGAAAAGGAAATACAAAGGGAACCCTGCAAAGCTCACTGGCTGCAGAACTCCAGCATCAAACAACTGCTAGATACAAATGATGATCAAAAACTTTCCCAGTCCATTAGCAGAGGTTTGAAAAGAAGATACTGTGCTTTACTAGGGATTGAGTGACTCAGATAACTCTTGGAAGATGATCCAGGTAACTATAAAAGATTTTTAATTTACAGACAGGCAATTCTGTTGGTGTTAGACACTTGCATTGTGCTGGCATATAAAACAGGTGTAATAGAATTAGTGCCCAGTATAGAAGGTGCCTAGAAAGCAACCTGAATGACACACTAAGTCACTTAAAAGATTCTTAAGTCATTGATTCCTAAACAACTTTACAGTCTGAAAGACAATAACTAATATGTGAAGCAGATTAATACTAGAGGAGGCTGGAAGAAAGGGTACAGATATCATAGGAGAGAATAATTTTGGGGTTTCAAGTATAAACTCCCACAATTTATTTTCCCTGAAAGTTTGGAGGAAACTGTACCTGGCATTGAGTGAGTACAACATCAGCTGTTCTTAGACCAATGCATTTGCTTTGAAGTGGAAGAACAAATCCTCCAGCTCTGCAAACCAAGTCACAAATGAGGCAGATGCATGTCCCTAAACTGCCCAACATATCCTCTGCCTGATGTGTGTGGCTGTACAAGATTTGGGATAGTTGCTCCTTTTTGACCTCCTCAGGAAGCAGCCTCTAAAACCTCCCTTAATGGTTGACTCCACACACAGCCAAACAAATTGCCTGGACAACGGTGCCAACACAAAAGCAGAGACAAGGAGCTGCTGCCCATGACCTGGAGATGCTGGTGTCCTCATTAGTCCCTAATGATCTTGGACTGCCCCTGCTAATTCAAATTACCTTGTGTTTGCTGCAGAGATTGCATACAGACAATTAACGCCGATCAGCTGACACATGGTAACTTGTTCCTGCAGCCTAATTTGTTTAGAAGCTTATGACTTAAACACACATTAGTGTGATATCAATATTTATTGTCCTTATTATTAAACAACAGCCTTGAGCCACAGCTTTCCAAACCAATCTTTTTACTGTCTGTAAAAGGGCTGTGAATAGAGGCATTCTCTAAAAAAGCAATCCTTTCGGATAACCTCACTGGTTCTTGAATGCACCAAAGCTCAACAGCTCCTGCCTGTTCCTCTCCATGGCCCAGAAAACTGCTCTGAGCCTCAGCACTTCTTGCTCACTGTGGCAGGATTTTGTCCCTGAGCAGTAAGAATTATTGTTGTGGACACAGGAAAAGACCCAAGACACAGAAAAGACTGCAGACATCTGAGAGGTGTCAGTGAACCCTGAACATGGTCCCAGAGTTAACACACCACTTGGGAATTTTTATTCTAAATGCATCTGCACATTTCTCTTAAGAAGAAAGACTTTGAGCAATCTCCCCTGATTTATCTTGCTACCATCACACAGTTCAGAAGTCAGACGAGCTGACAGAAAGAGAGGAAGTGGACTGAACCCAGGATCAGCTTGTCAAATGCCACAGAGAAGAAAACCAGAGCGGTAAGTTACATTGTTTACTCCAGTTTAGTTCATTCCCTGCAGGGCACGTGCCCATTTACAAGGTAACCTTTGCCCAGTGGGTTTGTAACTATTTCAAACAGGCTGTATCCACGTTTAATTAACACCGCACACCACTTAAAAGCTTTCAAAAAGAAATAAGGTCAGGTAACTGAAAGACACAAGAAATTAAGCACCAAAGTTGTAAAGGCTTCCCAGCGAAGTGTTAAAACCCCCAAAACACAGTTCGTACCCTACCGTACCAAGGAACGAGAGAAGGCTTTTCTCATCTTCCGTGCTGCTATCCAGCCAGTCGGCCACATGCCCAGGAGAAAGAAGACTTATTCTCCAGCCAGAAAACTTTTCCATACAGAACACAGTAAGTGAACGAAGCAGGGCAGGAAGGATGGGGAGGAGCTGATGGTCTTGGGATTCCAGTACTCCAGTTATTGTCTACACTGACAAACATGAGAGCGTGATCCTGCCCTGTTCTCTCAACCCTACACCTGGCACTGCAGGCATGGGTGGGAGCAGTAACTGGGATTTGTACTTGTCCCTTTGTGTCAGGTTTCAGTCCAAGCAGGAACAGAAAGAAGGCAAAAAAGGGAAGCAGGGGAAACTGAGGTCTCAAAATCCAGAAGAGGCAGCAGGTTGTGATAGAATCAACTTAAATAAAAAGTAGAAATACAACAGTGCTAAAGAAGCTCAAATAAGTCAGCACAATAGCTCATCAGCTAAGTGCAATATAGCCCTACCATTTCTCACAGTGTTGGCTTTGTTTGAAGGCTCAGGTATTGTGCTTTATGCTGGAAGAAAAAACAGCAAGCTCAGAGGCAATTTAAATCCCCTCCCCATTACTGACGAGCCTGCATTCCCCTGTTTACAAGCCCCTTCCTGCTCCCAGCTATTATCCCAGCATCCCAGCCTTCCTTGCAATGAATTTGTTCATGCAATGGCAGGTTGATCAATCTGTGAATAGGAAGCTCCCACCCCTCCCTCACCCCTCCTCCTGCATGGCGGCGGCATTGATCGCAATAATGGAATCTGCTGCTGGCTGCCAATAGCAGCAGGAGGCAGGGAACTGCTCCTCTTCCTCAGCACTGAGCAGCAGGACAGGGGGAACTGCTCCTCTTCCTCAGTACCGAGAACAACCCCAGCCCTGCTGGATTCAGCCCCCACTGCCATGGGGCAAAGCAGAGAGAGGTAAGGAGACAGCAGCAGTCTTGGGGGCTCAAAGAAGCCATCAGCACTGATGGGTGGTTATTTAGCTAAAACAATAAAAAACAAGCTAAATGGGAAATGATTCTGCCCTGCCTGGCCAGCGAGGTTGCTCTGCAGGGAAGACTCATTGCCTTGACTTTACAAAGGGTCACATTTAATCGTACGGGATTTACAGTGTAAGGTTTATTCCACACAAAAGAGCATTTTGCAGGTTTGCACATGCACGAGCAGTGACGAATCCTGGTAAGTGAGGGACTCCTGGGCCCCACAAATCAAAATTGCCTTTGTCCTCAGGAGATGGGGCTGATGCTCTGATCAAACTGCACTCTTTAAAGAGACAGCTGCCTTTTGCTCACCAGTTTCTGAACCTGTCTTTATTTTAAATAATTGATACACTTGCCAATCCCTATTACAAACAAGGACATTTGCTGACCACTGACTAAAACCCAAGCTACACCAAAAAGCCATTAGATCAGCAAAGCAAAAAATTAGATACCAACCAACAAATGAAGAAAAAAAAAAAAAAAAGAACTATCAAGTCCCAGCAGGGAGGAAAATTCCAATTACTAAGACAAACTGTAGCAAGTATTGTTTGTGTAGGACAGATATTTTCATAAAACACCTACCAGGCAGGGCAGATGCTCTACAGAATTCCCAGTTAATGAGGGAACATGGGACGGCAGATCAGGAGCAAGGCGCCCCAGCAGCATGCTAGGATGAGCAGAGCTGTCCTGTTCCGACTGAACAAGTGCATCTGTATCCCATATCTGGGGTGAAAACCCAGAAATATTCCCTACATCCCAAAATCCTGTGACAGACAGATTTTTCATCTATGCAAAAAGAGCTGATTTTTTTTTTTTTCAAAATGAACTGTTCCAACAAGTTTCCCTCTGTGTGTGGGAGGATCACATTTTGTCCAACTTCCACAAGTAGCACCTTTTCTTTAAGAATGTGCAAACTGATGACATAAATCTACTTGCAATAAGAATGGAATTAAAGAACTTTTACAGAAAGGACTAAATAGTTATTTTGGTCTATCTGGTTGGTCAATATGAAGTGAAAATTTCAACCCCTTTCTTTTAATTCCCTAATCAAATACTTGTGTACTCATGATCATCTGGGTGTCTTTCCATTAAAAACTTGCAATATTAACTATCAGCTCTATAAATAAAAGGTTCTAGAGAAAACAGAGTTATGAGTATTGATTACCAATTTTGCATCCTTTCTAGAAGTACAAATCACGTACAGATCCTGTTTTCCTCCCTGGCTGCCTCATCATCTTGTGTAGTAATTTAGCTTTATCAATCCCTTCCAATATTTTAAAATGTTCATGGTAGCAGGGGAAGTATATTACATGTCAAATATGAAACTGGCTTATTGGAGTATTTTTAAATATGAGAAGATTAAAAAAAAAAAAACAACCTTCGTAAAAAATGGAGCTAGAATTGGCAAAGACTTCAGTCAGGAGGATGCAACTAGGAACTGAAAGGACAGTAAAGTTTTTGATAAGCAGATTTCTCCTGTGAATTAACATTCCTGGGCAAATCCTCAGAGGGGGATAAAACCTGCATAAATGCATCCCAATTATTTATCTTCATTTTGTGTGGTTTAACAGGTCACACTACATGCAGGTCACCTGCCTGCAAGGGACTGTCAGGAGGTGGAGATAGACATCGGTACAAAAGCAAGAATTAAAAAATCTTTGTAAGAAAGTAAGTCATGAACACGGTCCCCCCAGAAATCCTGGAAATTTCAAGTGATAGAAAAGATGTGGAAGAGCCACTGACATTACAAAACACCAAATCCATCTAATGTGACTTGACACACCTTTAGAACATCACCCAGTGATTTCATCCATTCACTGAATTATTTCTGAACAAAGACCTGTCTTCCAAAAAAAGGGATATCCAATTGTCATCACACAAGGCAAAGACATGGAGAGCCTGTCTGATCCCCTGTAAGCTGTTCCAATGGTTAACTCCACTCCTGCTTAGAAAATTGCTCCTTAGTTCCAAGACTGAATTTATCAAGCCTCATCTCCCAAGCACTGGGCTCTGGCTGACATTTGTCTGCTTTGATAGTCCATTATCAAACACTGGTATCAGAAATGTCCTCTCTGCTTACATCCTTTGAATACTTGGTTTCAAACCACCCCTTCAAATATATCTTCGGATGCCTCTGGAGCATTGATTTTGATTTTTAAACCTTTGTTGTGCAAGAAAGCCAGAGACACAGCTCAACAGCTGCAGGAGGGGTGTAGTGCTGGTCACAGCTGAAGTTATACTGTGAACAGCTTCTTAAATTTGTCTTAAAGGAGGTCTTGTGCTCTGAAGCTTTTCAAACACCATTAAAAAAGCCCTATCCAAATTTTCCAGGACAGCCAGATTGCAGGATAAAATGCAAATCAGCATGAGAAGACTATTCAAAACATGACCATCTTATTTTCATGCTGTGAGACCTACCTACACTGGGAGTTTGTTGAACCAATGCAAATCCAGATACAAATCACTCTATTGACCAGAGCAGAAGTATGGAAAATATGAAAATATAGAGAGGTGGGAAGGATCAGCAAAGTAGTAATAAAAAACCCCCAAAAACCCAATCAATAAGCAGGGACAAGAAGCAGCTAATATATGTCTTGAGAGACTGCTTTCCAAAATTTGCACCAGTAGCTGTACAGAATAGCAGGTGAGAACATCAGAAAACCTGTTCCAAGTATTTGGGTTTATCTCCCTCACCCCTGCGTTCTAAAAGCAGAGGAGTTCTCAAGCCTGGAAATAAAACCAAGCCTTCTGCTTTGGAGCATCTTACAAAAACCAATCATTTAAAACCTGCATACATCCCTCCCTGGTAATTCCTGCATTAAACCACTGACTGAACTCTGCAGTTATCATACATGTCACTCTCCTGAAGTTATGAGTCTGAAACCCGTGAAGCTAAGCAGCTTTGTCATCCTGTGAATTTAAGAACTAGCTTTCTTGATCAGTGAAACTACTCAGAAGCATGAGTGTCAGAGTTTTCTACAGGAATTTTTAGTAAATGAGAATTCATAATATATGCAAATAGTAGAGCAAAGATAGATGCCTTGTGATGTAAATGCTTTGTAAGCACATATTCACAGTGATATTATAAATCATAATGTATTAATGTTCTCTGCATGAGGCATTTTCAAGGGGAGGAAAAATGGGCTGTACATGCACTAGGGACAGGTGCTGACAGACTGATGGATATTGCTTTAGTCAGTAGATGATATCCTCACAGCAATGTACTTTAGATATTGTACACCCAAGTCATTCTTAGTAAAATGTCTTACAGATAATTTAGGAGTGAATAAGAAACAATGAATGTTTGTTTCTCCAACCCCTAGATCAATGTCATGTGTCAGGCAAACTACTCACCTTCATAGCTGCCCATTAGGAAATAACAGGAGTTATCTGAGGCACTTTGCCCCAGAAAAATGCAAAGCAGTACTAACTTTCCAATCCTGTTTTCAATGCCACAGCACGGAACAAGCAGCTAGCTTGAAAATTTCCCAGACACCTAAAAATGTCAATTCTATATGCACAAGGCTCCGTTTCCCTCGTTAAATCATTTTAAATGCCTATCTATAATGAAAGTAATTTTGCTTTGAGGACCAGCATTACAATATATAGCCTCCTAACCACGCTGTGATCTACCTCAAGAGGATCCCAGTGGACAAGGCTGAGTAACTCAATCTGTATTAGGAAATCACACTGGAAATATTCACAGTTATTCTGGAACATGGGTAACTTTTTTGGCTTAAGCTACCTAAGCCAAAGCAGTGTGTAGTGCTGTGACATGATCCTATGAACCAGCTACAAGCAGAATCATTCTGTTGCAGTGTAAATCAATAGCAGATTTATGTCAGGCATGAGAAGATGTGGACAGCCCCACTGGAGCATGGCAAAATACACAGAAAGCCCTTTTAAATCTGGGGGGGGAAAAAAAAAAAAGGATGGATACTCAAGTGTCTCTTCAAGCCAGTTCATTTATTGTGGAAAGCAAAACCATGCTGATGAAGTGCCAGCCCACACATACACATTATCACCTAGTGTTTTATCTTTTCAGATTGCTTAATGAAGTGATTTTAGCACAGTCACTGATCTCTACACTCACTCTCAACAGCTCTTGCCCAGCTGCAGATGACAACCTCTGCGCACTGATGCAATATTGTCACTTAGCTGGGCGATTGTTCCCCTCACTTCCAGCGAGAGCACCACCAGCCTTCCCAGCCCAGCTGAGGTCAGAGACCTTAACCAGTGGTTACTCAGGAGGGCGGTAGTAAAAAAGAATTTCCTAAATTACAATTCCTGGAGCAGACAGAAATCCAGGGGCTGTGAAAGCTGTGCCTGCTGACAGCCTGGAAAGATAAATAGGGACAGAAAGGCTCAAAATGAAGGTGAGAAAAACAACAAACCTTGAAGTTCTCTAGTATATAATAAAAACAGGTAATTCAGCTGGGCAGAGCTGTTGGGATATTCAGAACTCCACTGATGAACAACCATTGGGTATTTTTTTCTCACTTCCACACCAACTTAATTACATTTTTGTACTCAATCCAACTTCCTTGGTATCCTCAGGATAGCCAAGGGATTCAGCTAAGTTACACTGCTAGCAGGACGGCAAGTTTGTAAGTACCTATTAATGATCACTCCAAAAATATTAAGCTAATTTAATTCCAAATTAGGGCCAAGGCATTATTTACAGAGCCATCCACTCTGGAGTACCTTTCCAGCCTGTGAACCATATGCCTCATGTCAACAGACATCTTGTATTAAAATATGAATACACTCAGCTATATATTTAACGAGCTGAATGTAAAGGGTACTTAATTTCTGATGCTGGCATTCACAAGATGACATTTTTCCCAAGAATTTTTCTCGCTCACCTTGCAAGCCACATAGTTTGCACAATTCATGTCTTCACAAGTGGTATATTTTGTGAAAATAATTGATTAAGGCAGTTTTGTTGGCATGCTTCCACCATTCATGTTGGTCTCTATTATTACTTCCTGACCTGCTGTTTTTCCTTGGGCATACACACTCACTAGAGCTGGGAAACAACCAGGAATGATTTTTCTTATTTAGACTCATTTGGATGGCATCTCCAACAAGCAAACAAATGAAAGAACAAGTTACTGAGGGCTGGGGTTTGGGTAGTAGTTAGTTTGGGGTCTTTTGTCCTTCTATGACTCCGCATTATCACATAGATACCAGAGAACTAGAATTTTGAGAAAAATGATTCACATGAGAGAGAACTAAATATGAGAGACAAATAAGTATCTTATCATTCAGCCAGCAGCATTCTGCTTCCATCAGAGTGCCTGACACCCACACGGATGGCTTCCAAGTGATGTGGGATGCCATTCATCATGATCAATGCAATGATCTAGTGACCATGACACTTCAGCTTCTGGCCAGGTCACACGGGAACTGCCCCATCAATTTAAGCATTATTTACCCTCTTCCTACATCGTTTTGGTTCCAGGTAACAGCCTTACGTAGCAATCCCACAACGAGTTCAACTTGTTGCTTGCAGCACAGCCTAAATACCAGCGATTCCTGCAGAGCAGGGTGGAGGGTGCAGTGCCAGCAGCGAGCTTTACTCCACCCTGAGGTCACTGCTTGCTCCCTTTATGTATCAAGAAACCGCAGCTCTGCCAACACCATCAGGTGGGAGCTGAGCTTTTTGTCTGTGACTGGCACAGACAAAAAAAAAAGTTATCTGCACTTCTAACACCACATAAGGAGACAGAAAACCACCACCAAAAAGCTCTTAGCATGCAGCAGCCCAAAAGCACGCGGCTTGCACTTACCAGGTAGGCAGCAGAAAAGCAGAAGCATTCCAGAGAACGAGTGCCCGTGACCAGCAATATGATTCCCTACCCCTGCCTGTAAATCATGAGGTCTGCCTCCCCCTCACCACTCAGTTCCACCTGTGTTTATAGGAAGACTATGTTAATCTCTGCATAAGCACCAAAATACAGCTACTGCCAAAGCCCAGGGCCCTGCCAAGCACTAGAGATCGGAGCAAGAAAAGCAGCATATGGAAGGGGTTTTTTAATCTGTTCCCAAATTAAGGATCAGATTTGGGGGTGAAGCAAGGGAGCACAGCAAGGGAAGAGACTGCACAGTTTAAGGAATTTTTACAAGGATATACCAAGTCCTCCATCTTGTGGACACGGGCTTAATTTCTGACTGATGCAATATCTTAGAGCTTCCTCCTGGACACTCTGGTGAGAGTTTCTCTGGAGGAAATACAGCTGAGATTTTGGAGTGACCTTGGGTCATACTAGGCCAGGGCTTTAACAGCATGAATGCTGTGAAAGCTGGCATTAGAATTATGCTTTATTTTGTACACTTGGCATTTTTCTATAGCCATTACCCCTGGAACCAAGCAGATGTGGAGAGAATTACAACATCTATTCTAGAAAGAGGACCTGTCAGTCACAGTTTCAGTGAGACTGAGTTTGGAAATCTGACTGAAGCCTACTCCAAAATGAATCAAAGCAATTAGGAAAATGGATAAATAAATAGAAAAAAAATAGTTTCAATCCCGCTTTTTAAAGCCAGACACTGATTTTTCAATGCTTGTGGTTGGTGCCACTTTTGAAGGTTGCCCAGACTCGACTCTAAGGAAACGTGTTGGCAGAGCTGTTTCACTTCTCTGGCAGGTGTTCACATCACAGCATTGCCCTCCTAAAGTCCCTGCTGAGCACATTGCAGGTGCAGGAGAAGAAAAATGCAATATCATGTGTTACTACAGCAGACTCATAGCCCAAGGATCAGCACTGTTCTGCTAGGCAAGAATGTATCAGGAAAAATTTCTTCACTAAAACAGTGGTCAAGCACTGGAACAGGCTACCCAGAGAAGTGGTGGAGTCAGCTGGAAGTGTTAAAAAAATGCCACAGTGTGCATGTGGCATTGTTTAGTGGTGGCCTCGGAGGTGGCAGGTTAACGGTTGGAGTTGATGATCTTGGAACTCATTTCCAACCTTAATGATTCTCTGGTTCCACACAGACTCACAGCCATCGGTAGCTGCTACCACCTGCTCAGAGAAGCAACCATTACTCTGTAACCCAATTTTTGCAGTCATGTGTACCACAACAATTTCACTATTATTTCCCATTAAATCCATAACATATATACTCCTAGCCTGTACACAATTTCACATGTGGAGGTGATAGTGCTGAAACCATAAGCTCTGCCTGTAGTTGCATCATTTGTTAACATCCTGTGCAGATTTCCCTCTCCCTCACCAGAAGCAGTCACCCATAGCTGAAGAAAATTAAATGGAAGGGGATCATTAGGTCTCCCTTCTGCCATTGGCCCAGTTTCAAATCCCACCATTATTAGCCCTCCTAAAAAACATTTGTGCTGTCTGATGCCAATTAGCCAAGAAATCTAGATAAAAGGAAGCATTCCCCTTGTGGAGAGTTAAAGCTTGGACAAGGTACCTACCTCTACAGGCTGGAAAATGAATCTGTCTCTTGATGCCAATGAGCCATTTACAAATGCCATCCACACCCTGTAATTTGCTGCATTCCCAAATTCTCTGACTTCCAGTATTACACGTTACACTGATTCCCAGATATCAGAAAATGGCAAGGTTAAGGCTCAGTGTAGCAGAATGTCCTTTCCTCCTGCTTATTCACAAATGAATCTGATTTGTTCCCATGAGCTTTAAAGAGCCATGACAGATCTTTCTGACACAAGTCACCTCAAGTATTCATTGCAATTACACTTCTTCCCCCCTCTCTGGAGATTTTAAAGAGAAAAAGAGTGAGAGCACCCACAGAGTATCAGATAAAGCTGGGCACAATATGAGGAATGTAAGTTGCTGCTCACATCTGCCTTCCACAACTCTCCGGTATTGTACTCTTGATTCTCTACCCTATTAACATGTTAATCATATGAAAGAGCCCCCAAAAGAGACAGGAAATTCTAAAGGCAATTACCCCAAAATCACCTAAATGAAATTTGGAAGGGATAGGCATTGTGGTGCCTTGAACTTTTCTGAGCAGTTTGCCAAAAGTTTGCTTGTTTTTCAAAGAAATGCATGTTTGTTCGAGAAAAAGCTGAGGCAGAAGGTTTTCATTTTCTGATCATGTAATTCAAAAGCAGCTGCAGAACAAGCCCATTGGTTCAGGCTAACAAAAACAGTTTCTCCAAGTTAGTAAATTAGTATTCACCCTGTCTACGGATGAGGAGGAAAATGACTAAGGAGGACGTCGTAATCAGCACCTATTAAATGAGGTTTCCAAGGTAGAAAACATTTGACTCATGACATTCTATTCCCCGGTTCCTTAGACAACATTCATTGGTTTTGTAGCTACTGGAAAATGTTCAACCATATCAAAAGGTAGAAAACTTAAATGCTTTCTAGCTTGCTATCATGTAATACATTTTAGGACAAAAGCTGCTGGAAAAGCAAGCGGCATTGCTAAGGCAGCATCCTTTATATTGAAAGGAAACCAAACCTTCTTGTTTTTTATGTGCAACCTGTAGGATTCCCTGAACCGCTTTGATTTACCATCACTTTCTGGAGGACAGGAAGCAACGTTGGCAACATCCCTCCTATGCTGGAAACATCACATAATGCCAGCCACAAGTAGACACTGACAAATATTCCCACAGTGTGCCCTTGAATGATGATGTCTGGCCTTACCTAGAAATCCAACGTTTTTTAAAAATGTACTGACTTAGGCAAGGGCTTTAAGTGAGAGGGAGAAAAATAAACCTCATGATTTAAATAGCAATAAAATAGATTTTAAGCTCTGAAAGCTGTTTTCAAAAACCTGTTCTTCATCTTTTCATCTACATGTTGTTCTAATATTAACATTTAATTTCTGTACCAGCGAGCAGAAAAGTACCAATGCAAACATCCCTTGTAAAACATTTGCAGAAAGCTGAAATAAAGCATAAAAGAGTTGATATACACGTGCAACACGGATAAAATCCCTGCAAGTTTCCAGCTGCTTTGAGTAATTTTAAATCTCCAGCAGAACACCTCTGTGCCTCCCAGCCAACCCCGCCTCGCTGCAATCAGCGCAGGGATCAGGGCAGCAATCCGCCCTCTATTGCGCGGCCGAAGCAGCAGCGATGTGTCTCACCTGAGCACTGCATTCTGTGGGAATCCTCTCAGCTCCACCATGGTCCTGCCAGGATGCCGAGCAGGAAGGCGGCGGAGCCTCCGCGCTCTCCTCTCCTCTGCTCTGCCGAGCCGCGCTCCGTGCCCCGGCCGGGCAGGAATGCAGCAGAGCAGGAGCCGTCCGGCTCCCTACTGAGCTCCCCGTCTCGGGCTGAGCCAGAGCCGCCCCCCGAGAGCCTCCTGCCCGCCCAGCACAAGCGATGCTCCCCCGAACCAGCGGCACGATCCGGCCGGCATGGGCACACACTCCATTTTTCCTGTCCCAAGGGAGTGCGGAGGAGCCGAGAGGCAGCGCAAGAACTCGGAGTGGGGTGGAAGGGGTGTGGGCAGGAGGAGGCACTCCTGTGAAAAACCGCCTGATGCTGAGAAAACTCGGGGATTTCAAGCAGCTGACTCCGAGGCTAAAATCAGCTCCAAGGAAACTTAAGAGGGTGATATTACTGCGTACGCCGTCCGGAGTGCAAGAAGCCAGTTTACATGAAAACATCTCATGAGCTGGACTAGGAACTACATCTGAATGTGTTTGAAACACTGCACTTCCTTCGAAGACGTTTCCCCACTTCAAATGCTTCTGCAGCTTAGGAAATACACAGCACCAAAAAAGCCCCAAGAGTCACTTAAGCAAACAATGAACTTCCCTCCCCCTCTGTTTTCAGCACTGCCTTTTATTTTTGTCTTTAAATTCAAAGATCTGTGGCTTTGACAGGCCAGGGCTTTAACAGCATGAATGCTGTGAAGGCTGGCATTAGAATTATGCTTTATTTTGTACACTTGGCATACCAATTGCCTTTTCCTAAGCTCTGTTATTTTTCTATTTTTTTTTTATTTTAGAAGTGCCGAGAGCTGAACTTCCATGCAATTTTTTATATTTTAGCTATATAAAATTTATTATTTATAGCTCTTTAAAGCACAGAAGCCAAACCCTTATTTTTATTTATATTTAGCTATATAAATTTTATTTATTTTTAGCTCTTTAAGGCACAGAAGCCAAACCCTGCACTGTTTGGTTGCTGCCACCATATCATCCCTTTGCATGTTGTGACATCCTGAGAGAAGAGCGTGTCATGTTTAAAAGCCCATGGTCTGCCCTCCAGCAGGTCCCACCTGCCAGCCAGAGCACACAAACACACACACACACACACACACACACACGAGAAGAATGTGAAGTTGTTCAGCCTGTTGTTTAGCCTAAACAGGCTAAAATTGCTCACCGAAAACTGAGGGACTGCATGCTCCCTCCTACCTTTTGCTGTTGTCAAGATCCAGCGTTGTTTATTTTTAATATTCTTCAATTTTCTCCTAATTCTCTAATATTGCCATTTGATTGGAATACCATATTCTCCTTTGATTCAGTCCTTCTTCCCAGTACCTTTTTTCTTGCAGGGTTACTTAAAACGAGCTTCTCCACATTGTCTCAGGTAACAATTTCCCACACCCCCAGTGTTTCCCTTGGAAGAAACAGTAGCTTTGGTCACCCTACCTCCTGCCAAGGCTGAGATGGAAAATCTGCAGAAAAAGCAAGCCCAGCCCTCGGGAAAGAAACTTACTGAATGTGTGCCTAAACAATACTGACTGCAAAATAAAGAATAGAAAATAATTTATTATTATTTACTGCTCTCTTGCCCTTGTATCTCTGCTCTGATTGACTTGTAAAGTCAATCACTAAACTATACCCAGGGATCCTGCATTGAGAGTAGAAGAAAAGAGAAGCTAAAAAAAAAAAAAAAAAAAAAAAAAAAAAGAAAAAAAGAAGCATTTTCCCCCCAAAATCTGAAAATCTGTCACTAATAGCAGCATAACAAAAGATACAGTCCCTCCAAAGGACAAATTGGTTTGACCTGCTGCTTGGAAATGCCTGATTACTGGAAGCAGTAGGGAAAACTCAGGATCACAGTGGAGCCAGACTCTGCAGAAGAGCAGCAAGAGCTTATAGCGCCCATATTCTCCTCTCTGTGCCCACCCCTGCACGGCAGAGAGCCATGAATGCTCTGCTAATTACACAGCACTCTTCATTCCAGAGCTCTGTACCAGCAGCATCTGCAGCACCACAGAAAAGCATCGCTCCCGAGGGTGGAGCAACACCACACACTTCATGTGTACCACAAGGCACAAGAGAAAAGATGGAAAAAGTAAGGACTTGGACATGAAAGTTAGCCTGTGCACCTCTTCAAAGGGTTGTTGTGCTTTTATGGGCAAATCCTTCCTTCCTTCCTTCCTTCCTTCCTTCCTTCCTTCCTTCCTTCCTTCCTTCCTTCCTTCCTTCCTTCCTTCCTTCCTTCCTTCCTTCCTTCCTTCCTTCCTTCCTTCCTTCCTTCCTTCCTTCCTTCCTTCCTTCCTTCCTTCCTTCCTTCCTTCCTTCCTTCCTTCCTTCCTTCCTTCCTTCCTTCCTTCCTTCCTTCCTTCCTTCCTTCCTTCCTTCCTTCCTTCCTTCCTTCCTTCCTTCCTTCCTTCCTTCCTTCCTTCCTTCCTTCCTTCCTTCCTTCCTTCCTTCCTTCCTTCCTTCCTTCCCTCCCTCCCTCCCTCCCTCCCTCCCTCCCTCCCTCCCTCCCTCCCTCATTTATTTATTCATAATTTGTCTGGGTTTGTTTCCATGTTTTGCTTTTTCTTTTTCCATCACTTAGGAACCCTCTGTTTTAAAATCAGGCTCTAACAGAAGGGTTAAAACTTTAGATTCAGCTTCAAAATATGGCCATAATCTGCCTATTTCTCCCAAAGAAGACATTTTTAGTGATGCAGGAAGGTTCAGTCCTGGTATCTATTTTTTGTCAATCCTACAACTTACTGTATGGACCTCAAAAAAAGATTTCTGAAATGTTGAAGAATCTGTCTGACTCAAGCAAAGACATCTGCTGAAGACTTTGGTAGAAAGAGTGAACGGGACAATTAATAAATAAATAAATAAATTGGGGGTGGTAAAGGCAGACTGTACAAGTACTTGTAATTATTCTAGAAATCTACCCCAATTCAGAAATTTGAAATGCAATTTGCAAAGTCTAGGGATAAAAGTTGTTCCCAAAATACCGTGACATTGAATAAAAATTATTAGAAACCCCTGATGATATTATGTGACTTCTGTTCAAATAAAGGGACTTTTTTGCTACTGCTTCAGCTTGTCCACACCACAGAACAGTGGGAAAAGACCATTGGTGAGGAGGAAGAAGTGAGATGGATTGGAGTTTTCAATGGCCAGATCCTCACCTAAACTGCATCCAGCTCACTGAAAGGTCAAGGAAGTATTTGCAGTTTCAACAGAGACAGAATAATAAAGCAGAAAAACCCTTCAGTTCTTCACTGGGTGATGCACGAGATCAAGCAGCCTCAAACATACATCAAGAATTTTTAGTCTGTAGCCAAAAGCACTTTACTGGACACCAACTGTATCTTAATGGGCACTAATCACTGCTAGACTGTCTAGTTCTCTCCAGCTCCAAGGCTGCTTTTGGAATTAGTTTGTTAGCACAGAGGTGCCTGGTAGAAGAGCTCCTGATGAACTCCACTGGAGTTCAATACCCAGTTTTCCTCTGTGGCTTTATTATTTTTCCATTAAGTAAATTATCTCTGCTGAGCTGCTGACACATTTTCGTCCATTTTGCAGATACAAATCACAGTTCTAATTCTCTCCCCTTGTGCCATGAAAGAGGGATCAGAGACAAAGAGTGGCAGGTTAATAAAATCCCCAGGATGTGCTTGGGCTGTGGCTCCACTTCTACTGTAAGAGCACTGGCTCCATAAAAGCCAACACAGAGAACAGCTCTGTGTTACACCAAGCTCCTCCAACTCCAGGCTGCTGCTGGGGGTAATTTGGAACTTCTCCCAGGCTGGATTCAAAGCCAGCCCATCAACACAAGAAGATGTGAGCGTGACTTCACTGTGTGAAGCCGAATCAATTCCCCCAGCAAGTGACAGGAGCAGCAGCAAGGAGGGTGGGAGAGCAGGGAGACAGGAATGTGCACATCCCTGCACAGCAGAGACAGCTCTGTGCAATTAATTTCATACAGACTTTAAACTCGGTGCACCTAATCCAATCTCATAAATACTTGCATTTTTAGGTATCAAGTTATACTAAAGCAATAAACTGATGAACAGAAAATCCTGTAAACTAATATCAAACTCTGAACCAGATGAGTACTTTTAAGTTTAGCTCAACAGTTCAAATTATCTCTAGACAAGACAAGGAAATCCAGGAGTAGGAAGGAAGGCTCATTTTCCACTAGGTGTTAAGCCAATCATTACTGATGGGAAAAAGGTAAGTATACATGGTTGGGTTAAGTATAATTACTTTTTGCCACAAGATAAACAACTAGGAAAAAGAAGCTACAAAACTGAACAATCCACAGTGATTTCTCTAAAGGTAGATTTCTCTAAAGAATTTCATTAATAACTTTTTATTGCTGTTCTTGAGAAAAAAAAGAAAATCGTGAAGTCCTTCATAATAAACCAAGGTTTGGTTAGAACACAGGCAACAAATCTGCCCCAGGTGGCCCAAGAGCCACCAGTTCTTAGAAATTACTACATTGTACAACATGCTCTCCTCACAAAGTGTTCTTTATGCTCTCAACATAAAATTTAAAAATCACTAAAGTGATTTTTTTGTGTGTATTCTGGAAGCAGTGGGCAGGGATGTAATATACATTTCCAAGGGGGAAAAAAAGCACCCTAATGGATTATATGTCAATATTAGAAAGCTGAGATTATGTGTTCTTACCCCTTATGTCTGCCCTAAAAAGGTTTAAGATCTTAACAGGTAAAATCTCATGATGAAACTCGGCTTTTAGCAAAGATGATCTGTGTGCAAGGGAATAAAGTTTCAGTAGCATTCAGAACAAACCCAAATCCTTTGGCTTGGCTTGTGTTATAGAAGAAGAAAGATAGCAGCTTGGCAATTTTCTGTATACAAATAACTCCAATTGCCCAGGGGAATGTCACTGAGATCCAGGCATCCTGTTTGTTACATCCAGCCTCCCTGTAGTCAGCTTTAATTTCAAGCCGAGTTGTCTGAACTCTTCATCCTTCCAAGGCAGGCAAATTGCACTGTACATTGTCCAAATTTCAGATTACTTCAGGGCTTTTCCCAAAGTTTCCTAACCTCTTTTGTGGATGCAAAAGATAGCAGGGCACTTTTCACACAGGAGATGTTTCCCTGTGTAGCCTGTAAAGATGTCCAAGAGCAGCTGGATTTCACAGGAGCTTTTTTAAAAGGCAACTTATGGTTTGTATGCATTTGCATTTTGGGATAGCACATGATGGGTAAAAAATATCATCTGAAGACTTAAAAGTTTTAGAATTTCAACTGATCTTGGCATAGTTTCACTCCCTACTACTCATACCCGAGTCACAGCACCTAAGAGATCGTGGCCCAAGGCACCAGACATGAAGCAGGCAAAGGCTGTAGTTGTCAGCAAACCCTTGTTTGTGTAATTACATGAACCAAAGGCTTCAGATCCCAGCTCCCTAAAGGCTCCCACGCATGGGTTCTGGCAACTCTGGCAGGTCTGGGCTGAAGGGCAGCAGAGAATGGAGCCATGGGGCTCAAAACGCCTGGGACCACCTGCAGCCTGTGGGAACACTCCGTGGTGTCACACCCACAGGGTGCAGAACCGCGCTCCCTGTGCCCACCTCCGTCCAGCAGCACCTTGCAGCTACTGGGGGCACTGCAACTGAGGTTTGTGGTACAAAGCACAGGTCAACAAGAGAAAATAAATCCCCAGCCACCCACTGAGGCTTGCTACATCACATGATAAAGGGAACTGGCAGCAAGGCTTCTGATTCTCCTGGGTCTGCAGAGAGGAGGATGGGAATCTCTCACAGGTACACACAAACACGCTCCTGCAAGCCCAGCTCGGGCAAACCCAGAGAGCAGCAAACATGTCAAGTCAGCACATCTGAATCCTTCTTTCTGCCAGAGATACTGCCAAACACACCCCTCACTCTGAGGGCTGAACCCAAGCCCTGTTTTGTATCCCTGCCATGCATAACAGTTGACAGTAGGTGGGTATTTTTTGCACATGGCAGCAGGGTGAAAAAGCAGACAGTGCTACTGGGAAAATTACTTCATCAAGATACACCATAAATCCCTACAGATGAGATACAGGGAGCTGTGAAGTGCCTTTTTTCATCCCTACTTTCTAACAGATATTCTTTGTAGGCCAGGCTGAGTGCTGGAAGGTGAAGGACAGCCCTCTTGTTGGAACAATTTTCTTAGAAGTTACAGGACTTCCATTATATCAAATTCCTGCATATCTCCTAAATAAATCTTTACTGAACATTAAAATCTTTACTGAGTGTAAAAACTGGTGCATTGCAGATTCTTCCATTGAGCAGGTCACAAACAATTCTTTTTCTTCCAAAACAGTCTCCCTCTCCTCACCTCTAAAATTAGTAACCCTTTCCAGGTATTTATCCCAACTCTTACTGTACAAGGATCTTAATTATGTGGTGAGCACAGAGTAAATCTGTTTTTTCTTTCATCACAAATCCTCATTCAAGCTGGAATATACAGAAAGCAAAGCTTAGCTTTGATAGTTTGAGTTGTAAGCAACATTTCTTAGAAACAGGAGTTATTAAAATCACCCCAGGAATCTTTTTGGCTCTTGTCTGTCTCCTCTGCCAGGTTTTTATCTGAAGAAAGAGCATGGGCTGGGTATTGGAGCAATCCTCTCCAGGCAGAAGGGCTCAGCAGAGACTTGCAGGAACTGTTCTAAGAGGTACACACCATGCAGCAATGAAACCAGATGCTGCTTAACTTACCTTCTGTTGTTCACTCCAATTCCAAAGCCTCTGGATTTTTACAAGAGTACAGAGGCAGGATTTCTGCCCAGCTAACTGCTCACCTGGTAGCAACGCAATTTAGGCCTGGCATCAAAACAGATCAGTGCTTCATTCTCAATGCTAGTGACTCAGGGTGAGGACAAAACTAACATTTGCAAGGAGCATCTTCACCTCTGACCTGCTTCCAGCAACTTTTTTTCAAGAGATGCATATTCAGACTGAGAAAATGCAGGGTTAACTTGCTTCAACAAGTGAAACAGTTTTTTTTTTTCTGCTTGGATGGTTTTACCTCCAAATATAAGAAGATTTATTTGCATCACCACTAGCCTTTCCAAACATTAGAGGATCTCAAAAACTTTCCCTGATGATGCTCTTTCCTAATAATTTTAAATTTAAAAAAACAACAGCAACAAAGACCAAACCCCAAAGCCTTTCCTCACTTTCAATTCCTCCTGATATTTTCACATAAGCAGGCAAAACCCTCACTCTTATCAATGTCACAAAGCTGCCAGAATCCAGACTTTTGCTGTGTAATCTCCTTAACAACTCTCATTTAGAGTGAGCAGGTGGCAAGAAGGAAGCAGAGCAAGAGAGAAGACAATTATTTTGGGAAAGGAAGTGGTAACTACTAGCCTGTCAAACAGCATGAATGGTGGAAATCTGAATCATGCTTTTACTGTATGAATGGGCTAATTCCAACACACAGTTATAAACAATGATCCTTTAAAAGGATGTAATCTCCCTAACAGGAAAAAATACACCTGTTAGAAAAAGAGCAGGATCTGAAGCAGAAATGGAGGCAAAACGGAGATGGGCCAGCTTGAGTTCCTCTTCCTGTGACATTTAGGTGCTGCTCTCCAGGCCCAGCATCACACTTTATAATAGAATTGGCCCGTTGCAAATAACACTTGAAAGAAGGTTAGAGGCTGTCAAGCTGGAGTAAGGAAGAAATTACAGCTACATTTTTAGCTTCCTTGAATGGAGGCTCCTCTGAGTAAGTGCTGCCAAGATGAAATCCCAGCAAGTAAATGACATGTTTAGAGTGTGCCTGTTCACTCACAGAGGTATTACTACAATGATAGGGATTATGCACCAAGGAAATTTTATGGCATATATTTAACGGATGGCTTGCTGACACAACTTAGTGTACAGTCTATCTTCCAGACAGGAATTAAGAATCTCAGCATTAGCAACAGCCTCTCCACTGCCTGCAAACAGAGGGCAAGCTTCTAAGCTGGCAGCATATGCCAAGTGCCTCTGGAGTTACAGTTTTTAAACGATCTTATTAGTTTTCAGTGTTTAAACAAGTCACTTTCTATCTTGTGTTTTTTTCTCTGTGTCTGCTCCTCCAGCCCTCATTTGAGGGTGACCACAGTGGTTTCTGCCTGCACAGAAGGGATGGCTCAGCTGCTCTTCTGGCAGCTGCTGAACCATCATATTACGGCTTGCTGTACTGAAGTATGTGGAAATTGGTGTCTATCTTAGTACACGGGGCTGTAAGCACGGTGGTGCAGCAGCTGCCTCCCAAACAGCTGAGCCAAGCCTGCAGCTAGGGCAAAAAATGAAAGATCTGGCGAGAATGACTTCAGCAGCCCTTGGGCGAAGCACACTTGACTTAAAGCTGAACTTTGGGGAGTTACACATCTCTTGCTTCAATTTCTCAGATGTACGGTGGGTAGTTTCTCTCCCACACACTTCCTAGGAATGGTGCTACACGGATGTGTGCATAATTCTGTAAAGAATGCCACAGAAATCTGCAGAATGGGTGCTACTGCTGATTATGCAAAGCCCTTGAAGAACACGCACTGTTCCATTTGCTCCATTAACAAGAAGATTCTCATACAAGTTATAACTTCATTGCTACAAGTGAAAAAGAGCCCCATCACCCTATCCCCCCATTTTCATTTTTAATAAATAAATAAATCTATTAATTAGTAAATCATAAGAGAGGTATGGCAACCTTACTTAGGGAAAAAAGCAAACGTTTTTGCTATGCCTTCACCTCTGCACTAGAGCCATTCCTAAGGAGCTCTTCTGCAAGGAATCATTTCAGATATCACTGTCAGATGCAAGGCCTGCAGTTGCCATGTTATTCACATGCTTCCCTAGGACAAGCTTGATATTCTTATCAGCTCTGCATAGCAATTTCTCTACCAGATACTGTAGCTGCCTCTGCTGCGCCTTTCAACTTTTTGGTGTCCATTCCAAAGCTATTTTAGTACAGTTGTTATCTGTACTGCTTGTGATATGTCCTGGCTGCCACCATCTGTTTCTTTCTCTGTATAAAGACGTGCAATGGTTCCCCTCACTAATGTGTCCTCTGGCTCAGCATCTTGACATAAAGCTATTCCCACTGCTTGCTATCAACCCACTTTTTTCATTAACAGGAATTCTGTAATAATTCTGTAATCATGACAAGAGACATTTTTAACTAGGATGTGAAAACAAGGGAACTGCCTAGGGCACTGCAATCTGAGATTATATATGACCTTCCCTCCCCCTCACTCTCATCCATACTCACAGAAAGGGCATTGCTCAATTTTCCCCTTCCCATTGCATGCCCAATTGCTTTGCCTACACACTCTGTGACATCTATATTCACTACAGTGAAGAAGACCATGTAGATATCTTGTACTTTTAATGTATTCTTGTCAGGCATATGTCAAATAACACACTACAAGATGCCACTTGCATCTAAAACTGAAGCAAAATACACAGCAAGGCACATACTAAATAGCAGAGTCATCCATTTTCTATGGCCGTCAAGAAAAATCAAGAGTGTTACAAGGTTCTATTTAAAAACACAGCACTGGGATTTCCAGCTATTGAGATTCTCAGTGAAGTCTAAAAGAATCTACTCACATGGTATAGAAGAAGAAGGCGTTTAAATCTTAGATTTTTAAAGGTCTTTCTAGCTTGTGAGGCTACAAATAATATTCATTGCCTAGTGCAGACTGGCTGCAATACAATTCTTATTAACCTCACTAGCCATGTACCTGGAGTAAGTATTTTGCCTACAACACTGTGTAAACATGATTAATACCAGGTTTAGTTCCAAACAAGAATGAACATTTATTCATGGGGCAAAACAAGGTGATCATTTAGAGGTGCATTTGAAACGCCACAAACGAATCCAGTCAAGGCTCTTTTCATGTTGCTCATGTCAAAGTATTTTGCAGTTTTCCCTCCTAAATCCCCAACTTTGCCCTGTTTATTTTCAGACTGCTGATCTGGAATCTAAGAAATAAAAATAGAACCTTATCTGCCTTCCTCAAATAAGGAAGAGTTAAACAGTGCTATTGACAAGTACAAATAAATAAGCAATACAGTTGCAATGTGTTAATTAACTGTCTATAAGAGTGGGATTTTCCTTACTTGTGTGCAATATACTTGCAAAATAAAATTCTTAGTAAAAACATAAAACAGCTGAGGCTGTGAAACGAAAAATACCTTATCTGCTCTTTACCTTTGATAGCAGTTATCAAGGCTGCTTTACTATTTACAGATGCATGTTTATTCCTCATAGCTCACTCTCCCAGGAGTGACATTTTTCACAGCTGAACCAGGGAAGAACTGCTCCTAAGTCTCACCAGCCTATGCAAAGGAAAGCTTCTTGCATAGGCTGGGAAGAGAAAAAAAAGCTCACGTGTGTAGTTGCTGCCTCTTCCTTCTTTTCTGGGAAGAGCTGGAATGGTGCTCTTTATGCAGCCACAGATGGGGTGGAAAAGAGGGGGAACTGGGCCAAACCTGGACTTGGGGAACTACTGCAACAGACCCTTTGTCAGTCATTTTAAAGATGACGTTTTAACATATCTTTACCTATCTTGTCTTTTGCTTTGCCTAAATTTCAACATGGATAATTAGAGCCAACAGCAGGCAGATGGCTGCTTCTTTTAGGAACTGCACCCTGAACAGGCATGAGGTAAACTAGAGAAAACCCTGTCATTCAGTGCTTGTTGTGAAAATATGAAGCAAAGGAAATTCCAGAGGTGAGGCAAAACATAACCACCTAACAGTTCTAAACCAGCAGGAACCACTTAGAGCCATCTGCAAGAGCTGCATCCACTGACCCGCATCCATCTTTAAATCCCAGGGCTGCCTAGTGAGTTTAAAAACACAGCTTCAAAGCTCCCCATGTGCCCTGCTCCTCCAGCATCCCATAACCATGTCCCTGGTATTTGGATAAATCCTGGTGTTTGGCAGTGGCTTTGCTGGAGGTATTTACACACAACAACGCCTGGGTTGCATGACCTCCACATCCTGTGGTGGCACCCGCCTAGCCAGGCTGCTCTGGCAAGGTGCTGCCCTCTGAGAGCTCACAGCTCAGCTGATTTATTTATTTCTGCGGCCAAGGCCTCTCTTACCTAGTTGGGCGGCCCCCTCTGCCGGGTACTCGGGGAACTGGCCCTCGGAGGGGACGCTGACAGTGCGGCGCAGGCAGCGCCCGCGGGAGGCATCCTGCGGCTCCTGGATCCCATCTGTAGGCACCTGCAAAAAACCATGCCAAGAGCTGTTAACTCACCACCAGGCCACGGTGCTAATATGCCGTCTTGATAGGGGACTTCATTTTCTGCTCATCTGCTAATAGCTCTCGGGCATAGAGAACTATCAGCAGATGTGGAGTTAACACAAAATTCCAGAGGCTCCCAGGAAAGCGTGGCAGTGGTGAAGAGCACGCTCAGCCCAGCGATGGCCACGAGCAGGTGTCAGCAGCCTCTGACCCCAAAACCAACAAAGCCTTTCCAAACTGCTTGCCCAGTGCCAGACCCATGGCGGCTTCCACACTGGGAAAGTCAGGCAGAGATGCTGCTCAGATGGCTCCACACAAAACTTTGCAGAAACAAAACTTGGGACAGCTACCTCGTGGACAAAGACGCTGTACGGGCGGTCCCAGGCTGCAGAGAGCCTCCTCCAAAGATGAAGGCCCCTGAGCAGCATGCTCATGGCTATGCTCCAGCAGGTCTTGACATGGTCAGACAATAACTGAGCTCAGTATTGGTGAACCACTGGATTTGTGGTCGCTCCAACGCAGAGGGCCGCGCCATGTGCAGGTAACCGAAGCGCTTGGTACCGGTCACCTCACCTTCTGTTGGTGCCTGTTACCTGCGGCTGGGCGGGGCTCCCCTGAACTGAACCTTCCAAGGGCTGCAAGAAACAGCAGGGATCAGGGAGATTCAGCACCCAGGGATGGGAGGGAGGCACAAAACATCTCAGTGTACTTTTGGTGAGGACTTTGGATTCAACATACAACTGCAGTACATGTAGCACGGCAATTTCTTTTCATATCGCTACATAACGCACAGCTGGCACCTAAAGGAATAGAAGGCCCTGTCCTATTTCCTGTGCTGCTTATCCTTCCATATCTTCCATCAACCCTGAAAAATGAGTATTAATAGCAAACAAAAAGCTATCATTCATTTGCACTGAAGGTTGTAAAAGATCTCAGAGATACTGCATTTTTTAGAAACAGGCTGCACACAACAATGGCTCTTGCAAACTAGTTCTGGAATTTCCTGATTTCTAAGCACTTAGCATTCTCTTAAGGTCATTTTTTAAATGCTATTTATTACTATCCTGGTCTATTTATCTCCTTCAAACAGTGCCCATTTTTCACAACAAGTTTCCCAAACCCCTGGTGCTTATTCTGATCTGACTCTTGTCTTCTCTGGTGATTTTTACAGCTGTATAATCTCTGTGCAAAAGCACATTGGTAAGTTAAACAGAGACTAATTTTGTTAGTTTATGCCACATTTGTTTAATCAAATTCACATATTAAATTTTCAGCTCTCATCTGGAGGCTACATTTAGTCTTATTCCTTTCTAAACATTCTCCTGATCCTCTGCCTCTCTTGATTTCCTTCAGAGAATTTTTTGGTGGGATGCTGTGAGCCATATTTCCAGATCAGCTATTACCAGTCATACCACACACCTGCTTCAGCACCCCTTAAACCCCTGCCACACTCCTGTTGTGTACCTACATCTACCTGCTTGCTCTAGACCAATACAGCTGCTGCAGGGTTGATTTCCCCACTATTAGGGTTTTCTCCCACTGAGAAATGAACATGGTCCCTCTTTCCAAGTTAAATTCAGTACCATTGTGGGCTTTCAGACTGTCCTAGGTTACAATGTAAAATTGTGCCCAAGGTTTGTATTCTATCCCCATGAGCCGTTGGAGCCAGGGTGGAGCAGTGTTTTCCTTATCTTCTGTTAACGAGCCTAACAATGCCTTGCCCATGACTCATAGATAACTTCCTCCGGGAGTTATCTCTGTTTAATGGGCCATCAAGGACCCACTGCATGACTCATAGAATGAGATCAGCCCATTGGGAGATGCTCCGCCCAGGGGGAGGAGCCAAGCATTCCCACCTGGATAAATCCAGGGTTTGGGACAGCACAGGCAGCTTTTTATCCACTGGACTCCCGGAGGAGACAAGAGCTACCAGACCTTTCTACAGGATCACTGCTTCAACAAGACCATCTCATCTGGACTGCCGCTACCACCCTAACAGGGTGTCAGGTTGTATTCTGACTCTGTCAGTGGTTTTTTATACTATTACTTTTATTTTACTTTCTTTTATTTCTTTTCTTTTCCTCTTGTTAAATTGTGTTTCTGACTTGGAGTCTTTCACTGGTTTTGCTTCCAAACCAGCACATATTTTTGGCGCCCAACGTGGGGCTCGAGGTACTGAGAAAAGTCAGAATTACAATTTTGTATTGGGAAAAAAGACACCTTTTCACCATGATGTTCAGCATGTTCACATCTGTCTTGTACCTAGCTCTCTATATCTTTCCGCACATGGGACAGTATCTGCAGATCTTAATATTCTGGTGTAAACCAGGGTATTGCACTAAAATTGCTTTATTGGTCTATTATGTCTATTGCATGATAACCTCCGAGGCAATGAGCACAATTTGGAATATGTTCTCAATTTTGTTGTCTTGTCCCGGTCTAGGATGTTTTGTTTGGGGTCTCAACAATCTCACCCAGCCGCAGTGGGGAGGGGTAAAGAATAATTTTTTCCCGTCTTTTAGGCCTGATACAGCAGTTTTTGAAAATATTGAGTTCTCTCTGGATACCAAGGACAGCATAATTTTGTTGTTAGTACTGCTTTCTCTTCTCTGCACAGCCTGCACCATGCTTAAAGTGCAACGTTTTCTTGAAGCAGAAGAGAAAAGAACCAAATGCACAGCAACAGCCTTCGTGTCTACACAGATTGTCACAGAGGAGAAAGGAACCAAAAGCCAGGCAATAGTGTCCGAGTCTACGCAGACTGTCACAGAGGGAACAGAAGCCAAAAGCCAGGCAACAGTGTCCGAGTCTACACAGACTGCCACAGAGGAGAAAGAAGCCAAAAATGCCAGCATTTCCACACAAACCATCACTGAACTGGAACAGCCTAAACCGGTAGCAGTTGCTCCTGTTCAGAAGAAGAAAGCAAAGAGCAAATCAGTCCGCATAGTGACTGATGAGGATGCAGCAGGACCTTCACACCTTCACACAGCAGAAGAGACAGAGCCAGAGATCATCACTCGCTCTCTGTCCCTGGGTGAGCTGCGTGACCTGCGGAGGGAATTCACCCGCCAGACAAATGAAACCGTCCTGACTTGGCTGCTCCGTATCTGGGATGCTGCAGCCAATGACACCATTCTGGATGGAAGTGAAGCCAGGCAACTGGGATCGCTGTCCCGGGATGTGGTCATTGACCAGGGGATCGGGAGAACCCAAGAAACTCTCAGCCTCTGGCGACGACTGCTAACAAGTGTGAAGGACAGATACCTTTGTAAAGAAGATCTCCAGGTGCATCAAGGAAAGTGGAGCACAATAGAACAAGGTATCCGATGCCTGAGGGAATTGGCTGTGCTGGAGATCATTTTCTCAGAGGACGAGAGATTTCCTAAAAGCCCAGATGAAGTCCAGTGCACGTCGCAGATGTGGTTGAGATTCGCACGGCTTGGACCAGAGATGTATTCCTGTTACCTGGCAACGCTGCAATGGAGGGCAGGCGAGGACAGGGTGGGAGTCTTGGTCAATAAACTAAGAATTTATGAAGACACTGTCACCGCCCCATTTCGTACCCATGTCTCATCCGTGGAAACAAGGCTGGCTGAGCAAGTCCGAAGCTTGATTGAAGAGGGCCATCAGAAACTGAAAAAAGAACTTAAGGAAGAAATTTACCACATCTCACCAGAACCAACAAGAGTCTCTGCCATTAGGAGCAGGCGTCCCCCAGCCAGGGAGAGAACATACACTCCACGAAGTAACCTCTGGTTCTTTCTTCGGGAGCATGGAGAAGACATGAGGAAGTGGGATGGAAAACCCACCTCCTCCTTAGCAGCTCGGGTACGTGAACTGAAAAGAGAGACCCCTACCACAAGAAGTTCATCTAGAGTCAATGCTGCTCCAGTCTCTCGAGCACAAAACTCCGGACGGCATAGGAATGATGATATGACTGATCCTCTCAAAGGAACCTCAGGAACACATTTACAGGAAGAGAGTAGCGTGTACCATGACCAGGAATAGGGGGGCCCTGCCTCTAGCCAGGTAGAGGAAAGGGATAATCGGATCTATTGGACTGTGTGGATCCGATGGCCTGGCACATCTGACCCACAAAAGTATACAGCTTTGGTTGACACTGGCTCTCAATGTACCCTGATGCCATCAAGGTACGTAGGAACAGAATCCGTCTCTATTTCTGGAGTGACAGGAGGGTCCCAGCAGCTGACTGTAGTGGAGGCCGAAGTGAGTTTAACTGGGAACGGGTGGCAAAAACACCGCATTGTGACTGGTCCAGAGGCCCCATGCATCCTTGGCATAGACTATCTCAGAAATGGATATTTCAAAGACCCAAAAGGATATCGTTGGGCTTTTGGGATAGCTGCTGTGGAGAAAGAAGACATCAGACAACTGAATACCTTGCCTGGTCTCTCAGATGATCCCTCTGCTGTGGGACTGCTGAGAGTTGAAGAGCAACAAGTACCAATCGCCACAGCAACAGTGCACCATCGGCAATACCGCACCAACAGAGACTCTGTGATTCCTATCCATGAGATGATTCGTAAACTGGAGAGCCAAGGGGTGGTCAGCAAGGCTCGTTCACCTTTCAACAGCCCTATATGGCCAGTGCGTAAGTCCAGTGGAGAATGGAGACTGACTGTGGATTATCGTGGTCTGAATGAAGTCACGCCACCACTGAGTGCTGCTGTGCCAGACATGTTGGAGCTTCAGTATGAGCTGGAGTCCAAGGCAGCAAAGTGGTATGCGACCATCGACATTGCCAATGCCTTCTTCTCCATTCCTTTGGCAGCAGAGTGCAGGCCTCAGTTTGCTTTCACCTGGAGGGGTGTGCAGTATACCTGGAACCGACTGCCCCAGGGGTGGAAGCACAGTCCCACAATCTGCCATGGACTGATCCAGACTGCATTGGAAAAAGGCGAGGCTCCTGAACATCTCCAGTATATTGATGACATTATTGTATGGGGGAACACAGAAGGAGAAGTCTTCAAGAAAGGAGAGAAGATTATCCAGATTCTACTGAAAGCTGGTTTTGCCATTAAGTGAAGTAAGGTTAAGGGGCCAGCTCGAGAAATCCAGTTCCTGGGAGTCAAGTGGCAAGATGGTCGTCGCCAGATACCCACAGAAGTAATCAACAAGATCACCGCAATGTCTCCACCAACGAGCAAGAAGGAAACACAAGCTTTCCTAGGCACCATAGGCTTTTGGAGAATGCACATCCCTGAGTATAGCCAGATTGTGAGTCCTCTCTACCTGGTTACCCGCAAGAAGAACGATTTCCACTGGGGCCCTGAACAGCAGCAAGCCTTTGTCCCGATCAAACAGGAGATCGCTCATGCGGTAGCCCTTGGCCCAGTGAGGACAGGACCAGATGTGAAGAATGTGCTTTACTCAGCAGCCGGGAACAATGGCCTGTCCTGGAGCCTTTGGCAGAAAGTGCCTGGTGAGACTCGGGGTCGACCACTGGGATTCTGGAGTCGAAGCTACAGAGGGTCCGAAGCCAACTACACTCCCACGGAGAAGGAAATCTTGGCTGCCTATGAAGGAGTTCAAGCTGCCTCAGAAGTAATTGGCACTGAAACACAGCTGCTTCTGGCACCCCGACTGCCAGTGCTGGGGTGGATGTTCAAGGGAAAGGTTCCTTCCACGCATCATGCAACCGACACTACTTGGAGCAAATGGATTGCCCTCATTACACAGCGTGCCCGTATTGGAAACCCAAATCGCCCTGGGATTCTGGAAGTTATAACGAACTGGCCTGAAGGTGAGACTTTTGGATTATCCTCTGAAGAAGAACAGGAGCAAGTGACACGTGCCGAGGAGGCCCCACCATATAACGAGCTACCGGAGACTGAAAGACGATACGCCCTCTTCACTGATGGTTCCTGCCGAATTATAGGCGCTGACCGGAAATGGAAAGCTGCAGTATGGAGCCCCACACGACGAGTTGCCCAAGCTACCGAGGGACACGGTGGATCGAGTCAGATGGCAGAGCTTAAAGCTGTCCAGCTGGCTTTGCATATTGCTGAACGAGAGAAGTGGCCGAGGCTCTATCTCTACACCGACTCATGGATGGTAGCTAATGCCCTGTGGGGATGGCTGAATCGCTGGAAAAAGGCCAACTGGCAGCGCAGAGGGAAACCCATCTGGGCTGCTGAGATTTGGCAGGACATTGCTACCCAAGTAGAGAAGCTAACCGTGAAGGTTCGACACGTAGATGCACACATACCCAAGAGTCGGGCTAATGAGGAGCATCGCAACAATGAGCAGGTAGACAAAGCTGCCAAGGTGAAAGTATCACAGGTGGATCTAGACTGGCAGCACAAGGGAGAATTATTCCTAGCTCGTTGGGCCCATGATGCCTCTGGTCATCAGGGAAGAGATGCAACATACCGATGGGCCCGTGACTGAGGGGTGGACCTTACTATGGACAGCATCTCACAAGTCATCCATGACTGTGACACCTGCGCTGTAATCAAACAGGCCAAGCGGGTGAAGCCTTTGTGGTACGGCGGACGATGGTTGAAGTACAGGTATGGGGAAGCCTGGCAAATTGACTACATCGCCCTTCCCCAGACCCGCCAAAGCAAGCACTACGTGCTGACCATGGTAGAAGCAACCACAGGATGGCTGGAGACCTACCCTGTGCCTCACGCTACTGCCCGGAATACCATCCTGGGCCTTGAAAAGCAAGTCCTGTGGAGACACGGCACCCCAGACAGAATCGAGTCCGACAACGGGACACATTTTAAGAATGGCCTTATAAACACCTGGGCCAAAGAACATGGTATTGAATGGATATACCACATCCCTTATCATGCACCAGCCGCCGGGAAAGTTGAACGGTGCAATGGACTATTAAAGACTACCCTGAAGGTACTTGGCGGAGGGACCTTCAAGAATTGGGACATAAACTTAGCCAAAGCCACCTGGATGGTCAACACCCGAGGCTCCATCAATCGAGCTGGTCCTGCCCAGTCTGAACCCTTGCACACAGTGGATGGAGATAAAGTCCCTGTGGTACACATGAAAGGGATTTTAGGAAAGACTGTTTGGATTAATCCCACCTCAGGCAAAGGCAGACCCATCCGTGGGATTGTTTTTGCTCAAGGACCTGGTTATACTTGGTGGGTAATGCAAAAAGATGGAGAAACCCGTTGTGTACCACAAGGAGACCTAATTTTAAGTGAGAACTAGAATTAGTGTGTAAGGTTTCATTCTGTGTATATATGTATGTATCTGTGAGAATGTATGATGTAGATGGTGATAGAATAAGGGGTGGATTATGTCCTAGGTTACAATGTAAAATTGTGCCCAAGGTTTGTATTCTATCCCCATGAGCCGTTGGAGCCAGGGTGGAGCAGTGTTTTCCTTATCTTCTGTTAACGAGCCTAACAATGCCTTGCCCATGACTCATAGATAACTTCCTCTGGGAGTTATCTCTGTTTAATGGGCCATCAAGGACCCACTGCATGACTCATAGAATGAGATCAGCCCATTGGGAGATGCTCCGCCCAGGGGGAGGAGCCAAGCATTCCCACCTGGATAAATCCAGGGTTTGGGACAGCACAGGCAGCTTTTTATCCACTGGACTCCCGGAGGAGACAAGAGCTACCAGACCTTTCTACAGGATCACTGCTTCAACAAGACCATCTCATCTGGACTGCCGCTACCACCCTAACAGGGTGTCAGGTTGTATTCTGACTCTGTCAGTGGTTTTTTATACTATTACTTTTATTTTACTTTCTTTTATTTCTTTTCTTTTCCTCTTGTTAAATTGTGTTTCTGACTTGGAGTCTTTCACTGGTTTTGCTTCCAAACCAGCACACAGACATGGGTTGACAGGAACATTCTTTTAATCCACTGACACAAAAAATCCCACTACTGCCACCCCATAGCCATGGGGACCCTGCAGATGGCCTGACTCTGCCACATGGGAGCAGGAGAATGGGGAGCGAGCCCACAATGTCCTCTGAGTCCTTGGGAGAAGGACACAGGCTGCTGTACACCAGAGTTGGTGGTGAACAGAAATCTCCTTCTGCATACCAGAGACAGCAGTGACCCTCAGACAGGCACTGAGCCCTTAGCAGCAGCACTGTCTGAGAGCCTAGGTCCCAGTTCTGGGTCACTCAGCTCTTTGCACCAAACACTTGCTCAGAACAAAAGCAAACGCTCAGGCTGCACACTAAAAGCGGTCCCTTGGTGTAGCTGTGTTCACCTAGAGCAGTACAGTCCACACCAGCAAAAACCTGCTTTTTTTAGTGTTTATAAACTATAGTTTATAGTTGAGAAAAACCCGCTATCATTTATTTCACTCAACAATTCCATAGACTGTATAAGGAATAACATTTTAATGCTACATAGCTTGTTCTACACCAGAGGATATACAATATCCCCCAATTTAATTGACAAGATTAAAGTAACAAAGTAACTTTAAAAGATCCCCTTTAAGTCTGACTTAAAAATGCTTTGTTATTTACAGTAAAACTCCTCCAAAACCATAGTTTCAGTTTATACTGACAAAAAGAACTAACTCCAAGGTTGCATGACCAATATTTATCGCTTAGCATGAGACCAGCCTGCTCTAAAAAAACATACAGCTTTGTGAACATGTAAAAGGAGCTTGATCAGCAGCTCTGCATCTCTTGGGGCTAGACACATTTACAACATTTAGTATAAGTACTCTGTGGTCAGACAAATAGATTCATGGATGGGGAGACACCAAAACACAAGGAAGTGCATAAAGAAATACCATCTGAAGACCAAGGCAGACACCTGCAACCTTCTCAACACTTCTCTAGTCCCTGCCACTGCAGCAAGCAGTTCAGCAAAGGATTGAAGGGAATGACACAGCCTTGCAGAGTCAGGACTCTACTGGTGATTCAGCCTTTCAGCTTTTTTTTTTTCCCCCAACCAGCTTTATCATCATCTTTCTCTGTTGAGACTTCACCAACCTGGGAATTCTCTGACACTGAGCTGAGATGCTGAAGCTGCTGGCTCAGGACTGGGCTCTGAGAAGCATTAACTCTGTGATAAAAAGGTACATAGGGACAGTCCAGATGCTGATCATTTTAGCAATCTTAACAATTTTCATCACAGGTCATGTTTTCATGACAAACTTCACAATTTAACAAGGATGGGTTCAGAGTTTAGACTCTAGATCCTTGAACAGCATCCCAGCTCACCTGCCTCTGAACATAACTTTTTAAGTATAAAAAGTCTGTATCAGGGATTTCTAGCAGTTTGATGATGAGGGGATTTCAGAAGAAATAGGAGTAAGAGCTTTCCAAGCATTTAATGCCTCTTAAAGGCAAACTAAAACAATCTCTTTGAAAAAAAGCAGGTGAAAAAAATGTCTTCATTGCAGATAAGATTTTTCAAGAGTGGTTCAAAACATAAACTTGAGAATTTGTAGACTCTTCTCATCTAACAGTCAGGAAGTTTGGAATCATGTCAGAAAAACAGTTAAATAATTCATTTTAATTTTTACTTTCCTTCAGAAAGTTAGAAGCTAGCTAAAATTTTGACACTGAAATCCACTTTAAAAATGTTGACAGCAAACACTTCTCTGGGCTTTTGGATATTAAAAAATTAAATTTTCTTGGGAATTGAGGTAAATCTTATCTTATGGCTGGGTTCAGCTTTGACAAACTTATTTACAGGTGAAACACGTTTGCTGTAAGACCCCGAATGTGACAAGTCCTTTGAGGAGGGCAGTGAGATCTGGGAAGAGCTTCTTCCCCCAGGGCCCCACGCAGCAATGTTTGCTCCTGCTGCTTTCCCTTGGGATCACCACTGTCATACCACCTCTGGTGTCAGTCACAGGAGATGGAAGAGTAGGAAAATACATCCCAAGTGTGCTGCTGCTGGCCTCTGTCACCTGCACCACTAAGCAGTAGATCTTGTCACAGTGAATGTAGGGCTTTGCTATCCTTTGCCCTTGATTAAAACCACCTCTAAATCCAAGAAGAAAGATGAGGTTTGGGTGCAGGGATGAAAATGGAAGAGTTTAACACAGTGAAAAGTATTGTTCATCTTCATTTCCAAGGGAACACAAGAGTAAAACATTCTGCTGGACTGCAGCCAAGTTGCTGACAAAGCCTAACTAAAAAGCAGCCCAGAGCCAGGTGCAGCCATTTGTCACATCCCTCCGAGTGGAAGTGCTGTGCACAGTGTTGTCTGTCTGGAACCACTCTTCATGAACACTCATTCCCTTTCCCTGTTTTAAATGGATCTGATTTTGCAGACACTTCTACTGTACTCTCACAGCTCCTCCCACCCAATGGAACAGGTTTCCCAGAGCAGATGACATCTACACTTTCCTGACAGGGGGAACTCTTCCTTGTAGAAAAAATACCTGATTTGTATGGGCATCAATCTAGACCTGTTCTCCTTGTCTCGGAAAATGCTGTTAAATATTATCACACTGGGATATGCTGTAATAATTTCACATCTCCTGTCACTCAGGACTCCTTATTTGCTAAGTTATCTCTCATGTTCCTACAGGGATTCATTTTCTTTCTACCTGCATTTTGGGCATTGATCTCTTCTTTTCATTAATAATTTTCATTCTTCAGTCTCACCTATTCTCATTTTATAAAGTTGACAACTTGTCAAGTAAATAATGTTTTTCTACACTAGACAAGGTGATACTGCCAGACTATTTTTGTATAAGTAGTTACAGATATTTTTAGATTAAGTTGCACTTCAAAAGGCCTCTGATTTTCAACCTACTCTTGCTCTTGTACAGCACAAAATTGCTCTTGCATATACTTGATTCAAACTGCCTTGACAATAAATCCATAGTGGTGGGACACTGTGAGAAATGAGTTTTCTCTACTACACTGTTTATTTCTGTAATGTTCCCTTGGTCTTAAAAATCAGCAACTCATAATGCTGTATTTTAGAAGCACTAACTGAAACAACCCAAACTTAGCATTATAACTGAAACAGTGGAGAACTCTTCCATTTACCTGTTTACATTCTGTATATGGTTTTCACTTTCTGAATTGGACACACATACTTGCAGAAGGGTTTTACAATGTAGTATAAACACACATTTCTGTTCCCTTCCAGACTCCCACAGGCCAAGCTTCTTAGATATTATTCCATGAAGTAACAAAGCAGATGGACCGAGAATAAAATGAGAGCTTTCAGACTTACACCTTTCACGTTATGTCAGCCTTGCAATGATGCAGGTGCCCACTCTGGGCTGCAAGGGCACTCTGCTGTTGCCATCTCTTCCTTCTTCCCCCAAACCCTCTCGTCCCCTGGTGGATGTCCTTCTGTCCTGAGCATTGTTCCTAAGATCCTCTTCAGCAGCCCAGAGGAATTCTGACCTACTCACTCTGTCAGTAATGACTCTGCACAGAGCAGGAATCTCTCCTGCTCCTGTTGCCTATTGCCTTTTGAGTCAACAAAACGCTTCCTACAGTGTCACCTTTCCAATAATTTTACTCTGAACATAATTTTCATTGTTTTCTTAAAGTAACCTCTCTTCTTCTTTGTTCACTTGGTCTTTGCTTAGGCTCCCTGTACCAGTGGTCCCACCCAGGAGCTTTTTATGACTCCCCTTGTACAGACTTTTCCATCATTATGCTCTTAACAAGCATCTCACCCCACTGCTGCCTTAGGCCTATGTGCACTCCTGTTTCTAGATCACATTTCATGGAGCCTCTTTCAATTCTGAATGACTTGCCAAGGAAAATTTAACTGCGTTGCCTCCCCTTCCCTTTCTCAAGAAGACTGCAAAGGGATATTCCTAGTTCAGAAAAATTAGAAGAAGGTGTAAATCCAGAGTATTAGCCCTGTGTCTCTCTCCTGACTGGAAACTCTGTGTGTTGAGTGTTTCTGTAAGGGACTGTCTGCACACTGCTGTGTGTGCAGACTCAGAAGCCAGACTAAACCAACCTCTTATTTTCCTACTGAGCACTCAAGGCTCAGCAAGGAGTTCCCTTTTTCCTTTCATTTTACAGTAGTCACAAATTACTTGAAATCAGAATGGCAAATCTGACTCCAGCTACAGGCTTCTGAAACAAATCCCATTATCAGCATGCAGAGTCACACCTGCACCAAAGGCATGTCTGCTTAGCCCATCTGCATGCAGCATGTCCCAAAACAAGCTATTTCTCATTGTGGCAGTGCAGGAAGATTCCTTTTGAAAGCACACTGCAAGACTTTGCACTACTGCTTGCTTTCTTGGGGTTATTGCTACACTTAAACTCAGGTGCTCTATAGCATGATACTGAATTTCCTCAGCTTCTGACAAAAACCAGAGTGTATTTAAACACAGAATATAATGATGTGATACATCTGACTTCCCACATTTACTCCTCAGGATCTAGTCAAGACACTCATCTTACTCCCAGCAAAATGCTTTCAGGTGTCTGTGGTGGGAGAAATAAGCACCCCTAAGTGCATGATTACCACCTTCAGGTAACTACTTGTGAAGCCAGGGTTACAAGCCAGGGTTGTTTTCAATTACTTTTCTTTAATGAGATGCATCCTTTTAGTCCAGCTATGCTGGTACTCCACTGTTTTAGAAATGATTCTCACATCTCCTTAAGTTTCTTCACTGTACACTTCAATTCCTCAGGTGTCAGTCCTGTCAGACTAGAAAAGGAATTACAAAGTAAACAAATACCATTAAATGGGCCTTCCATTTTGCCTGCTTTTGATCACCTCTCCCACGCATCAGCATTAATGCTGTTCCCTACTAATAACTCAAGTCCTTCTCTAAACCATTTCTTCCCACTCTCCCTATGCAAGGCAATATTTCATTGCAAATAAACCTGAGCACAGCTGACTAATATTTTGTTCTACGCCAGAAACAGGTCTTGCTCTCAGTCTGTAACAGCCGTACACAAAAGATTCAAAAAAACCAAGAAAAAATACAAAAATTCAGGTCATCATCAAATACAGGAAACTATGGTATTAGATTAAAACTCATGGATTAAAAGCCTTCACCTTTCCCTTCCTTTATGCCTGCACTGACATAAAGAGGTAGGTTTACATACCTGTGGTGGCTTTAACTTACCATTAAAAGAAGTAGTAACGTAAGAAGACAAACACAAGCTGCAGAACTCCAGGAGCGAGTTTGCACTCTGGCTGCTGTCACCTCTTCTGTGCCACCAGCATCTGGGCCAGCTAGACTATAACTGTATGCACCACCCCATCCATACACAGGATAGCTTAGCTCCCCTTTTCATAGAACGGTAAAGGGTTGGAAGGGACCTTAAAGATCACGTAGTCCCAAGCCCCTGCCATGGGCAGGGACACATCCCACTAGACGAGGTTGCTCAAGGCTTTATTCAACTTGGCCTTGAACATCTGCAAGGACAGGGCATCCACAGCCTCCCTGGGCAACCTGTTTCAGTGTCTTATCTCTCGCAGTAAAGAATTTCCTTCTCCCTCTTCCCCCTTGCACAGGTTTCAAAGGACCTGGGAGTGAAATAAAGCGGAGATGAAAGAAGCTGCCTTCTCCTTTTACCAATGAAGGCTAAAGGGCAAATACTGAGGCACCAACATGAGCCTGTCTCACCTCCTTCTCCCTGTTGAGCAGCACCAGCTGGCTGTCTGTCAGGATGCAGTATTTCCTCTCCCATGTTGTCATCTCGGTGTAGGGGGACTGGCCGCAGGACAGTCTGTGGGTGGGTGGTCCTTTCACATCTAGGAACAGAAAACCACAATGTTGTTAGCACGTGGCATTAGCCACCTTCTTTGCTTCCACAGTTCTGCAGTGAGATCTGTACCAAAACTGAACTCTGTGCTTAGTGGGGCCCGTTTCAGCATTTTAAAAGGCAAAATGGGAATCCTAGGAGGCAACCATGTGCTACAGATATTCATTTACTTATAGCATGACATACAAAAATGGCAATACCAGAGATGAATATAAATGTCCTTGTCAAAGGCTGAAATATATTGAAAAGACCAAGAGCTCTTATGAAAACTTATTCTTCCTTCCTTCTCAAAACTGTGGTTCAAAGGGGTATGGCCCCGAATGTACTCTAAATCTAAATAAAGTGGATTATTTGAGACTAAGGATAGAGAGATATAGGAAGGAAGACAGGGATCAAGGAAGACAGGCTTGAAGAAGGGAAGGAAAAACTAAAAGGGATGGGCATTTAATTGAGAAGGGCTTACTAGCACATTTTGGTGGGGAATCTGCTTGATTTAATTGTGCATTTTCATTTAGCACCAGACACTACAGTGACAAACACTCATATTTGAAAAAACCCCAAACAACCCCCCTAAAAACCACAAACCAAATCATAACCCAAGTTGTTTGGTTCCCAGTCCTGATCAATTAAAATTTATTTTAAAATCAATTTCCCATAAGTCTCTCATGACTGAGCTGCATATGACATTGTGCCTGTCACTACTAGCAAGGTCCCTTCCAACTCAAATCATTCTAGGATTCTATAATTCATCTCTTTACAAAGTTTTGATATTAAGTTCTGGTTGCTTTATAAGATTAAGTTTCAAGTTTATCTCGCACTCTAGTGTATACAATTTGGTTGCAATGATCTAATACTCATCCATTCTCAATGTAGACACCATAGATCCCTCAAGTCCCAGGGGTCTAAAACAGACACTGGAAAAACCAAAGGACTTCCTGCGCAGGAGTCCAGGACCTCCTTTAACTGTTTCAGGAGCGAAGTCAGTGTTCAACACCCGAAATGTTGTGTAGCACTACCTGCCTTTTAGCACACCTAGTAACATGCACAGAATCAACACAGCTGCTTCTCGTAGCTTCTCTCCAGCGTCACCACTAGAGGCCAGCGGATCCTCAACCACCCAGCACCTTCCAGGGAGAGCCAGCCCAAATGCCAGCCAGCGTTAAACCCAGACTAAGGAACCCCTCCGACTTACTTCCCTCTTTCCAGACCCTGGAAGTCCTCCTCTTTATCAAAAGATAATGTGGCATCTTCATGCTCTCTTCCTGCAACTTTGCCTCTGCACTGCAAGGGATGTGTCAGCTTCTAGAGCCAGACTTGGAAGATGGCTTTCAGTGCCTTGTTCAACCTTGTATTGCATTAGGATTTTTGTGATCATTCAGGAAAGTGCTTGAAACAGGTAACCTTAAAGCAAAAAGAAGGAGAGGGCTGCATAGCTCCTACTGCTCTGAATGACAAGCGCACCTTTGTGCCCTTAATGTCAGGTAAAATAATTCAGGGAGGAAGCTGAGATGCAGAATCAGGCTCCACACTGTTACTTCTCTGATACAACTCAGTTTGTGAGTGACAACCAATGCTGTGTGTCTCAAAATTGCCCAAAACTCTATTTAAGTGTAAGCATAATGAAGGGAAACCACCATAAGGTCTGTGAAGCAAAAGTATTTGTCCAAAACTCCTGGAGCACAACAGACTCTCCCACAAGTTACGTATTAGTCCATTTTATAGATGTGAACCCTCCAGGTAGATTTTTGGCATAACTGCAACTCATATTTATCATGGTGTCCAACGAAAAACCAAACCAGATGTAAAATAAAACCACTGCTGCTCCTGCTTCGACCTTGGCTTCCTAAACATGAGCCCCACCCCTGCCTAAGCATGACAAACCTGACAGAGAGTAGAGGAGCAAGAAGGATGAAGCAATAAGCTCCTGGTAAGTGTGCAACAGAAATGGGAAGATGAGAGCTCTGGGCATCTGGTCTCCTGGGTAAGGAAAGCACATGATAAATCAGCAGGGGGAGAGAAGAATGAAGGCGTGCGTGCCCTGTCCTGCTCATGTGGGTGGGCTGGCAGTGAGAGTGCCTCCAGCTGCTGCACTGACCAATAACCAAGCAAGCTGTATTTGGAACTGCTGGTAAACTTTCTGATGGCAAAAGAAAACCCTCCTGGGCCGTCAGCTCCAATGCAGAATGTACAGTCACAACTTGCCCAGCCCCAAAACATCTTTGTGTTATAATTTCTTCTAACTACAGGTCTTGGCAGGATACCATCCAACCGATCCATGGGCCGCACAAAGGAATTAAAGAACAGAACGACTTCTTCCACTGCAATAACAACTCCAGGACTTAACTGAGTCATCAGGCACTGTGAGCCAGCCATGGCTCTGTTGCCAAGTGGGTTGGCTACGTCAGAACAGCTTTGCAAAGGCTGCTGGCAGAGTGACATGCCATGCCGGTGTCTGGAGCTGTCAATCACCCCTAGAGAACACCACAGTGATCACATTTCCTGTTCGTATTGGTGTCCTTTTGAACACAAGTCAGGGCACAGCCCCACCACCCCTCCAAGTGCTCTCTGCAGCAAGCTGCTTTTCCAGAGTACTGCATCCTGTAACTCCAGTCCTCCCCCCAAGCTGACACTGCAAGCACATTGCAAAAGACACGGATGCGGGATGCATGTTCCCAGAAAACTCACACAACAAAGAGCTCAGTGTAGCTTTGGTTCATCAGTCCCACCTATTTAAATTATTTCTCAGCTCACCCTCCTGCACGGCTGATATCTTTGGAGCCGCTCACAACAGCTGTGACTTCAAAATTTATTCTGAAGTATGTTACCAGTTTAGACAGAAGACTCTTTGGGACTTTGCACAGTATCACATGCACACTTGGTCGCCTCACAAACCCTGTTCTGCTTTCCGGTACTCTTCATCTTCAGTTTTCATTTTACATTCTTGGCTCCAACTTTTCACGTGAATGTAATAAAACCCACCGACCTCTTCCACTAAAGCCCCATAAAACTAATTAAGCACCATGGTTTGACTGGCTATAGAAGTGAATTGCATGAAGTCCATGTGCAACTAGGAACCCTGAAACTTTTGGGGTAGACCGCAGGTCAGGACTGTCCTTTCTAACGGTGGAGCTACTCTTTGTCAGCTCATGCAACAAGGCTTGAGCTTTGGAGATGAATGATCACTCACTGATGAATGCAACTTCAGACAGGAGCTTGAGAAGAGATCAGGGAGGTGCACCTGAAAGCTCTGAGTTTGCAGATGTTACCTGTGGGATGGGCTCATGCAGCCACACACCTAAACAGGCAAGTTCTGGTGACAGAAGATTTCTCTCGGGTCTGATGCAATCTCTTCCTCCTGCAGCACTACAATGAAGCATTCAAGTAAGCAGATCAGCAAGTCTACACATAGGATTAAAGGTCAGGCCTTATGTGCCTTCAAATGCTAATATCAGTTAAGTAACAGCTCAGAAAAAAAAATCCCCTTCTTGGTACATCCCTGCCTCCTGCCACATCCTACATCACTGAAGACTGGAAACTGTGTTGTTTTTCCTCAGGGCTCTGAAATGCCACTAGCCATGTTATAAATATTCACAAAGCTCCCTTTCTTTCAGTCAGATGACAACTTGTACCTTATTATTCTTGAAGTATTTGGCTTATTTTTAAAGAAGGGGGAAAATAGAGGGGCAGGGATTCCATAATCACATACCAACAACAGAAGTGTTGAGTGGTGCAGGGCAAGGAAATGAGGAAAGCAGCAGCCAGTGCCAAGCTAATCCCCACAGACAGGGTAAGACATCTTAGGGAAACTGATGGCAGTTTAGTAGTATTTGTGGAGTGGAGCGGAGCAGAGCAGTCCTATCAGATGGGAACATTTCTGAAAGTTTCCATTGCAAACATTCAACAATTATTTTCCTTAAAATTCCAAATGCATTCACAAATGAAGAATGTTTTCCAAAAAGCAGGCAATGGGCAGAATCAGAAAATTATTTCCAAGAGATAATGAGTGTCATTTAGTCCCCCACAGTTCTCCTACAACCAGAAAAGTGGAATCTTCTCTCCTCAGAGCTAGCAAAAAGGACAGAACTACCAGAAATCAAGCCAACAAAACTACATTAAAAGCAAATTCATGCCTTCAGTCTCTGCCAAAAAGCACTCACTACTTACCATCAATAAAAACACAGAAATAACCCTCCATCCCAGTGATGACAAGAGCACCCCTGGCATGCCTCAGAGCTCCTTTTTTTGAACTGCACTATTCCTATGGTGAAATCAAGGGCTAACTGAAGTACTTGCCAAATTTTCCTTGACTTTATTAGGGTCCATATTCTGTTCCTAGTATTTCCAACAAGGAGCTGCCAAGCAGCTGAGTAACTAAAGTGGTGGCCAAGTTTGTATGCCGGGAGGAATTTTTTTCCCCTGAAGAGAGATTAGTAGGAGCCCTAACACCTTTTGACAACAGGTCTGCTTGCCCAATGTCAATGTTTCCATAGTGCTTTATGTACTTACCATAGAGACAGGATGAGAGAAAAGTGTTTTAGGTAAGTGCCGTCATCTGAGAGCTTGTCAGAACCCCAACCTGCCCAGCTGTGCATGAGCACACAGTCCAGTTTGAATAACCATCAGTTCCAACCTTGATAAAGCAAGTTGAGCAGAAGTTGAAACAAGCCTTACTACTGACATGAAGTTTCAAAGATAAATAACAACTACAAGGCCTTCCACTCAACTTCCACCATCCCAAAGCTCATTAAGGGATTCAAGGAAAGATGTGGCAGGAAGGGAAATACACAGTGTCTCAACATGCTCCATTTCCTCAAATCTTGAAACAAGGCAGGATTTTTGCAAAAGAAGTCACTAATGTGAGTGAAAATAAACAGCAACAGCAGCTCTGTGGCACACAGCTGTGTGTGTATGTGCACGTAGCTCAGACAACTCTTGATGCTCAGCTGAAGATCTGCAGATCTGCACAGACCTTGGAGCAATCCTTGCCCAGCTGCAAGAGTGACAATCTCTCAACATCTGCACAGGGCAGAGGATGAGAGAGGCCAGCCACCGAGGAGCTGCTGGGGAAAGCACAACCAAGGCAACTTCCATTTTCTCTCATGCTGATATATAGAGCTTTGGTTTTAATTTCTTATTTCTCAAACCAACTCCCAGCCATGTGCAGTGGTTTCTGATCTGACCAAGAACAGTGCAGACAGACACTATCAAAAACAACTGCTCAAAGAGAAACCTGTCACAGTGCCCAAATTCACTTGGAAGAGGAAGGGACACTCCTCCTCCAAGTTTGTACAGACAACTACACACTTCCCCAACAGAGAAAACACAGTGCTCATGACTAATGGTACAATATTAGGAAAATTCAGCACATACTGTGTTTGGCAATGCAGAGACTCCCATGCTATGGAGAAAACTCATGATGCTCTCAGGGTTGATTAGTTCTTCTCTGAATCACAACGCACTTAGAAATACGACCAGCACACATTAGAAATACCACCACTAATTTTACCATTTTGTTGCAAGCACAACGTGGGCTTCCTTTCTAGGAAACTTCTCATAGCTACTGTGAGATCCAGCCGTGCTCACTTGCCCCTCTAAATCACTCTGGCACAGCTCCATTTCAGCTATGAGGCACCTACATTTTCATGGTCAGCAACAGATCCCTGGTGCAGCAGGTGGCATTTTAAGCGTAGAAGGAGTGAGCAGATCCTTTGGGATGAGAGGCATGCCATTTATGTAGGATGTTATTACAAAAGTAAGTATCTGGTGTGAATTCTTCCCGCTACATATAATAGCCACAACTCCACAAAGTTCGGTACACATGCAATGACCAGCCCTCAATTCAGCTGAATCCAGTTGCTCTCCTCCAGCAGCTGCATGCAATGATGAACCAAATTCTTATATGGGAATCTAATATCCTGGGTTGGAGGTAAAGAAGGCTTAGCCAAACCATCAGGTTTCAGAGATCTCAGAAGCTCTCATGCCAACAGCTTACAGCCAAAACACTACCTGGAAAATTCATTCTGCACAGAATAAAGTTAGAGAAGGTTTAAGTAGGTGAAAACAGTATTTTAGAAACTGGCAGAAGCCATGACCAGTGCCACGACTTTCTCAGATTCCAATGTATTTGGCATTGTAACAAACGTTTTTCACAAGATCTTTAATTTTTCTAGTATAGGCCAATCTTGCCAATCGAACCTATTAACTTTCCACTGCTCTTTTATTGAGTGGCAGTGATCAGACACAGTCTCAAGACTGGTTTTCCACTCTCCCAGCGAAGAACCTCATGAGTTATAGAGAGATTAAAGTAAAAGCTGTTTAGTCAGGTGAAGTTTTCATGCCCTATATCCTCAAAGAAATGTGACTGTGGCAATTTCCATGCTTGTTGTGAGTGCTTCCATTTCCCTACCATCAGTATGTCAGCTCTGGGAGAAAGAATCTCTTAAAATTTAGAGATGAGAAGTCTGAAGGTATCTGCTGTTCACTGCTTACAGGTGAGGTTTGAAGGATTTTCACTTCCTCTGAATGAGGACTGTGTGTCTCTCCTGCCCTCAGCTAAAGGCATAGCTTTTCGCTAGCAGCTGCTGGGAAGCTTTGCTGAGGTCTGTGATGGGGTGGGAGAAGGGTCACCTTGCTGCTTGGAATTTCTCACATGCAGCAGTCTCACCTCGGTACCAAGAAAGAAAGATTAACCTTTAAAACTTAAAGAGTGAACATCAATGTTTTGTCCACTTCCAGAGCTACCAGCCAGATTCTTAAATTTCCTATAGATTTTCTGCACTAAGAAAACACCAGGAGCAATTTTTAAGTGGGAAGGAATAAACCATCAGATGAGCGAATGCCTTAGCAGCCAAGGGATGTCTCCTTTGCAACCAGCAGGAGACAAAATACAGAATACTACTGTTCAACAAGTCTGGCATCTCCCAGCAGGATGGGATCTCTTGCTGACATCATTCCCACCCCTTCAATTCCTGCCCTAGGAGAGATCTGACTTGTTTGTACAAGAGTCAGACGGCAGCGAGCAAGGTATGGCAGCCTCGCTCCCGCAGCTGAGCTCCCAGACGGCTCTGCCAACTTCCCTTGGGCCCGAGTCAATACATCTGCCCTGTTCTTGCAACGTCACCACTGTGCCTATCTACAGCTCAGGAGTTTTCACACCAGGGCTGAGACTACAGCAGAGATCAGCCAAGATTTTCCTTCTCGCTTCCCCGTAACACACGCAATTCCAAACCCAAACCTTTCCCGAGGCCTGTGCTAACACATTTGCCACCCTCAGCCCCTGACATTTCCTAAAAGGCCTCAGTGTTCTCTGGTACCCAGGGGCTCTGCAGAAGCTCGAGAGCACAAATTCAGTTAGGCCACAACCATGCAAGCAGTTTCACTGAGATTTTATTTTCAAAAGGAAAAATTATGGAGCTGTTCCAAAAAAGAAACCGCAAGTCTTAAAATCTTACGACTAGTTTAGTGAGCAGATGCTGAGTGTGCCAACAGTCTCAAGCTTTCTTGCAAAGTCCCAAAAAATGAGAGCTAAGGAGCTAATGGCAGAGGCAAAAATTGGGCATAAAGCTCAAATTGGCCTGGCAGGGCAATTCTGACTAGAAAGCAGAAAGTTGCACCAGCTTGCTGTCACCAAGAGCAGCTTCTTTGAGCAAAAGGTGTGGGAGCTCTTAATAGCAGTTTAAAGCCACCAATTAGCTTGAATACTACTGAGCTCCTCTAAGCTTCTTACTTGCTGCATAGCCGATTGCTAAATGCTAAACTTGCAAAGGGTAATTGATCCTCGCTTCCCTGGGCTGCGTCTCACTCTCCGCTCACTGTCCCCATCCTCGTGGGCTGTGACACAGCGTGAAAGATGTGCCTGTCAGGAGACATCACTCCTTCCCAGATGGATCAGTGCCAGCAGCTTCCAATCAGGCAATCACCGTGCACTTGGTGGCTCAACAAGTGGAACCAGAAATCACAGGCAAATCAAGGTGGGGACCTTACAAAACACGCAGGTGCGCCCCGTGCCCAGCCCGGCCTCCCTGTGCGCCTGCAAACAAGTGGCTCATTGTGCAGCCTCGTAAATCTCATGACATCACCACAACAGAAGCTGCTGTCCCTGTAAAAAAACAATTTGGTTCCCAGGATAAGTAAGATTTCAAATAAGCCGCAGTTGCTTGAAGCCATTGCTGTGACCCTTCCTTCAATGCTTAAGCAGGTTTCCCTTCCTTCTTATTCAGGTCTCGTTCCCTGCCCAGGACCACTCATCTTTGCTCCTGAATATTAAGTACATTTTTCTCTCACAGTTAAATTCCCACTTGGCCTATAAAACACTTTGGAATCTCAAAACAGAAATGGTTATTACAAACCTGTAGAGAGGATTATAAAAGATTACATGTCCCTATTACATAGCTGCCAAGCTCTGAGAAGGTTCTCAAGTGACACTTCTCCCCAAAGCAATGAGAGGCTTTCATGAGAGGTTGAGAAAGCAGAAAATGGAGAATAGCAGAAAAGTTAATTATTCGTGGGAGAAAAAAAAGTCTGCAGTTCTCCCTCTTAATTTATGCATGGTCCTTTTCTTATCCAGCTCTATGCTCTTCACCTTGTTCTCTGCTCTGCAGTGCTTGCTCTCACCAACCCCTAATCTCCATCTCACAGCCTCTTTAGCACCAGGCATCCAGAGTGGGCTGTTCCCTCTTCATTCTTTATTTTTTGCAGCAGTGCAGGAAGAGGACAAAAGAAAAAACGTTCTGAACTTTAAAAGGACCTTGGCCCAAGGCAGCTGTGCAAAAAAACCCCCAACAAAACAATTTAAAGCATACATTTTTGGTGCACTCACAAAAAAATGTACCAGTGTACTCAGGGTCAAAACTAAAGATGCATGGTACATGCAGTGCACAGAGCTTGGCAAAAGCACCAACACCAAAGTTCACAGACTGCTTTACCCTTACCCTTGCCAAGAAGTCATCAGCCAGATGACATTCATCTGTCACAGACCACTTTCAAAAGAGCAGGACCCTTCTGCTTTTTCCTGTCAAGGAGGGAGGTACAGGAAGGGCAAAGGTAGGGAAGCATTTCTGCGGAGACAAGAGAGAGCCACAGGAACAGAGCAGGTGATGAGACAGTGCCCACAACAAGTTCCAAACAAAAGACTGAAAACCAAACCCTCTGTCTTTCAGTGCAACCTCAACTACACCATGCAGGCTGTCTCTTTTAAAACTTTCACCTTTGACCTTCTTTCCAGAAAGCAGATATTTTGATTGTCACTGATGTCACCCTATAAACTTCATTTCCCAGAGCAATGGCAGGATTGCTGAACTCCTCACCTCAGAAACCTATCTCTACAGAAACACACCCTATGTTATCTCAAACCAACCAATCCCTGCGTGTTATGATGTTTATGACAAGAAAGAATAAGGGAAAAATAAAGAATGATATTTTAAAAAAAACCAAAAACCCACAAAGATCTCACATGATGTTTTAAACATTTATTCACCCTGCCACTACTGCACAGCCAGTTGCTGCTGAACAATTTTAGCTATTTTCAGCCTGAATGTTTCTTGATGCCTGGGTAGACACACAAGCAATTAGGTGCTTCTTTTGGGTTTGTTTTTTTTCTTGCCTCAACAGACTATGAGGAAGAGGGAAAAGAGGAGTTGTGAGTCCTGCTGATGTTTCATAGAGGGGAGTTTATTTCCCTTGTCAAAGGGAGAGTTCACAGGACACTAAAATCTGCTGCAATAATGTGCATGTTTTTTCATATTAACCAGGTCATTCCGGCATATAGGGTAAAGTTAGCTTTTGTATTTTAACCACTTAAAAACAAATGACTTAGTAGGGGGCCCCCTCAAGGGGTTCAAATATAATGTACAAGAAGCCCAGCAGTACTGCCCCTGCTATTTAGATAGACCCACTCTGCTTCCTTCTGGGATCTTCAGAATGTTTTCAGAAGAACCTGGAACCACCAGGTTATTATACACAAATTTGTTGATTTGACCTACTTAAAAGCAAAAGCACCACAACACTGCTCATTCCATTTTCCTCACTAACATCTGAAAAGTGTTTATGCATCTCAGTAAATCAACTAATATACAAAAGATGGGACTTTTTTCATCATTTAATGATAATGACACAAAACCTTAGAGGAAGGAGACTGGATCTTCTAAAAGTGCAATGGGGATCCTGTGTCATATTTAGATTTATGCAAAGAGATGGCTTGTGGCAAATAACCTGAATCCCACATTTAATGCAGTATGGCAATGACCTGTAGTATCTCTTTCATCAGCTCTGCCCTTTAACCTTCAGTTAAAGGTTATGTGAGGTTGGTTTTCCCTGTGTAATTTAACCCAGCTATTGCACCTGGTTTAGTGAGGGAAGCTGGCTTGGGGAGAAAAATCCCCTTTGATTAGGCATAAGGAGGTCACCACCAAGATGGTCAAAGCAGGACACAGAGCTGCAGGCTGGCACCAAGGCTCAGAAGCCTCCTGACTCAAGAGTGCTTTGCTCTCCTCATTAACACACAGTGTCAGGGCTGGCAAATCAAGTTTCATTTTATTCCAAAATTTCAGAATAGCATGTGGGATTTCTTTCTTCTTGCTTACTCTGCATGATACTGCCCAGAGAAGCTGCGTGGAAGTTTCAAAAACCAGGCTGGACAGGGCTTGGAACAATCCAGTCTACAGGAAGATATCCTTGCCCACGGCAGAGGGCTGGAACTGGAGGATTTTTAAGATCCCAACCCTAACCATTTTAGGATTCTGTGTTGTGGGAAACCAGCTGCGAAAGAAAAGGGCAACACAGGAAGAACTAACAGTGCCAGGCAGAGAATTGCAAGTGCTGGCTAACGCTGTGCCAGGGGAAGGATGTTTAAGGCAGGCCAGCTTGGTCTGGACATTTTTGCCCTGCTGAGCTCAAGGCTCCTGAGGTAGCACCTGAACAGGTGGAGCAGATTCCCTACGCTTTTGGCAAACCCCAAGCAGCATGATTAATGTATCCTTTGAGGATGGGCTGGCTAATTACAAGGATCTGGAGGTAGGGTGCAATATTTCAGGTATTCTTCAGCTGGGTTTTCCCTCTACTTAATGTTTCCTTCTCTTTCCAGTAGCTTAGGCTGTGACAAATAAAGGCCACATCCTTGCCCCAAACACTTGCTACCCTTGGGCCCTCACCTTCTCACTTTCTTCCTCCTTACTCCTGCTCCTCCCCAAAACTTGTAAAATACAAAGCTCATGAAGGCCAAACCTTTTGTTCTTCACTACACTGCTTTTTAGCTGATTTGTATTTTGAACCCAGATTTTTATACCGAAAAACTTATATTTTAATTTATAATTCCACCTAATGCCTAAGCATAAACATGCACGTGTTCCCAAATGTCCTCCCTTCTGTATGCTTTGCAAACTGACAGCACAAAGTTCCCAGGGCAACTCCAACCCCCCTTTTATCCAAAGGGTAAAGCCACAGGTACTTCTCTCCAATATCCTAGAAGGAGAACGCATGAACTCAGCAAGGATAAATAATAACCAGTGGAGAGAAAATGTCTGTCCTACAGCAATACTAAACAGAAATTTATAGGTCACAACCTTGCAGAAACAGCCCTGGTAACATCTAATTAGCAGTCCTGCTGAGCAATTGCATCTCATAACAGTAAATCCAACCAGACCAGGGGAAAGGAAGAGGGGAATTTTTATAGAAACACAATAATTATAATATTTTGAAGAGATTTGCTTTATGTTGCTGTTTTGTGGGGATCCCCTCCCCAGTAGGAACAATTAACCCACACAAGTGATTTTATGAGTTATTACTGAAGTACATTTCACTCCTATTGGGAAACAATTTAGAAGGGCAGCACGGATTTCTATTAATTATTTTATTTTTAAATTGAAATGCTAAGAATTCTGTTTGCTGCCAGGAGATGGGTGGAGAAGCCAAGGAAAGTTCACATACCCAAGAGACTATTAAGCAGAACCAACTTGGACAATACATTCGAGAAGCATTTCCTTCCAGCTACTGTAGAGAGCTGTCCTTAACATGCCTTTACTTAAGCAGCCAATTTTCCACTGAGTACAATGAGATTTCAAAACACACAAGAAATCAGAGTATAAACAGACACAAACATCCCACTTAGTGACATAACAAAAGAAAATACGGGGCAAAAAGCCTGAGCCTCTCTATTTTCTGCCCTTCACAACACACCTTGGCATTTTACAGATACTCTGCTCCTCCCTACCTTTTTTTTTCTTTTTTAGTGACAGTATTATCACAAAATACCTGGCTTAGCTGCCTAAGGAATGGTGCTCCTGAACAAAAATTATTTCTGGGAGTTGAGGGATAAATCTCGCCCAATATGGAATTGGAGCAATGCAGTTCCAGAGGGAACAAGCAGCTGACAAAGCAGGAATGAGGCAGCAGGAGCAGGGACAGCAGGAAGGAGTGGTGAACTGGGCAGAGCTGGTGCCTGCCAGCAGCACAAAGAACGTTTAAAATACGTATGACGATCATGTCACAGACAGCAGGAATGACAAACAGATGAGAGGCAGCACCAAAGATGTGAAAGACTAAGGAACAACTCCCTTTCTTCAAGAGTTTTAGTTTGCCAGAGATAGATGGTGTTGCTTCCACATGGTTAGGGCTGGATGGTACCCTACCCCCCAACCCCTGATGGATGTCAAGCTTATTTTTGTAAATCTCTGGTTATAAAAAACATCCATGGCATCTTGTTCATTTCCTCATTACTTAGTTTGCAAAAAAAACCTAAGTTCTGCTTTCCTTGCCACATCTACAGACCGGTGCTATTTGTCCTGCTCTCAGTGACTAATGATGATTGTGCACATCCCTTGTTTTTGCAAAAGCCTTCTTTAATGAGAGCATAAGAGCTGAAAATGGTATCTCAGTACCTGGGACCACTTTTGTTAGCCCTGAAGCAATCAGACACAATGATGAAAAGGAAAAAAAAATCTATTATTTTCTCCCCCAAACTCTCATGTGATTAAAATCCATTAAAATGCAAACATACATGAATTTTATTTTATCCATCAGTGACCACACTTCACTGTCCCTGGGCTATGGCTGTCTCTTTGTGAATTCTCTGCACGTAAGAGCAGCCAAGCTCTAGGTTTAGGAGCAATCAATCTAGCAAACCTCACTAAATATATATGTGTGTGTATGTTTTATAATGATTTCCATTTTTCACGTTGATTTACATTGATCATTGGAAAGTACATTCAGCTTCATGTTTGCTTAGCTCTGAATAAACAAAGCGAAGGCTGTTGGGTATCCAAAGACAAATGAGACATTACAGATGTAGACAAAACCTATCATCACCCTGAAAGCATTTCTCTTTGAAGTGATATAGCCATGCAGAAGTTATTCAGAGTGGAGATTGCTGTATGTGTTTTTAATTCAGGCTGGGCCTGTTGGGGGCAGGGAGGGAGTCTGATGAGCCTCTGCTGTCACTTTTTTCCTCCTGTGTAACTGATAATTGAGAAATGTCTGTCTCCCTAAGGATGTTTTTTCTTTCCCTAGTTTCCACTTCTCAGGATAGGTCTCCTCAGGTCTCAGTGCATTTATAACACACCCACCTGTATTTTTACAATTAAAATTACAATAAGCAATAAATACATTGCATTTGAACATGCAATTCCACATCAAGCACAACCATGCAAATCCAGCATAGTCAGTGCCCCAGCTGGCTTCATACTGCACAGGAGTATTTCTTTCTCATCTGCAGACCTTGTCCCCTTTTGCAGATTAAACCCCCTGTTTCAGGGCTGTGTTGGAAATTATAGTTTCCACAGTAACAGTAGGAAGGTGTCAGAAGTCTGAGCACATGTGCTGCACAGCACAGCCAGGCTCCTGCATTTGGTGGCTACTGGCTCTACAAGATGCTACATATGCACCCAATAAATTGTTTTGGTTCCTGTACAAACAGAAACTTTTCAATTAGTACATTTGAGCCATTCATGTCTTTTGTCAAAGTGACTCAAAACTCCTGCTCTACACGTATAATTCCCTCCAGAAAAAAAACCCAATGCATTTTACAATTATATTTAAGGGCCTTCACTTCTGTTTATAGGCATGAAGCATTCATGAAAGAAAAGAAAGCTCAGAAGAAGCTCCACGATGAAGAAGGGAAAATATATTTCCTGGAAAGAAGTCTTCCCCTTTCAGAGTATCTAAGCAGGAATTAAGGAACTGCCATTATAATGAGCTCCTCAGGCAGGTTTTGTGGCAACCTCCTCCCTGCTGCTGTGGCTACAGCAGCTGAAAATATCTTGCTAGCAAAGCTAAAGCAGTGAACACAGCACTCACGTGTCTGTGTGAGGAGGGGGAACATCCTTAGCAGTGCTGTGCTGGGTCTGGGCAGACCCCACAGCAGACCCAGCTCCCCAGCCCTAGACTGCGCCCACCAGCACTCGAGTATGTAGCGGGGCACCAGCCTGATTTTGGATTTTTCAGGATTTGTCCATGCACAAGATTTGTCTCTGCATGGCCAAGATGCAGAAAACTTTGCACCACCTTCTCCTGACATGTGTTGGTTTGCTCTTTCCTTAGTATTAATCACATACACTGATTTTGCTGAAGTACCAGGGGGACTGCCTCAGACATTTTCTTGAGATCATGTAGTAACAGTAGAAGGTACAAAAAAGACATATAAAAGATGCACAAACCTCTTGATGCCTAACCCCACAAAGGCACAAGGGCCTCACCTGCCACCCTGCCAGGGTACTCAACACTCTCCTAGATGCCTGTGCTGTCAACCAGCTCTTCTGGACTGAAAGGCTTTTTTACCAACACAGGTCAGCCCTAACACTGTTTTACCATAAAGAAGAGCCAAATTATCATATGACAGTTGCATATGCAAATGGGGGCACGAGTCACAGCTGGAAATAATGAAATACAACATCAAGACAATGATTTGTCTGTGCCACAACAGACTGAACAGTTATCCCTTCCTTCCCCACTCCTTTTCAAAACTTCATCCCAATTTCTGAAAGAGTAAGTCTCAGTATCATTTAAGTACTACCTCAATAAGGAATGGGCTATCATACAAGACATCGGTGGCTTGAACCACACTCCTTTTGTCAGGTACAGGAGGGCTGACAGGAAACCTACAAATAAACCACAGTGCAGCCAGAATCCTCCCCTTGCTGAGCACCATGCACTCAGCCAGCCCCACCTGCAAAAGCAGCACCACGGTACATCAGGCATGCAAGGATTCACTGCTTCACAAAGCTGGCAGAGGAAGTGGTTACTGAGAGAGGCTATTTATACAGGCCACCACCAAAATGCCCCATCAGGAATGTTAAAAAAAGCATTGAGTGAGTGGAGATAACTGAAGGCAACCAGGAGCTATTTGGATCTGCGTGTTCACCTTCTTCCCTCCACAGGCAGTTCTCTCAGTGGCACTGCCTGATCTGTGTTGCCAACAAAGCCTCTTCTTGTGCACAAGTGCAGCCAGAGCTAATAGGAGAGAGAAGGTAGATGGAGACACACTGCAAGAGTTTGAAGTAGGGCAGATTTTTTGTAGTACTTTGTCAAAACCTGCCAAACCTGCCTGCCAAAGCATCTGTGTCACTAAATGACTGTTAGAGGAAAATGGCTTTTAAGAGTATCTACATCAAAAAGGCTACTATTTTTTCTATGAAAATGGGTTGTAAATTCATAAGTGTAAGTAGAAGGATGAGTGAGATGCAGCTAAAACTCTGACCATACCATCATTACAGAAATAGCTGATAGTCCCAGAAGATTTTACTTGGGAGTAGTCAGAATATGGGATACAGGAAAGCTCTTCAATACCTATAAAACATGCAAAAGCAGCTGAAGTCAGACATAAAAGGAGTAAGCAGGTCTGCTTACAACATTGGACTTGACAGAGTACTTTCTTCCACCTTTTCAAAAGAGGTATTTGTCTGTGGCAAGGAAGGGCAAAAAGAGTCAGAGATGTTTGCACAATTAACAAATCTCAAGAACTAGAATTCAAACCTCAAAAACCCATGTTATTCTGATCCCCTAAGTCTCAAACCTATAGACAGCATCAACAGCGATGTGTGGTGACAGCTGACACAAATAAATGCATTTGACTGCAGAAGTGGATTTGTTCACTCCTGTTCTCACACATCACTGTCACTCATCTGGCTCCTCTCTGCAGCAGTTTCCAGACAAGTGGTCTTTCACAGAACTATAGAATCCCAGAATGGTTTGGATTGAAAGGGATCTTATAGATAATTTTGTTCTCCCGTCTGCCATGGGCAGGGACACCTTTGACTATCCCAGGTTGCTCCAAGCCCTGTCCGATCTGGCCTTGGATGCTTTGAGGGATGAGGCAGCCACAGCTTCTCTGGGCACTCTGTGCCAGAGCCCCACCACCCTCACAGGGGAGAATCTCTTCTGAATATGGAAATGAAACCCACTCTCTTTCAGTTTAAGACCATAACCCCTAATCCTATCACTACATGTCCTTACTAAATTCCCATGTTTTGAGAAGGATCCTCTATACCAAATGCACGGATTAAAATGACCAGCTTTTTCGCCATAAGGCACAAAGACAGAGAATGCCTGCTCTCAAAAACACGAGCTTCTTTAAGAAGCTATTTTGGTAGGGGTTTTTTTCTGTCACCTTCTCTGTAGGAAATATTTTTTAACTTCATTTGAACAAGCGGTCCCATAACTTGTAAAAAGCTCTCTTGCCCACAGAAGACCAGATGTCGAGCTTCAGCTTTCCTCAGAGTAAGAACAAAACCACTTGGGGGACAGTTGGTTTCAATGCTAACATGTCAAGAGTTTCATGCATTAGCCTATTGTTTACATAAACAGCTTTCTTTAAACAAGTGATGTTTTACAGGATTATGAAGTATTTATTTCAGAAGGGTCTAAAGAGTCTCTTGAGTAACTACCACAGAGAAAGTATCACCACAGAAAGCATAAGGCTAAATGATAATACAAGTTAATTAGTTAAAGCAATCAAGTAACCCTATAGCAAAGTAATGGGATAAATAAGTGCACAGAGATAATTTTGCACATGTTTACTTCTAAAATGCCATCGCTTTGAGTCCTAAATCACATACTGTTAGCACTGCAAATCTGCACCATTCGTTATTTGGAAAAAACCCAAAGGCCTAAAACCCAAATACTTTCCTCTGGGTTTGTTATTTTAAGGAAAAAAGGGTCAATGTGCCTAGGAAGTGCTCATTTTGTAAGCACGCAGGCAATCTTCATCCCGCGCCAAGTTCCATTACAGGCAGCATTTGTGGAAATGCAAACCAGGGAGCTTCGCCTGAAGAAAATTTTGCAACGGCACAGAAGTTACCCTCTCACTACAGGCCCCAAATGTATGTGTGTCAGGAAGAGTTAAGGCTCCCATTTCCAGTGTCAAATAAGCTTAGCAGGAACTGAAACACTGGCTACACTTCCCCTTTCTGTACCCTCTGGCAGCTGCGATTTAGGCCTGTCTTTAAGAAGAACAAAAATTTTGAGAAAGGTCTAACACAGTTTCTTTCATACTTCCCAAGCCTGGGCTTGCTGACCCCTCAAGGGGATTGGCAAGGACCAGTCTGGGTCCCTCCTGGGCTGTGGGGCAGGTGCTGACATCCCACAGACAGCCCTGGGCTGTGAGCATCTCCCGCTGCCCTCCGGGACATCCTTCCCTGGTGGGTCTCACAGCCAAAGTTTCTCCTTCTGGAGACTCCACAGTTGGAAAGAGAGCTTCGTCAAAGACTGCAAATCTGCCTGCTCCAGACACAGCTTCTCCTTTGGAAAGCAAAGACTGTTTTTCATCCTCCAGCCACCCCTTTTTGACCCTGTCTGGCCCATTATCAAAGGAAAAGCTTCTCCCACCAAGACCCCAGAGCTTTACTTCATCAGGAGCCCTTTCTCCTAATCTCCACACTTCCACTCTTTGGCTGCCTCTGAGAAAGCTGCATCTCTTCAAACCCCTCTCTCCCTGCTAAGAAAATACAGGCAACAAGATGTCTCCAGGACACAATTACCCTCTCCTCAGATAATTCCCATGCAATAATTTCACATGATCAAGGTAATCACAGATAATATTCCTGCATGCATCAGCTGTCAGACTGCTCTGCACGAGCAGCATAAAGTAAAACATCCCTATAGTCCCACAGATACCAACCACAAATATGGCAAAAAGCAACCTGGAACTTAACACCCTGCCAGTCACTTGCCATGATTTCACGAGTCAGAAAACAGCTCTCACAAATATAAACATGCTCATTCATCCCACTGAATGTGAATTTTTGGATTCTGAGAAAGTGGTCTGGGGATTAAATGCAAGAAAATCACCAGACAACGCTGAAGTGACCACAACTACTTGCACAGAGACACTGTCCGTTAAGTGGAATTAAAAACAGATAAGCATAATTTTAAGGGCTCTGGATGTTATGGCTAATTATCTTGTGCTCATAAATATTCAGCTGCATAATATTAACCCGTAGCCCACATTAAACGTTATGATGCCTGGATGAACTAGGCAGAAGGAAGTAGTGGGGAGGGATGTTTAAGGGATACTTAAAGCTGGCAAATTCCAGAAATGTTCCCTGTGCATCCCCAGATCCCTGTAATTTCAAATATACCATGTTAACACAACATTTACTACCATGAGACAGCACTCCAGTTGAGAGAAACTGGGCAGCAATGTGTTATTTTCACATTTATAAATAAATACACAAAACAACAGTTCAATGCAATGAGAGATTTTGTACGAGCAGCTATCTTGAATGTGCTCTGATAATTAAAGGTGAAGGAGTTTGAACATTAAGACTACACCTTTCAACAACATCAGGTTTCATAGCACAAGGCATTTGCACAGCTCTTAAAGGAACACATGAATAAGCTCAATTGTGTAAAACTTCCCTAATAAAAACCCCACCAAAAATAAACTACTTAAGAGCAAAAGAGATTTGGGAGTGGAGGAACATGAGTCAGTAGAAGGGCTTCTAAAATGAGCAAGTGGTTTTAAAAACATGAATACAGAAAAGCTGCTCCAATGAGCAATAAATACTAAATTCCCACTCAGGAAGAAACAGCTTTGTATTTTGGGAATTGCTGAAAGAAACTGAACAGGGAACTGTCACGGTTTTCAGTTATAAATGGGAAAATACAAATCTCTAGGTAAGTTTATATGGAAATACATAAGAAATGAAATTTAATAAACCTACAGTGTAAAGATCTTAAAAAGAGCACAGAGTTCAAATTACTTCAGTGAATTATTAAAAAAACCCAAACAATTCTGGAAAAGTAAGGATATAAAATATTCTCTCACTCAAGGCACAAAAAATACTCTATAAAATGAATGAAAGCTTGAAATCAAAATTATAAGACTGAAGAAATATATCTTTATCCAGGTGACAAAAGAGAAGGAAGGAATTCTGAAGAATTGTCTTTATAAAACAAGAATATATTCTATTAACAAGAGAGCGATTGTGAAAACTAAACACACCCTAAATAAAACAAACCTGTGTTTACCCTCACACCCTCAAACCAAAACAGAGATATCCAGGGAAGATATAGGTAAGGCATTCTACTGAAGGATTATTTTGTCATCAGCCTACAATTAAACACACACCACCCTGAGATCCAGATATGCAACAGTGAAATAAATGTTATCTGAGAACTGTCTCACAAACCCATTCTCAAGAGTGTGAAAGGGTCACTGGTAATACTCAGAAATAATAAGAACAGGTGCAGATGCTCACCCACAACCCTGGGATCCAAGGCTTTGTCTGCATAGCTCCTTCCTTATCTTCTTTCTGCCTGTATCATGGTATGTTCTCAACCAACAAGTTTATCAGAACCACACTTCTCCTTCCTCAAGCCAACATATTTACTAGAAATTAATATGTTCTTAGATTTCTTAATTAGGAATAATAATAATAATAATAATAATAATAATAATAATAATAATAATAATAATAATAATAATAATAATAATAGTGAGTATAAGACCGTTTACCTTCAGGCTTTGCACATGCCAATGGAAATGCTGGTTCCAAATGCCTGGCTCTAGAAGTGGTTGGAAATCAGCAGAAATGCACCAAAAGCACTTCATTCACACCCAAACCCAGCCCAGGCTGCTCCTGGGAAGACCCACGCAGCACACCAGGAAAGAGCTCTGCTACTCCTGCTGATTGTCCACTCCATCTGTGCCCTTCCTCCCCAAACCCATGCTGCAGTGGGATGCAGAAAGCCTGCCATGCACTTCGGGGAGGCTCTGAATCCAGACAAAGCTCTGGGCAGAGCCAAAGGATGCAGCTCTCCTGGGGCTCAGCATCCTTTCATCGCCTAAGAGGATGAGCGAGTCCATCCAGGAGGGATTTCCACAGCCAAGAACCGATGAAACAGTGTCTGAACATGCTTCCTAGACTGTGAGACCAACTGGAAAATATTTATCCTGATCTTGTTTTTTCTTTTCTTTTTAAATCCCACTTCCCTCTTCAAGCTGCCATAAAAACAACTGGTCCTCTTTTGAGAGCTAAGCATTTCCTGAAAAAGGGAGCCCTTCTGCCATTCTGGCGCAGAGATGAAGCAAAACACAAGAGACCAGGCAAGCATTAGAAGGAACACAAACTGTTAAAAAAGCTGATAATCTCCAAGTATTTCAGAGGAAAGTGGAAATACTTGTAATTGAGTGAGGCTGTGAAGTAGAGGACTTGGCTCCGTGGACAGGAGGGAGACAGAACGTGCACCCCTGGGTGCTCCTGGTTCAAGTCCAAAGTGTGCTTCTCCTGCTGTGTATTTCACAACACAGAAAAGGCCTCTTGGGTTTCAGTCATTGTGACAAGAATTTTTGTCCAGACACGTCCTGGGGGACTTTTGATCAAACTTTTCCATGTGAAGCTGTTTGCATGCTTTGGAGAAACCCCATGTCTCACACCATCCTGTGGTTAGTTTGAGTGCCTGAACCACAGAACTCAGTCGCACGACGATTACCAAGTTCTGTTTCTTGAGGAGAGGAAAATCATCCATTTTCTTGGATTTCTCCTTGAACAGTAAACAGGACTATAGAGGCATGGAAAGACCCTCTGCCCATCCAAGCACCAAAACAGTCAGTGGACAGTTCAGTGACCCCCACAGAATTAAACCCGTGTGGTTTTTGGAAGAACACAAGATTTGATCCCTTCTGACCATCTAGACTGTGGCTGAAGAACACAACAAACGTTTATTTCTCTCACCCCTTTTATCTTCAAGTCACTTCCCTCAGACGTCAGCTCTAAACCCCAGGAGGTCACAAGTTTTTACCACTGTTTTAGCAGGTCTCAGCCAGCAGTCTTGCCCAAGGCAGGAGCCTCTGCCCAGCAGCTCCAGCTAATTACGGCACAGGCAGCACTTCTTAAGGGAAAAATAAAACCAATGGAGAGCAACTAGTTGTTCTCCGACTGTATATCCCACACAGCTGCACCTCACCTCTTACAGAGTGAACTAGTTCTGTTAAACACATGCTGTCACCCACTTGAGGGATCAGAGATTGAATGTTTGTCATGGCAAAGGGTGAAAAGAAACCCCATGGAGGCATTTGTTCATCCCACCAAAAGCTCTGTTTTCCTGTGAAGCAGCCCAAGCAGGACCTGGCTGTTGCAAGTGATTTTATGGGTGACTTCATCAAACTTATTCCCCCAAACACTTTCTCAGCTACAATTTCCTCCCTCAAGAGAGTTTGACTTTTAATCTAGAGACGCATTGTTTTTCTCTCAGTTCCTGAATTGTGACTCCCTTCACAAAACCAGTTTTGGCAGGCTCATACAGAGGTTTGGCCCACCCAAAGAAGAGTCCAAAGGCTCCATCAGTGTCCCATAACTGACATGTAGTATTTACCAAGTGGGGCCTTGTCATAAATAATCCTTTTCCTTTGTTTAATTTACACACTACTAAAAAGCAAAGCATCCCAATAACACAGAGACTGGAAATACCTGTGAATTGTGAGAGAACCATTTGGTATCAAAGAGCACCAGAACAGAGGAAAGAACGATGCTCAGCTCTTCATATACTGTGGTATTTTGATCCAAAATGCTCATATCACATAGAACACCTTCCCAGAAGGTCTCAACAACACTGAGAGCCTGTAGAAACCTTTGTTCCTAATCTGAATAAATACAAAGGAGAGGAAAAAACCCAACCAACTCCTTAATGAGAAGACTTCAACAGAAAAGAAAAAGAAGCAAAGTAGTTCTGTTACTTTCTTTTTCCCCCCACGTGTTCCACACAATTTATCACGCATCATCAAGCAAAATTTTATTGAAAAAGGTCTTAGAGAAATGAATCAGTAACTTGAAGGAAATAGGCTTGAACAGATATACTCCTTCTTAGTTATTTCTTCTTTTTGGCCATTTTTTTAGTTTTAAAGCAATGTGACAGCTTCCAACAGCAAAGCCTGTCAGGGACATTCCACTGGGACTGAAAGATTGAACACCCCTGCAGACATAGTACATTCTTCTTTCACTACTACTACTGAATTTTTTTGAATACTGATGACTTGTTTAGCAGCCTCAACTGTATCCAGATGTTATCAGGTTTTTAATATGATAATCTGGAGGACTCCGGAAAGTATTGAGGTTTTTGGGAGAAGGAAAGTTTATTTTCGGTTTTATTACAAATTTAAGTTTTGTGGATTTTTTTCCAGGCATCATCAGTTACCGGGTTCAAGTTGGGTAGCCCACTAGAAAGTTTCAGAAAAGCCTGAGAAAAAAAGGCAAGTTTATCCCCTTTCCACCCCTGCCTTAAGAATGTTGTTACCAGCAGGGTAGATTTAAATGAAATCTCAGACTGGCATCTTGCTGACCTCAATCCCAGCTGGCTAAACCCTTGCAACACGGCTGTCCTTGGCATCTACCAGAGAGCAGACACCAGTCCAGCTGCTTCATTACGAAAAGGAGAATCTGGTATGAGGAACTAGATCCATTCCACTGTCTGGAACTCTGTTTAACACAGCTTAATTTCTCTCTCTCCCTGGTACTTCATCGACAGGAACAGGCTTGATATCTCAATCAGGGCAGCACAACACCACAGAGGATACTGTGCCTGCAGGACTGCATACACCACACACTTGAGAAGGAAATGCTACTGCAACCACCGGGTAATGCTTGTTTTAAAGGGACCTCCAAGTTTTAAAGCACACCCCAAAACATCTCATACCACTTCCTTTTCAGGAAAGGACCTTTTTTTCAGTTGCTTTTTAAAAATTAAGATAGAACATCAGAGCATCACTGTCATGCTAATAAAGACAAGTTATGAAACAGTTTAAACAACTATCATGTGTCTTGCTACACTCACCTGTTACACAAACCAAAGTAGAACAAAACAAGAGTGAGTTCATTACCTGTACTCAAAAGAGTTTGATGGTCCTCTGTCTTCCCTTCAGCTACGGACTCACTGACAGGGTCCCCTTTTCGACTCATTATCTTTGAAAAGCCAATTGAGAGAGAGGAGAAGATACCGCGGATGAAGTAGCCCTGCTGCTCGGCATCCAGCGAGCGCACGGCTTGCAGGAACGGCCGGGCATTCCTGCTGCCGGTGTGCGGCACGGGCTCCGACAGGGAGCGGTTGAAGGGAACCCGGAATGGCCTACTCCTTGTTGGGAAGAGTGTCTCAGGTGGGTCTTCGAGGAGATTGCCAGCACTGGTAGCATCCACACCTGCAGAACTTTTAGCAAGACTTTGGTCATTGCATTCCCCTTTCAAACTGGAGGAGCCCTCTCGTTTGCTTACCCTCCAGGGAGGCCAAGGATGTGTTTGCCACCTGTACGTTCCAAGAGGTCTCTCTGAGTCAAAACTAATCTGTTTATTCAACTTCTTGCTTTTTGTTCGGTGGTACCAGTGATAGTCCTTCAAGGCAGCTGTGCCAGCATCTTGTTCTGATAAAGATCTTCTGAAGGTCCTGGGAGAAAGACTAGGATGCTTTTTAAAAGCACTCATTTTGCACCCTTTGGATTCTGGCACTTCACTTACATTCCTTGTTGCTTAGTAGTCATGTAGCTGTAGTTCCTCACTCACCATTTTACATCCCCAGTTACTTTGTTCATGGCTGTGAACTGCAAAACAGCAGAGGTTCTTCCTGAAGACCTTGAGCACCAATCCCAGAACCAGGTATTCCTACATTTCCACAAGAAAGCCGTGCCCTCACCTGTAGCACACCAACTTCTAACAGCACACAAAGCCTTGCTGAGCTTGCTGTCGCTTCATGGGCTGCCACATCTCTGCACCAAGCTCTCAGGAAATGACTAAAAGAGCCCAGCAGTGAAAACCCACAGTGTTCTTCTGTGCTGATCACGCTTCACTTTTTTCAGTCTACATTAAAGATTTGGTTAAAAAAAAAAAGAGGCGAAAGTACTTTGCTCTAGAGACGCAGCAACGTCTCAGAAAGGCACTGAAAAATTGCAGTACTCAACTAAGAGTCATGCACATGTTCTTCAGTTAAGTAGCAAAGTACATTACTATATATAGTTAAGTATGAAGTTTCTATTTACCACAGGTATGTTGTATCACTTAAGAGTACCTCAGAGCTGCCTTTTAGAGAAAGGTAATACAGGCAGATTCATCAGAATCGAGTGCTGGAAAGCAAAGAGGAGGAATGGAGGAAGGAGAACAAACCCTGCAACTCAATGCAGTGAGAGTGTAAATACACTGAAGGGAAATAAGTAAAGAGGAGAAGGGACCGAGGGGGTGGGTGGGACTTCACCAAACACAGACCAAAGGGAAGGGTTTGAGGCATGGCAAACAGAACAGGGCAGCAGGAAGATACTCCTTTTTCTCCTCCCCCTTTCTTCCGCTTTTAAACAGCAGAATAGGGGATTATTTTTTTATAAATCTAGTTGCAATAAATGAGATGGAAAAAATAGTCCTATCTGTTTAACCAAGAGGAAAAAAACCCTCTTGCCTTCACTACAATTTATGAAACAGCTGACCGTTCTAAAATCTCATAAAGAAAATATCCGCTGGTGAATGAAGAACACATTTGCCAAGTTTTAGACCAGAACACTTAAATCTCCAGTCTATTCAAATCCCTGAAAATAGGGGGTTTATAATGGAAATGCTGACACACCCTTGGCAATAAAGTAACAATGAAAACTACTCCTCTGGTTAAATAAAATGATAATCTGGTCTGGCAGACCAATAAAGCTTAACTGACCCACTATGGGATCCCGCCTTTAAGCTAGGCTGCATTCATCAGCCAAAGTACATTCCTGACAGCTGCAGATACAAAAACTTCCTTACTTGTGTATATGTATGAGAAAGGGTATCACTGCTCCCTAGAACAGAGAGGGAGTTACCCTAAAACTTCCTTCAAATCAAAAAATAATTTCTCTACTCGGTAGCAAGTTAGACTTTTCAATTATAAACAACAGAAGCAGCTATCTAAAAATGATCATGTTTAAGAAGTCACAACAAACAACCCCAGAAACAGCTCAGACACTGCAATGCAATTTCTGCATCAAATAATGATGCTGCCTCTAGTGCTTTGTCAACATCAGAACATAAGTCTGGAATGACAAAATGTACCTATACCACAATTCTGCTACAATTCCCATCCAGAGCAACGAAGTTTCAAAGAATCACAAGCAGTGGACACAGAGATGCTGGTACTCCAGTGAAAATGAGACACAGACTCCACTGGAAAAAAGTTAGCTGGCCTTTGTCTTCTGCTTTTTGATCCCGGGGGTTGCTGATCACCTTTGGCTGCAGCCCATCTGGCCCCATGGACTCACACAGGTTCTTTAAAGTAACTCCTGACTTGACCCTCATCTATTGCTGGTCGTTGTTCTCCTCCTTGAACCCTTTCACCCAGCACAGAGGCCCAGGTGTCCATGTTTTCAAGACTGAGGCAAACACAGAAGCACTGAGAACCCCAGTTTTAACTGGGTCTGCTGTTACTGGGACCATCACCCCTTCCAGCAACAGGTCCTCCTTCTCCTTGTTGAGCCTTTTGCTGCTAATGTGGCAGAGACATTTTGGCCAAATGCTTTGAATTAGGCAGGCTGGTAAAGCAGGCTTCATGGAACCTCAGAAGCATGAATAAATCCGACTGATGACAATGTGGTTCGCTCCAGTGGCATAAGCCATAATCAGCAGGGAAAGCTGAGAATGTGAGGCAGGTTTCTGGTCAGCTCTGCAAGCCATGTTTACACAAGTTTCCACTAACACATCGACATCTCCTTTTGGGTTGGGAGCACAGCAGGGCAGGAGAGGACAGAAAATGCAGACAGACGATGCAGGAGCTAAAGCCCACCTGGGGGTGCTTGCTGTGGATTTCTAGTGTGCTTTGTAACTCCTGCTGATCTCTGCCAGGCACTCACACACCATACTCTTGAAACAGCCCTTGGAGAGCCCTTTCCTGCCCTATTGGAGCACTTGGTACCCCTGACGAATGACTCAGCTCAGTAATACTTCTCCAGCTGCACCAAGGCAGGGATTTAGCACAACAGCACTTTGGACAGGACAGAACTTCAGGAAAGACACCAGTCTCTGCATGAGGACAGAGTTGGTCACCAGGATTCTCCCCTCCTTTTTTATCACCATCCTGTGGACACCTGACTGTAGGGACAGATCCCTCCATCCTCTTCCAAGTACAGGTGGCATTGCAGTGATCACTGACTCACACAGACCACGCATTTCAGCAAGGGAACACACAGAAAGATTAATCACGTCTCAAGTTACAGCACAAAGCAACGTGCAGAACCAGTTATGGGTTAACTGCTACTCAAAACTATTTTCATTGGTGTGGCCAGGGTTGGACCACAGCTCTGTACAGACCTAACAATACAGAGAAAGGATTCAATAAGCACTCTACATAAAGCCCAAGAACATCAAAGTCACAGTTTAGCTTAAGTTTCAATAATATTGAGAAGGCATTTTTACTTTTTTAAATTCTGATTTCACTTTTTATTTCATGTTACCACTGCTCAGAACACATTTTGTGATCAAAGGAAAGTTACCCTTGGCCTAGCTGAGGTTTCACAGTGTACTCTGCAGAGGGTAAAAGGATCTTTCTCAAAGTTCTTCTAAAAAGGCAGACAAGGCTTACATGTTTATTAACATAAAAACACTGATAGACAAGTTTGCTTAGTCTACCAATAAGACAATTCTTTTAAATAGCTAACTCCATTTTAACCCAGGCTTCGAGTCAAACTGATCTCTCCCTTCCTTACACACATCATCAGCAGCAATGATGATGTTCAAAAAACCCCTTTGTCTACACTAATTCAATGCCACTGAGTTAAAATCGGTCTCAAGTGGCTCCTGCATTTGTTGTGTCCATAGAACATGCAGGCAAGCAATCCAAAAGGCAGAACTTTCTCCTTGATATGCAGTCCAGCTACTCAGGCTCCAGTCCAGTCCTTCCAGAGCAGCACTTTATCCTGGGAAGCATTTCACAGTCTCAGTATCACAAAGAAATCAGCTTACAGCAGTGACTACCACTGTATTAATGATGTGAAATCCCCAGCCTTACTGAGCCACCCACGCAGCTGTCAGCAGGTAAAATAATGTCAGGGGAAGAAACGAGTTTGGCAATTAAGTTGAGAAAATCTGAAATATTTTCACTCTTGTTTTTAGTACCAACTGCCTACAAATGTGATCCTCCACTAGCAAATTTTCCTCTGCTTTCTTTTTTTTTTGGTAGTGTTTGCAGTTCATTGTGCCAAATCATTCATTTAGCATTTCAGAAAATTACTATTTTCTTCCTAACAATCCCATCACTTAATCATCACATTTGACATGTTTAACAGCATTATATGTCACTACTCCTAGATATTTAAGTAATTTATGCACAAAATGCAGATTTGCTATGTTGGAATGTAACTGCATTTCAGCGTTAAGATTGTATTGGGAAAACAATCTTTCTTAACTTTACAACATTTCACAGAAAATATATACAAGCAGCCTTAGATTTGCACCGAGAATATGAAGATAAATCTTTGCCAAGGGCCTTCTATGTGGGAATTCTGCTCTCCACCATTCAGCTCTCTAGAAAAACTACCCAGCTCTGCTGCATGGAGCTTCAGCAATTTCTCAGAGTATGTTGTTTAATAAATACTACCAGCCAATTAAAAAAGTAAAAAAGCAATACCACAGAAAACTCCAAGTGCACCATTGCCAAGCAGCTAGAAGAAGGAGAACCTGGCTCTGATGTTACAAATTAATGTTTAATGCTTGCTTGCTCTCTGGAAGCTGTCTAGTGCTTGAGTAAAAGCATTACAATGTGTAAAATTTGAGTTCATAGCTTATATTGTAAAAAAAGGATGAACTGCAATCTCCCATGACCGAATGGAAAACTAATTTAGAATGGAACGAACTGTTCCATTCTAAATTAGTTTTGGACCAAACAAACTTACCAGCTTCTCAGTTTTTTACTAAGACAAGGAGGAAAAAAGGGGAAAGAAGAGAGTTAAAAGAGAAAAAAAAAACCAAAACACCACACAACCACCAACATCCATGATAAACCCTGAACATTTATTCACCACACTTGGTTTCAACCAAGTTCTCTCTTTTAATTGAGAAAATCAGCAGGCTAAGCAAATACCACTTCTGAAAGGACCCCAGTTTAACTCCCCAATGACCAGCCATCAAATGAGCTTTAACCTGTAGAAAAGTAAATCAAATTGTACCCTGTATCCTCCCTAGAGAAACCAGAAGGAATACAGAGGGTCAGGGATCCTGGATTTAACAGTCTAGCTCCCCTTAGCTCTTTTCCCATTTAAAACTAGCCCATTGCTCAGTGCATTGGATCAATTTGTGGAGGAGTAATCAATATACAAAGCAGGAATGAACACAAGTTTTCCAATTGACCCAACTTGACATGCAGTTAAATAGCACAGAAGATGAAAGATTTTTCCTTCCCTTTAAATTAGAGACTTTTCAAAATATTAAGTTTTGTTTATGTAAGGCTAAGTAATTAATGACCTAACATCCCCTTCCCATCTCCTATCACCAAGATGCATCTGTTTCCCCCTGCAACATTTCCTGCAGGTGGATATGACTTTTTCTCAGGTCAGCGCAGACCAGTGCACCTGACTTACTCGACCTCTTAATATGTAGTGTTAATTAATGTTTAGAAGTTACACAGAGGACGAATGAAACAGCACCTTAGAAATTGTTGCATTTGGGGTCAGAGTGACTAGAAGAGTGAGGCTTGGAACTGGCGTGGTTGGAACACAGAGATCCCTTACTGAGCCCAAACTAGACCTCCTGAGGGCAAAGCTGCTACGTGTGCCTCTCACAAGTCTGGAGCTGGCCAAGCCTTCCAGTGACCACACTGCAAGCTCACCTGTCCCATATAAATCACAATATGCTGTTTCCACTATCACTATGTTGAGACTGATGTGCCTCTGAACAAGCTAAACGGTGATAGCAGAGCATCTAAATGCCACAAAGCACCTCATTTTCCTCACCTAACTTTGGGTGCCAAGGCGGGCTGTAACTGCTGTCCCTGCCCCACGATTCCAAGCCCAACCTGTCACTACAGCTGCAGCAAGCCAGCCTGACTCAGCTCTGCTTCGCCATGGTCTCGTTTCTGAAGGCAGGTACTGAAAACTCTTCAAAATTCACAGGAATTTCCACCTGAATATGAGGAAGAACTTCTTCACTGTGCAGTGACCACACACTGGAAGAGACTGTCCAGAGAGGTTGTGGAGTCTCCCTCATTAGAGATATCCATACCTGTCTGGATGCAGTCCTCTGCTCTGTGCTCTGGGGTGACCCTGCTTGAGCAGGAAGGTGGGATCAGATGACCTGCTGTGCTCCCTTCCAACCTCACTCATTCAAGTGACTCTGTGATTTCTGCCCTCTAATTCCCTGGCAAAGCTGCTATGATTTCTCTGCTGATACAAACTCCCCACGTGAAAATCTCCTGGTTTCATTTTTCCATGCTGTTCCCGTGATCTGCATGAGAAGCTGCTGCAGCCCTGTCAACTGAGCAGAGCAGAGAGAGACAATATAAATTTATGAGATGCTGAGCTTTGGAGGGATGCCAGGAAACGTTAGCAAGAAAATCCCATTTCACTACATCGCAAATAAACCTGCAGAATGGTGATGCCAGGTTTTAATTTCACTAGCAATCTTTTGTTGTTGTTGTTGACGACCAAACACAGCTTGTGCCAAGTTTCAAGGGCCATAAAAATGTCCATCTAAGAGCCAACCAGACACACGCAGTGGCTGAGCCCACACGCAGCTGCGAGCCACCCCAGCCAGCCAAGGATTTTCACAACATGCACTGGTGCAAATAAATAAATGCATGACCTGGAGGTAAACACTGCAACTACTCTGCAGCAGAATGACCTGTGTGGAGCGAGTGGAAGCACTCACCCCAGAAATTTGGAAAGATTTAGGGATTTCTGTTGATGCCTTGGGAAGGCTGACCTGAAGCAGACTGGACAGAGCTAGAGAATAAAGTAGGGATTTATTGAAAGGCCTCCAGGATCCACCAGGGGCAGGACAGGAACCTGACCAGGGCTACACCCAGGGTGGACTAAGAATGGTCACAAAATGGCTGATGGGTCACAAGGTCTCACACTTTTATAAGTTTTGGTCAATTTGCATCTTGGGGTGTAATTGTCCAATTCCAGCTCCAGGTTGTAAGGTCCCATCCTTCTTGTTCCTCCCTTCAGCCACCCTTGTTTGTGCTTTTGGGCCTGAAAGTTGTCCTTGGTCTTCAGCAAGAAAAGGATTTATTTTGTCTCCCTACTCTGTGCAGAGAGCTGACTGACACTTAATATGAGGTTCAGAGCTACACCCCTAGGCAGCACAGAATCTGAAAATACAAAAGCTAAAGCTTAAGCATCACTGTGAGGAAGGTGAGCCCTCAGCCCTGGCCTGTGACACAGCTGCTCTCACGGGTCTGGCTCCTTGGTGGCCTCAACACTGAGCTGTGAAGCCACTGGCACACACAGGGAGCTCTGGCTGGGAGGAAACCCTCTGGAGCCACAGATCACCAACCTGAGCCCCTGGAGAGAGACACCTGCACTGACCTACCTCACTGTCAACTTCTGCAACTCTACAAATAAATCAATGTGTTTACATAAATATACAAACTTCGACTGCATAAAAAAAGCACACCCAGTCTGACATCCATTTCTTCATGATTACAGGTTGGGCTTAGTACCATCAGAAATATCATACACAAGCTGCTCGTTTCAGTTTGTAATAGCCTTGTTTTTCAGCAGGCAAAATTACCTTCCCATCACCCCTCTTCATTCCCAACTGAAGAGTTCAGGATTTTTGTAGAGAGAGTGGTGAAAAAACCCATTACTGCTGCAATCCTAAAGCAAGGGTTTTACCAGCAAAACACAGTTTTATTGCTAGATGTGATCCCTGTGTTCATCAAACCAACTGCAGCCTAAACTACCAGGGGAGGAAATATAGTTACAATATATAAGCAACTTAATGGATAAACATCCCAAAAATGGTCTTGGTAACTATGCCCAAATAGCAGGTGCATTTTTCCAACCTTTCCTTTATTTTTATGTAACTAGAAAGGAACATATCCTCACTGTAGACTGCTGCAAAAATTAGACCTACCAACTCTCCACCAAGAATGTTAGGAACTGAGTTTATAAGTTCATTCTGTATATTTTTTAATTAGTTGCTGTAACTGTTATTTTATTTATCTTATTTCTAATTTATTTATTATCTTATTTTATCCTTTTTTAGAGTGAATAAATTATCTTCATACCGACAACTCCTTCACACAATACTAGTTTTGTAAATACATTTTAAAATGTAAATATATTTTAAAAGCTTCTCAAACACTGGAAATCCCACTGTAAGAGCCAACTGGCAGCAAAAGATAACCACCAGCTAATTGACAACACTCTTCAAATTCACTGGAGAGTGTACTCTTACAGTGTATATAAATAAAAAACTTTAGCAACATGCATAATTAAATTTTTGCATTTATCATCTAAACACCACCAGTAATAGAAATACTCTGTCTGCTGTGGCAACCTTTCAGACCGAATCCAACCCAAAACTGTTAAGTGCACCACTAAGCCATGTCCCTAGACAGCAAAACACAGGAAGAATTTACAAATCCAGAATTATTTTAGGCTCTGAATTTAGGTAGGGAAGTTCCTGGAGCTGGATGAGAACTATCCTAACACCCACCTTGCAGCCCTATTGGAATGTTGTGTTAATATCAGCAAATTGAAGTGCAACAACTGAAAACAAATCAGTGACAGCTGGAAATTAGGATTAAACCTTCATCTAAATGGAGAAATATACTCCAGAGAGGAATGGAGAAACATCCTGGTATCTCAAAATGCCAAAATTCTGAAATTAAAACACTTAGGAGTAGCATGGAAAAAGGGTCTGTGCAAAATTCCAGGTGCTATAGCACTGCATTGAGAATGTAGTAAAAAAAACAACCAAAAAAGAAATTAAAAAAGACATGGGGGGGTGGGGAAGAAAAAAGAGCATTTCTTAAATGCAGATGACCTTCTAACCAACAGAGGTTTCTCTCTCCTCAGGTTGTCTGTCAGGAAGAGCCTTGAATCAGTGCAGAAGCCACACGTCAGGAACAGTGATGAAGCGCTGGAATGAAGATGTACCTGCTGCCAGCCTGGGCACCAGGCCTGGAGGAGATTCCAGCACTGGCAACAGAGCCAAGGCATGAAGCAAGGTGACCTGCAGGCACCAAAACAGCATGGAGAGAGAAAGGAGCACACAATCTGACTGAACCTCTGTGCTTGCAATTTAAAGAATGATTAAAGATGGCCAGTGCAGGACATGGCTCGTGACGCGCTGCATGGTCCCTGAGAGATGAACCTGTATGTCCTAGCACTGGCCTGGGAATTTAAATGTACAAAAAGAGTGTCTCCCCAAAAGGGAAAGATACAGAAGGATTTCAACCTTTGAAGGGACAGGAAGGAGGGAGGAAGAGAAAGAAAAGATCATTTCTCTTTCAGAGATTATTTAAGGAACTAATTTGTGACACGTGCACACACTTCCTTACCACAGGGCAAAACAAAAAGTGGACATTGTGAAAAAGGATTTGTGTGAAGCACAAGTCATTGCATCCCAGGTAGGGTCCCCAGTCACCAAGACCACTCTAAGGACTGCTGTTGGTGTCAGCTGTACATGGAGCCCCGTCCTCCAGCAAGCCATACACAACCACTTAATCTCTTTTGTGTCTTTCATTCGTTATTATGGTACCAGAGATCGCTTCTGTTTCAAGTTCCAAAAGGACAGGTTTTGTTTCATTAGGTGTGAACACCAGACGACCAGAACTGCCTCTCTCAGAGGTCAATCCTTCCCAAATTGAGCACAGTCCCATTTGTAAATCTGTGTGAGCAACACTTTCAGTAGGCAGCCACTGTTAAGCAATCTCTTAAAAAAAACTCCTTCTCAATTATTTTCATTGCAAAAAATGAAATTTTAACCAAAAGGCTTAACAAACCATGAAAAAAAACAAAGGAAACACACCCCTCCCCCCCCCCCCCCCCGAACGGCATGCTCTTCCTTAAAGCAAAGTTGACATTTTCGAAATACCTTTTCTTTTGTTTTCTCACTTCATCGGTAAAAGGGAAAATGAGCTGATATTTGCTATTTTTAACTTAACCACACTAGCACTGTTAGCAAACCATGCTCCATCCTGACCAAGCAGCATGGAACTGCTGTGAACAATAAAGTCTGGTTTTGAAATTGTACCTTGAAGTCTTCAAACCAACCTGCCAACAAGTCCAGAATATTTGCTCTAAATATGAAACAAAAAGGCACTCCGGGTTTTATAACAAGCAACCACCAGAGTTAGACTAAATTAATGAGCATGTGTATTCCAATTCCAACAAACAGGACAGTACCCGTCTAGCTTCACTCAGGAACTTGTTATAATCCCTGCCTTATAAAAAAGTTTTTACACATATGAAACACTCATATACTAGTGAGACATAAAATCAGGATGTAATCAAATCTCCACAGTTTTATGTACAAATCCCTCGGGACTTCAAGCTGCAAAAGCAAATGTGAATAATTGCATCTATTTTCTAATAAAGACCATGTGTTCTGGGGCATGAGTACACAAGTTTTCAAGAGCTCTACACAATATTTCTGGAGGTATTTCTACTTCAAATAAGCAATCCAGTTAAGCAGAGATAAACACACACACATCGGTGACCTTGTTTAAACAATACCCCAATCACTGTGATAAATCTGGCTGCCAAATCTAAATATAGACTTTTAGGAAAAAACAACGGAGTTTGAGTAGAAGAGGCCTTCTCCTATTTACTGTTTACCTAATTACCCAAATGAATGTGCAGTTTGGCCTCTCTCCCCTTTTGGAGCAGCGTGACCACTTTCCCACTGGGAGCCAAGAGAGCTCTGGCTGTTACTGGAATTGCAGCGTGATCCGGCACATTTGATGCTCTGAGTGCACTTGGTGCAATTTCAAAGCTTGTCTCACAGTTTGGGTATGTGCACACTCTGCTTCCCTCAGACAGCCCCATGCCTGACACAAGGCAGATAGGCACTGCAGCACTGAGTCACTGCTACAGAAAGAGGCTTTTTTAAAAAAAAAAAAAAAAAAAAAATTAAATGAAGGCATGGGAGGGGGAAGAAAAATCCCATTCAAAACCCACTCTTAAGTTTCCAACTTTGGGTGCCCAAGCAGGAAATGAGGAGAGGAGGGAGCACGGGGCAAAAGGAGGAGGAGGAGAAAGTTCTTCTACTAAGGGTTATATTTTTAGACTATTACTAATTTTGTTTTGTCACTGTGCTACAGAAGCTAGACCTGTGTGAATTAATGCAGCATTATCCTTTCTAATTTTTGCCCAGTCCAGGCTGCAGTCTTAACCTAATCTCCTTACATGGGACATGGCAGGGAATTTGCTCCCCCTGCCCTGCTGTGGCTCATATCTTTCCACCAGATATTCCTGCCTGCAGCACACATCCAGCCATGTATTCCCTCTCTTCCTCAAAGCATGTAAAAACCAAGGAGAATTCCCCCCTTTTGTGTTTGGAAACAAAAAATCTACGTACTGAAGACGCCAAATCTGAAATCCTGATTTGTTGTGAAGTACACCAAGATAACGGGATTTATAATCACGACGTATGGGAAGGAACACCACTGAAATGCTTTTTCTTCTTGCTAAAAATACATCTTAAAGTGTCTTTGCCCTTCTTGATTTATGGATATTTATATGCCAAATTTTGCTGGGCAGGCTGAGGCTAGAGGAGAGCAATCTGTGCCCTCTATTCCCTGCTCTATTTTAGTCCATAACAATTATGCATACCATTTATTCTTATTGTTTCAAAGCAAGTTAGCTTTAACTTGTAATTTTTTTAGTAAGTTTCTGTCCTCAGCTGTCATTATTAGGGTTATTGTCAAACTATTTTTTTATTTCCTTTCTCCATGTTTGCACAGCACTGGCCCAACCCATTTGTGACTTCTCTCCCTAGATGCAAGTTGACACACATAGATCAATTACACAGAAATACAATGACTTACAGTAAAGAAATCATTTGGGAAAAACCAAACATATGGACCTCAACTTATTTATAAATATCTTCAAAAAGGAGCCTGGAAACATCCCACCTCGGGCTGGCAGTCCACAAGGCAGAAGTGGTGGGGAGTGTCAAGGAAAAGGCAGACAGACAAGGATTTTACTTTTTGTCTTATTAAAGTTTTGTTTTATTCTTCCCAGAAAAACAAGAAAGGCCAGGAAATCCTCAGAATTTGGCATTCCCAACACCACCTCTTTAGATGAACACAAAGTCCTTGTTTCCTGTTCCCTCCTCACTTCACAGCCAGTGAGGACAGAGCAGGACAATGCCAACGTCAGGAATGCTACAAACAGAGAAGCAGCCCTGAAAGTCAAAGCTGTGCCAAACTGGGGTTATTCTATTTACTTCTATTTCATACTAATGCATCCAAGGGGTTTTTTAACTATGAAAACCCAGGTCACATCTTAGGAGTCACTAAAGCTCCTCTCCAACACTTTCTCATCTCTGGACCAAAGATTTAAGTGGCCAAGCCTCCTGCAAAATAGTCTCTTCTCTGACCATCAACAGCCAGAAGAATTTGGGGGTAGAGATGGTTAAACAGGAAGGAAGGATGAAAGGAAAAGCTCCTAAAGCTCAGAAGAACCCTCTCCCCACTTGCAACCCTGTTGTAGGGGAAAGGAGGGGACACGGGGACCCAGTTAGTGCTTCTCCTGCTCAATCCAGGCATGGAAAAGCAGGAAAGGTGATGGAACACACATAAAAGCCTCCTTTCCAGCCCATGCCTTAGGCTACGGCTTTGGAACAGCTGTGTCCTCCTGCATCTCAACCAGAGTGCCAGGCACAAACAGCCTTAGACTAGAAGGTGCTGGTGCTCAGGACTGACACACAATTTTGTGACCCATGAGAAGCTGCTGTGGTTTCACCATCATGCAGCTGGAATGATGTCCAGCAGCAGGGGCCAAAACTCACCTCCCTGTACAAACACACTTTTAGGGACAACTGAAACCAAAACAAAATCAAGTTCTTCCTGTCTGAAAAGTTGTCAAGCATATCAAGTGCTTCTTTTACCTTCTTGACTGTCTAGAAAATTGCATAAGAAAACTGATTATTACTCTGCAATAAACTGTAGTAGAAAACAAGAAAAAAAAAGGGTAAATCTGAGTTTATCTTCTTAAAATATAAATGCCTCAGGGAATATAATTTGCTACAATTAAATACAAAAAGCCAATCCTCAAGATAAGCCTTAACAAATAACCTTGAGAATTTAATAAATTGTGGTTTGGTTTGGGGGATTTTTCAGTGCATCTGTTAATGCATTTACCTGGCCTGTCAAACATACTTCTGAAGTTCTCACACCAGATGAACACAGCAGACAGAATAGAAAGTGGGCAAGCCAGTCTGGGACCACTGAGAGAACTGTTTCAATAAAGAGGGTTTGAATATTTAATTACTCAATTAGAAAGAAGTCTCAAGTCTCAGCTTGTATCATATGACACTTCACTGAACTTACATGCACAAAGAAAGTAGGTTTAGACTAGATATTGGGAAGAAATTCTTCCCTGTGAGGATGGGGAGGGCCTGGCACAGGGTGCCCAGAATATCTGTGGCTGCCTCATCCCTGAAGTGTTGGCCAAGGCCAGGTTGGATGGGGCTTGGAGGAACCTGCGACAGTGGAAGGTGTCCTGCCCATGACAGGGGAGTGGAACAAGATAAGCCTTAAGGTCCTTCCAACCCAAACCTTCTGGGATTCTATGAGAAATTCATCTACCAGATGCAGCAACATCACCGTGGGAAGCTGAACATCTGCCATCTAACTTGTGGATTCAGACTCTCACAGATGAACAATAAATTACTGATACCAAAGTGCTTGAAAAGAGCTGGTAATACTACAGATACTGATGGTCCTACAGTAAATACACAGTTGCTTTTACACTTAAAAAAAAAATTTAGTTGTTGATATCTAAAATAACTTTTATTCAGTCTTTAGATATAAAGAGTTACCTTGACAAACTGTCTTTTGAGTCTGCATTTCAAGTCCTTCTTGTCTGGATCCCATGCAGGCTGTATTTCTGACGCACAGAAGGCATGAGCTCCTCTTTCTCTATTTTCTTATTTTCTGTGCTTCCCATCATCCACATATGATGCTCCCCAAGCAGCTGAGAAGTGGAATGCTCTGTTCCCAGAGCCAACACCATGAGTCACTGTGTACTCACAAGTCAGGGTACAAGATCTCCCAACACTTTCCCCCCAGATCCCAACCACTTTGCAAACTTTCGTTGTGCCAAAATTAAACACCTTTTGTTATCAAGTGAATAAAAATTCACATTTCCTGCCAAGCCACTAACCCACATTTAAATGACAGAACGTACACCCAATTAAGCATTTCTTAGTGGTTTAGGTGGGAATTCAGATATGCAGAGATTGACTTTGCAAAGCTGCAATGTTCATCTTGACAGAAGAAGGATAACTAAGCCTGTGAAATCCAGAGAGAATCAACAACTCAACATTTACTGGGTCTCAGAAGTACAGGCAAAGGCCAGCAAATCCAGAACTCACTGCTCCCACTGAGCTCCTGTACCCTGCAGGAGCTCTAGCTGTGAACTGACCTTGTAGGAGCACTTTGCTGTTCTGAGCTGTTTAAAACCTTTCACTTTGCTGCTTGTGGTTTTACAATTCTGCAGTTTCAAGCGGCTCATCAAAGGAACCTGTAAGCAATGGTGGGAGGACACAAATACCTCTCAAACTGACTTTGTTAATGCATCAGTCTGCAGTGGAATTTGAAGTCTGCAAGAAGTTTTCCAGAAATAGTGCATGATTTAGGCAGAGATGATTGCACATCGATTTCTTATTCAGAATCTTTGTCACATTCACTGGGAAAAAAAGTTGGGTTTATTTCTGTCCTTCATTCTTCTACCCTACTGGGTTCTTTCAGTTACTTTTCTCACTTACTCTCCTCTGCTCTTCCCATGCAAAAAACTATCAAACACAGCCAATAAATGGATTAAATCCCACAAGATTTCCTGTTGTAGTCACTGTACTTTTCACAGCTGAATAGTCCATATCCATTCAATTCCCATTTACAGGGATTGATCATTGAATTGAACAGGAGAGTTCATCCACCTGCACCTCTGCTTTCAGCCAATTTTTGGAAGTCCTTCTTATAATCACATCTCAAATGAATCGCAGTTCAATAGATTCAATACTGCAAAAAAATTCTATTCCAACACCTGCTTACATTTTCCCTTTTTAAAGTTGGCAATGAAAGAACATTAAAATAGAAGCTGCAGTTCTATCTATCATTAAGACCTCTAAATTTTGTACTACATACATATTAAGAGAACTTCTGAATGAACCAGAAGGTGGCAATTTCTAGGTAATCCCACCAAAGCCAGAAAAAAACGGGGAAGGGAAATCACCGCTCTCACATTCTTTTCCTATTATTAAATGCAATACAATTAAATGCAAGGGTTCCTTGTAAAATAACTGAAGCCAGTCACCACAAACTACACTACAGGGAAAATTAGGCAGAATTTATGCAGCAATACAGAAGACAATAGTGACACACAACACAATGTCTCACTAAAGGATGAATAAATGTGCATTTAAAGCTCAGAAACTTAGAGCCAGAAATAAAAGGGGAAACAAGAGAGAGAGAGGAAGGGCAAGGGAAGAGAGGGAAGAAACATGTGCTCATTATCTCAAGAGCTTAACTCCAGAGATTCTAGAAGGAGTAAAGAAGAAGCAAAGAGATTCCAGTGCAGCAGCTTCTGACACAGACAGGTCTAATGCTGCCATTACCTCACCAAACACATTTGGTGATTGATGTGGAGCTCTGGAAATCTGACAGGGAGAAAGCTGCAATTTAGCAAGAATAGTTATTTAAAGCACTTACTCAGAAAAAAGCTGAATTTAGCTCAACGAAGAGGCCACTGCCTGTGATTGCCCCAGAAAGTACCTGGCCATGGCAAAAGTTTCATACAGGGACTTTTAAGACTTTAAAATCTACAGCCACGATCAGGAAATTAATGTTTGTATCTTTTCTGACTAGTCTAATTATAACTTTCAGCCCCAGAGTTACTTTCAGTAGTCTCAAAACTCAGTTTAAATTCACTCTTCCTATTACCTAAGCCATCATCTAATTTGTTATCTCCTCCCAGGCCCTACTAAAACTGAAACTGAAAACCTCATTTTCAAAACAGTAATTCTCTTACTGTTACCTGATAACAAGCCTCAGGATTACAAATTTAATCACAGTAATAACTGAATATACTGACAAGTGAACACAAATACTTCCAGTGTTTACACCAGCAGCAATAATTAGTGTTTTGTCATGTCAGAAAGTGACTGCAGATTTACCTCCACAAAGAAAGTGACTGGAACAATACAAGTGGCTGTCCCTCACTGAAGAGAAGATACAGAGATATAAGAACAGGAAAAAGGTTACTTTTTAGATGAGGTACCTTCAGAGACAATACAATTTATTGCCAAAGTGATTTATTAATAATCCGACTTTTTTTTTTAGAGGCTAAAATGTTTTCATTATTTAAAAAAAAAGAAAAAAAAATATATTAAGTTCCCAGCAAACAGAAATAGGAACTTGCTAAGTTTTTTTACTTTACATGGCTCAATTTCCTCTCCCTCCTGCAATTATCTGTCTGCAGAGGAAATAGCACACAACGTTCTGTGCCTGGCTAGGAGGTTCATAAGAACAATGAATATACAAGGTAATACCATGTTCTTTTTTAACAGATTCTTTTCTTTCTTGTTTTGTTGTTGTTTGCTTTTAAAGAATATTAAAAGCCTTTCTGCAGACAGAATTCTGATGGCTCCATGATAGAAGAATGCAGCACTGCTAAATGCAAAACAGATTTAGATATTTCTGACACCTGTGCTGCTAGACTGTCGTCAAATGAGATGCTTTTCTGAGTAAATATGTTCTATAACATCTTCACTTGAACGGGCAGCATAAATGTCACTGCACTCAGGTGATGAAATCCCTGCTGAAACTCCCTTAGCCATGGGTCCTGATATGACAGCTCAGGGGCTACCACCCTTAAAAGCCATGCTGCTCTTTGTAAAGGTCTCTGATTTATCATCTGCAGCGCTCTCAGACAGAAGATATTCCTGATGCTTAAATAAAATTACCCAAGATCCCTGTTACTACCATTATTTACCTGCCAACAGACAGACATGTAAAGATGGTGCAACCATTAAGGCTGTTACTTTTCTGCCATTTGAAAGCTTTGATGCAACAACTTGAAAGTTCATTTAACAGCTCCTTACATCCACTGTCATCCTGCAGAACCTCAAGGTGATAAGGCAGCATCAGCTGTGGTGATGCAGCTGAAATAAGGGGTGTCATAGTTAGAAAACAAAGGATGCTGCGTAGCTAAGTCCTTCTAAGTAAGTTTTTTCCGCTTTGCTGTTCTTTAATGTGTTGAGTTTTCCATTCAGTTTGTATTTTTATATAAGACAAACAATAATGTTCAAGAACAACCAATTTCAGTTGACTTAAAAGTCTCTTCAGCTAGGGCATGGCTCAAGCTTATTTCAGTTTACCCAAAATCCCACCAACAGTTTCCATTTTCTCTGCAGTTGTACACCAGCAGACAGGCAAATTAAAGAGTATTTAAAATGGCAAAATGGCAAAATGCCATTTGCCAATTTTGACCATGACATTTTATAACCTTTTTGTTTTAAATAAAGATCAAAACCTTAGGATGTTCAGTTTCACCACCACTTCATGCAGTGCTCATAAGTTCTCTGCCATATAACCAACCTTAAACATACATTAATAGGAGTCATTAAAAATATTTCATTATATTAAAATATTACATTCTAAAGGGGTCATTAAAAAACCTACTGTCTCAAAGTATGTGAAATATATATCCTGCTGAAATAATATCTGACCACATCTGTTCTTACACCAAAGTGACCACTTTTAGAAGTCCCTTTTAAAGTCTGATATTTCATGTAGTTCATTAATCCTGAAATCTCTGAAAGCTGCTGTAAGTTGCTGGTGACTAATCAAATGCATAAATTTGGCCCACACAAACCCATGATCACTTCCAAATCTCCTTCACGTAAATAACTCCCTAACAACTAAGAATGGATGAAAATATTATTTTTTAATGACATGAGAAGTGCTAAATAAAGAAGAATGGTCACCCGACAAAGACTGTACTTAGTAAAGACAAAATCAGCATCTTTTTGGTAGACTTTCTGCCAAAATTACATGTGACAACACAGAATAAAGTGTAGATCTCTATTTCTGCTGCTGCCCATACCATAAACACAGGAAAATAAATACTGTAAGTGTCCTTTGTGCTTCTTTGTAACGTTTCCTTCCTGTGCCATTTCTTTTTCTATCTGACTGCTAATTGCAGTGGTCCTTTTATCCATGGACTGGTATGGAGACCTGGGCAGCAGGCTGGGATTACAGAATCGAGGTCCCAGCACTCAACCCCCTGCAAATGCAGAAACCAGACTGGCTTCAAGCACGTGCTTTCCCTGGGGCAGAATGAGTGCCTGTATTTACACACCCTATCCAAGTGCTTTTTCAATGGGTACACTTGTTCCAGGATCACATTCCCTTCACCTCATTCTCCCAGCATCCTCAGCTTCCCAACATCCTGCAGGCACTTAAAAAACCCATTTAACACACCTCCCCCCGGTGTAAACAGTGAGATTTAAGGAAAAAAAACCTAAAAAACAACACAGCTCTCCAGGGGTTCTGAAATCATGCTGAAAGTTATCAAAGCCAAGGTTATTTACATGTTGTCCTATTGGCCGTGTTTCCCTCAACAAAGAATTGTGCTTTCAAACACTGATGGACTAAAACTTCTCTGAAGAAATGTACACAAGGTATGTACACAAAGTAAATGTGTGCTTTAGTCACTTAATACCTGCTAGACTTGCCTATAAAAAAACCTTCTATGTTAATTCTCAAACTGACTTTTTCTTTAAGTGAAATTTCAACTAGAATAATTCCATCCTCCTTATCCCTGAAGCAACTAAAAGGGGCCTAGAAGGGACCTGGAGAGGGACTTTTGACAAGAGCATGTAGTGACAGGACAAGGGGGAATGGCTTCACACTGACAGAGGACAGGGTCAGATCAGATATTGGGAAGAAATTCTGCCCTGTGAGGGTGGGGAGGCCCTGGCACAGGGTGCCCAGAGAAGCTGTAGCTGTCCCATCCTCAGAAGTGTTCAAGGTCAGGTTGGAGGGGACTTGGAGCAACCTGGGACAGTGGAAGGTGTCCCTGCCCATGACAGAGAGGTTGGAATGAGATGATCTTTAAGTTCCCTTCCAACAAAACCATTCCATGGTTCTGTGACATTTATTTTCACTCAGCTTCTTCTTGTAAAGACTGGTTAATTTACCCAAAGTCCCAAGCTATTTATAGAGCGATCAAGGAGATCTCCTCTACAGTTTCCTGTATTTGTCACACCACGTCTGTCACAATGCAATCAAGGAGATTACTCTGTTTCAAGTCATATCTCCATTTTCCTTAAAGGCAGAAAGTCATGGATTCTGAGAAGTCCTGAGTGAGTAGGGAGAGATCAGTAAGTCTGGGCTAGAAGGGAATAGCATTTGCCAACAAGACCTCCTTCCCAGCAAAGGGCAACACAATACTTGGCACATCCAGTCCGTAACTTCTACACAAGAGAAGTGCTTGTGCCTATACTGCCCCCTCCATGCTCTCAGCTGCAGCCCTGGGAGAGATGGGCAGCAGCCAATAACTCACACAAAAGTCCTAATTTCCAAGAACAACTTTTCATTAAAATTCACACACTGATAAAACTGGCACTTGGATAAACTTTACCACATGTGGCTCAGGTTGTGTCCTCCTATCCTTATCCCAGCCTGGAGCAAAGAAGCTGTCTTGCTTTGGGAGGGCTGTTTCAGTCTGATAACTCACCTAATCAGTCCTAATTAGTCAGAGTCATTGAAGAGCCTTCTGCCCTATTAAACAGTCATTCCCTCTGATATGGCACTGCAGAAATTGTTTCCTGCTGAGGCAGTTTGGGATGTCTGCTTTGCAGAAAGCAGCAGCATGAAAAAAGGTGCTTGCACCAGAAATCACAAGGCTAATAAAATCAATTCTTGACATTTGAGACAGCCTCTTAAAAACAGTCACTGGGTACGCATATAATCACACTCCATAATTACACTAATTTGCACAATTAAGAGCTGGATAAACACCATAAATTTAAATGAAAAACCCCAGGCACAGGCTGGTGCTGCTAGTGGAATATTTTTAAATCCAAAATATCCAGCACTGCTGAAGACAAATTCTGTAACTACGCAACACGAGAGCACCTTACTGAAATCCAGAGAGATACTTGCCACCGAATCAAAAGAATAGGAACAAAGCAATAAAATAGTTTCTTCTACAGCTCGTCAGTGTTGTTTTCTTCTCAACCTCAGCTTTTGGTGCAGTCACAACTCACACAACAGTTTAAATGCTCCTGAGGTGCCTTTCTCCTGCAAACTCTGCATTCCCTCCAAAACTTCCAAATCAGACAGACTCTGCTGTTACAGAGCCAAGCTAAGGCAGAAATCCCAGGGCAGGCTAAGAAACAGACTTGAAACACTCATTCACCTAGATAACCATCTTCTCCACGGACAAAGGTTTTGGCATTTTCAGGTTGCCATCTCACACTGGAGATGAAAGATGAAAACAACAGCAATACCCAACAGCTCTCTGCCCGCTACCACATTTCTCCTCCCAGGCACCCAAACCCTTCTGAGCAGTTATCTTTCCCATCAGACAAGATATTTCCCATACTCACCACTCCATGTCTTTGCCTGCATGAGCATCTTCCTCATCAGGCTTGCCATACTGGAATTTTTACCCGTGCTGCCTAAACCTGCTCAGGCCCAAACCAGGTGGAAGAGGTAAAAAAAGACACCTGCATCTTGTCTCTGCCAGTGCCGTGGCTTTTCCTGCAGAGGCTGTGCAGTGACTGGAGAAGCAGGGCTGAGCACACACACACACACACGGACACACACGCGTGCATGCACACGCACAGGAAGCCTGGAACTGAATCAGTATTAAAGGGACTGACTTCCTTCTTCATGCTCCAGTATCTCGGCCGTAAACAAGCACTGCACATGAGCTGGGTGAAGCCGAAAAGTCCAGCAGTGAAGGACAAAAGAAGGGAGTGGCTCCAGCAAGGAGTAACTATTTTAAATACACAAACATCTTCCCATCAGATTAAAACTAGCTTTTAAATTAGGGAGATTCTGAAGCCATTGTTGTGACAGGGTAACTCAAGACAAACAGGAGATGCTGCTTCCTCCTCTGGAGAGGTCTCCTGGATTTCCAGTATGAAGCGTCCCATAAGCATTCCAAATGCCTGGTCAAAAAGTGTTCATGCAAAGAGTTCCAGTCACTCCAGGGATAGAAGGCAAAGCAGGGGGAGGCAGATGCAGAAACAAGCTCCCAGAAGAGGTACCACCAGCTACAGTGGCTGCACCTTGCAGGGCAGCAGCAATAGAGGAGCAGAGAAGGGATGCTGAGATTATGTTTGGGTCAGAGCATATGGCTTTGGCTACCAGCCTGCCCCACAAGCCAGCCCCAGCTCTCCAGGAACAACATCAGCCTGGCAAAAATGAGTGTATGCAGGGATTTGACAGGAGTCAAACACATCCTCCCCAAGAGCATTTCAAGCACAGCCTGCCTGTGTTCTGGGAGATCTCCACCTCACCACACAAAGCCTCAGGCTCCTTCAGCTGCCAGTGGCTTTTCCTCACCATTTTGTGGCATTTCCCTCACAGCAGCTCCACCTGTGAGCAAAGAGAGCACACCACCAGCATGCAGCAAACTCTTTTGCACAGATCTAGAGGGCTCTAACATTTGCTCCACCGCTGGCAAAAAAAGCTCTATTGGTGGAGAAGAGAGCAGACAGGTCAAATTCTACTGACCCAAAATTCTGCAAAGGAAGATGATGATTTCTTTGACAACTCTACTGGCTCCCCAGCAGGTCCATCCACTTGGAAGGTGGGATGAGCAAGGGCAAGCAGACACCCTGCTGCAGACTGTGACAAGTTGGGTGGTGGCTCTGGACAGTGTCCTACCCAGTGTGTCAAGGGAGAGAGGCACACACAGACCCATTTGCTCTGGCCAGCAGCAGCTCTCCAAACCTCTATGTCTGCTGCCATTAGGGAAGCCTAGCACATCCAAGCATCCTTGGAACGAGAGAGGAGGGAGGATGGACAAGGAAGTCTTGGTCCATCCCTAAGGGTTAGCCAAGCAATGACCATTCTCACCTTGGCTGGGACGCAGCCCTTCTGCTCACAGTAATCCAGTGCTTGGGAAATGCCAGTCCACAGGGGGACTTCCCCCAACCTGGGGTACGAAAGGCTTTGCAGCAGTAGAGACTTTTCAGGTCTCTGAAAGCACACCAGAGTTATAGCAGTTCTCGGTCTGGAGCCCTCAGCAGGCAGTGTCTTCACTGATAACACCACTGAAACAGTGCCTGACCTCTGTGGTTTCTCAAGCCAAGCCACAATGCGGCTGGTACAAAAGGCTGAGGGAGGAGAAAGCTAGGAGCTGGGCAATCCTCAGCCTCAAGATGATGAGAAGTGCCTGTCTGAAAGAGCTGCCATCCTATGTGTTTTCAGACGTGCTTTTTATTTGTCTTTATCTCAAAGACCACTTATCTCATAAAAGGCATTTTTAACATCTAAACTAAAACTTGGAGAGATCCGCAGCTATTCAAAGACCCTTTTTATTGCCATCTTGCAAAGCTGGCTATTGAAGACCCTCATTTTTTCTTACTCTCTTAATAAGGCAACAGCAGATTCCTTTCCCCTCCTCTTTTTACCTTGTCTTTCAAGAAATTAAATTCTTATATAAGTAAAGTACAATTAAATTGCTGATGTCCCTGAAGGTTAACTGCGAGATCAAGGGGTTGGAGTCAAAAAGAAACAATGCTGCTCTCAAAACCAGAGAATTCACATGAATCTTTCCAGCTACAGTGGAGAAGTTTCACAACAACCCTCCACATAAGAGAAGGCCAGCTGCAGAGAGGCAAGGGAGCAGTGGGCAAGCAGTGTGAAAGCCCAGTTACCTTTTGCCAAAGGGCTCCCTCTCATTCCACCATTCAAGCCTGAAAAGCAACACTTCTTTATGGAATAACTGCACAGTTTCAAACCTTCATTTCCATTTCAGCAGGAAAAACTTGCTAGCATGTAAGAGTTGGACTGAGCAAATATCCCTCCACCTTTGTTCCCCTTCACTCGACTGGGTTTGGGTTGGAAGGTACCTTAAAGACCATCTCATTCCAACCCTCTGCCATGGGCAGGGACACCTTCCATCAGCTCCCATCTGGCATTGAACACTTCCAGGGATGGGGCAGCCACAGCTTCTCTGGGCACCCTATTCCAAGGTCTCACCACACTCACAGGAAAGAATTTTTTGCCAATATCCAATCTAACCCTGCCCTCTGTCAGCCATTCTCCCTTGTCCAGTCACTGCATGCCACTGTCACTGTACAACCCCAACTCTGCCAGACATTCCTCACAGGAGAGGTGCTCCAGCCTTTTCTTGTCCAGATTATTTTCATGGCCCTTCACCGGACTTGCACCAACAGGCCCTCATCCTTCTTATGAGGGAGACATTGGTGTAGTCCAACATGCCAGCTAACTGCCTCACTGCATATTTTTATGTACACATCTACCAAAAGAAATTAAGCATTTAATTCTTCAAGTGTAATGAAATCACTGCGACAGTACAAAACATAAATCATTTCTTTAATACTCATCAGCCAAAGTAGGCTTCACATTAACGCTCTCATCTCTGCCAAGAACCAAAACAATTGCCACATGAAATATTAACAGGGTTTGTTGGCAGGGTGACGTGATAATCACAGGGAATCTCAGGAGATACTGTAGGACACTTCAGATTTACACAGAGCAATGACTTCAGGCACCAGGGGCTCCTCAGCCTGGTTATGGAGGGGTTCCATGTAGTAAAAATAAAAAACCCTGGGATGAGACTGCTTGGGAGCAAAGGGGAGAAACACTGCTGCTCCCAGAAGCAGCACTCTTAGGAATCAAAGCCCTTCATGCCTCAGAAAGGAAAATGTGATAGCAGCTCTGCAGCTTCTCACACCCCCATAAGGGGAAGAAAAATAGTCTTGAATCTGTGATCCATTTAAGGTCGCGTTGAAAGATGAGTCTGGTCAGTTAACCCCTTGAAGAGCTTTTCTGGGATAGACCAACACTAACATAAGAGATGGCAATAAGGAGAATGGAGAGAAGCACACAGGCTTCAGACCAGCAAAGCTGTGCTCAAACTCTTCCACCCACTTCCACTTTCAGCACCACTTCCCCAGTGTTTGGGGCATTCACCTGTTACACACCAACTGAACAGAACGTTCTACATTCACTGGTGAAAAGTCAATTACAGCTCTTCACCTGGTTCCAGAAACACCAGGAATCATGCAATTTCCTGAGCTGAGCCCAAGCTTTCTCGGCAGCCAAGGCTTTCAAACAATCTTCAAAGATTTAAACTTTGACTAAAGTTTCACCAGCAGCACTTTAAACCTGAGCATCTCCCCTTTGCTTCCCCCATGTAATTACAGAAAGTTGTAAGAAAAGCTTTTTCCAAACAGAAATATAAGACCAAACCTATTTTAAATATTACACATAAAGACAGCAATCAGAATTTTTGTTTCAGTTGCAAATATACTCAAAACCAGAAAAATTATCACCTTGGGCAGGTGATGCATTTTGTGGGGTGATATATTTTCACAGGGTATATTTTAAGGTTGGGATCTCATGAATTTATGATACATGATTCTGGAGCACGACAAAGAGGGTGTTGTGATTTCAGGTCACATTTACACTAAGGATCCACCAGCTCCGCTAATTTTACAGGCTTTACCAAAAAGGAAGGACATCCTCTCCCCACCCTTCAGATACTGCTCCTTCTACAGACTCTTCAAAAAAGAAGGAAAAAAAAAAAACCCAAACCCAACAAGCTGACACCCAGCACAGGGACCTGATGTTTTCCACGCATTTGCCCTCTGATAAGCATAAAAATGCCTTCTGCTGGGCGTTTTCCCTGTTAACCTTCCTGAGCAAAACCATTAATGCTCAGAAGAAAACGGAACCTAATGCAGTAGGTAATGATACTAAATATAAGCAGTGAGTCAAATCACTTTGTTTCTCAGGCATGCAGCTCAACAAGTTGTTTCAGAACAGCAAAAATAGCGTCCCTGTGCAGATCCTAAAACATCATTCCTTATTTTTATGGGGTTTTGGGGGTTAAGCGGAATGTATTCTTAGAAATGGAGTTTCACAGAACTCTGTGAAACAGATGCAGTTCAGCAATTTTTTTACAGCAGCTGCTACTATTGAAAACCCTCATCACCAGTGACCATCTAACAAAACATTCTTACAACTGGCCTAAGAAAAACGAGGGACAGAAGAAAGCACACAGGACAGGGAGTATCCAAGGCACTGCTGAGATTTGTTTCAGATTGCTCCTGCCAACAAAAGCACAGAATCATAGCATGAACTGCTCAGGCAGGACAGATTAAACTGGCTTGGGTAGCCATGCAATGAGTGAATCTGCTCCCCAACCCCTCCAGCTCCAGCAGAAAGGCAGGATAAGTCCAGAGTGTTCAACTCTCCTTGGAAGCCAAGTCTCGAGGCTGGCAAAGCGACAGAAAGCCAGCACGAGATGCTTCCCACTATGCAAGGGACAGTGGGAGGCTGCTTTTGGAACAGAAAATACACACTTGTTAAAAAGAAGAAATTAAATATCTAATGGACAAGTCAATGGAGGAAATCAATGATGCATTAATAGCTTCGATCATTCTCAAAGTATTTGCACAGGCTGCATTCAAACACTCTCTTTGGAAAACAAACAAACAAACAAACCCCCAAAAACCACAGATCAAAGTATTATTAAAAAATTAATAATTTATTTATTTAAAGTCTACCTCTACAGATACTCACCAACTCCCTACCTCCCATCCCCACAAATTGTGTATAATCTGGAAAAAGCCATCTAATTGAAAAATTCCACATTTTAAGCATCTCCAATACCATGCCTCTCTCTGTACATTAACTAGGAATTAAGACAGGCAAGGAAAAAAGCACTGAGACTTCAGGGGAGATCACTATAAATTTGTCTCCAGAGACAGTCTTTATTTGAGAGCAGAAGTATATTTATTTACTATGTTTAAATGCCAATAGCAATTCCATGTCTCTGTTTTGCTTTAGCAAAATTTAAAACAGAACAAAAATTATCAGTAACCACAGGCTGCACTAACGCTGCTGTGACTGATAGAACAATCAGGGTTTATGGGCCATGGAGAGCAAGGACAGGGGGTCTGGGGAGAACCACATACCCTTCCAGAAATGTGCTAATAAAATGACATATTGTCTTCTTGAATCCAAGACATCAAACCCAAATGTCTCTAATAACTCTTGATAGGACAACAAAAACACTGTAAAGAAGTCACAAAGACGGAGTCACCTTTTTTTGCAGCATGAATTCTCTAAAATGCAGCTCATTACTATATCCAAGCCTCTGCAAAACCCAAAACTTCCCAGTAGCTGCTCTGCAAGTTCTCAGTACAGGGCTGAGATTCACCCTCCCCTTAACGATAACATTCACCTTGGCTGTGGATGTCTGAACACGTGGTAGTCCTCACCAAGTGCTGTTTTATCTCAACTTTTTCAAATCTCAGACTCCTTCCCTGAGTCAGGTGTCCCCTTCTTCCCCAGCAATGTACATTCCTGGAGGAAGTTCCCTTCCCCCTACAGCTTTTCTACCAGTGTTTGCACAGTTCATAGTGAAAAAGAAGAGAAGGAGAGAGGAGGACAGGGAGATGGGGTTGGGTCCTTTCACAGAGGGATATGCAAGTCTAGTAGAGGAGGTCTCACGTCCTTAGGTGGGAAGGGATCTTAAAAATCATCTCATTCCACCCTCCTGACGTGGGCAGGGACTCCTTCCACTTGATCAAGTGACTCCAAGCCCCATCCAGCCCGGTCTCTGACAATTCCAGGGCTGGGGCTGCCACAGCTTCTCTGGGCACCCTGTGCCAAGGCCTCAGCACCCTCACAGGGAAGAATTTCCTCCTTATATACAATTTAAATCTACCCTCCTTCAGCATGAAGCCATTCTCCCTTGTCCTGTCAGCAGCTACAGGTGGTGGCAGAACAAGACAGGCTGCAATTGCCTGCAATTGTCTGTTTTCAAAACCAGCAAGGATAAGCCAAAAAATTCCCCCAAAATACGAGCTATACACAGTGACAAGTATTTCTCACCTCTTACACAACATTCTTGATGAACAAATTAAGTTTGTTGGAGTTCATACAGTATTTTAAAGTGCACTCCAAAAAAAAAAAAAAAAAGTGAAATTTCAATTTCTGTCAAAGGGTTTTAATAAGGAAGAATTTGTAGATTGTGTTCTCCCTCCTTCGGGACACAGGCAATTTTCTACACAAATGTGCAAAGAAAGACATTCTGAAGACTGCTTTTGAACTGCAATTTGAACCAGACCAAAAAAAACCACCACCCCCCCCCACCAAAAAAAAAACAACCCCAAAAAAACCACCAAAAACCAAAAAAGACAAAAAGAAGAAGAAAAAAAAAAGACAAGAAGCTAAATTCAGAAGATGGGAAATCAGATCTGAAAGATGAAAAAGAACTGCACAAATGATGCCATTGCCAGTAAGGGGTAAAGCCTTTGTGGCTGAGACACAGCAGCGAGTGCCAGGCTGGCAGATCTCAGCCACAAGGAGCTTTCAGCAGCCTAATTGCCTCTCTTAACCGTTGAGTGAATAACTCAGCATCCAGACAAACAGGAAATTCATTGGAAATTGAACAAGAGACAGCCAGTGGCTCATTCTGCAGGTTAATGTGCTTTTAAATGAAATTAACTATAAAGAAATTACAGCTTCCTAATCAAACCACACGTTTTAAAGATGAAAGGGAAGCAAAAAAGGGGAAGTCAGGGAGACTGAGGATGGGAAACTAAAATAAGATGAGGTATCTACAACGGATTAAATGGGGGAAAAGCAGAAGAAATATGCACTTAGGTTAGTCTTTATGTACTCTCCTGGGTCCTCACATGGGACTTTGCAGCCCTTCACCAGGGTGAGCAAAGCTGGGAATGCACATGGCTTTTCTCTAAAAAATCATTCTGGGCTGCATATCAGAGACAAGTGCATTTCTATAACCCTTTGTTCTGCACGAGGAGGAAATGCTGTTTGCACCTGCAGAATATCCATCTCACTTCTGATCACTGTTACCACAGCACTGCGCCCAGTGCCTGCCACAGCTCTGCTGGGAGGTGAGAGAAATGACTTTCTTGTCAGCACCAGTGCAAAGGAAAACACATCAGATCTCAGCCTCTCCTGCACCTCTTGTTTTAGGGGAGGATTTCTAGCCAAATGATGCTAAAAAGACAAAAGAACAAGTGTCTCTTCACACAGTTTACTTGCTGATGCACCACAGAAAGAGTACATAATTCATTTGTATGCTAATAAATTTCCTATTTTATTGTAGGATACTGCCAAGTTAAAATAACAAAATACTGCTATTACTCTGTTAGTGAACTATCTTATCTTTTCAAGTAACAGAACATACAGTTAACTGACAGTAATTGCAGCTTTGGCTACTCTGCAAGGTACAAGAGACTCAAAGGTACCCATTTCCTTCATTCTCAATCACCCCCTGGTGATATAGAATTTATTCATTGTGGCTCTGTTCATAATTCTTGAAGTCTGAAATATGTTTTTTGCAGGTGCCAATATGATAAGGGAAGGATGCAGATATTAATATTTAACTAAAGGTTTTCTTTGCCAAGAAGGTCAGCCAACCAAAATGACCACTTTAAAAACAAACAAACAAACCCACCGCCTTTCTCCAGGACAGTGAGAGGTCATGCTGCTTTCAGTGGGAGGTGATACTGCTTTAGAAATATTAGGAAACCACTTCAGAACAAAATAAACAGAACCAACTGTTCTGTCTGTGGACTTGTGGAGAGGACAGTGCAGAGCCACCCTCCACCTGGAGTGATCCTCCCAGTAGGAATTTATAATCTTAGAGGCCACGCAGCTGAGGTCCTGCTCGGTAACAGCAGAAGAAATTTGCTGGTCTCTTCTCCTTCTGGAATCTCCCTTTTCCCCCACCACAGGCTAGACATACTTAATGGCAGTGATTGCATACGAGGTCGTACTTTTGCTGTTGGCAGACAGCTGCCAAAAACCTACTCTTAATCCCTAAACTTGGGCACGTCAGTAAGGAAAACAGAGTTCAGAACCACAGGAGAATCTTGTAATTTGCTCTCTGAAATAACCCTGAAAGCCCACTGCAATCAACGTGCAAAGGAATGTGCTTTCCCTCACAAAACCTCAAACGAGCATTTCAGTCCCATGTCATCGTAGGAATCAGAACTGCCCCCTTTGATAACTCATGGATTTCCACGTTGGCTGTGTGAAAGTCTAAATAGGCAGTCCAGTGAAGGAATTGTTTTTCCTTTAGCAGAACAGAGGGGCTGTTGTTTTCAATTGTTTTGCACAACTCTTCCTCATTTTATTGCATTTTAGACTCAGCAAGAGGAAAAAAAACCACTACAAGATATGGCAGCCCAAAAAAGCAAATCACGTCTTCACACCAGATTCCAGGTGTGTTGCTAAATGGTACTTTGTGAATTTCCCCTCCTATGTGCTGGTGATCCTGGGCTTTGTTTGAACTACAGTTACAGGCTACCAAACAGGAAAAAAATCCACCGACCTTCACTCTTTCCTTGTTTTCAAACATTTGTCTGGAGAGGAGGAAAGCATGAAACAGCATTTATGAGATGCCAATTTTACTGCAGAAATCAGGAATACCTTTAAGCATAAGCAAGAGTTGCCTTGTTTATTGGAGCAGAGTTGACCCAACCATTCCTTGCTTTCTTGTGAGTGGGCCTGTGAGTCACAGGCGGCTGAAAAACGTCAGCTGAGTGTTAAGCCAAAGTTGCTCAAGTTTTTCTAAGAGGGGAGTAAGTCAGACGTTTGACAGGTTGCTGGACTGCAACCAGTGCAAGCAATAGGCAGACAAAAATTTAGTTCCCAAGAGAGAAGCCCTCCCCAGCAGCATAGAATAGCTCTAGGATACCATTTTTGTGCAAGGCAAAAGGCACTCTGGACCCCCAGAGCATGGTTTCACAAGCTAACTCACCACTGGCATGTCAATAACCTCCTAGAATAATCTGTGCAAAATGGTTTCATGTAAAATAACTGCTTTAAGGGAGCAGGGGTAGGGTGAGCAATGCTCACAAATCCTCTTGTGCTTTTACTCTCCCAGACAAACATGGAATTTGAGTGAGGGGACAGTAGAGATTGTCCCCTTGACATGGAGAGAAGGCTTGGCCTCTATAGGGCAGCTGCTGCAAACCTTTCTAATTCTCCTACAACCTGAAAAAGAAAGCAGATAAAAGATATCCTAAAAAACATTCCTCTCAGATAAGAATTTTAATCTTAATATGAGCAAGTTGGCACTACTGCTGCACATGGGGCAGCAGTAAGGAAGGGAAGCAGACAAGAGAGACAGGATGAGAAATACCATGAACCACAGAAGAAGGAAATAAGAGAGGAGGAAGAACAGAAATAATAAACCAGACTGGTTGTTTTTGGAGTGGAAGAATAGATGAAATATAGGAAGTGTCATAATCAAAGTGCATATTATTGCTTCTTTCCTATAAAACCATAGGGGACAAGATTATACAGGTATTTTCCACCTCATCTAAAAGCACATATCTGCCAGCTAGTGAGTGCCAGGTGTATTTTTCCTATGACTTGAGGAAATGCTTGTATTAAAATTAAAAATAAAAGGGAATGCTCACTTAATCTGCTCTGCAACCTGCGTCCCCACTTAAAAATGGCAGGGGCTGGAGACAATGAGAAATTGCTAGATTACAGAGGCCTCTGCAATGCAGTGAGCAACAGCTGAGGGGTAAAGTTGGAACACCACCAGCAGGCTTCAGAATGCCAAATTAAGTTTGCTTGCACAGTTGTTGCTAATAAACCACAAAGCCTTTCTCCCTGTCTCTGCACTGCCTCATTCATCCCGCTCCATAATACTGAAACACAACGAAAATCAACAGAAGAGCCTCAGGAAAAAATCCTGTCTTCAACACCTTCCAGTATTCCCTCGCAGTCAGGTGAACAGAGTTGCTGCAAAGCCAGGTATGGCTTCACTGAGGATCCTTCACCATGGTGAAGTCCATGACTGACACAGGTGGGAGTTGTCACTCCAAAGACAAAGCATCTCAGCAGGAGAGGCACTTCCAGAAGGTGTCATTTCAAGCCAATGAAGTCATGAGGCACAATCAGACAAGAAAATATTTTCATACTATGTCACAGATAAGCAGAACTTGCTGATGTTTATTGAAAGGTCTGCTGGGAGCTACAGAATGATTTCTTCATTTTTTAAAGGCACAAACTCCTCACCAAGCAGGAAGGGCTGTCCTGCGACTCACAGAGCAAATGCAAAGCAATACATGTGCACTGAGCTATGGGAGCTGCTCTGTCAGAGCTCGGTAATTACATGAACGAGCTGATCTATTAACAGCCAGCCTAAATACAGCCCCTCAAGGGGCTACAACTCAATCACTGGCATTTCGGAAGGCACAGTGCTGTTCCAAGGGAACCACCACGGCAGAAGGGAAGCCCAGACGTGTGGTTATCAGCAAAGACGAATTACCTACTTATGGAATAATAAATTGGGCTATTAAAAAAAAAAGAAAAAAAACCCACTACGCTGCGAGGAACTTCATTTCACACAGGCCACATTTAGAAGCACATCAGTTAACTTTAATTTGCCTTAATATAGCAGATTAGCAATAGAAATTCTCAGCTTGCCTCTTAACCGAAGGGTTTCCCAGCTGCATTAGCAAAGTGAAAATCACAGCACTGCACTTCCTAACAGTTTTATTGTTGGGAAAATGATTTTGACTTTAGGGGAGAGCTTCTCCTAGAGTAAAGAAGATCTGTCAGGGAATTATTCAGCCCAACAGCTCTTTGACAATCCACCCTATCAGCCATCCTCCTTCACACAGGGAGAATAGCTACCAGAGTACAATGCATTTTGCAGAGCAAACTGATCCCAGGAGCCCCCAATAAAATTGTGCTGTAGCCAAAAGAGTCATCTTTCAAAGAAACATGTGTTCCAGACTGCTTTCTTGTGTAAACAACACTGTAAAACAGGTATTTACTTTCACAGGTCAAGCTTACTAAAATTAATCACATAAAATATGTGCATGTTTTCTACAATTTCAAATTATTTCCATTTTATCATAGACACTTAAAGACCATGATTCTGTAGAACAGAAAATACTTGGGGAAATACTTAGCCTTGCTAAAGAACATCTCAGTTTCCTCTTTTTGCAAGCAGCCACTATAGGTGTCATCAAATCCATGCATGGCTCTCAGTCCTGTTTAAACCCTCCATGGCACAATACAGTGATCTTCACAAAGAGCAGCCCTACTTGCATCCTAAACTTGTTAAACATTGTTCTGGTTTTTTCAACCATGGTTAGAAAAAGGGAAACGTTTCTCCATCACTCACCTCTCCCCATTACAACAGGGAGAAACCACAGAGCAGAAGCTGCTTTTTTTTTTCCCCCCAATCTGTATTATATATAACACACAGGAAAAGCCCTTTAAAGGAGAAGGATTGTTTGCATGTAGCATAGCCCAAGAAGTTGAAGAGCAAACATGAGGAAGGCTGCACAGTCAGATGTGATGCTGCATTCCTTAGAAATACTATCATTTTATTACATTCCTCTTCAAGGAATTAGGCAAATTAGGCAAAGCTGCAGTACTTCTGAAGATGAATGAAACGAAAAAGGGATAAAGAAATGAAGGTGTGGCAAACCAGTCAGAAACCAAAATTACAAAGACAGTCTTGTAAATAAACATGCTTTGTTGCCTGCTTTTTATTTTGCATCTTTGACATACTTCTCTGCTTATATTCGAGCATATGTTTGTTTTTTCTTTAGAAAAAAAAAAGAAAACTGCACACAGCTCGGATTGTGTCTGTGAAAGTGTAATTCTGTATGAGCAGGGAACAGCCACAGGCCAAGTCAGCAACTTTCAACACAGCTGGCATCAGGGATTCCACAGACTATGGTCCTTCTGTTACCAGAGCTGAAGGACGTCAAACATTTCGCTCATTTGACTAGCACATGTTGCTCTACCCTACTTGGATTTTATGCAATCTAAGCCTTCAGTCTGAAACAGAGAGGAAATTTTCAAAATTTGTAATTTTATATTTCCAAATGAGCCTGAAGGATCAAACATTAGTCCACCTCAGTAAGCAAATGGAAATGATTGCTCTGACAAGACGTTCATATTCTAAAATTTTTATCATCAAGGTTGTAGTAAAGCAGGATACTTTAATTATTTTTTTAATCATCATTTTTATCAGTTTTTAATCACCATTTTTACCAGTTTTTCTTCAAGAAAAAACATAAAGGAGATGGAAAAGCCACACAAGAAAATGTTTGAAAGATCAGATATAAAAGGCATAACAGCAGATCTTAAAAGGAAAACTTTTAATTGAGCAATGCTGCTTGTAAATGAAAACAAAAGTTGAGAGAAAAATGTTGCTATACACTGTCAAGTGTTACTTCATCAATAAGAGATCTGCTGAAATGTCAAACTTGAGACTGTGCTCAGACACCTCAATGCCCCACGGCAGCAGGTGCTTGCAAAGGAAGAAGCTCCTGCTACTTTCTGCCTTAGTGTTTTCAGGTGGAAAACCCACCCTAAAATCACTTCCTTTCTAATAGACTCAGTGTCAGTGTTTGGAGTAAATAACATCATAAAGAAAAGACCACTCCTTATGTTCCTGAGAACAGCAGTCTCCACATGTAGTTACTTGGCACAAGAAGTCACAATCATAAATCACACTTTTATTACACGTGCTTTTCCCTTTATCTTCAGTTATGCTGCACCACCATCCAGGGTTCTTTGAGAACCTCACACTCCAGGATCCCAGGGACTCTCTTACAGTCCATTAGGCTTTTCTTCTTCATAATACAACTCTCAAGCTTTCTGCTAATCATTCTTGGGCCAAGTCCAGCTATCTTGTTCAGTATCCAGCATCTCTCCAAGAGGAACATACAAACCACACTTACATCAGAGATACTTCAGACCCTATCCATGGGTACAAGTCACAAAACAGGACACAGGTGTGCATGAACATCCAGTCAGAAACCTCCTGGGACTGCTGCCAGTAAAGAAATAATCATAAGAACAGGTTTATTCAGCAAGAGAAATTATACCAGTTATGCAGGAGGCCTTCTTGTTCCTGTTTCCTAGTTACACAGTAAATCTAGACAGGGTTTAAGGTACTAGGCTGACTCCTGCATGGCATCCATTCATAAAATGAATAAGGAAAATCCAAGCTTGAAAACTAAAAATGAAATTCATGACAGCTATAAGCATGAGTGTAAAACAATGAGGAGGTGGAAGAAAAAGGATACAAACATTTCTGAGGCCAAGTATTGAGGCAACTGTCGAGAGAGGTTCCCAAATATCCTACTTGAAAAAATAAAACCCACAAAAAACACGCTCACAGTAAAAATAACTACCAAACCCCTCACTTCGGCCTTGAGAAGTCATCTTTCTGCTGCCCTGAAACAATAGGGCTATGTTCTCTTTGTGAGATGTTTTATTTCAGCCACCACACCCAGTTCTGGGAAGGGCAGGATGATAGCCACTAATTTGTTTGCAAGATGGTGCAAGGTGAAGTCAAAGTTACTGTTCCTGTATCCTGTTCAATTTATTTTTTTTTAAATTTCACACTAGTAAATATGGAGACAAATTCCACTCATAAGCTAAAAGGAAAAGGGTGCACAGCTTCCACCATGCCGCCTCACCAGCTCAGCCTTAATTGGCACAAGTTTCAAAGCAAGGAAAAATTCTTCCCTCCATACATTCGAGCCTCAACCATCTGCAAAATCAACACCCTGCACAGAACCCTTCTTCAGGAGGGAACAAGTCAAAAAATCAGATTTGCTTTGCATATAATACCCTGAGCTTATTTTCACTGATGACCTAGATAGACAAATTATACAAATCTAGACTAAATAAAAATAAACCAGCACATGCGCTGGTGGGGGGAGCGTGTGTCTAATGTTTAAGTTGAACATCACATGGTGCATCAGGTCCTTTATCCAGACTGAGGACCTGAAGAGGACAAGCAGATAACTTTTTTTAAAAGCTCGTTGTGTTAACCATCACCAAGCTGGCCGCTTGGCTAAAACAATAAAAGGATTTCAGCCAAGCAAGCATTACTTCCTCTAGACCGTCTTTTAAAAATTAAACTCTGGAAAGATAACAACAGTCACGCCCAGAGCTAATTATAGCAGAAACATTACAGCAGCTAAAAATGCTAAAAAGAAGTGGTAGGAAAGGAAGGAAGGTAGCTTAAAGGAAAAAAAAAAAAAGCAGGGAATGGCAAACCTGTTATATGTGTGACACTTGGCCTTCGTGCAGTGCTAACAGAGGGAAGGTAGAAGCTCATAAGGTCTGTGGGCAAACTCCCAAACTCTGAGAAACAGTCAAAGACATATACAAGACCCAAGGATGCTGCAAGAAACCTAGAGATGTATGAGTAATGTGCAAATTAAAGTGGAAAAATTAAGAAAGGCTTCTCATCCTGTTTTTATCCCAGCTGAGAGCACTGGGGAGAAACTATCCTGCTCCCATGCTCACACCCAACTCTCAAAGCCCAGCCTGGGCACAGCACAGGTACTAGGCTGGTTTATTTTAGGCTGAAGGAGAAGGCTGTGCTCAGCAGTGATTTTAGCAAGCGAACTGTAAGCCTGAAGAAATCCCAAAGCCATGGAGCCTCATGAGGAGCAGCAGAGTGTGCTGCCAGGCTCCCAGAGCAGCCAAGGAAGAATCTTGTTTTCATGTGTGATCTGTACTTGCGTTTTCTTGACATATTATGTTCTTTCTAACCCTATAATCAAACATTTAGAACTTACTTCAACAGCACACATACTACTTTGTCCTTCTATTCCTAAACTTTGGCTAGTAATCAGGTGATCCAAACAAGGCCAGACTACTCATTTGTTTGGGAGTGGCAAATCAATGAATGGAGGAAATTCACAGCACCCTTTGCCCAGCACTAAACCAGGTCAGTAGAACCTCTCCTTCTGCGCCTTGGGCTGTATCTTTGGGGAACCACCTCCCCCTGGGATCAGCAAGTGTGAGGGCAGTAAAATATCAAGGAAAAAATGAGAAGCCTCTAATTAATGAAGCTTTCCAACACATGTGCATGAACTGCCTTCCAACGCTGACCTACAGTCATAAACCCACCAGAGGATCCAACGCAGGCTGGAGGATGCAGAGGGATCCAGCAGCATGAAACAACTACAGAAATGACTGATTGCCTCCCTGCCCTCCCTCAAAAATCCTCAAATCATTAAGACTGGAGAAAGAGGGCTATTTTTTCCTACACATTCAAGTAGCTGTGAATTCATAACTTCTCAAACCCACACACATGAACAACTGTCCTTATTTAAAAGATTTCTCACAGTTGCTATAAGCCAGGAATAAAATAGATATGAAAGTACTGCAAAAGACACTGTAACAAGAAAAAATGTCAGCAGAAAAGATATTGGAAAGAGATAGGAAAGTTTTAATGCTTACTCATGCTAGTTACATGGTAGGATGATTTTCCCCAAATATCTGTAAAATCAACTTTAAAACTGGAAAATAAAGTTTCACCATCTGTGAAATCAGCACAAAAGTTCAGCTCCATGCTAGGTGGGCTAAAAAACCCAGCAGGTTTGGTTCACTGAGGATGCATAATCAAATGGGACAGCACTCAAACAAAAGTGCCCCCAAGCTGCAGCACATTATCATTCTTTATTCTGCATGGGGGAAAAATAATCCTTGAGACTGGTCAGGAAAAGGAGCTGGAACAAGCATTTGATCACAGAAATAAAACTCAAAATTTAAACAGAATGCCAAAATTACAAAAAAAAGTAATTTATAATCAGTTTTGAGAGAGGGTTCCAGACTCCTCTGGGCCTGGAAGTCCACCTGTAAGTCACTTTTCCCTGTACTTTGTCTCCAACAGCAGGTGCAGCCAGGTGGGATATTGCTATGAGCCCATGATAAAATGCCGTTTATCCCTGCAAACACTAATATTCATCAATTCTGCCTGCAGATAAAACAATAAATGTTTGCTTCCACAAATGGAGGCGATGTTATTTAAACCATGATACTATTCTAGTAAATCCGAGACAGATGGGCCAGGATTCGGGGACAACTGAAGTTGCTGTGTTTATGATAAGGGAATTAGAGTGACAGAAAGCCTCTCGCTGGGAAATGTGGAATCTAGTAGATTTGCATTTGCTTCACGAAGATGAATGTTCCACAAATACACTATTGAAGGTCAGTGAAGAGCCAGAATAGTTTGGAGGTAATGGGTCCATCCTAAAAGAGGGGACCCAAATTCCTAGGTAACTGTTGTACAAAGCAACATCCACAGAGCAAACAAATCTGATGGAAGTTGTTGACATAGCCCATTTCTCTCTCTGTCTGGAAACACTAAATAAGAGTTTGAGGAAAAGGAAGAAAGTAAGAGAGAAAATACTCCCATCTCTCAGACCACGAGCATAAGAAACAGAGGGAAAATGTGTTCAAAGTAAAATTTGAAGAATATTTTTCCCAACTGTGATACAGTGTCTGTGATCTACTGATAGCAAGTAGACACAGAGTAACTTAAACCTTTCCATCTTATATAATCAAAATACTGTTGAAATGAAGACAGGATTAAAATGTACTGTACCTCCAGCTCCAATTTGGCTACAGGTTACTTAAATTGTTGGGGTTTTTTTGAGCCAGCAAAGAAAGAGTCAAAGGTGGTAACAGAAAAGTCAGACTAGTACTCCGTGACCAGGGAAGCCAAATTTATCCCCTCCAGCAAACGCTGACAGAGCCATTACTCAGGCAAGGCTTCAGATAAGTCACCACTGAAGTCGAGTCCCAACGTAATGCAGGGGTCCCTGCTCTTGGTTCATCTACCACAGCTGTTAATACAGTAGGGGAAAGAGAAACAAAAGAATACAAAAGAAAAAAAGGCAAGTTTGCATGCACTATTGCTACAAAAAAATAGATGCACACCGGCTACATTAAGATGATGTTAAAAACCTGGCATTTTTCTTATGAGCCAGTATTTTAATGATGCTATCTGAAGAAAGGATCAGACTAACAAGGCTGCAGGGCAAAAATGAAGACATGAAGAAACCAATCAGATGTATATTAACTAATGCAGCTGCCAAGACTTACTTAAAATGTTTAATTGGATACATAAAACTAGGGTAAAATTTAAGTGATCAGGTTCACTGAACAGAATCTGTACAATTTCAGGCATGACAGATGTTGTGCACCTTCTTTGTATCCCACTGTCAGTCTGCTTTCTAATTGTGTACCTTCAAACCTCAACACTGGAGATCAGATCTTGCTGAACTTCTAACAGGGAGTTTTATTTTTCCACTTGAGAAAAATCTTTTGAGTACAATAACAAAGCAATTCCTTTACACTCCCTGTTTCTCACTTCAGCATCATCCTATGAACTTCAGCCTGCTGATAATATTAATATCAGTGTTACTAAAGGCTTAGAGCCTGCAAGAGGAAAGACAGCCCTTTTTTTTGGATGTGTTTGGAGTAAATGAGGAAGAAGTTGAGATATTACAAGTTGAAACCAAGGACAGAAAAAGCATGGAATGAGTATGTGTTGTACAGCTTAAAATAAGCAAAAAATATTGCTTCCTGCTGGTCAACCTTCAAATACAAGGAGAAGGAGAAAAAAAAGAAAAAAAGTCTCATTCCAACAGGAAATGAAGGTCAAAACCACTGATATCAACAGCTTAACATATGAGATGGGGAAAAATAAACATATTGTTATTGATGTTCAGAGGGACAGGGTCAACAGGCAGCAGTGGTTTCCTACACGACTTGTTAGAAACATGGCAAGTTTAAAAGGCCATCATATTTGTATGTATTTATGCCTTCACTGGTTTTACACAACATTGCAACTAAACTAAAATGGAAAAACAATTAACAGCTCAGGCTTAGCAAAACAACCTTCTAAACCTGTTTTCATCACACGTCCTGATTTAATGGTTGGTGTGACATGACAGAAGTAAACGAGCTTCGCGTAATTATCATGTCTCCTGCTTGATTTCTGTCTTCCTCAAACACTTTTAAAAGAGCAAAACATTGCTTAAAATACAAGTGTAAGAAGCATTTCATCTTTACAGCAAAACCTGTTTCTTCTGGTCTTATCACTAGAGGTGCTTTGACTCCTATCTTCCATCTTCACTACTTGTATCCATGTTGATGTTGAAACACTATCAAAGTGTGCAGCAGGTCACAGGCTTAAGCACTGCTATTTTCTCCCTCCTTTTGTCCAAAAGTTTCTTAGAAACCATTTCCTCCTGCAGCAATGAATCTGTTCACCAGACTGGAATGCCAAAGCCTCTTTGTTTACTCCCTCATTTGCACACAATCCCCAACCCCCTATTTTTAAAACAGTGCAGTTCTGAGAGTACTCAATTTCTTAATAAGCTGTCACTGGAAAAGCCTCAAGACAGCAATAATGCTGACACTAGCAACCAGGTAGTTTCAAAAAAGAAAAAGAATAAAATAAAACAATACCTAGATTTTGCTGTCTATCCTCAGGACTAATGGATGTAATCACTTCAAAAGTGTCATACATTTTATCCATGCTTTATTTCTGTTACAAGGGTTTTGATAGGAGGTTTTTATAATTGTTATATTATTCTTGTGCTGTTTTCTTAGGTCAGTAAATTTAGCTAGTGCATTTATTGCATCTTTAAAAATAAGTGTCCCATCCCCAAAGCCCAAAGTGCAGGGGCAAGCAAAAAAATGGAGGTGAGGGGGAACCATGTGCAGAAAAGGGACAGGTTAGAAAAATCAGCTTTACGCACTGGAATTGCTGATTATGCCACTATTTTGCTGGGGGATTTTATTTTGATTTCAAATGCTTGCCTAGCCTTCCCATACACAGCTTTCAGATCTCCTAACTAGTGTGCTGCAGCTCTTCTACTTGCTGACAACGGGAGAGTGCAAGACACAGAAGAAATGCTCAAGGCACAAGGACAGATTCAAAATTACTGATGGGAAACAAACTAGGGAAGCAGGAGCTTTGGAGTAATCATGGACGACATACAGAACGTGAGATTGTTACAGAAACAGAGCCAGGACAGGTCTTGGATGCAAATGAGGGATCCCAGAGGATGTGTTATGACCATGCCTAGATCAGTATGATATGTTTTGACATTTCTGGCGCTGATCCTGAGCTGCAAGTGAAGAAAAGCAATATCAGAATGCCGAGTTGCAAGACTCAAATCCATGTGGTACAACAGCCTGAACATCTTCAAGAAGCTGGCAGTAGTCTTGAGTTATAAAACCATAGAATGGTTTGGGCTGGAAGGGACCTTGAAGATCATCCACTTCCAGCCCCTCGCCATCGGCAGGGACACCTTCCACTATTCCAGGTTGCTCCAAGCTGTGTCCAACCTGGACTTGGACACTTCCAGGGATGCAGCAGACACACCTTCTCTGGGCAACCTGTGCCAGGGCCTCACTACCCTCACAGGGAAGAATTTTTTCCTTACACCTAACCTAAACCTACCCTCTTTCATTTTGAGCCCATTTCTCCTTGTCCTATCATTCCATGCACCATAAACAAGTCTCTCTCCATCTGTCTCATGGGCTCCCTTCAGGTACTGAAAGGCCACAGTGAGGTCACCCTCAAGCCCTCCCTTTTCCAAGGTGAACAATCCCAACTCTCTCAGCCTTCCCTCATAGCAGAGCTGCCCCACCCCCTGATCATCTTGGTGCCTCCTCTGGAGTTGCTCCAACATGTCCATGTCCTTGCTGTGTCGGAACCCTAGAAGGCAGCTCTGCACAGATCCCTAATCCAAACAAATCTCTGCCATTTAACAGTGCCCTACTCCTATTTTCTAGATTCTCTCAACCTTTCAGTCACAGCATCAGCAGAACATGAGGCTTTACTTCTTATTGTCAGCAAGTAACACACATACCGAACCAAACACTGCAGCACCAGCCTCGTTGTTCAAGGTGTTGGATGTTTGCTACAGCAAATTGTTTTCCAGACAGTTGAAAGATTTAAATAAAATATGATGTGACTTCTTTGCATTGACTACCAAATAAAATTAGAAATTCAAAGGTCTGAGAGGTCCTTTGACACAAAGGTCCCCAAGTGTTTTCTGGGAACACCTCAAATGCACTGAGAGAAGCTGCTGAAGCAGCATAACCTGGAACATGAAATTATAGTGGAAATATGATTAGGCATGGCTGATTGGGATAAAGGCTGCTGTGAAAGACCAGATAACCTACTGAAATATTCAGCTGCTGAGGATATGAGGGAAGGAAAGGATATTATTGAAATGTTTATTATGGTAATCATAGAAATTAATTTGAAAAAATCAGCTCCCACTATACAAGCCTCAATGAGCTTATAGCCTAAACACTGATGCCTTGTCAGATTAAGCAGACTTTCTTCCTTTGTATTTTTTGATGTGATATAGCTACATGCTGGGTTTTTTCTTTAAAAGAGATCTTCAATATACTATTACCAGAGAAATAGGGCTGAAAGACAGAAGTGTCAGCCTTTGAAAGGCAACAGGATTTAAAAATGAACTGAGGGGGGAAAATGTCCTGTTATCTGTTAATATGAGACCTTTTTTAATTTTTTTTAAGCAAGTTAATGTCATTTTACAATTCAGAACTTGGGTTACCAAGATAACAGGATTTACATGATCATGACAATTTTTAAAATACCCCATCACTGTTACTAAATTTTACTTGTCCTCCAGACAAGTCAAAGCAATTTTCTACTTGTCAGAGATGATAAATCAGTTGTCGGGTGACACTGACAGGTGGATTTGTCAAATCTCTCATAAAGAACTTTGGTCTCTGCTTTCAGGCTGCCTGGGAACTCATGAGAGTGCAGTAACACAATCGATAGAGACGGATTAGGAAGAGTTTGGATTTTTAGGGCTGCTGCCCCTTTCACCAGCTTCCCTGGTATTTTTCTTTCTGCTTTACCATCCAAGTGGGTGCACAGCATTAAGCTGCTGCTGGGTTTTATTCTAGCACTTCACCCACAGAATTCCAGTTAAAAGTAGAACAGTTAAAAAAAACCTCCAAACCACACACTGCATCTGAAAATACATTATTTGGCTTATAAATAATGATTTCTCTTTTCTTCAAGACAAAGGCACAGCTTCAGAAAGGTAAGAATCAAACCTCATTTTTTCTACCCATTCTGTTTGTCCCTATATAAGTTACTCAAAAGAAACAACTGGGAGTTGAGTGAGAGCAAAGAAGCTATAGCAGAGATGTGTGAATGGAAGTTCATACATTGTGTGTACCAGCCACAAAAAACATCCACTAAGAGTAAAGGTGGAAATGTTCTAGTGAAATACTTCATGTACTGACATTAAACAAGTTTGACAAGACAACTGAGGCAAATTGTTCCCTTTTTAGCCCCCTCTTCACAAAACAAATGAAAATGGTGTTAATATTCTGTCTGGGCTGCACTTCTAAAAGGGATAAAATTTTGCTTAGGAGCCATGGTGGGTATAGCAGAGAGACTAATTTGGAAAAATAACAAGCTACAGATAGTACACAAGAAATTAGAAAATGCAGAAGAGGAAATGTTTTTCCCTAGTACCCTTGGGAGTCACACCCCTTGGGCACTGGGGCTCTCCAGTGGTGATCCTCCAGTGCTCTGCAGAGACTTTCCTGATGCAAAGACTAGACAAATACAAGTAGCAGTTGACACTGGTCCAGCAGATAAGAAAAGATGGGAAGCCTCAAAGTGAAGCCCAGAGGAATCATTTCAATTGGAAACCTCCCCTCAGGCAAGGGAGTCTGTCTGTGAGGCCTCTCCAGGAACCGTTAAGCACCATCCCATCTTTCAGATCTTTCATACAGACCTTGGAGTTGAGTTTAGCCTTTATGATTTGCTCTGCTCCACCTCCAGGACACTGCAGGCATGGCTTCCCTGGGATTGCACATTACTCTGCTGTGTTTGGCATGTCATTCCATTGCTCTGAAGTTCAAAGAAGCAAGAGAAGCAGCAAGAAATTTCCATCCTGCATACAAAATGTGAGCTACTTCCCAGCTAAAAAAAGGCAACTCCCTACTCATGAGCCTGTTCACTGGAACACTTGAAAAGAGTAAGGTTTTACATTTTATTTTCTGTCGGTAAGGAATGCCAAAGAATTTGCAGATGGAGCATCATGGTTTTGCTGTGTCCCAGGATAACATTTGTACTGTCCTCTAAATATCCACATTAAATCCTCAAGCTTAAGGACTTTTTTATATCATTTGGACAGAAAAGTTGTTCATCCTTATTCCTGAGCTGTTGTAAAGCAGGTCTTCTTCCTGCGTGTTATGCTCAACGTTACAATAAGTGGGCAGAAACACATTTCTAGCCACTGACAAAGCCTGAACAAATTGCCTGGCAGCAGCACTCAGTTCCCTGTATTCCCATTTACCCAGGGGCTGAGTCAGAGCTGTCTTCCCCCACTGTAAGGAGGCAGTGTGGAAATGATGACAACCTGTTTTAGAGGCTACAAGATGAACTAAGACCTTTGGTATTAGTGTAATGCAGACACAATTCTAATTCTAATAAAGTCATTTATTGGAGCTGCTAAGTGCAGCTGTTCTTCCCTCACTGTGCTATGAGCAGCAAGAGTGAAGCTGAGGGGTGAGGCAAAGAAACCAAGGGGTAAAATGAAATAAATCATTTGGAAAACAGCTGGACAGTAAAATGGCCAGCCCTTAGGCTGGAGAGCTACTCTAGATTTACATTACCATTAAGATGAATCTAATTGCCATCTGGGTAAGCAAGCTACACTTTAAGAGACACAGTGACTTTTTAAAATTAATCTGCAGTTATTTCTAAAGATAAGCTGTAACTGGAATAATACTCTTGTGAGAGAACCCAGAGCAGAGTTGCTAAGTGTCTTTACAGGCAAAAAGTTTTTTCCTTGGAAGTGCTGTGATTCCCTGAGAAAAAATTTCTGAGGATTTCTTCCTTGCTGTCCTGGGGTGACTTTATGATGCAAGTAACCCCAACTGTCTGTTCTGTTTATGCTGAATTTGCTGACACTTGCATGAATAATTTACATGCTTTGGTACTCATAGTATTAAAGAGACAATTATGAACAGGAGATAACTCTTCAATTTTAAAAGTTGTTTCTAATTCAGGCTTCATTTGTACTACTGTGGAAGAAAGAGAATCATACTATCCACGCTCCCTCTTTCTGCTGTCACAGGAAAATTGTGCAAAGCACAGACCCAGCCAATATATCTTTTAATCCTAAACCAGCAGCATTCAGACTGCAATATGAGTTTCAAGAAAAAAAAAAGTGAAAAAAAACCACAGAGGAATAATACCCACGATGGCTCATCAGAATATTAAGGAGATTGCAGATTGTCAAAGCTCTGGAATCAGATGCTGGTAATTCAGAGCTCCTGCCCAGCTCAGCTTCCAAGCAACAAATGCATCTGCATGTTTTGGGGAATAGATTTGCATTCACTGTTTCCTATATGTTAATGAAGGGAAAGATTGAAAAAAAAACCAAACCAAACAAGGTGTGAAACTCAGTAGCTATCCCTCATGGGTGCTGATGTTTCACTTGCTTTGCTGGATATTTCAACCAGAGAAAAAAAACATCCTAAAAAGCTGCAAACCACTAACAGCTTTCACATGCCATGCCTCTGGACCAGCATGGCCTCTTGTACCAAGCTTGCTTCCAACAAAAACAGCACCACCCCGCTTTCACCCAGCATCCTGCTGGCAGGAAACATGGAGAAATAGATGGTGTACCCAGAAAACCACTGGGTCGCTCCAGCTGGCACCCCCACACTTGCTGAATTCTGCATTTTCTCCCCAATCACACGCAGCTCCTTTAACCTCAGAGCCCTGGTAACACTCAGCACAATGCCAGAGGTTGCCTTTTGAGGCAAATTATTCCATTGCAGCTACTTTCAGCTGTATTTTTACCCCCAGACTCTTCCAGCACGCCATTTACAAGCATAACTCCACCTCCTCTTTATACCAGCACACAAGCCCACAGCTGGTCAGACAAAAGGCAACAAGGGAGGCAGTGAGGACTCTGACTCACAGCAGTGGGCTACAAGAATGTGTTTCTCCTCCAGTACCTCGCTACCTGCAGTAGTGGTGAACATCTCTTGTAGTTCAAGTTCTCCATTCACCTTCTGGTAAAGGTTTTCCTAAGAGGGTTAGGGGCACTGTGCACCCAACCCCAGAAGAGCAAAGACGAGTTCAACTCCAGACCCTAATGAGAGCTGAACATCACCTTCGTTGAAATTCCTTTGACATTGACACACACAAAAACAATTTCCCTCATGGTTTGAACTGCTGTTCCAAGCAAAAATGGTACAGTTAAAATTAATATCATGCTCATTTTATAACAGAGACATGCACACACAAAGCTGGCTACTCTTTGCTGGAAACCAAAAAGCCACCAAGGTTCCAGAAAAAGGACTGGGGTAGGTTTTTCTTTTGGGTAACCAGTGTTTATACCAACTTGACACCCGAGTGAAATAGAGCAGGGAGAAAAGCAGCCAGTTTTATGAGATGATGATTACAAATGCTACATCCTCTTTATGAAATTACAGGAGTGAATGATTTTTTTTCCAATGAGGTATTAATCCCCCCATAAGACTTAGCTAAATGTTACGTATCTGCTGAAAACTGCACATCTGCATCGCACTAACTGTTTTTAAAGTGCCCCCACAAAGAAGTAAACACACATACCTCCTGCCCCAGATAAAAAGCAAAGGCACCACTAATTGAAGAGAGATACAGCTCAGCCTCAAACTGAATCACCACCAGTGGAAACTACAGAGAAAACCACAAGGAGCAACACAAATGAAGAACACCCCAGGTGAGTAAAAGGAATAAGAACTGGGATGTTGCTTCCTCCAGCTGTGCAAGCGCTTAAGTAATAAGCATGTGACAGACTGCAGGCCCCTTGCAAGGACAAGAGGCCAACACAATGCCCCTAGGAGTCACAGGGCTGGCCAGTGCCATCATGAGTAATTAGAGCTCCAAGGAAATACAGGCATTTCCTTCCCTAATTCTCCAAACACCCAGCTCCAGGGGCTCAAAATGGTCAGCAACAGAACTTAGTAAGGAAAGTACCCAGGGGTCAGTCACGTCATCTACCCTGGGTGTAAGCAGAAGGCCGCTCAGGCTGGTCCAAGTTTTCATCTGCTAGAATTAAAAACTGGCTAGTGAGCTTCTAGCATTTCTCATGGAAGGCACTTCCTTTTGGAAGGGAATGAAAAAAGCAACCTTAAAGTGGTAAAAGTAGGTCACAAAGAAGCCACATCAATAAAGTCTGGAAACAAAACAGGGAGGGATACTGTGTCAGCTATAGAATTGAGTGGTTATTATAAATGGAAATCAGAAGTACAGCTAGAACATCTCAACTGGAAAACTGATGAAACAGATTAACTACACTCCAAGTGATACACTACAGCTTTTCCTCTCTAAGTCTCCTGCAAAGCTACTCTAAGTTTTAAACTTAATTGCATGCTTTTTAGACTGAACTTGTGATAACCCTTCTGAGTTCCAACAACAATAGCAGTCTTGACAGCAAAGATTTATGTTGTTGGGTATCAACCTCCAACACCCCTCTGTCACCACAGCTTTCATTTGAGATTCATCCCAAAACATTTTTAAAGCCATCCAGGTAGAGACTGATCTGCAAACAGATGTGGTGGTTATGTTTTACAATGGGGTGGATATGTCAGCCAAGAGATCTTATGGCCTGGCCAGGAGATAGCTGTGGTAATCCCACAGAGATGGCCGTAAAAGGTCATCAGCCTGAACACAAAGAAAACTAGGGCCCAGCAGTCCACCCTTACCTTTTTTTTCCCCCAGAATGAAGTGAAACATCAAAGCTAATGTAACCTGTAATCACAGCAAGTATTTTCTCAGCATGGAAGAAGCAGGTTGATTTAATTCTTGGCACCTGTTTATAGGAACACCTACCTGCTCATAGGGGAAACTACCTTAACTTCTACCAGAGCACTTGCTGTATCCCAGGCTGTCTGAGAAGTGATTTGGACACTGCAAGGAAAACAGTTACTGTCTCTCAATACTAACAGCTATTGCCCTTCAAATAATTCATAAAGACAGGGATTATAATCTATTTTTATAAAAATGTGTAAGTCAAAATACAGGACTAAGGAGAAAGCCTCCTTCTAATTGCTTATGCATAATTCACAGTTGCTTACTGGCTTGCATATGTAATAATTACAGATGACCAGTATTATATCACCATTATATATAAGCAGCAAGTTAAATGTGCCAAGAGAGCCATTAAATCCAAATTACGAAAAATGTACAATTTGAGATTACTGGGCAAACACCCTGCTGAAGTCAGGATCCAGATAAATTTGAGACATGATGATTCAAGTGAATGCTGCTCTCACAGCAAATATATATTTATTATTGACAGACATACTGCATTTTTAGATAGTTTTGTATTTTCACCCTTTTCTGGTTTTTAGCACAGAAAAAGCAATGTATCCTGACAAAATAAAATAGCAGAAAGCAAGTTGTGCCAGAATTGCAAAGATTAATGCCCTTTCACACCACATAGGTTTTTAGCTATTATAACTGCATTCCTCTCAATCTTTTTTTCCCAGCAAAATTTCAGACATATTTTGACTTTTACAACACGCAAATTCCCCATTTCCAGCACTGGTCTGAAATACAAAAAAAATTTGTCTCCTTCTTATCATCCCGCCTTTTATCCTACAAATTCATCCTTTCTGCAAATGTAGGCTGTTTACCTCACATTCCTGACTTCCCTATTAGTAAGTCCAAAAAAAAAAAAAAAAAAAAAAAAAAAAAAAAAAAAAAAAAAAAAAGAAAGAAATTAGAGCAGAAAATGTTTAACTTCCATCTGTAAAGCTTGTCAAGGCTGACAAAAAAAATAAAAGAGGCTTTCTTCCTAATTTGATTTAATGGTTATAATGATTTAATGGCTATAAATTGAGAAATTAGCAGCCACTAGAATCAAAATGAGGAGAGTTGAATTAGAAATGGCCTTAGTTCACACTGCTCTGACGGTACTTACAGAATTGGATGCGAACAACTACACGAGCTTCTTAAAGCAGAGGAGTCGCCAGCCAAGGGTATGTGAAAGCAAACTGACAAATATTTATGGCAAGACCATAAAACTTTTTTTGCTATTTCACTATATGGGATATAAAACTTATTATCTCTAGGGAGTTGAGGCTATTTGAAAACTTCAGTGAGCAAGGCCTTAGCTAATGGAAGGAGTTAAGGAAGGACCCCATGAAATCCATTCAACAGGGTAATCAATCACCCCACACCTCACTGACATCCTAGGCAAGTGCTGCCAGGGAGCAAGAGAGAAAGGGACCCCATAAACTAATGCCATTTAGAAAATACATCTTCTCAAACCTGGTTTAGAAGGATTTTGGTTTCTTTCCTGACTTCTTATTTTCCAGGATACCTATCAACTACCCACCATCCTGAACAAAAAAAGATGGAAAATAATTACAGAAACATACGTCAAAATAGGAAATACTTGATATTATTTGACAAGGCAGTCTAATGATTTCCTAGCAAGTGCTAGGAAAAAAACCACATTGTGTTTTTGGTGCGTGATGTACATGTTCCAGTATATTTAAGCAAGCAGGAAAGGCAGCAGCTTGTGTGTACAGCTTGAGGTATAACCTCATAATGTAAATAAACACCTTTTCAGGAAGCATTTTGTCTCCTCTTCTTTCCTAGAGCCTGCACTGCACTGAAGTCCTAAGATACAATACCTAACTAACATGAAAAACTACTATGGATCAGTCAAGTGTTGGCAAAGCCAACCAAACTTGTGTTACACGCTGGCACTGGGCCCCAAATGCCACGGGAAGGATGCTGTAGCTCAAAGTGGTTTAACCATTGTTCTACGGTTTTCCAGTTTTGATCTGTGATATACTTTCTTCCCCCAGTCAGTAGTGAAGAGTTACCTACCTGAAATTAATGATTTAGGCACCACCCACCCCTGCATACAAATTATGAAAAGCTAATGAGTGCTGGCTATCCAACACCTTCATACTGGTGGTCCAGCCTCCTATCACTGTAATGAGACAAGTTTATTCCATTCTGAAGGGCAACAAAACTTTATCTTTGGCTTTGTGGGGAGTAAAAAAAAAAAAAAAAAAAAAAAAAAAAAAAAAGCAAGCAGATGTAATCACCTGAAAGTCCCCCCTGCCGAGAGCATCTTGCCCTGCTGATCTACAGATCTGACAGCTAATAGGGTATTTGAGAGGATTATTAATAGTTACAGAGGATCCAAGTAAAGCAGCAGGCTTAGAGGCACCCCAAACACAAGGCAGTGCAACCCAAGCCATGCAAGCAAAGCACTGTAGGTGTCTCAGGAGATCTGGCTTCTGTTGCCAAGTTTCTTGTATGTCCTTGGACAAGTTATCTGACCTATTTGTGCCTCATTTCCTCACCTTAGAGCAGCCCTCTCAAATAAAACCGTGAATGCTTTGGATGCACTCACATAGCAAGGCAATGAATGGTGCAAGTAAGTGAAATATCCTTCCTCCTTTAACCCTGACGGATTTGTTAATAAAGCAGTCACCATTTGTCAAGACAAAATGGAACAGAAAACTGAAGCAAAGTGATCATTTAATTTCTAAATGAGATTCAGGGACTGCATTCAGCCCTCCCAGCCACTGCTGCTTTGCACACATTTTCCTGGAACCCTCACAGCACACACTGTGCTGAGTAGTGCAGCATCTGTCCCCTATCTTGTTGAGACCAGTATCAGTGCACTAAAGAGTCAGCTAAATGAGGGTGTGAATTACCTCCGCTTATCTCAAGCCAATCCACTGACTCAAGTAATGAGATCCTGAAAAAAGCAAGCAGGTTTTTAACTCTGTCATGCAAGTATCAAACATGGGGTAGAAATCCCTCCAGAAGTGCCAAACCCACCTGTATTTCCTGCAAGCCCTTACTAGCAAAGGATGATGTCTATCCCAGGAGGAGAAATGTAGTTATGCTGTTATATTCCATGTAGTAACTTGGAGTCCTCTGTGAGGGATCTCCCAAAAAGCACATGTGTCAAATTTCCAGGCTTTCCAACTTACTCAGCCTAACCCTGAAGACTGCTATTCCAGAGCTGGGGAACATCAGAGCTCTCCTAGAAGAGCACGAAGCTGTTGTTGGTGCTCACTGCCATCCGGTGCCTGTCCCACAGACCCTGCTGCTTTAAGTTTCCTCCCTTTCCCAGCACAAAACGTCTTCTCCTGAAGCCCTAGAAGGTGGTAGTGGGCATCCAGCGTTTGTTACATCATGTTAGGGGGATACGATAGACACAAAATGTTTATTCCTAGGAAGTTTTGTCTCCTTGTTGGAAATTTCAAGTCAAAATCCAAGTAATCTTCCTCTTTTTCAATATCCTGCCTCCCAGTACATTGCGTGAATCCCCTGCTACCCGAGTTAAGAAAGCTTTCTCAGATTGAATGCTACAGTATCTATGGTCTACCTGAAGGAATTTTCCACTCTCTTTTCATGCCATCCAGATTGAGAACAGGACTGAGGTGAAAAGGTTCTGCTGAATCTCTTGGACTTGCTACTGTGAAAGCCTAACACAGGGAAGGATTAAGTATGAGATCATTTTTAGTCACAGATTCCTCACAGATTCTTCTCTCCCAACACTTCTCTCCCTCTCATCACAGTACCGATTTCCATTCCCACACCTACTTGGAAGCCAGGACTGAATACACACAATCCCCTCCCAGCTCCTCATACTCCACCGTGTAATCCTCCATCCACTTTCAAACACATTTGCCATTTTTCATGTTTGCTATATCCTTTATTCTCTGGTCCTGGCCACAAATTCCAAAAGACAAGCAAAGCAGCCTCTGTCTATATGGCACCAAGAGCATCTACAGTGCAGCACCATGTAAATAAAATGAATTATCCTAAGACAGAAAAAACCGGGGTATTTTCAATTAAAGCATTAATATCCAAGAATGCAGACACAGCACTAGAGGAAGAAAAAAGGTGCCTGCAAGTTTTAATCAAGCCAGAAACTCTCAGAGAAGCATATGCATTCTTATGCAAATCCACACCAGACCATCGCACATCTGCTGAAATGGGTGTCGTTTTCCCACAGTTTGCAGAATTAATGTGTTTAACTAAGTGCCTGCCAGTGCTTGCAGTGTAAGAGCTAATTTCTAATGGGGTATTCCCAGTTGGAAAAAAAAAAAATCCTTTTAGATAATAAAGGATCTAAATCCAGGACTTGGTTTTACATTTACTTAAGTGCAAAGACCCCATCACCTCCAAGAGCTCATTACTTGCACTGCTCCAACTTGCTTTACAATTAAAAATAATCCCGACTCTTGGAGAAGAGCCCTTCTACATTTTTGTGACCTTTCAAAACCCTATTAAAGAGAATTAACAAATGCTATTCCCTCCTGATCACTCTTATAAAGGCTTTCTGAGATAGGAGGGTGTCAAAACACACAAAGGGCTTTGAGAGAATTTTACAAACCAAAATGCAGCAATATTTCTTTTCACTTGGTTACTTTCCTTGCAGATACAATTTGTATTTCCATGATTACTATGTGTCTTCACAGAGTATTTCCAAAGAATTCAGATGAGAGCTTAACTTCTGACCCTGAGGCTAAAAAGGCATATATGTCAGAAAATACTGAACTCTCAGCTATTTTTTATAAAAATCTATAAATATCTGTTGAAAGGAATCCATGATCTCATAATAAGTCAACAGGTCACAGTTATGCTCTTCTTATCTTCCCTTTTTTCCCCTATTGTTTAAAAATAGGAAACAGCACCACATGAAAATGTTCAGCCAGAGAGAAATCGTGTGACTGAAACACAGGAGTCAGGAAACCAGTGTTTTAAAATAATGTCATCCTCATTTTCCCCAGCATACTCTAGTGTTGTTGATGCCTCCAAATGTTTAAGTGACTTAATAAATTAGTAACCTAGGCAACACTTGCAACAACACAGCCAGCTAAAGGAGTCCAGCTAAAAACTCCTGAAAAAAAATTAGAACTTAATTTATGTATAAATTCCTGTCATTGTTCCTTAAAAAGAGGAAAGGCAAGCAGCTTTAATGTCAAAGGGCTGATTTTGCAATAAGATTTCAGAGTAAAGCAACCAAGTTGAAAACAGGCTGTGTCCAGCCCTCAGCTCCACTCCAAGTCACTCTGCCAATGCACAGGAGAATGAGCAGAGAGGATCCATAATTCATCCCCTGCATGCTTGTAAGAATTCCCCGGAGTCAAAAAGGGCTATTAGAGGAGCTGTCATAGAGTAGGCATGAGCAGATCACCTGTAAGAGCACTTCACTCATCTTTTGATATTCCCTGCTGCTGGCTGGCAAGGGAAAGCAGCATCTCTGCCCACAGCATACTCAACTGTTTTTCATCTGTAGCAAAGGCAGTCACTTAAAACCTTGGTTTTGATTAAATTCTGCCTTTTACAATGGGGCTCCAACTAAAATTCATTGTTACTTATCATCCCAACAAAACTAACAAAAGCTTTATGCTGTCGGTATTCAACGTCTGTCCCTCATTTGATACCTGAAGGCTACGATAAGGTCAAATATCACCACAGCAGGCATTGTCCAAATACTCAGGAAATGACATTTCCTGGCCCAACAAGGTTTATCTTCCAAGCCTGCTTTTGCACCAACTTTCTGGGCGAGTTAAAAATAAGCCCTATTGATCAGAAGGGAAAGAAATGCTGGTGAACACTGACCTTCTCTCCTCTCCAACACAACACTGGCTGCACAGACGCCGTGCAGCTCTCCAGCTCCCTTTCAGCTTTCCAAGGGTCCCGGCCACACCTTCACCTTATCTCCTGTTATGTCCCTCCTAAAAGCAAATGTTCTCCAAGGAATTGCAGACCTCTATACCCACTCAGAAAGGCAACAAACCCCAGCCCAGCTGACTATCTGCACACACCTCAGGGAGGAGAAAATCCCCAGTAACAGCCATCCCACCTATCAGATTGCCTCGCTGCCTGGCTATTGAGGGGTTTTTTTTTAGGTTTTTACATTAACTACACCGTTCCCACCTCCCCCTTGTTAGACGGCCTCTAGAGTACTTTGTAACCGAGCTTCTGAGATGAGCGATAAGGTTTGGAAGCGGAGAGGACGGGATCCCTCCCGCCGTGTTTCGGGCATCCTCGCCAGGTCCTGCAGCACCGCAATGAAGATGCCGCCACCTGGTGGGACCTCCTCGGGCTCGAGTGGTGGCCGGGGGGCAGGCGGGTCCCCGGGCAGGCCGGTGGAGGCTCACACTCTCCGTCCCCGCACGCACAGCTCAGGAAAAAGCCGGCCAGCAGCATGAGCAGGGCTGGAAGGAAAGGATCTGCTGACAACAAGATGCTACTCGTTACCAAAGCCTGTTGGTACTCATCCAAAGCAAGACGGTTTGGAAACGGATAATCTCTGCGTTTTTAGATGCAACTGCAAACAGTGGAATAAAACAAGAACATAAGAAAAGGTTGATATAAAAAGCTACTTACAAAGTCATAGCAAGGCAGGCTGTAAAGAACCAGAACCCCCTCAGAACAGAGTTAGAATTATTGATACAAAAGAGCTGAGCAAGGCAGACAACGAACTGCTGGAATGGCTAGCTCACCGAAACTGGGCTTTTGAACTGAATTTCACATGATTAGGAGATGCTTCTGCTCAGTGCCCAGGCCACAGGTATTTTTTTAATCTCTGCATGACACCACATACATAACCATGGCTTCAGTCCTGAGCATGAGTCTGGTATTTTCTGAGGGCCAGCGCTTATAAGCCTGGAACTCAGGTTTGAGGCAGCCAAGAGATGTTGCTGTCTGGTTGCACAAGGTCTAGGGCTTTTTCTGGAGTTCGAGCCAGTGAAGCTCTGTCTGCAGATTGATATCCATGAAAAGGCGTGGAGCCCTTCTAGCCTATGCCTGAAGAGCCTTCTCCTTCAGCCAGGAGAAAGGGGGGCGAGGAGGGTCATTCCAACAGTGAAGAATGTCTCCAGACTGCCCGCAGCATTAGAGGACAAGGTGATGAAAGAGTCTACATCCTATCTGCTCTCCAGTGTGTACTGCTACCATCGTCTTTTAGCACTGCTGCTAAAAGAGAAAGACATTTCCTAGTCCTGATAAGGCCCCAGAGCAACAATGTCTGTTCACAGGATGAGCACTCATGAACAGACTCTTCCCTGTGCTATTTTTTACATATTTCAAGCAACTCTTCTTTTGCAACTTTAGCACAGGAGCTTTTGCAGTGAGCTTAGAGCAGGCACATCATCAATGAATCTGACAACCCCATCATGGAAGTTTGCAACCTGTTTAGACACAGACTGTACATCAGGCAAAAAACGATTCTACCCTCATCACATGCAACATTTAACACCAATGCTGTAATGCTGCCTTTAGAATTCATTCCTGCAAAATCCATGGATGTTCAGTCAGCCACACCAGGCAATGTAATTGCTCTGTTTCCACAGTTAGCAAAAAATGCTATTCAGTTGTTGCCCTGCCTCCTCCTCAGAAAACCTGTTTCAAAAAGCAGAGAAAAAGACCTTGAAACATGGGTGGATGCTTTCAAAAGTCAGTTATCACTTTTAGAGAGAAGGGAAAAAAAAAATCATAGCATTAATCCAGGCAAGACACCTCCCCCCTCCTACCCCTTGCACACATGCCATGAGTCTGAATGGAAGCGTCACCCAGAACACGTCGATACATCTTTTACAGAAATATTAGTTGCGTGTCAAAACCAGCTCTTGGAAACATCATCTAACAGCACTCACATGATTTGTGTTTCACGAGCAATTAAACCTATCACTCTGACAAGCAAATCTGCTGCTCCTGTCCACTATTCAAACATCAGGTTAGAGGAAACTAATTATATTTCAAACTCCGTCCATGGGTAAGGAAACTGTATTTCCATTATAACGTCCTGGCTAATTCACTTAAGCAGAAGCTGCTGAACCTCCAGAACGCAGAATGAAACAGCCACCCTTGGAACTAGTGCAGCTAAGGCAGGAAATGCAAAAATAGCCAGACTGTGATTTAGATCTCATAGTGAAGTCAGACAAGACCTCAGTGTCACACTGAAATCACATCCCAGACATTGTAAAGTCCTACTGTATTCACATCACTGTCATACTGCTGGAAAGCCGCAGAGACCAGCAATGATGGGACTTTACTGCTAAATTCTTTTCTCTGTGCTAACAGATGAAGTTTTACAGGCTCTGCAACCAGACCAGCTCCCCTCATGGCAGTAATTACTTCTTTGGACAGAGACAGAGTGGATGGCACACCACCGCCAAGTAGAGATGCACAGAAATAAACAGCTGTCTGTCTTTAAGTGGCTGCTGAGCTCTTTTTCTTTAAAATACATGTTTCCACTGCTAGGGATGCTTTTCACAGTCACCTTTCATTTGGAACAACTCCCCTACACAGCGGTTCACATTCACAGAGATACATGGAAAAGAAATGCAGTGACATCAAAAGCTGTATTTCTTGCCATGCCAGAAGACGCTTCTCCACTTTTCATGTGCTCGATATTCCTTCCCTCCCCCAGCCATTCATGGTGAAATAATTAGTGTTAGTGTTCTCATTGTTTATCAGACAATACAGACAATAAGGCTAAGCTTTCTGCTCCTGTTTTCTTTCGCTATGCTGCTGTGGTTCCTCAAACAACTGTGCAAGGCTTTACTTTTAATCCTATGAATAACACTTGTCACTCATAGGTTTGTAACCCATATTTAGCTGTGCACAAACATGGCACAGTTTCAGCTTGATTCATTGTCCGCAAACTTCTCCAGATGTGCTCATGCAAGAAAAAAAAAGGCTAATAAGCAGGAGAAAACAAACAAATACTAGCTAATCCGATTGCAATTTCTTAGGGAAGGAGAGAAGACTGTACCACATGAGATTCTTTATGAGGGAGAGAGATAATGAGTTGTTTTTAAACACAGACTAGGAATAATTAGTTATTGTCCTTGGGCTACAAGATGTATTTTTACATACTTGAAGTGTATGCTGATTTTTATTAGCCTGTCAACTAGCTGGGTCCTGTCACAGTGAATTTTTCCCCATTTATCTATGTGTTAATGTCAAACTACAGGCACATCACAACGTATGACTTTATCAACAAGCAATGTTCCTCACTGTGCCTAATTTTGAAACCACATTCCTGCTTCCACTCATGGAAGATACAACCTTGGGTAACAATCAGATAGGCTGGTGCCAGACATCCTCTTCTTAAGTACATTCTCGTTTTACCTTTAGAAAGTATCCTCAACAAACAAACAATCTGAAGGCAAACTGCTTTCTTTGGAACTCTTCTTGACAACAGCAGAGAGATATTTTTCCATAAGGCTGCATTTTATAGTCTCAACTCTAGGCTGGGATTAACAAAAGAAAGGTAGGCAAGAAACAGCAAGCTAAACACAGTGGAAACTACTAAAAATCCCCAACTTCTATGACAATTAATTGTGCTAAATATAACTTTGTTCACTGATGTACCAGACATAAAGCAGACAGACAACCTTATCCCACTGCACCAGCTTTTCAAGCTTCCAAAATAAACACAAAGGTTTATTTGTGACCATGCTCTCTAGAAAACCTGCAGTCTGATCTTCCTCATTTGATATGTGTGAAGGCTCAGGCTGGTGGTACTCACAATAATTACCCGCCATCAGCCAAGAAATGCAGCACAGTTCTTGCAAATAACTTATTCACGTCATCGTTGTGTTTCAGGAATAACGCAACCAGTAACAGATCAATGACATGGGTAACAGAGAGCATTTGCTTCTAGTTTTACAGGTCAGAGAAAACCTGGAGAATCTTAATGGGATTCAGGACAGGGGAGGAAGACGAAAGGGACAATCACCAGCATAGGACATGTTAAAAAGTACCAATAAAAAAGTGTTTTTACAGGTTCTCCATAATCATAGAAACATGGAATGGTTTGGTTGGAAGGCACCTTAAGGATGGTTTTGTTCCAACATCCCTGCCATCGTCAGGGACACTCTCCACAAGACCAGGTTGCTCCAAGCCCTATCCAACCTGGCCTTGAACACTTCCAGGGAAGTGGCAACAATAATAACATCAGACAAAGGTAACATGTGCACACACCACAACTGTGCCTTCTCCAGGCTGGACCATCAAATTTGTTACAGGAGAGAAAACAAAATAATGCCTGCAGTGCTCTTCACTCGGAAACGTGAGAGTAATTATCCTTAGATTACCAAGACAAACAAGAGGGAGAGACAAGGAAAAGATAAAACAGAATTTCCACTATTTAGGTGCTGATCGAGAGATTAAATCCGACTGCACTTCAGCTGGGAGCCTAAACAAACCAGAGGCCCGGCCACATAAATCAAGCTAATTTTAAACGGTTACATACCAGGGAGAGTTTGACAAAGAAGGGGAAACAACCTCGCGTCCCGCACTGCTGAAAATCTTAGCATCCTTTTTATAAATTACAAAGGTGCCAATTTAACACAGACCAGTAAGTCTGGGGCGACAGGACCCACCGTATCAGCACCTCCCAGGCCCTTAGTAGCTCGTTAATACTAAATAGATCCGGGAGCGCTGAGCCCTACCGGCACCCGCATCCCGGGCACACATTCTGGGATTCCGGGCACACACACAAAAGCTTTGAACGCGGATCCCAACACCGGAGCATCCTGCACCTTGGGAGAGGGGAAGGCGTAGCGCGGGGTGAAACCGGGGCTCCGCGAACGGGCCGGGGAGGGGGGAGGCAAGGAGCCGCGGGGAATTGGGAGCTTCGGCAGCGGGGAGAAAAAGAAAGGGAGAGAGAAGTTGGGGTCGGGAAGTTTTCCGCCGCTCCCCGCCCCGGCGCCCCTCACCATAGACGCGGACCCAGCCCTGCTGCTGGCAGACCGATTCCCGCAGGACGCGGTCCAGCGCGCCTCCCGCCTCCAGCTCCTCCGAGCCCGGCTCCGGCTCCGCGAAGGGCTCGGCCGCCCATGCCGCCGGCTCGGCCGCCGCTCCCGCGGCCGCCTCCATGCTGCCGTGGGGACGAGGAGGCGCAGCCACCGCCTGCGCTGCGCCCCAGCCCCGCTTCGCCTCAGTGCGGCTCCATCTCTCCCGCCCCCGCCCCGCCCCTTCCCCGCCCCGCCCCTTCCCCGCCCTCCGCGTCAGCGCAGGCGGAGCCCCACCGCCCCGGCCCTGCCCGCCCCTGGCCTGAGGGAGAGGCGGGTGATGTCAGGAGGCCGTGCCCGTGCTGCCCTCGGGGTTGCCGGCAGCCCTTTCCCCGGCCCCCGCCTCCCCTCGGGGCCGCCTGGCTGCGCGGGGCTCCGTGTGGCTGCCCCGGAGGGGCAGTCCCCGGAGGGGACTCAAGATGGTTCCTGCCCTCAGCCCCGCCGGGAGAGCGGCGGGAAGGGGACGCGCGGCTCGGGTGAGGCGTCCCGGAGGAACACAAATCGGGATGATCCCGCTGAGCCCGCATGCCTCTCACAGCGGCCCGTTCCCTCAAAAACGCCGCGGCAACGCGAGGGTGTCGCGTTTAGTCTCAGACAGCGGCTGCCGTGGGGTTCCCCAGGCACAGACCTGCGCTCGAACGCCTGTCCGAGACTGATAAATCTTTCATGCACTCACACAGGCTGTTTCTCTCAGGTACATGAGGAGATGTGCTGCAGGGGGAAAGGAGGACAACTGGCTTGATTAAGAGCATTTCATTTAGGGGATTTGCGGGCTGGTTTGTCGTAAATGTCTATTTACTGACCTCTCCAGGTACACCATGCTTCAGTTTTCTATTTCCCTTTTGTATTTTGGTAAATTTCCCAGTGCTTAAGGTACATATTCTTTAAAAGTCTAGAACAGCTGTGAATAAAGCCTGCATCCTGCAGTGCCTTTTAAATCATGGCATTGTGACTTGAATTTTCAAGGAAGGTGGGCAAAGGGGTTCAGCTCACTTTGGGTTCCATCCCTGTAATCTCTTGGACTGAGTCTGCGCCTGTCCATGATCAATATGAGCTGCATGGGTTCACCCAAGCACTGAGATCCAGTGATTATCTCCATTAGCTCAGGCTGTTTCAGTACACTAAGGCACTAACAATTTTTTCTTAATTGAAAGAGTGGTTGATTTAGTGCGAACCTGTAACAGTTACGCTGCCATAAAGCTGCTCTAAAGTAGATAACAGCTCCCACACCTTCTAACCACACTTCTGTCGTCTTGTTTTGTTTTGCAGCAGAGCAGAATGAGAGGGTTTACTCAGCAAGTTGTGGCTGGAGAACAGCAACTTCACTTAGAATGGAAGGACCGTAACTCTCTGAGCTCTACAGCTTGACAGATCCTGATCCATTGCCCAAACATGAAGGTTTGTCTCAGGAGTTCCCAAAAGCTCCCCTTGGGAGCTGAGGACCTCCCAAGTGGCAGTAAACAGTGCCCTCCTTATCCAGGTGAGTTGGAGTACCCTCACACCATATAGTTATGTCTGCGATGGAAGCTGCCTTAACTGTTTCAGTGGAGGAAAAAAGTCCTGCCAGGCCTATGATTAATTAATGAAACCTCATTTCTATGAGTTTCTGTCTCATGCTTGACTGAGAGCTTGACCTGAATCTTGCCCTACAATTGGGCCATTCTCTATCCAGTTGGGAGAGAACAGGATGAGTTCTGCCATGATGGGCATGTGCACCCTGCTGTGATCTCCAGGCTGAGTTGGAAAACGAAGAAACCTCCTTCTTCCAATTGTTAGGTTGTTCCATGATTGGCAGAATTGGTGTAGTTCCAGTTTCCTACAGATTCATACCTGATATCTGGCAGAGGGTGGACACTCTGGGTGAAGAGGTGTAGGATCTCACAGCACCAGGATTCGCTCTTGGACCTTTATCCCTCTGTTTGTTTTGTTTAAAACAAACCAGTGAGTTCCCCACTTCCTGAGGTTGTAGGAGGTAAGAGACAGGACCAAGAGAAAGAAAGATCCAGGGAGTTTAATGGATTTTAAAACTACTCTTTTAACTGGGAAGAGTTAAGACAGGATGAAATCTGCTGAGGATTTCACCCTCCACCACTGTGATGGGTGGTTCTGCACAGAAGCAACACAGCTGGGACACCCAGTAACATTTCCTTGCTCCTTCCCACCCTAAAACATGTTCTGCAGTGTGGTTTCCAAAGTTCTAGGAGAAGACGGTGTGCAGGATACTCCTTCCACAGCAGACATCTGCATAAATTGCCATAATAATATCATAAAGCAGTAGCAAAAGCAGTTTTTCCCTCCTACATGCTCTCTACCTCTGCTCATTCCCAATGCTCATGATAATATAAAATGTACATATTCTCCCAGTTTATCATTTAGTGGCCACAATCCAATAAACTCCTCAAGGTTTTCCCCTCCTACCCTCCCCACAGCTCCCTTCTTGCCGCCAGCCTCCCAGAGACATCCCCATCCCTCACACGAGCCTGGGCTCTTTCCCTGCTGCAGGAAACTTGCACAAGTGGACACGGGGGGAAAGGAGGATGAAGCTGCTTTGAGAAGCAGGAGAGGAGCTGGCGTGTTGTGAGGGAAGGATGTGGCTGCTCAGCTTCTGCTAAAAGTGGGGTTTAAAAAAAGCTGCCGCACAATCCTGGGACGTTTACGCAGGAGCGGCGCAAGACAGCAGCAACTGGTTCCCATCAAGTGGGGACTGGTTGTATCTGCAAGTATGATCAAGCATCCAAACAGCAAGGTCTGGAAGGACTGGCTAGTGTGGTTTCTGAAATTCACATGGCAGCAGAAGACAAAATCCATTCTCCAGCCTTTATTCGTGGGGTTTGGGGCAACATAAACAATACTAAAGAGCAGAGATGACTAAAATAGGAAGGTGGTTTTGCGGGCATGTCAGGAGCAAAAATAGACATATTTTATAAATAAAGATGTCCTGGAAATCAGACACTCCCAAGTTTCATGCTCACCAATTCAGCTGTTCTGGCTGGGGGTCTTCTCCACCAGTAGTGCTCAGGGGATTTGTGAAGGCAGTAATATAAGCACATGCATGAAATTCCCTTTGTGTAAACCAGCCCCATTAGTTGATCTACTTGTGGATGTCATTTTAACTCACAGACTCTAGTTAAATTAGGCTGGGTGTTTGCTCAGAACAGGTTAAATCCAAGTATTTGAAGAGAGCTGCATGTGTATTTTCATTAAGCCCAAGCCCGCTGTATGTGTTGTAGAAGAAATCAAAGTACACCAGTGTGATTTAAGAAAAGAAAGCTTTTGAGCTGACCTTCTTCCAGGAGAATGAATTCATGTCTCCAGAAGTGAGCAAGTCTCACTTCAGTGATCTTATCTCAAAAAAAAAAGGCAATAAGAAAATGAGAAGAGACGTGGAGGAGGGCGGTAAGGACAGTGGAAGTGATGGGATAGATACCATATGAGGAGGAAAGACTAGGAAAACAAGGAGATTCCAGTTTGGAAGAACAAAACCTTGGGGCAAATAAAGACAGAGAAGTCTGAAGAGGTCAAGAGAGGTCTGGTATGGACCTGGAATTCTTTTTCCCTTTTCTTCACAGCACAAGAACATGGAGAGAAATGTTCAGGAGCCAGGTCTGAAGCAGACAAAAGTACTTTTTCACACAACACATAATTACACTGTGGAACTTATTGCCACAGGATGTCATGGAGGCCAAAAGTATAAATGAATGAGAAAAAAAAAACCAACAAAAGGGATTACACAAATTCATGCAAACTCCGGTTTAGGAAGTCCCTCAACTGCTGATTACCAGGAGCCGGGAGGAAATGCCGGAGGAAGGATCACTTTATACTCTCCCTCTTCCAATATCCCTCCTAAGCATCTGCAGCTGGCCACAGCCAGGCCCTATTTGTTACCCAAGGTGGACATTTTTTCCGAGCCAATCTGTCAATGTTTATATCCTCCTGGGAACTCCCGCACGGATGGAGCCTTAGGGAGCAGGGGCATCTTCTGGAGAGATACAGGACTGACTCCTGATTTTGTTACCTGCAGCCCTGTGCGGTCACAGCGACGTCCGTTGTGGCCACTCTTTGCTGATTTGGGCTGGTGTAATTGAGGCCAAATTGAGTCCTGGAACCTTCAGAGAGACTCTTCCGCTTTCCCTGCCCCTGGATTAAGCACTGAAATCTCTGTGCTAAAACACTCTTTGAACGGGTATGGCAGATAATGCGCAAACTGATTAAAAAAAACCCCAGCACTGAGGAAAGTTAAATATTAAAGAGCCAAGGCCCAGTTTTAACTGCTGCTGCCGTCCCTCCTTCATCTCTTGCCAACTGCCTCCAGGTTACATGTGCTGACACTGAATTTCTACCTCACAAAAGCGGCCGCAGCATGGGCTTTAAAACTCAGCCCATTAATACTGGGATAAGAAGAAGAAAAATAGAACAAAGGCAGCAAGGGACTCCTCTGGTTCCCACTCTGACCATGCCCGATCCATCCCTGCAGCATCATAGGGCATGGTACCCTACTCCAGTGAGGCATTTTGCCCCTTTGACTTTCCAACATTAGCTGGTCTAAAATATTTTGCTGCCCGCTTTGCCCTGCTGTAACTAAACTATAATTTCCACTAACAGGGAGGAGGGATTTGGGAGAAACATCTGGTCTCATTTCATCAGGATAACAGTTTGGTCTCTATTTATACACGTGCCGGGATCGTTGTGGCTCTCAGCTGTTCTCCTCCCGACAGTCCCTTTCAAGCTGCCGTGTCCTGCTCTGTTAGGGCCAGCACCGGGTCGAGGCCAACCTGCTACCACGTGAAACAGGAACCAGGCCCAAAAATGTGGGCTTGTGAGAGCCTGTCCCCTCCACACTTGAGACTTGCTGTCTGCCAGGCTGGTGACAATGTTCCTTGATGGATGGTCGCTCCTGTCCTTGTATTCTGCTGGGGAGAAAACTGGGAGAACCCATCTGACTAGACAGTTTGCTCAAACTGGATGATCTTTAAGGTCCCTTCTGACCCAGACCATCCTATGACTGGAAAATAATTTTCTTGGTAATCCTGGAGACTTTGCTGGTCCAGGGATCAGGCCTGCAGTGAGTCAACACTAGTCTGAATACACCAACCTCAATAGTACGAATTTTTCTCCAAAATCACAATGTGGATTTTGGAGGAAAGCTCAGACCATTGAGGAAAGACCAGCTGGTTCTGGCTTTTCTCTAAGGTGTTAGCAAATAAACTGTGACCCTACAGAGACACAGGAAGGTCAGGTACTCTGCTTGGGAAGGCAGCACGTCCTACTTAATTCAGCACAGTGGGAAAAATCCGCTCTGCTGCCTCCCCTCCAGTGCTCACAAGACATCACATCTCATCCTGCATGTTTAAAAAAACCCTCAAGTCAAATGGCCAAGTACCTGGAAAATTGCCACGTAGCACGTTCAGCAGTGCAAGTCACTGTCTGAAAAGAACGTTCATACCCTGAATGATGATGGAGTGTGGGTTGGCATTAATCATCTCAAGCAAGTCTATCCCACTGCCCTGCTTTTCCCTCAAACAGGCTGTGCCCCTGCTCCCATCCTGATCACTTATAGCCCCACATGCCCCCAATACACAGCTATTTCAGCATCACTCCCCCTCCTCTTTTCAGCAGCTCTGGACTGTTCATTAATTATTTTCTTACACTCAGCTGCTAAAGGAGGAACCACTCAGAGGCACAGGGTTTGTGTAACCCGAATGGGACTAGCGTTTTCAGATGCTCCTATTGATTGTACTAAGGTTGCAAACTCCCTGGAGCAGGGTTGAATTTCACCCTGCATTTATACCCTCTGATGTGATCCTGCCCCTTCAATATACTCCTTCAGAATGCTTTTCTCAGCTGTGACCTGAGGTTGAGTAGATCAATATTTGTTTACTCATCTTGGGTCTAATTTTCATATGTGCAGGGTAATCCAAGTCCACCTGAAAGCAGCAGAAAGGGACACTCCTCCTACCTACTGCATGAATCAGACTGAAGTGTGGACCCTGCCTGAAACACCAGCCTTTTGGAGCAACTCAAGGCAGGAAATATGACCCAGTCTTGGGAGGACATCATCTAAATGTAAATCCTGGTGATGCTGTGGACTGTTCGGGCTGAGGGGTGACCAACTGAACCCTTGTGAGCTCTTCACTTCCATGACTTTTCTGGCTGAGAAACATTTTTCTTCCTTATTTGAGTCACTCCTTTTGTGACACATCAAGTATTTTTGCAAAATGTGTCAGAAGTGCACCAAACCAGCCAATTTCTATGTGATTGTTGAGAAACATTCTCTCAACCTAAGCAAAACTATTCAGAGGAGACTAAGGGAGCAGCCTGAGATAACAGCACAGCACCTTATCCTTCCAACAGGATGTTCTTAGGGTGAAATGTGCCTTCATCCCAACCCCTTTATAAAAAGCAAGTGTGAAGGCATATGCAGCACTAAATGTAATTTTTCCCCTCCTCATGGGATCTGGGGAGGAGGGAAATGAAGAAAGGCTGGTATTGGAATAGAAAGCTCTGATTTTGGATCTTTTCTTTGGAAACAAAGCTTGAGGAATGGCTGGATGTGGCCATGCCAGGGTACCTGAAGTCTGATTAAAGGCTCTCACAAGTCAGCACAGGACCCTTATTAAAGGAGGTGGAGGTTCCTCTCTGTCTGCTAGAGCTGCTGAAATCCTCTTCCATGACAACACATCCCTTCATCTTGCAGGTCAGGAATATCCAGACATAAAAAAAATCCTTCAGCCTGTCAAAAGCAGTCAGCTGGCTTTAAAGCCCAGACTTTTTTTTTTTTTAATTTCTCCTTTTAATAGTGGCTGCCTGTCTGCTGCTGCCCTGACTTTAAAACAAAATAACCAGCCTCCAGCAACCTTCAGAACAGATCTGTAAAACTCTCCAACTGACTCTAACAAGGAAAGGCAAGACTGTGACAAACCTGCCAACTTTCTCTTCATGGGCTGGATCATCTTCACGGAGCCCAGGACTGGCATTTAAAAATGTAGCCTTTGAACAGGTCCTTTTTTTGTGATAAAGTTGGTCCCCAGGACACTGGGGAGGTGACGACAACAGATGCTGTGATGAGTCAGTGCAGAAAAGGTCGTGGGATGGACGTAGGGTCAGTGAAAAACTGCAGTTACTGGACTGTAACTCAGCCAAAGAGGTTTGGGTTTTATCTTTGAGCAAGAAATGAGGCCAGTAAGGAAGGCATGATTTATTTGTCTCTGTTTTTCTTGTCAGGCTCCTGGTTAGATGACTTGGCTTGAACTTGGAGCAAAGAGTAATCACTAGATTTATCTACATCTCTAGAATCATAGGCTACTTTCTCATGGGCTGCCTCTATTACAAATGCAACCAACTTCCCTCTGCTGTATTTTTGTTCTCCCTTGCCCAAACAGATGGGTTCCCTTCCTTCACTATTGTGAGCAGAGGCAGATGCAAATAAATAGGCACTTGTGCTCTGTTGTGTGGTTACCTAGAGAGGCTGTTGTTTGCAAACAAAGGCTGTACCAGAACACAAATAACCTCGTTTGGTGTAGCCTGGAGATGGCTCTTCATTACAAATACAGCCCTGGGGTTCTCCATGCTGCACTTCCACATTTACCACGGGATCATTCACCAAACAGGAGTGATCAAGAGCACTGTGAGATGCTGATATTTCAGAAGAAAGGAGGAGCTAACTCCTCCTCTCCCCTCCCAGGCAACAACCTATTGCTCCTTGAGATGTTTGAATAAATAAAGGAAAAACACTGCTCTGCAGCTTGTAACAGCTCACACACACACAAATACAACATCCAGCCTTCTCCCCTGTCCTGTGAGCAGACCCTGACAGTTGATACACATTCTCTTGCACCACAAACAGGAGCTTCTCAAGGTTTTACAGGGGATGGATGCCAGTTTGGGGAATTTCCTCCCGGACCACACAAAAGTACTTGACTGGAGCTGCCAGCTCTCAAAGCCAAGTCCAGCCCTGCGTCCCACTGGGAGGGCACCTGCAAAGATGCTGGGTTGGAGATGCATCCCTGCTGCTCACCTGTGAACCTCCTGGGAGCAGAGCTTATCCCACAGGCCATGGTGGGTGCTGGTCCAGGAGCTGGCATCACAGTGACATGGAAGAGATACTCAGTCCCCTGTTAAAAACACAGAGACCATTAAAGCTTTCTGCTGATGCTTGTGGTTGTTCAGACCACGTTTAAAACAAGATGCAGGAATCCCAGAACTGGGCTGCACAAACAAAAACTGAGTCTCAGTGCAGGAATGGTAGAAAATGGCTGTGTGGTGCTGGTCACAGCAGCCGTTCAGTCCTAGAAGTGCAATCAAGATGTAGGATTGCAAGGAGGAGATTTAGGACAGTGGTACATAGGCAGGCTGAAAAGCACAGAAACCTCCTGTACACTTGAGAAGAAGCACCTGAACAGCTACACCTCCACTGAACACAAGGATTTAAGCACATGAACAGCCACAGTCAGAGCAGTGATGTAGCTTTGTGTTTCTGAGCAGCGTTCTCTCCTGAGGAGAAGGTCTGGGCTCCCTTGGTTACCATGTGAGCCTCAGGTCTCACTCCTCTGGCCTTTGTTTTTCCTGCAAGGGTCTCTGCAAGGGTTTTGATGCTCTCTCCCACTGGGTGTGAGAGTACTAACCTACCTGGGTATTTATTTGAAGAGATGAGCAGCAATCCCTCCTGGAGGTACCTGCTGCTGTGCCTACAGAGCGTTTGAGGCATCAGATATCCTACGCAAGTCACCCAAAGTGTCTCAGTAAAAAGATACAGCCATGCTTTTCCAGGAATAAAGCAGGCATTTGGAGCACAGGTGACAGTAGTGCTATCCAGACAGGAGGGGGGAGAGTCCTGGAGGTGTTGAGCAGCCTGGAGCAACACTCAGCTGCTGCAGCACAGGGAGAAGGCCAGCAAACATAGGATGGTACTCTTCTTACAGTCCCTGTTCTTCTCTTGATCACAAGCTTAAGTGATGGCTAATAAAGATGATCCAAAACAAATAAATTGAGCTGCTGCTGTAATTAAGAGGCTTTTGCTGCATGCAGTGAGCCAGACCCATCTGTGTCATAGTTCTGCAGAAGCCAGGAGGGTTCTGCAAGGGATTCGTTTCAATTGCATCTGAACTGCTTCAAAGGTGGAGCTGACCATCCTGTTTCCTACACTGCTAGCCAAGAAACACTGGCCTGTCTCCCAGACAGTGATCCTGGGCAGGGGCACAGTCATTCATAGACATTCAAGTTGGTTGCATCTGCCTTCATGGCAGGTACATTCAGGTGAGACCTTCCTTGATAATGGGAGGGAAGCTGGAAGCTGGTGGGAAGCAGCATTTGCTCCTCTGAGAAGAAAATACCACAGCAATGTCACTTGGTGGCTGTGCCCCTGGTTTCTAATTTTTTGCTCTGTACAGCAGAGACAAGAAGCAATTACTGCTGGCCGTATGCTGATTTGATGGATGAAATGAGCTGACAGACTCCCCGTGGCAAAGTGCACCAAAAGGCTCTTCAAGTTGTCCACTTCAGCTCACAGGTAGGGCTGATGCCTGGCAAGGGCAGATGTGAAGGACAGCGTGCACAGAGAGCCCATGCTGTGACTGCCCTGCTGATGTACACCTCCAGTTCCAGCAGCCTGAGCTCCCAAACCACAGCTAATGCTCCCAAAAGCCTCCACTGTCCAGATGTGCATGCCCAGTCCTCTCTGCAGCCACAGTCCAAAATGTTTAGGGCTTCCTGTGCATGAGTGCAGATTTTGGCCTGAAAAATACTGAGCATCCGGGAGCTGCACTGAGTAGTTTTCCTCCCACCTCTGTATTTTCTGTGGGAGTGTAGTCTCAGCACTTCTATGACCACAGCTGATATTGTAAAATCCACTTGCTCCAGAGAAGAGCCAGGTCATCGTCCTTTTGCAGGATTCCAATCCAAGTTGTGCATGATGTCTAGTAACAACTGGTATATCTAAAAATGGTACCAGCACTCAGCTTGAGGCTGCTCCCTTCTCCTTCATGTCACCACAAGGCACCAGGGCTAGTGAAAGAGTGCTAGAGAGGCACTCTCTCCCTAAGCTACTAAAATACAACCTATTGGAGCTAATTCTAGAAGGAAAAAGGGGATACACAGAAAATATCACACCCATTCAGTTGCCGTGCATCCCGCACTGTGGTACAGCTGCTGGAGCTCTGATCAGGGCACAGATCCTCTCTCAGTCCCACTGCTGTTACTTTGCTCTTTTGAGATCTTGCAGGATTTTATCAGAGGAATTATCCTCTCTTCCTGATGCCGACGTCAGAAGGGTGCTGACATGCAAATGCGCTGCTTCCCTCGCAGATAGAGATGCACAGGTGGTGTGATCACCTCTGCCAACCCAGAGCTGCCTCCAGAACAATCAGCCAGCCAGGTCTACCCCACACCTGGCACAACATGGGCTGGACAGCCACGTTGGCACGGCCACACCTAACCCCAGCCCTGGGTCTCTGTCAGGTGGACAGAGTGGAGCAGTAACTGCTGGATGTGCTGTGGTCTTCCTCTTAACAAACAGCCACACTGATTTCTCCACCTCCAAATTTTTTGTTTCATCATCCCCCCCCCCCCCCCCCCCTTGCACTCCCATCCGCCTTTTGGACAGAGAGTTATTATAAGATGTTTCCGCCCAAGAAGCACATTATTTTCTCTGAAAATAGTTTTCTCCAAAAATCATGTGCAAGCAGCAGCACAGCTTTGGAGATCCCCCAAGGGGAAGAGACAAAGCTGTGGTTAAACTATGGGGTGGAGAGTCAGTCAGGGTTCTCATCCCCCTGCTCTCTGAGCTCTGACTCAACCCATGGCCCCTGAATGCTTGGTTTCCCCATTGGGAAAACCGGTGTGATGACACACTGTGATGGCAGCACACAGCTCTTTTTTACTGCTGGGAACCACCACAGGCTTCTACAAAGGCACATTCTCTCACCAAAAAAAAAAAAGATCTCAAGCCTTTGGAAACCAAAATGCTCCTCTGCAAAGTTTTCATCTGGTGTAGTTCACCGAAGCTGCAAAGATCTACTTAGATACTCTAAATATTTACCCAGCATTTTTATGTTTACGCAATATTGAAAGTACCAGCCAGTGCTCCATGCCCAGCCCCCTGGGGATGCACAGCTGTGCCCTGAGATGCTGTGCTGGGAGCAGGACTGTGAGGAGCTGCAGTGACCCTGTTGCCTCTCAAGTGCCCCCAAGCTGGGACAGGGCATCCTTTCTTTTTTCCCATCTTCTTTTTCCCTGTCATTCGTCTCTCCCCTTCAACACCCTCTGGCTCCCCTAGGTGTGCCTGCAGCTCAGCCCCACAGCAGGGCTTCCTTTGCTTTCTCCCCAAGCCCAGCACTGAAGATCTTTGCTCCCATCCCACCATTTGGAGCACTCCAAAGATGCTCCTTGGCTTTAGTTGTTAGAGCTTTATGAAGCACTGCCCTGGCAAGAGGATGGTGGAGTCTTCCCCCCTGCAGGCTCTGGTGTTCATCCTGGGACAAGCCTCCTGAAGAGGAGATTCTCATGGCTACCAAGCTGGTCATGTGGGATGCTCCATGTTCTCTGCAGCCCCACAAAGTACAGTGATCACTGCAAAGGCTTGTGGCACTTACTGGGTCACTGAGAATAATCTAATATCCTTATACTGGGGAAGTAAATCAAGTGATGTTTCTCAAGGGAGCTTGTACCTGCCCTGCTTGTCTCCAGGGTCTGCTGTTCCTCTGCTCCCCTCTTTCAGCTCCAATCATCTCCCTCTCCAGAACTCCTTTCACTTTGGATCTCTCCTTGTCCCCTCTACAAACACTGACAGGGTAATGGCCACCAGCTTCACACACTGGAGAAAGCCCTGCTCTGGGAATCTGATTGTGCCTCCAGCCTTCTTTTCAAACCCTCTGCCCTGTCCATTTGCCCTGAAAACCTCCTTAACATGAGACCCTGCTTATTTTTATAGCATTTAGGCAACACCTTACAACAGCATGAGCCCTGTTTTCAAATCAGCCACTTTAAATGCTGCATTAGTAAGAAAAAGTTACCTTTCTTCACTGATACATCTCCAGGCTCTTTACCAAGAAGAAGAAAGTTTCTTTGACTCCCTTTAAGAAGTGTGGACACTGAATTTACACAGGTGACTCGGCCAAGATCTTTCAGAGCTGGAAGATGTTGTAAGTCCCATCCCAGTGAACCTTCCTAAGAACAGGACATAAACAAAAATTACATGCATGTTGCAAAAGGTGTACAAGACGGAAGAAAAGAGGAAGGTTAAATCCAGGATGTAAGGCAGTGTGATGTTCAGATCTCCCTCCTCTCCCACATGTAATTTCCAGTGTCTGCCAGCCCATCCCAGCCTACACCACCACCACAGTGGAATGTTCAGGATCTACTTGCCACATCCTTGAAAAAGCAGAGCTCTAAAAAAGTGAGTTTCTATTTTTTCCTAAGTATTTCCACTGGGGAAAGGGGATGTCAAGGTTAAAATCCACAAGGCCTCGTGTACCTGCACCCAGGAGCTAAAACCCACACAAGTCTCCAGCAAGGATTAAAGACTAAAAGATAAAAAACATCCCAAACTGCCCTAGCACTGCTGCTCCTCAATGCTTGCTGCCCATTTCCCACCACTTCCCATGGGACAACATCCCCTGTATCAAGAAGTCCATGCAGAAAATCTGCCAGGCCTCGTGGACCTGCACTAAGGATCTAAAATCCATGAAAAGGCTCCTGTGATGATCCACCCAGGCTGGAAGAACGCTTTTCAATGCATGGGCGATGCTTACACGGTCCTTCTCACACCAAGCTCTTCATTCTGAGCCGTCTCCTTTGGTTTTCCAGTCCTGGAGTGGTGCATCTTGTGCCTTGATCACAATCCTCAAGTCCAAAGGGGTGAAAATGTTTTCTCTCTCCTGCAAAACCACACCGGTATTCCCGAAGAAAGGAAATCTCTATCCAGTGAGGCAGAGCTGTTGCTGGGCTGTTGCTGCCATCTTCTGCTCACCTGGAACTTTGCTGCTCGCGACTTCCCCAGCCTTTGGCCCATGTCAAGGGAAAGGAGGTAAGGAAAATGCAGGGATGCAAGAGTTCAGGAACGGGCTCGTGTTCCCTCATCGGTCAGTGTGGGTGGAGATCCAGGGGTGTGCCATGGAGGTTGCCCCCTTCAAGCCTTGGCACCGTGGCTGTGGGTGAGGGATGCTGAGCTCTGCCGATGGAGAAGGCACAGGCTCTGCCTGAGAAGTCACACTCAGGAGATGAAGGGGGTAAATACACTCAGTCTATGCAATTGCTAAGTGGACTGTTACTAGACACAGCGTGAGCTGTTCACGGTTCTTCCTGAAAACACAGGGAAATGAAATGTTTAATTCAGAGAGAACAGCAGGAGTGATTTCTCTCCTGACACCCATCCAGTGAGGGATTTTTGGCAGGCAAGCAGAGTAAATGGTGTGGCTGGCACTAAAGTTGTCACGGCAGAGCGTGTTGTTGATCAGAAGGTGAGGATACAGAGCCATTGTTTTCCAAAACTGCAAAGACTTTTGTCTGTCTGTTCAGGGCTTTAGTTCTGCCTGAACCTCTGCCTTGCAACCTTCAGATTACTTTCTTCCCCTTACCCTGTCATTTTTGGCAGAGTATGATGCTTGGGGGACGTTTTTCCTAACAATGGGCTGTTAAAAGATGTAAAAAACTACAAAAACAAACTTTTTCAAATACCAAGCCCCACCATGGGTTCAGCTCAACAGATCTTTGGCCTCATCCCTCTTTGGGATTACTTGTGTCACAGGTCTTTAAGCAGGTGCTGTAGCAGATCCCTGGAGGTGTAGTATCAGGACATGGGGCAATTGCCAACCACTTGTGGCACAATCTCGCTGGGTCTTGACCAGGGGCATGGACTTAACCAGTGGAAACAGCAGCAGCAGCTGCTCAGGGGGAGCACATGAAGCATAACCCTACACCTGGGTATTTCAGCTGTCAACAATTGGTCAAAAAACCTGGCATCTTGTCTCTTTGACACCTATCTGTATAAGCTGAGGTGATAATTTCAGGTTTGCACCTTGATTTTCCCTCCCTCTAAGCAGAGGAAAGCATGCAGGTCTCACAGAGGTGAGGATTGCACAGCGTCCAGGTGGGATGCAGCCAGTGAGAGATTGTCAGCAGCCCTGAACTGTTGAATTTCAACAGTCTGAAGGTGTCAGGGGCTGCAGGAAAGGCAACTCTTACAAACTAAACTCACACAGATACAGTGCAATCTTCAGAACTGTTCAATACAAACTTTCTACCCAGAATTTGACATTCCTGGTGAACCTGTCTGGTGCTGAAACACCAGAGGCCACGTGCAGTGGTGAGTTAATTCCCCATTCCCCTCGGTGAGGAGCATCCTGAGCTGGCCCTGTCACAAAGCTGTCTCACCAAAGAGGAGCTCAGTGTCCCTTGATAGACTCCAGGGCAGCAGCTCTGGTTGTGAGCAGCAGTGTCTGTGCCACTCAGCCTTCACCAGGGAGCTGTAGTGGGGGTGTCCAACTCCTGCAATTGTCAGCAGCAGTTGCCAGCTGAAATGCCAAGTTCTCCACTCCTCTGAAAGATGGGAACAGCCCTAGACAAAGCCATTGAAATGAAGCAATGTCCTGAGGTTCATACAGAGAGACAGCAGCAGGGGAGGGGACAGGCTGCAGGAATCATTTCTATATCTTGATTCATGCCACCCTGCTCCTCCTGCTCCACAGCAGAGGCAATTACATGGGCTGTCTGAATGGTACAGGAGTGACATTTTCAATACAGCCTGGAGTTAATGTACTCCTGCTTGTAAAGTCAGTATCAAACACAGGTCGTTGCTTAGCAGAGCGTTTCACTTCACTATGTGAAGTGAAAGCTTTGTGTTGGGGTAGAGGGGAGGAGATGGGGCTCCTTTCTTCCTTGGATGAGGTCTTCCTTGGATGGCAGTACCCAGCACATCCCTGATGGCAGAGGGGTTCCCATGGCCTGGAAACACTGCACCTTTCAGAAACCAGTGACATGGGCTTTTTCCACTGTGCCATATACACATTTAAATATATCCAGAGAAAGAGTTGGTCACACCCCAGCTTCCCACTTGCTTGAAAAAACCTCATGTGTCCAGCCTGAGGTTCTCTGTGCTTCTCGGAGCAGAGCAGCTTTTACACAGGGTGCTCCTTCAGTCTCAGGTGACAGTGGCACTGGGAATGATCCCAAATGTGAGCTGGCTCTGAAGGGCAGCACAAGCCACAGCAGGAACTGCAGCTGGAGCAGGGAGGAGGTGAAATTCTCACCATCAGCAGAGCAGTTGACATGGCCATTGAGGCCATCAGAGGGGGCAGAATCCCAGAAAGGGTTGGGTTGGGTTGGTTTGGGAGAGACCTTAAAGCTCATCTCATTCCCACCCCCAGTCATGGGCAGGGACACCTTCCACTCCCTCAGGTTGCTCCAAGCCCTTTCCAACCTGGCCTTGGACACTCCCAGAGATGGGGCATCTACAGTTTCCCTGGGCAACCTGTTCCAGAGTCTCACCATCCTTACAGTAATGGATTTTTTTCCCCATTATCCCATGTAAGCATTTTCAAGGAAGCTCTGGAAAGCTGGCTTCTGAGAAAGCACTCCTCAGCATGTAGGTTATGCCTCAAGGCTGCATGCAAGACCTCCAGTGGATCTTCTTTTCTCACTCTCCTTGCAAGTTCATGTGGGAGGGCAGGATTGTGAGAGCGGATTTTGCAAGAAGAAAAATCCTCCTCTTCCCCCCTAATCTGCTGCTTCGGAAGATCTTTTTGTGCCATGGGAGCATTCCAAGTCCCTGCTAGGAAGATATTTTTCCAATTTTTCCTTTATCTTCTCCATTCCCCAGTAATTCCCATCCCTATGTTGGAGCACTCTCCAAACTAGAAGAGGTAAGCATGACGAAGACTCCTTAGAATTATTCTAGCAATTTTTTTTTCATAGAAACAGAGTTTTGTGAGCAGTTAGGCCCCTGGCACAGGAACTCCAGAGTCCTGGTTCTTTAAGAAACAAAAATATTAAATCAAGAAATCCCATTTCCCCCTCATCCTTTTAAATCTTTGTTCATTGGGTTGGAGCCAGGGAGTCATTAACTCCTGGTTGGGTACTGCAAGGCCAGAATTGTGATGTGCTTAGTGGCAATGTCATAAAAACCCACTCTCCCATACCAAAGGGTTTGTGTTCTTAAAGAATAATGAGTTGGGATAATGCTTTAGAAGTGGATTAGTGGATCCTGATGCTCCTTCATTTGCATTTCCCCCCTGGAGCACGTTTGAAGGTGTTCAAATAATTTTTTTAAAGTTATTCAATTTTAATCCTTAGGTAATGGCTCAACTCCACAGAAATATTTTCATAGCCACCATCCAGCACACTCAAGGATGTAGAGCAGAGGAATAGGCAGGAGCTGGTCTGGTCCTGCATTATTTCAACCCCAACAGTGGATCCTAGGAGTGGAAAGCCAAGACTCAGATGCAGACTTCTTCACATCCTGCCCCTTCCTTCCCTGCAAAGCCTCATGGCCATCACCATAAATACCTCTGACTGGATTTGCATTAAATGAAGCCTTCAACTGCCTGCTCCAGCACAAGGCCACAGGAAAGGTCATCTGCTCCAGGTGTAAGCTGGCTTCTCACACTGCTTCTCCAACTCCATCAGAAGGCTGGGGGCCACTTTTGCCCCCTGACAACAGCCTAATTCTGTGTCTGGGCTGCAGTCAGTGGTTATGGGAGCAGAGCATCATAGCTCACTTCCAGCTACTTCTTGAAGTCTGAGCTCTACAAAGAGAAACTGAGGCTAAATCAGGGTCCCACTGGTGCCCATTTGGGAGCCACTGCTGTAGGGGGAGTGAAGCACAGATTGCCCAGAGAAGCTGTGGCTGTTCCATCCTTGGCAGGGTCCCAGGCCAGGCTGGATGGGGCTTGGGGCAACCTGGGATAGTGGAAGGTGTCCCTGCCCATGGCAGGGGGGTAGAACAAGATGAGCCTCAAGGTCCCTTCCAAGCCAAAGCACTCTGTGATTCTGTATCAGAGCAGTGCCCTGCCAGCAGCTGCACAGAAAGGTCTGAACTGAAATTGAAATGAATAGAACCAAAGAGACTCCAGGTTTTAATCACTGTTGTGCATGGTATATGTTGTGTGTTGTATAGTTGTGCTATTAGATGTTGTATTTGAAGTTGTAGTATCACATACCTGTTATTTTGAGTTGTTTGTGCCAGTGTTGTGCCCTGTGTTCTGGGCTGTGTGTTGCCCTTTTCCCCAAGTCCCGAGTTTCCCCTTTCCCCTTTCCACCGAGTTAAAAGCCGTTGCCGCTCCCCGCCTGCCCGAACCACGAGACCCCGCCTGATATGGAAATCGAGTAGACCCCCGTAATGCTCGGCTCCAAGCAGAAGTCCAGTTCGCAGCAAATAGTCCCTAGACCAACGAGCCCACCCAGAACCGACACTTATGGAGGACACTGCTGTAGGAAGAGGACACCCAGCTACCTGGGGAGGGTCTCCAACTTGTTGAGGTGTTCTCGCTGACCTGAGGGTGACTGAAAGGAGAGACACCCCAAGACCGAGCCAGGCAGATGAGACTTCCGAGAAACCCTCGCGAGGAGGGAGTCCCGATTCTGCAGGGAGGAGACGGAGGGAGGCCGCAGGATCGAATTACACCTCCTCGTCAGCGGTGCCCGAGGGAACAGCAGCAGCAAGGCAGCGGCGACGGCAAAACTTCACCCAACCCCCCCCCTTCTCTAAAAGAGCTATTTTAATAAAGGCACAAAAAGGAGTTAAAACAAATCTCCTGCCCTTTTTGTTTATATCAAAATGAGGACCAAGAAGGATAGCAGGGTACAGGTTTGTGTGTTTTGAGCAGGGAAAGAAGTCCACCCAGCCATCAGCAGTGACCAACAAGGAAGGGACAGTGCTCTCCTGCCCTCCCTCCACACAGCCTGCCACATTCCCAGGCGTTTTTGTCTGGGGACAATGAATGTGCTTGTGACCCTGCATCAGCCCAGCTTGGTCCCAGGAGGGGCCATTCCAGACACTGTTACCTTTATAAGAGCCACTGCAAACAAAGGGACCCCGAGACGCCACTAACGAGCTGGCTGTTACTCTTTGAAGCTTAACGAGAGAAACTTGAGCTACAATGGGTTGTGGAGTCACAACAGCCAAACCATTTCATCTGTCAATGCTTCAGTTTGTCTGTGCTGTGCCCTGCTGTTCCAGCATCACAGCAGCTCTGGCTCTACGAGCCTCTGCAGCGCTGCCCGTGCTGCTATACCCCTCCCGGCTTCCTTTTGCAGCTCCAGTCCTGCTTGGCAGTACCTTAGACCCCGAAGGAAGTTCTTTAACTCCCATCCATCCTTTAAAAGCTTTGCAAATTCATCACATCGTGCACAGCTTCTCATTGCGGAAGAAAAGAAGTGGGTGTTTAGCTTATTTCACCGGTAATAGCAGAAAATGGCCTATTGCAGCAAAGAATTTGTCCAAATAAGCTGTGAGCCGTAGCCTTCCTGCAGATAAAATCCAGCTCATTTTAGTGCCCTGGAAGCACTCTACAGGTATCCACTATTGAAGCATCATTGTACTTTAGATAAATGTGCTGCTTAAAGATAGCTGTCAGCACAGGCTGCTGATTAATGCCTTCATTTTATACACTCAGATTGTTTCCCAAGTTATTGGCAACACCTAAATTTGGTAGTCTGACAGTAGAAAAATAGTCAGCATGATGGTGGAAGGGCAGGACCCCGACCCTGTGGCACCCACTGATCTTCCAGCAGTATTTAAGGGCTTTAATACGTTACACCCAAGTTACTGCATTTATTAGTTGTCAGTCATCACCCTGCCATCAATTTGCTCTGGTGGAGTCGTGTCTGTGCTGTGCTCAGGTCACACCACTGGGGGTTTCACATTTTAGTTACACACTGTACACACAGAAATCGTAAATAAGCAGATTCTAAGCCTACCTAATAGCATACATTCTTATATAGCGTTACTGTTACAATAAGCATTTATCATAGAGGGGATGCTGCTTCCCTCTGCCATGTTTCCTTTTGTTCTTCCTTTACTCACATAAAAGAACCTTTGAGCCTTGAGAGACTATTACATGTTATAGCGTTACCTCTCCAAGGACAGAGAAGCCTTTCTAAAGCTCCTGTTCCTCTTTCACACATATTTATTTAAATTAAAGTTATAAGTACCTTTATTGGCTCATAACTCTCAATTATTTGTCAGGTTTTAGCCCCTACTTTTTAATCTGATATATAACTTCAATAATAATTTCAGTCTAGCTCTTTCTTCAGCAGCCAGCCCTACAGCACAGCAGCCTTTAGCGGCTCTACCTCTCCTTAAGTGCCTCTGGTGCATCCCCACCCATGGGCTGGGGCTCTAAATAAGCTCAGCCTGGGGGCTTTAATGCTTTCTAAGCCTTGAGTAGAAACACTAATCTCCAGCTCAGCTCAGCTCAGTCAGCTTGGCCTTAGACCCTGCTGCTTCTGGGCCTGACCAAGCATGTTTGTTTTCCTGGACCTGGGGGCTGACTGACCACTTGGACTTAAGACCTATTTCATCCTTACAGAGGTGCCTGATGCCTGGATTCTCAGCACTCTCTCCTCCAGCTCCAAGAGGAGGTAAAATCTTGGCTACTTCTTTTACATTCTAATGTCAGCAATTTCTCACAATTTCGTGCTCTTGCTGAGTATTTTCCACTGTGCAGGTGGTTCCTGGGTAGCATCCTTCCTGAAGCAGTGCTATTTGTCCCAGGGCTTTTTCCACCCTGGGCAGCAGCGGCTATGGTAGAGCTGGGGGGCATCTGGGGGGGGCTCTGTGGTGAAGGATAAGGTGAGATGAGGATGCTCCTCTTCCCCCACATGGGCATGGCAGGAGGCACCCGTGGGATCTGTTTCCCAGCTGCGCAGGATCCTGTAGCTGAGCCCTGGTACCCCACATGGAAGCTCCTCAGTGCCATGAGAAGGCTGTGCCTCCCACCCAGGCTCCCCTCACCACCCTGGGGGCTGCAGTCAGCTGCTGGGGTGCCGTGCTGGGTGTCTGTTCTTGCCTGCTGAGCAGTTTGGTGTTTGGGATTGCCTCCTCCTGAGCAGCTGCTCCTCAGCCTCCCGCTGAGCAAAAAAAAAGGGCTGTGCATTGTTGGACGGGGTGTTTCACAACCCTGATAGGTAGAGTTAAATGAGGGGGAAAGAAATTGTCACTACCCACAGGGTGTTGCCTTTTTCAGCAACTGTGAAGGATTTCTTTAGTTCCTCAAAATGTCTGGAGTTTTAGTACTTACAATCAGCAAAAATTGGAGTGGAATATCAACGGACCACAGCTTTCAGAAACTCATTTTCTTTTTCCTTTCAAACTGACAATAGGGTTTTAAGAAAAACTTTGAATAATGGATATACTTTTGAATAATGGATGTTTCACAGCCGAAGTCCCTTGACTTTTCTTTCTGTGCCTGAATGAGAAGCCTTTTAATTGCACAACACGTGGCGAGGAGGTACAAAACGCTTTGTGTCTTGTGCTGCTGATTAATTGATGCATATACTCCCATTAAACATTCAGAGAGGGCTAAGTGTATCCCAGCCTGAAGCTGTGTGCTATGCACGTTGGGTTTTTATCAGCTAAGACTCTGGCATGAGATGTTTTGTGATTTTCCTTGTCTCTGTCATGGCTGCTCATAATTTTCCTGTTTTGTGTGTGTGTGTACTTTGGATCTTTTCTGTTTCTGGGGAGGCATTCTTCCACCTGGAGAGCTTGTAGCTTGTGCTCTGGGCTCATGCTATGGGCTGTGAGGTCACCTTGTGAAGTGAAGAAGACTCCTGAGCTGAAACTGCAGAATAAACTCTGTTTTCCAAAATAGCAGGGTGGTATGGGTTTTTTTGTTTGATTGGTTGGGTTTTTTAAGGGTTTTCTTGAGAAATGGTGAAAGAGGTGCCTGCTGCCTTTGCCAGGCTGGATGTTCTGTTATGGTGGGATGGAGAAGCTGCAGTGCATGGAGCAATTTGAGCCCCCTGGTAATTACTAGTATGGGATGCAGGCAGGGGCATTAGCAGGAACAGCAGTGGTCTGGGTCTTCGTTGCTCTCATTCCATCATGTTGCTGTCTGTCCCTGGAGCTGGCTCTTCACCAAGTTAATTTAGCTTTCATGAAAGTTTAACTCTGCTGCAGAAGGGAAAAGACAAGTCACTGTGCCCCTGAAAAATGTAAAGGGTGGTTTGGGGTCAAGGTTTTTTTGTCCTTAGTTTCCCCAGTCCTTGGTGCAGTGCCCAGCACTTTGAGTGAGCCCAGATGGGCTCAGCAGAGTGAAACCCTGCTGTGTTAGTACTTCTCTAACTTCTGTCTGCACAAAAAAAACCCCAACAAAAACCCACCACCAAAAAACCAAACAAACCCCAAAACTTAAAACAAGAAGCTATGACCCCATCAGCTCCCCCATTTTCTTTCCAAGCTCAAATTCAAGCTGAGGACCAAGCCTCAGTGAATAAATGCTGCTGGAGCCTGGCTCTATCCTGCTCCCAGCCCGCTGTGTTCTGGCTGTGAGGGACTGCAGCTCAGTTTATAGAGTGAAATCCTCTGAGTTTATTTGAACTCTAGGGATTACCCCACAGAAGACCTATGGAGGCACCCTGGAGTGGCACAGCAGGTCCTGTGGGCTCCCTAATATCAGGATTTTTTCTCTTTAACTGGGGGGCTTTTGTGATCCTTGCCTCTTCAAGCCATGGGAGGCTGCCAGCTGGCTTTCTGGCTTTAAACAGAGCTTGTTCTCTCTCAATTTTGCAGCTTCTCGCCTTAGAGTACAACTGCAATTTAGCTTTATTTCACAAAATTCGACATGACTCGAGACTGTGATTTACTGGCCTTGGAGGATACGGTATGTGTAACTGTGGAGGGCGTAAGTGGCTTTTCGTGGCAGAGGAGTCATAAATTGAGATGAAAAAAAATGAGGGAAACGGTTCCTGTCCAACTTTACAAGGTAGCAGTAGGAACAGGACACAGCCAAGCGATCTGTAACTGTCTCGGGTCTTTATTGCCCCTGATTGCCTGTAATAAAGCTCCTCGATGGCTCCAACAGGGAGTGCAGGTGTCTGAAGAGACACAAGATGGCAATGTTCTCAAAAGGACACCCTGCAACTTCCCGGGCCTAAAGATTTCCAGCTGATCAGCTTTCCCTGCTCTGGCCCTGGATGGAGACCTTGGGGAAGGGTCTGTGTCTGGTCACTCCCTCCATGGCCACCAGGGGAGGAGCCTGGGGGTGAGTGGGGTGATGTGGAAGACTCTGAGGGCACCAGCTCCAGGGGGCTGCTGTTGCCCTGGCCTCGTGTTCCAGTCCAGAGCTCGGCATTCCTGCCCTGCTTCCTTGTGGCACAGACACCGGGAGGTCTTGTGGCAGCAGCTGTGGCCACTGGGATTTCTTCTTTTGACATCTGCATCCCCCTCTTTGCCCTCCACACCTCCCAACAGACCCTCATTCAGAGGGACATTTTAGAGCAAGGAGATTTTAGACAAGGAATAACAACCTTCTCTTGACTTTTTTGTTTTGATTTTGTTTTACTTAATGCCACAAGAATAGCTTCAGTTATTGTCCCACTTAAAAATTAATTTAAAAAAAATTTAAAAATTGTAAGCTTTGTCCCACTTAAAAATTAATTTTCCATGGTTGAGCAGGGGGTGTTGTGGGGCAGGTGGAAGAATTACCTCTGCTTTGGGTTTTTTTGTGGTTTTGTTTTTTTTTTTTTTTGCACTTGCCTGACAAATATTTCCGGGTCCCTTGGTTTTATATGTTAATTTTCAGCTTAAAGGTTGTAAGGCATTGCAATGTGGCAGGGGAAGCGGTGGTGTGACAGTCTCCAGGCTGCTTGTGCTCGTTTTATCCACAAATGGCTGCATTTGCAATGTGTAATGATCTCTGTAAGGCAGTTAGAAGCGAGATAAACATCAATTTTATGGCTGGGAAAACATAAGGGGTGTTGCACAGGAAAAGGAGAGGACCTGAATACTGAAAACTCTCTGGCCTCCTCACTGCTGTTGGCTTTAGCTCTTGTCTCCCCATGGGTGCATCCCAGTCCTTTCCTGTGGTGGGTTTGGGTGGGTGAGATGCTGCAGAGCCGGCTGTGATGGGATGCAGGAGCTGCACAGCCTCTCCTTTAGGGGTGGGGGATGCAGGTAGACAGGACTTAGTATTCACAGCCAAGAGTTAAGGAGGGTTGGCTGAAGTGGGAATGAAGTAATACCAGGATTAGGAAGTTTTTTGGGATTTGTTTTGTAACAGGAGCTCACACAGAAGGCCGAGGTCACGGTTCTGCTGCATCCAGATGGGGGATGTGTTTTGAGTTTCACAAATAGCAGCTTTTTGCAGCTCTGTTTCTTTACCAGATACAATGCAGGGAATAAAGTGCTTTTTCCAATATGCTGAATGCCTCTGGAATGCAATTAATATTCTTGCCTAAGTCTCCAAAAATTAATAGGCGTGTCTGGAAGCTGCTGAACGTGGCTGTGTGTGTGTAGGGGGGTGGTGGGGAGGGGCAGCTTAATCCATCCAAGCTGGAAACAACCTCACAATGGGAAGGAAAGGTGCAAAACCATCGCTGGGACCTTGAGACCCCATCTCAGCTGCTTTAGGAGATACCACCTCTCTCCCACCAGGACGCCCGTGGCCTGGGAAGCGGCAAATGCCACCCCCTAGCTGGAGCAGGGGCTCTCACAGCTCCTTCCCTTTGAGCCTGGGAGGGGTGATCAAGCTAATTATTAATTAGCTGCCATTGAGACTGATTGAGGATGAGTGGTCTCCCCATGTGGTGCAGGTGCTCAGCCTGTCTGGGAACCTGAGTCCTGGGTGGCTTTTGTTTTCTTGCTCTGTGTGACATGAAATAGGCTGTCAAACATCTCAAAAGCTGGCAGCACGTTCAGGGCTGGTGTTTTTGCTGTGTAGAATATTTAAGATGAGTTTTCACATTTTATGTAGCTCATTTGCTACTTGCATTTCTGCCCTGCATGATGCTCAAGACATCTCAGCAAAAAAAAAAAGAGAAGCGTTTGTTTATATATATATATATTTCACATTTATAGGGGGCTGAAGCTCAGAGATTAACAAAGCTTCCTATCAATTCTGCTTGAAAAAAAAAATAAACCTCATCTCAGAACCAAGTAAAAACAACATAAATCACCTCAAAATAGCTTCAGGTACTGAAGCCACCTGAACTTCTCTTGGGTTACAGAGATTTCAGATGAGGTGGGGTTTGCTGTGGGGGACTGACCTGAGAGCCAGGGGCTGTCTGTGATCAGGGCCCCAAGGAGCTGCACAAACACACCAAGAGCATGAAGAAAAATGTTTTCCACCTAATCTTGTTACTGTAACAACACCAGTGAAATCTTTTAAAGCAGAAAAATGTGATGTTTTAATGTGATAACAGTGTCCCTTCAGCTCTGTGACAAATGCTATCTGTAGCATGGGCTGCCTGCATTGCAATAGTCCTGTAAGCTTGATGGCAGTCCTAGGGCACAGGGCTTCGATTTCCAAGAAAGCTGTGACTCCTTTAAAATAGTAATTTCTTGGCTAGATGTGATGACGTTGAAAGTTTATCCTTTTCTTCCCCTCTTTCTAGCCCATCTGAGCCTTATTTTCTCTGTTTTTTCTTCTGTCACTTTTCATTCCCCAGCTCCATTCCTTGGCTCTTGCCTTTTCCATAACACTTTCCTGCTTTTGCCTTAAAGTTGATGTTTCCCATCCATTTTAAACCACTTCTGCTCAAAGCTTTACGTTGCTGGTAGAGTTTCTCACCTCTTCTTCCCTAGGAAGAACAGGAATGGAATTTCCACACAACTCGAACACATGCATCAGAAGTTGCAGCTGCTTTTATGCAAGACAAGCTCCCAAATCTTCCTCATAATCCAAACCTCCCAGGTTAGGCTGGCAACAGCAGCCTGAGGATCATGGAGTTAGAGTTGTTTGGGTTGGAAAGGACTTTTAAAGGTCATCCCGTCCAACTCCCCTTGCAGTGAGCAGGGACATCTTCAACCAGATCAGGTTGCTCAGAGCCCCATCCAACCTGGCATTCAACACTTCCAGGGATGGGAAATCCACAGCTTCTGTGGGCAGCCTGTGCCAGGGCCTCCCCACCCTCACTGTAAAAACTCCTTCCTTATATCTAATTTAAATTGACTCCCCTTTTCAGCATCTTTATGTGATGCTGATTGAGCCCTGCAGGCTCCCAGTATAGATTTGTGTTGTTGCTAGAAAACAGGCTGGAAACATCCAGCAGTCACCTCTTGGCTAAAAAACTAAAATCATTAGCCAGAAACCAAGTGGAATTATGTTATTTATATTTATGAAATACCCTATTAATTTGTGTATTTTTAAAGTGTGACACTCATGGTTTCTAGGCATCCTTCCTGATCTGTCCATAACAGACCTTTTACTTCAAAACCTCCTGAAGTTTTGAAGGACAGCTGTGAAATGAAGAGGAGATGCCTAATTTCACTCTACTGCAGCAGCTCAGCAACATGAAGACAGCGCTGCCCTGGTTTGTGTTTCTCCCAGTCGGATTTCTGTACAGCTGAGTGCTAAGGATATTTTTTTACTTGAAGTCTTGAATTCTGCAGAGACTGAAGGCTTATTTCTCAGGATCACCAGGGAAAATTTCCTACTCTCCCAGCAGGGTGGGAATTTCAGGGTCTAAAGCTATAATATAAGTAGTCTTTCAACATCATTAAAGGAGGGAGCTTCTGACAGTGCTACCATGATGCAAAGCAAACTCTCCTGCCTGTGAATCCCAAATTAGTCAGTGCTGTGGTGTTACAGTGGAGGTAATTTGGAGGCTCTGGTAAACAGGGAGAAGGTGAGACATCACTAAACTGCTGGGTGGCAGATGATGGACCTTATATCTAGCTTTTAATGTGGTTTTCTATGACATAATTTGCCTTAATTTGCTTATTTTCTCAGTTTTTAAGGTGCCACTCAGGATAGAGTCTCCGGGCAGGAATCCCTGGTCACTTAGAGAGCAAGGGCATTATAGTGCTGTAATGATGGAGATGAGGCAGTGCTGGGGTGGAGCCCAGCTCCATCCTGCCCAAATTCTGCCCTGGGTAGTACATGGTGGGATGGATGTTATTTGCTTGACCTGTGGCTGGGTCTGAATAAAACCAATCATGTTTTATTTGTTTATTATTATTACTATTATTATTATTATTATTATTTAGGAGATCTGAGGATGTATTGAGGAAAACACTTCACAGAATCCTGGAATGGTTGGGGTTGGAAGGGACCTTAAAGATTATTTCATTCCACCCCCTGCCGAGACCAGGGACACCTTCCACTATCCCAGGTTACTCCAAGCCCCATCCAGCCTGGCCTTGGACACTTCCAGGGATCCAGGAGCAGCTACAGCTTCTCTGGGCACCCTGTGCCAGGGCCTCACCACCCTCACAAGGAAGAGGAAGAATTCCCTCTTAACATCTAATCTAAATCTCTGCTCTTACAGCTCAAAGCTGTTCACCTTTGTCCTATCACTATCAGCCCCTACTTACTTCACAGCATTAAAAAAACTCCTCAGGAGAAATGTCTGGCTTTTTTTGAGCTCGGAGGTCTTTGGGCTCCTTATCTTGAGTGGGAGGAGAAGCAAGTGATGGGAAAGGTGACTCTCAGGGTGCAAAGAGCCATGGGAATCCCCCAGGAGCTGAGCGAGCAGCTGGCGCGGGGCGGGGGAGCAGAGGAGCAGAGGCTGCCCTTTGCCCACAGGCCCATGTGGAAGTGGACTTTGGAAGTGGCAACAGGGAGCAGAGGAAGGGCCCTGGCAGCCTCTGAGCAGGTGTGTGCAGCTGCTGCGGGGGGGAGGATGGTGGTGGGAATCCCTGGTTAAAAATTGGGGTGGGCCCTTGGTGGGACTGAAATAATGGGTGCCTGGATGTTTGTGGCTAGGGGCTATTTAGAGCAAGGATTTGCCTGGATGCCACCTAGAAAGCCACAAACTGAGCCACCTGTGTGTCTTCCAGTCCTGAAATTACCCCAAAATGCCTTAAACTTTGAGGGGGAAGAATGAGGAGGGGTTCAGACAGCATCTGGCCATCTCCCTCCATGGGGAGGCCTGCAGTGGTGGGGGCACTTTGGGTACTGATGCTGCAAGAAGAGACGTGGGGGGCTCGAGGGTGACATCCCCCTGGCAGCTGGGTTTTCACCCATGTGCCACCCTGGGCTCTCCTCAGGGTTTCCTCTTTCTGCATGGGACTGCTATACCCAAACCTGGTGCCCGCTTGGAATTCTTGCACGAGGAAATCCCTGTCTCCACCCGATCCCATAGCTCACAAGAACAAACCTCCGTTTCTGCCTGCTTGCTTATTTATTTGAGCAGAACTCCTTGTTCTGCCCAAAGCTTTGTCAATGTCCCCCCCTCACTGCATATCAAATGGGGTTTCACTGCTGTGCCACAGAGGTGAGGGTGATTTCTCACCCTCTCACACCTTGAGAGAGCTGTGAGTGCAGTCCCACCCGGGTACAAGAGGGATTTTTAAGATAAGGACAGATTTTATATCTAGCAGGGCCTGTAGCAATAGGGCAAATGGTGATGGTTTTAAATGGAAAGAGGAGAGATTTAGATTAGGTATTGGGAAGAAATTCTTTCCTGTGAGGGTGGTGAGGCCCTGGCACAGGTTGGCCAGAGAAACTCCTTATCTCTGGAAGTGTTCAGCATCAAGTTGGATGGGGCTTTGGGCAACCTGGTCTAATGGAAGGTGTCCCTGCCTGTGGCAGGGGGTTGAACCTCGATGATTTTTAAGGTCACTTTCAACCCAAACCATTCTGAGATTCATGTTCTGGGAAGAGATGGATGTCTGTTGCTTTCTAAGGCAGACCGTTTCACCCTGGTGTTTTAAGGGGAGCTTCAAGTTAAGGAAGATGTAGAGATGACTTTCCTTGCCTCTGGCCATTTTGGAAAGGATCCTGGGTTTCCAGGATGCTCCCAAAAAGCAGAGGGTAGCTGGCAGTGGGCTTCAAAGGGGGCTTTGAGGGGGTTGAAAAGCTGCTGATCAAACACACTGTGACTTATCATTTGCAGGTCACTAAAGCCATTTGGGGTTTAAGCTCTCCAAAACCAGAGAAGATTTTGCTGGCAAGCTTGTGATGGAGCCCTGGGCCCCTGCCCAGCTGCCCCAGCCCCTGGAGAGGCCGGTAGCCCGGGGCTCATGGGCAGAGGGGCACCAGGGCCCCCCAGTGCCACTCCGGCGGCAGCTCCTGCACGTGGGGCAGGCTCCCTGCCCCGGCTCCTGGCACGGGAGCCACCTCCCTGGTCACCCCCGGGATGAGGGCCACCACCCCCGCAGTGACACCCGCCGGCCGGCTTCCCGCGCTGAGCGCCGTGACAGCAGCTACCCCAGCCAGCCCTACTCCAGGTGAGATCCCTCTTCGTGGAAACCTTCTTAAAATAAGAATTGCCCATTTCACTGCCCTTGTCGCTGCATAGGGGCACAGTGTGTCAGTGGGTGATGTCCAGCTGTTCGAGCAGCCCTATGACTCCTGTATTTAAGGCTGTGTTGCATTTGCAGCTCTGATTTCTTCTTAAGACTGTGACTCCTGTGGTTGCTGTTTGACAAGCTCCGTCTCAGCCCCCAGGTGCATTTTTCTTACAGATTTGATTAAATGCAGTTCTTTTTTCCTAAGCACAAGGTGAACAATAAAAATACAAGGAGTAATATAGGAGCAAGAGGCAGCCTGCAAGCTCAGCTGCTGAAACAGTGGAGAGTGGATGGATAAAATGTGGGCTGGAGGATGCTCTCAGTGCTGAGGAAGAGCTTCCAGCAAATCTGGGTTGATTTGCCTGAGTTATTGCCCTCAGTGAATTATGGAGTCGGTACGTGGGGGTTTGTGCTAAGGTCGTATGATGCAGATGGGATATTAGGAAGTAAATTTTCTCTCTGAGGGTGGTGAGGCTCTGGCACAGGTTGCCCAGAGAAGCTGTGGCTGCTTCATCCTTGGAGGTATTCAAAGCCAGGTTAGACATGGCTTGGAGCACCCTGGTCTAGTAGAAGGTGTCCCTGCCCATGGCAGGGGTTGAAATGAGATGATCATTAAAAGTCCCTTCAAACCCAGACCATTCTTGGCTTCTGTAAAACCGGGCATCACCTGAAACTGCAGTGCACAGCTTTCTCATAGGTGGGGATGGCAAAGTGTCCAAACCTCTTCCTGTTCCTTCCAGGTGTGATGCTGGACCAGTTTCTGGCCCTGCCACCAAGCAGGGGCTCTGGCTTTATTTCTGTCACATTTTCTGCCTCCAAAGGTCCCAAGTAGGAGGGGCCCTAGATGTGACCCTGGAATTCTTCCTTCCCCATATGAGTGTGTTGTGTTGTTTTCCAGGCAGGGGTATGAAGACCCCCACTGGCAGTATCCTGCAGCTGGCTACAGGGATAGCTACCCCTACCAAAGCCACCAGTGGCAGCCAGGGGCGTGGCAGGATGACAGAGGTATGGGCTCATCCTTTGGGGCTGGGGATGGAGGCAGCTTGCAGGAGAAGTGATGCTTTCCCCAGGATAGGCCTTTCTCCCAAGGCTTATGCATATCCAGGGCTCTTTCCTGCCCACACCCCTGGGTGGTGGTGCTCTGTGCAGCACTGGCTCCCTGTTTGCATTTAGGAAATATGAACAGGAGCTAGGTGCACCCACGAGATGTTTGATCTTCATTACCATGGCTAAAAACCTGTGTCATTCCTGGTTCCATGAGTTTGATGATGTTGTGTGATCAGGATGGCCAGGGCCTCTTCTTTGTTGTTTCTGGACTGAATGGAAGAGTAGGGAGGAAAGAAAAAAGGACATCAGTGCTGTGTTGGCAAATGTGTACAAGGCATTATCATATCTCCAATGGAGGGATTATTCTGAATTTTGATCCTCTCTAGACCTGAGACAGGGAGAGTCCTATGGCAAGAGTTACCGGGACCAGCACTACTACAGGGGTTACCACCCCAACCTGGCCACGGGCCCCCCCGGGCAGGACAGGTAAAGCTGGGGAGTCTGTGCAACCTTGGGTTTGTGGGTGGTTCAAAAACCTCAGTCCTGCAGTGTGTCTCCCTTTGCTCCCACCTGCAGAACTCAGACCTACAGCTCCTGTGAGGAGAGCTACACCTCGACTGCCAGGAGGGAAGGGACAGGGGAAGGAACCCTCGGCAGTGATTCGGGGGAGGCTGCTGGCTGGCCCAAAGAGGTAACCTCAAGATGGGCAGGGATGGAGGACAAAAATCTCTCAGAGATTTGGGAACAATCTATGTGTTCCCCTCCAGCTGAGGAAAGGGCCCCTTTGCTAGGTTGCACTTGGTGCCTCTGCAGAAGAGGAGGTTAATGGTAGGACTCAATCTTAGAGGACTTTTCCAATCTTAATGCTTCCATGATTCCATGATTCTATCCTTCCTAGGTAGCTGACAGCTGTGTGTCATTGTCAGCTCTGTCCACCAAGTTATGCTCCATCACGCTTGTGTCCTGACTGCTGGATTTTAGCAGAGAAAAATTAAAAGATCAAATCAAAGCTGCTCTGGTGATTTTGCTCCTAGTGATGCTTTCTTGTTTTTCCAAGCCCCATCTCCTTGGCTGTGGTGAGGAGCTCAGGTTAGGGCTAGGAAAGCTGTCAGACTGCAGCGGTGGCTGATGTAAATTATTTTTCTAAGCTGTTGGGTGAACCCAAGCTGGTATAGGGTGTGAGCTGCTCAGATGGGAATTGGCTGTATTGTTCCTGCTGGGCACTTTCCTGGAGGAGCAGAGCCTGCCCCACTGCCTGGGGGCAGGAAATCAGCAGTGTCCCAAGTTTTTGAGCCATGTTTGTGTGTTCTCCCTCCCTCGCAGCCCTCAGGCCAGCCCAGCCTGCTCCTGCAGTACCACGAGTCAGGACTCAGCTCCAGCAGCCATGAGCTCAGCCAGTACATCCGTGACAGTGCTGACCACTATGACCATGTGCTTCCAGGCTCCTGGAACATGGGAGAAACAGGTGAGGTGAAATGGGGGTCTCTGACAAGGGGGAAGCAAGGGAATAAATGGCTGGTGGTAGGATATTGGCTGTCTCTTAGCTTGGTCCTCTCCTGGGGGAGGTTGTGCATGACTGGGGAGCTGCAGGGTGGGTGAATGGTCTGGGGGCTCTGCCTGGGTAGGTGTAGGAGTTGCTGTGCACATCTGCTGCTTTGGGAGACAGTTCTTGCATAGAGGGGTCAGTGGAGGGCTACTTACGTTGGGGGACAAGGTTGGGACCTGGTCAAGTCCTCCATAGCGGATGTGGTGTGTGATCAGTGTGAGTGGCTGACAGTGGCTATGTGTCATTGCAGGGGGGCCCTTGGTGTCCACCCCGGCCCCAGCAGTCCCCCTCAAGTTCCCAGAGCCGCACACGGCGCTGTGCTTTGGAGCTGGGGGCCACCTGGTGCTGGCGTGTCCCCACCACCCTGCTGAGGGACAGCTACCCCGTGTCGAGCTGCACAGCCTGGAGGTAGGACACAGTTGGCCCATCCACTCCCTGGAGTGGCTCCTCTTGCCCTCAGGGATACAAACATGGTTCATAACCCAAGCAGCCTCCTCAGCAGCCTTCCCATTCCCTGCTTCTCCCATCTTCTCTTCATCCCACATGGACTTTTGAGCCTCCATCATGCCAGCCTGTGCCTGGGTGGTGCTTTCAGCTTTCAGCTCTGTAACCCTTGGTGTCTGTGACCTGCTCATAGTGACCCCTTCTCATGGGGACAGGTGTGGTTTGTACCTCTCCAAAGGACAACTCCACTCATCTTCCTGAGGTGCCTCCAGTACAGGGGCCTTGTCCATGCCCTGAGTCTACCACAGCATTCCAGTCTCCTATTTTACCTCCAGAAGGAGGCAGATGCCATCTCAGCAGACATTTCTTTACTGGACCTTAGCACTGGAGTCTGTGTGACAGCTCAGTCTGTGCTCTGTGGTTACCTTAAGACACCACAGGGTTCATTGGCGCTGTTGAATCCTTGGCCAGGGCACTGGCTTTCTAATAGCCCAGCTGGGGCTGCTCTGATTGCTGGAGTCCAGCTGCTGAATTTAATTTTGTTTTTTAGGTGATCCTTCATGGCACAGAAGAGCTGGAGGAGCTGCGAGCCTTCCCTGGGCCCCTGGTCAGGTAGGCAGCACAGGCAGGTCCAGGAGCTGTGTCCTGCTGGCTGTCTCCTTTATGAGGAGATGTGAGCTCAAGGCAGACTCGAAGGGTCCCTGTGGTTTTGAGTTATCTAAAGGCCATGTCTAAGTTCAGCATGGGAGCCCAGCCCCTTTGATGCAGTGTGGGTTGGTTTGGATTGTGGGACATGGATTTTTTGAATATTCATAGGATGTGGGTTTAGTGTGGTTTGTACATCTGACCTTATTTTGTACTCATTTTGCCTCAGAAAAATGATTTTTTTTGGTTTCTTTAGATGTCTAAAGCCCTGGGTCAACCTGTGGCTTAGCTTTTCCTAAGGTTTTTGTCCCCTGAGATGGCTGAGCCACAGCAGGGTCAGACCCAGTATGTCCCTTCATCCAGTGTGAGCCTGGGGATTAATCAGGGTGTGTTGCATCAGCTTGTCTCTATTTCTGGCCACTCCCAACCAAAGCAGGGAGAGAAAAGTAAAAAGCATTTACTGAGCAGAAGAGCTGTGTATACATGAAATCTGCGTGGAAGATCTGGAGCTCCTCCTGTACTCTGCTCTCGTGAGACGCACCTGGGGTGCTGCAAGCAGTTCTGGTGCCATCTGCATAAGAAGGACATGGAACTGTTGGAGCAAGTCCAGAGGAGGATAAAGGGGACTGGAGCAACCTCCCTATGGAGACAGGCTGAGGAAGCTGGAGCTGGAGAAGAGAAGGTTGTGTGGAGACATCACAGCACCTACCAGTATCTGAAATGGATACAAGGAAGCCAGAGAGTCTCATTGTCAGGAACTGTAGAGACAGGACAAAGAGGAATGAGTGCAAATTGAAAGAGGGGAACTTTAGGTTAGATATATGGAAGAAACTCTTCCCTGTGAGGGTAGTAAAGCCTCAGGTTGCCCAAAGAAGCGGTCAATGCCCCATCCCTGGAAGTGTTCAAGGCCAAACTGGACAGGGCTTGATAGGGCTGGTCTGGTGAAAGACTTGGTCTGGTGAAGCTCTAGACGAGCTTTTAGCTCCCTTTCAACCCCCAGACCATTCTATGATTCTGGGTTACCACATGTGCCAAAGGATACATCGGCAATCTTCATATACTGTTGGAATGATTGTGTCAGGATCAACATCTCCACCTACAGTTTCTCTCTCCTTTCTCATCCACTCTTTCTTTCTAACTGTATGGTTATTTTATTGTATGGTAGCACTTCTGCCTGGCTTGTGTGTCTCTGTTTCAGTTCCAAAGGGTTTCTATGGTCACATGAGTGACCCTCCACACTGCCTCCACACCAGATTGTGCCTGCTTTTGCAGTCTTGGACATCCATGGATGTAATGGCAGCACAGCAAATCCAATCTGTTTCTTTGCAGATGGATGGAGGAAAATATTACCAGGAGGGCAAAGAATGGGTTTGAAATGTACTTTGCACCCCTGAAACACAGAGATCTGCTAAGAGTCACAATAAATTTGAGTGTGTTTGAACTTAAAAGTAGTCATTGGTACAGGGGATCTTCTTTCCTCCAGCTCTTGCTTGGGATCTTTGGTGTCCCCATCAGTGAATCTGGAGACTGGGCCTAAATGATGCCCCAGATTGCTTTGCCTTGGGTTTCTTTGATGCTTCTTTCTGCTGCTGTAGGGAAGATCTGCACAAGGTGGATGTGATGACGTTTTGCCAGCAGAAGATAACCACAGACTGTGATCTCTCAACACAGAGGGGCAGAGATTCCTCTCTCCTCTGGAAACTCCTGGTCCTCCTCTGCCGGCAGAACGGGGTAGGTATCCCATGGAAGGGGATGATCCTTTTGATCTTGGAAATGAGACAAGTAATATGTCACTTTGGTACCTCTTGATCCAGTTGCTGGTTTTGGGGGGAAGGGGTGTACCTTAAGAGGATCTGATTTCCGTACCCTCCGTACTGTTCCATCCCTCAGTTTGATGCTGCCTGGATATCTGGAGCAAATCCTTCTCCATGATTGCTCTTTGTCCTTGGAAACTGCCAACAGCCCCATGAAGGGGATTGGTGCCACCTTCATCAAGGAGCCAGCACTTATTCTTAAAAGGGGGCCACTCCCTTAATCCACCGAAATCCACCCAATCCAGTCTGTAGCAGCTCGTTGGAAGCAGGTGGATAAGAGGGAGTGTTGTGAAGGTCTTGCTAATTGTGCTGAGCCCTTTTCCTTCCAAACCCGGCCAAAGCTGCTCTTGTTGGGGGGATGCGCTGGGGCGAGGATAGAGGTGTAAGAAGAGTGCAGACTGGATGCGCTGCCAGCCTTTGCTCTTGGGGCAGCAGCCTCCAGGTGCCTCATTCCTTCCCTCTCCCAGTCCATGGTGGGCTCGGACGCGGCTGAGCTGCTGATGCAGGACTGCAGGCGCCAGGACAAGTACAGGAGGCAGGAGCCTGCGGCCAACCTGCTGGGCCTGGAGGACGACGAGTGGGCGGCGCGCCAGCCCGGCACGCTGGACCTCATCACCGGGGAGGTCCCGCCCATCGTGGAGACACAGGCACAGATAGTGGAGAAGTTCACCAAGCTCCTCTACTATGGCAGGAAGAAAGTAAGTGGTGAGTGGGACCCAGGACGTGGTGCTAAAGGTTTTTTTTTCTTCTTGGACCTGTTGGCCTCTTCAGGTTTTAAAGGGAAGGGTGGTCAAGAAGTGACTTTTGGTTGTGGGATCAGCACTCCAAACTGTGTTTGTACAACAGGGCTCATGGCAGTGATTTCCCTCCACTGGAAACTAGGATGGGGGACCCAAGTGAAGATTTAGTTTCATGGAGTCCTAGAATGGTTTGCTTTGGAAGGGACCTTAAAGGTCCTCTTGTTCCAAACCCATCTGCAGCTGTGTGATCTCACAGGATACCTAAGGCACAAGGAGAAAAGAGGAGGGTTGCCCAACCTCCTCTTGGGTGCCCAGACTGGGATCCCATGGCATTGAGAGCTAACAGGTAGCACAGACCTGGAAATCTAAGGGGCACAACATTGCATTGAAGGTCCAAGTTCTTGTAAATTTTCAAGGTAGAGAGACAAAGGGACCTGGAAGAGATTTGACCATGGAAGAGATTTTTGGAGGATGCTAATTAAAGCCAGAGCAGTTATTGGGACTCTTCTCTGAGCAGGGGCAGCAGAATTTGTGCTAACCCTATTTCTTATCCCCCTCAAATGCAGGAAGCTCTGGTCTGGGCCATGAGAAACCAGCTGTGGGGCCATGCCCTGTTCCTCTCTAGCAAGATGGATGCTCGGATGTACAGCTGGGTCCTCACCGGGTAAGTTGGAGAAGATAAAGCAAGGTATGATATTCCATGGCTGGCTTTCCAAGCCTGCTATCCTTTCAGTGCCCCCTGAAATGGAAAAGAGCATTGATTCCAGCTGGAGCCCTTCCAGAGGGGGCAAAGGGGACAGAAGGCATCCATCCAGATAGGCCCGAGTCATTCAGGCTTCCCAACGGACAGGAGAAACCAAGTGGGAGGCTGGGAAGCAGGAGGAAAGCCATTCCCTGGAGATGGAGGGTTGATTTATTCTGAGTCTTTGGCTTTGCCCATGCTGCTCTAGCAAAGACAGCCAAGGAGCAGGGGGAGCTTCACTGTGATCCAGTCTAGTCCCAGCTGTTCATCCCACGCATGTGAGCACTTTCTGGTGGAATTTAATGCACTTAGTGTGGATTGGGTTGATCCCTTCAGGGAGAGTTAAGCAGAAATTTTCTGTCTTGTGGAACCCAAATCCTTTTAAGGAGGTTTTATGTAGTGTTGTCCTGGAGACCTGCCTTCTCTGAAGGTAATATAGATCATCATCCCCAGAGACTGGTGATCCTGTCTGTCTCCTTTTTACAAGGGCATGGAGTGATAGGACAGGGAGGAGCTGGCTTGAGCTGAAGGAGGGTAGATTTAGATTACATATTAGAAAAAAATTCTTCCCTCTGAGGGTAGTGAGGCCCTGGCACAGGTTGTCCAGAGAAACTGTGGCTGCCACATCTCTGGAAGTGTCCAAGAGCAGGTTGGACGGCACTTGGAGCAACCTGGGACAGTGGAAGGTGTCCCTGCCTATGGAAGGAGGGTTGGACTAGAAGGTGCCTTCCAACCCAATCCATTCTTGGATTCTCTGGGAAACCCCTCAAGACATCAGTTTCCTGAGGCATCTTGGATGTGCTCTGGGAGGTGAATGAATGTCTGGGATCCTGGGTGCAGCCCTTCTCTGCTGTCTCCTCACAGGTTCACCAGCACACTGGCCACCAATGACCCACTGCAGACCCTCTTCCAGCTCATGTCAGGAAGGATCCCTCAGGCAGCACTGGTCCGTGAGCTAGAGGCTGGCCCTGGCATGTGTTCCCCTGTGCTGTCACCTGCCTGTGACACTCACCTTCTGGTGACCATCCCTGCTCACCTTTGCTCTCCTCCTCTCCCTCCAGTGCTGCGGGGATGCCACATGGGGCGACTGGAGGCCCCACCTGGCTGTGATGTTGTCCAACAAGGTTGGAGATACGGAGCTGAACCACCGAGTCATTGTCACCATGGGAGACACTTTGGGTGAGCTGAGATCAGTGGGAGCAGCCATAACAGGGGCGGGCCCCTCAATGTCACCGTGCATGTCCACACTGAGATGCCTCTGCCTGTGGGGTGGAAGGGGTGAGGTGCCAATGGATCCTCAGATGATTTGGGCCCAGGCACATCTATTAGTTGCTCTTGTGGAGACACCTGGAGCAGTTGGGCCAAGGAAAGGTGTAGGTAACTGCAGGGACTGAGCCTTGCAGTGGTGGGATTTTATGCCAGTGCTGGCACCCTGCAAGAGTTGGAGCTGGTCCTGCTCAGGCTCACCCAGTTCTACCATTGAACTGAAACCTCCTAAAACAAAAAACAGCAACTGGGGAAAACAGACAAAAAACAGGGACAAGGGAGGGACCAGGGTCTGCATGGGCAGGAAAGTAATGCAGCTTGGTTTGCATTTTTGCATGAGCTTGAGGGCCTCCAAAGCAAAGCTGACCATGTTGTGATGTCTCAGGACTAATTGTTTGTGGTTTTCCTCCCACCCAGCCAGCAAGGGAGCAGTGGAAGCAGCTCATTTCTGCTACCTGATGGCAGATATTCCTTTTGGTTACTTCGGAGCAAAGGCAGATCGCATGGCCCTGCTGGGCAGCAGCCACCGGTGAGCAAGCCCAGGAGGCTGAGGTTCTTGCACAGTCACACATCCCATCTTTTCCCCACCCCTGGGACCTCATTTTTATGCAAAAGCAATCTCTGCTGCTAATGTGGGGTCTGTGTGGGACTGTTTGGGGCGGGAGCTCTGCTCTTGCTTGCTGACCCCGCCCCTCTCCTCTGCAGCCAGGCATTTTCCCAGTTTGCCAGGACAGAGGCCATCCAGAGGATGGAAATCTTTGAGTACTGCCAGCAGCTACGCCAGCCTGAATCCTTCCTGCTCCCCTTCCAGGTATGGGATATGCTAAACTAATCTTGGGCAGGAGCTCAGACTTGCCCCAAACCATGCCCCCATCTCCCTGAAACCTGGAATTCAAGCTGTTCCTGAGGCTTAGGACACTTTCATCTGAAAAACTAGTGCATTCGTAGATGGTCTTGTCTTTGATGTTCTAGACAGTCCCCTTACTGGCCTTTGGGAATGATGAGAAGGTTGCCTTGGCCAAGGGACTCATGCAGGGCAGATTTTGGGGTGCACAGTGTGTCTGGTCAGTGCTTGCTCAGCTCTCATTGCCTTCCTGCTCTCTGGGTAAGCTTTTCCTATTGCAAAGCAGTACCCAGCTGTTGCTGCCTTGGGCACTATGGATTTGGATGGATATATCCCTGGAAGTGTTTAAGGCCAGGCTGGACTGGGGCTTGGAGCAATCTGTTACAGTGGGAGGTGTCCCTGGCCGTGGCAGGGGGCTGGAACTCAATAAGCTCTAATGTCCCTTCCAACCCAAACCATCCCAGGATTCTATGAAGCTGCCGTGCTCCTCCCTGCCTGCTTCAGGGAGGGGAGGCTGGATGCTTCCATGGGGATGGATGGAAGTGGCCCCAAGTTGCAAGTGACCTCTGGGTGCACGATCTGAGCGAGTCACGCTGGCTGACGTGCCGCGGCACAGGGCACCCACAGCCTTGTCCATCTCCCTGCTCCATGCCCGTGGCTGCTCTGCTTCCCTCTCCCAAGGTGTACAAGCTGCTCTACGCCTCCCGCCTGGCTGACCACGGGCTGCCAGCCCAGGCCCTGCAGTACTGCGAGCACATCTGCACCACGCTCCTGCGCTGGGACCCTGCCGTGCACCCTGTCCTGGCCCAGCAGGTGGTGAGGGTGAGTCTGCACCTCCTGCATCCCCAGCAAGGTGTGATTCCCACTCAGGACCTGCTGGCGTGGGAGTGGCTGGCAGCTCTGAGCAGCACCCCAGGGTTTGCTGCCAAGCACAGTGAAGCCAGCACTTCCACAGGGTTTCTAAACCCTGTGGATTTAGGGTAGAAAACAAAGGTATTATGTTGGCTGCCAAGTAGGAGCAGAGTTATTTGGAAACAAGGGATGTTTTTGAGTCTGGAGGGGTTTTCTGAACTTCTAAATGTCACAGACTTAAGAAGTGAAGTCTAAGTGCACATTTCCCCTCCAGCACAACTTCTACAATTCTCTTTACCTCTGAGGGCTGTGTTCTGGGGTGACACTGAGAGGGAGCATGGCCCAACTTGTAGCACCAAGTGCAGCCCCTCTACTTCCTGAGCAGGGGCCTGAGGCAGAGAGGAGCGAGGCCAAGTGTCCCAGGTCCCCCAGGAAGGTGGGGTTCTCACAAGACCAGGGCAGTGTTGAGGCTGCTTGTCACCTTCCTCCAGCCTTTAGGACCAGCTTGGATGGGGCTTTGAGCAATCTGGTCAAGCAGAAGGTATCCCTGCAAATGGCAGAAGGATTGGAACAAGATGAGCTTTAAGGTCCCTTCTAACCCCAAACCATTCTGTGATTGTATGAGAGGTGCTAAAGTCACGGTGCTTTAGCAGCATGAAGGGCAGCAAGATGCTTGTCTGAAGTGGGTGCTGCTGAGTTCACACAAAATTTGGCTGGCACTGCTTCCTCACCCCGTCATCGAAGTCTATTTACTGTCTAACAGCCTCTCAGATCTGCCATTCTGCTGGGGATAATGCTTCTCCTGGGAGAAAACACTTTCATCTGAAAAACTAGTGCATTCGTAGATGCTCTTGTCTTTGATGTTCTAGACTGTGTTACAAATTATGATACACATTAGTGTTTGATTAAGACTTCCCCTCTTTTGAAGCTGGGGACGATACACAACCAGGTGCTGGTTCATTAATACTGGATCAAAGTGCACATTAGCTTTTGGATTAAACATTCCCCCTGTTTAGGAGTAATCACGCTTATAATTTCCTTTTTCCTGTGATTGATTTAGGATGAGCATAGGTGTGTTTGTAAAGAGATGGGACAGTGGGTCTGCAGGTAGTGCAGGCTCTTGGCTGGCTGCTGGGTTACTTTGCTCTTGTGGTCATTCCCTGTCCCAAGCTGGGGTCCAGCTGTGCAGGTCCTGCATTGCTGTAAACTCAGGGAGCTAGGAAGTGTGTTTTGTGCTGGTTTAGAGTTTGTTTATTCAAAGTTCAGGAATAGAAAGAAATGGCTGCTGGGGACTGGTGTAGGAAGCAATGGCTGAGTCTTGTGTGGCTGCGGAGGGTGGCTGAGCTGCAAAGTCACCTCTGGGTGGCTTTTGGTGGCCCTCAAGGTAGCAGCCGTGTAGCAAAGCATTGAAGATAAGGGAGCATGAAGTAGCCAGGGGAAATTTGGGAAATTCCCAAGAATCCTAGAACAGTTTGGTTTGGAAGGGACCTTAGAGATCATGTAGTTCCAACTCCCTTTCCATGGGGGACACTTTTCACTAGACCAGGGTGCTGGTGGGCTGATATCAGCCAGAGAAAATTCAGTAAAGATGTGGATGAAGAGTGGTGCTTTGAGTGCCATCTCCCCTCACCCAGCTGTCTTAAAACTGGATCCTTGTCTAAACAACTCCTTCAGACACGGGCTTAGCTCTGCAGGGGGACATCTCACCTTGGACTCCTGGGTCACCCCAGAAGAGCCTCTTGCTCCGTTGATGGGTGCTGGAGCCCCATGTCACCAACGTGGCTGCAGCCAGGGCAGCACAGACCCCTCTTCTGCAGGAGAAATTAAACACAGAGCAGCAATACTGCAGAGAGGGACCTGGGGGAGATAGTGGAGCATGGAAAAAATACTGAGCAGCAGCATAACAGGATGCTGTTACAAAAGGAAAAAACCCAAACCACCAATGTTATAGTGTTATTCTGGGTTGTGAGAGTACAACTGGCATATCTGAGACAAGGAGGTGATAATCTCCCTGTGTTGGGGTCTCAGGGGTCTTGGCTGTGGCCTGTTTGGGCTGCTGCAAGTGGAGACAGGGCTAAATTGGAGTGAGTGTGGCAGCGGAGAGCTGGGGTGATAAGAGATTGAGGGGAAAATGACCTCTGGAGAAGGCCTGAGGGTTATTTCTTCTAGGCAAGATATGGTGGGGGAGAAAGGGGTATGAGGGATGTGATAACAGCCCTCCAGCAGGCAGGAGGCTGCTCATGGGGGATGCTGCCTGGCTTCTCTCACAGCTTCCATGGGAGCAGGGATAGAGAGGCTTAATTTGCAGTAGGGAAGATTTCACTTAGATATTAAGAAAATACTCTTTAGCTCTAAGGACAAGCCTGGGAGGCTGTGAAATCTTCTCAGAGATTTGTAAATACAGATCAAACACCAGCTCCCATCCATCCTCATGGGGTAGGTGAGGAGGTGATGAGCTGCCCTGGGAGCTGGCTCTTTCTAGGACTCCTGGTGGGGTGTCCTGCAAAGCTGCTAGTGCCCCAGGGTGGCTGCTGGGGGGATTAAAGCCACTCATTTTCCTCAGCAGGGGAAAAAGGATGGTGATAGTTACCTGTCTCTTTGACGTAAGGAGCATCTTTGGCACAGTATTTTGGCATCTCTGTGGAGGTGCTGAGCCAGCCCTGCTGAGGCTGTGGGGCATGGGATGGGCTGGCCCCTTTGTGATGGAGTGGGAGAAGGAATAAATCCTGCACGAGAGGCTGGTGTTATTTTACCCCCGTATTACAAAATGATGCTGTTTTCCTGAGCACATGTTCTGGATCCCTGTGGATCTGCCCTGTGTGACAATCCCTGCTGTCCCCCTGGCCCTGCAGCTGGCCGAGCGGCTGAAGCTCTCTGACCCTCTGCTCCTGGAGATGCCGGAGCAGGACCCAGCGCTGGAGCCCGACTGGCTGGAACAGCTCCGAGCCTGCTGCCAGGAGTGGGAGGTAAGGAGGAGCGAGGGTGCAGTGGGACAGCTGGTCTGTACTGTGGTTTGTCTGCAGGAGCATCCTCCTCCTCTCCCCTGGATCTGAGGGGATGGAATATTGAATTTCTCCAGGAGCCAGATGTATTTAGCTCTGCGAGGGTTCAATTCCTCCGAGGGTGTCCAGCACCTCACAGAAAATGGCTTAAATAATTTTGCGAGACGGCATGGTTGAGTGTGTCTTGAAAAAACAAAAAGGTTTTAATAAAAGAAGAAAATAATACAAAAACAAAGAACAGAGCTGAACACAGTGTAGAGCCAGGTCCCATACACCTGCTACAACACCCCGAGAATGCACTGAGAGGCCTCATGCTGTCCTTTAAGTATTGAACGATTTGGGTGGGGTTTTTGGCAAACAGCCCAATAGAGAATAGTTATTTTTTTGAGGAACAGGTAAAGAGACTTATTAGTATTTTTGTTGTGGCACTAAGCCAATTATTTCTAGGAGAGCAAAGAAGTTTCTAGTGTTCTTCCCTTAAAAGGTCTTGGGGTGAGTCTTCAACATTTCCCTATATGGAAACACCTGCTTGGGTGTAAGGTGCTTTACTACAATGGAGGTTCAGAAGCTGTTGCTCTTCTTTGGCTTGTGAGCTCTGGGATGTGGTCTCTGCTCTGAGACCTGATGATTCAGTGGGAGCAAGGGGCTGGCAGTGCCTAAGGGCTGCTGAGCTTCACACAGGGAAAAAGTCTCCTTGTTTTGGCTCAAGGAGGGCAGGCAGGGGCTGGTGGGTGAGTGATGGTCTCCCTTTGCAGAGAGGACGTTGCAGAGGTCGCTGGTGGGGTGTCACCTTGTGGGTACACTCCAGGGTCTTTTAACTATGGTCTGGTGCTTGGATTAATGCTCTTCATTCGGATTTCACATCTGCTTTTGGTTTTGTGGCTTTTTCCATCTCGTTTCCCCTCCTGCCTGCTCTCAGGGGTGCTGCAGCCCCTCTCACTTACTGGAAAGAGCTGTGTCCCTGCTGGTGTGGGTCTCTCCTGCAGCCTGGGGTGGGCTGTGAGCCCCAGAACCCACGAGCACTGCACTTTCCTTTGCACTGGCTTCCTGGTTTCCTTAGTCTTTGTCCTGTGCCATCCTTCTTCCTACCCATTTTACCCTATTTTCCCTCTGCAGGTGGAAGATGATCTCTCTCCAGAGGTGGCACCCTCTCAGCTGGAGCCACCCTGTGCTATTCTACCAACAGCAGGTAAATAAAACAAAGCAGCAGGTTGTGGTCTCCCCAGTGGGCTCTCCCTGCGTGGAATTGTGCTGCCGTGGGCTGGAAGCAGCTTCCCAATCCCTGGAATATTTACCACCAGCAAATCCTGCTCCTTGCATCCCCCCAGAGCTCAAAGGCTGCTCCTGCCTGGATGCATCCCTCAGGCATGGGCTGCAAAGTGAGGGCTCGATGATGCTCGTGTCCTCCTACAAAGTCTGAGTAATAGGGCCTAATTACCACAGCTTCGGGGTCCCTGTGCATGCCGTGGGAGGAGAAGAGGAGCTCGGGGTGGGTGCTGGATGAGCCTCCCAGCTGAGCCTCAGGGGAGACGGCCCCATTCCCAGGCACTCCTCTGAGGGTGCAAACTGGAGCTGAACTAAAGGGATTTCACATTGACAGAGCAAAGGATTCAGGAAGGAGCTCATCCTGCTGCGTGCCAGGCTGTAAGATGCCTGCTGCTGAAGACCCAGCATTTCTCCTTCCCTGCTGCCTCTTTGATCCCTTTGCTTCACCCTTTGGTGACCCCAAGAGTCCCCTCCTGTGCCAACCCACCCAGAAGGCCCAGAGACATCAAGATGAGGGACACAACCATCCCCTGGTGTCAAAGGAAGAGCAGGGGGGGCTTTTCTTTCCCAGCTGGGCAGGCATCCATTGGGATGTCCCATTGAGGAGAAGTCAGGGGCAGGTGTTGCTTCCCATCCACCTGCATCAGCAGGACATTCCTACACAGTCCCCTGCTCATTGGATCTGGCTTTCTACTGGGAATGCTGGCACTGAAGTGTGGAGAGCAGAGGCTGGTGCAGACAGGATGAAACACAGCTACTTCCTTCAAGCCGTTTCTCCCTATCAGCTTTCCCTGCTGCTGCTAAATTCCTTTTCAAAGAGCTCTCCCAGGCGGTAAAAAGGATCATCAATCCTGATTGCCTTCTGCTGCTATCAGGGCTGAGACTATGATCTTCCTTCCCTGGAAGGAAGTTGCAGGTATGATGATCCCATTGGCTTGGCTTCTCCGAGCAGCCAGGTCTGCTCCCTGTGGTCTCCACAGCTCACCTTCCCTATGCTTGGCCTTTTTCTTCATTGTGAAGGCCATCCAGAGCCACCACCTGAGGCACCTGAATGCAGAGAAAGCTGTTTTGGTGCTGAATCCATCTATCTTGGGAAGACAAAGCCCAAATCAGGTGCCAAGCTGGGATTCACATGGTCCTCCCTGACTTGCTCCAGCTGAGCTTGCCAGGCAGCATGAGTTTGAGCATCCATCCTCCTCCTTGTGGATCTTGAGCATCTCCAGGCCATGTGGGAGCAACTCATTGGGTGTGAAGTCAATTCTGAGTGGGCTGGAGGTGATGCTGACAGCAAAGCAAAGGGTTTGATAGCACTGGATGCTGTAATCTTTCTCTATGGGATCTAGGTCCTGCCTGCTGTGTCTCACAACAATGGGAGAGGAATTTCCCAGTGCCCAGTGTTTCTGGCAGGAGGCTGCTGAGCTGGAATAAGCAGGACACACACCTATTTAACACACCAATGGGTGTGTTAAATAAAACAAATCCCGCTCGCTTGACTTGCCTTTCAAACAAAAAATCCCAACCCTGAATAAATCTGCCTAAAGTGAGGAATTTATCTGTGGGTGGTGCTGTGGAACAGGAGTGAAAGCTACATGGTGAATCTTTCCTGCTCAGGGTGTGCAGCGGGAGTGAGGGAAAAGGCTGGAGACCTCAGCCTCCTTTGAGCTGCTGGTGCATGCTGCTTGCGGGCTCTTTGCTTCCATAGCATTCCCCTTCTGAGTTCATTTATAACCTCAGGTACATTCCCAGGATTTAAAAAAAAAAAATTTCCTCCAGTCTTTCCCAGCCCACTTTCCTCAAAACCTCTGGAAAGTTCCTGTTGCTGTGCTGTGTCCTACCTCCTCCCTTGCCTGGTCTTTCCTCACTCCCCCAGCTCCTGCTGATGTGTAATAGAAAAGGAGAGAAATCTATGCAACAGCCCAATAGAATTATAAGCATTATAAAAATTGTAAACTCCTGAGGTGTGGGGGTTTTTTTGCAGATGAAGAGCCTGGCAATGAGATTCCCCAGAGTGAAGACTACCAGTACGACCTGTGGTTCGAGCCTGTGCCACCCCAGGGACTGAGCTCCCAGGAGGATGTGTCCCTCAGGTCCCCAGCACCTGCTCAGGTCGTGGCATCACCACTGCCCAGCATTGGGAGGGACCTGCAGCCCCCTGTGCTCAGCCAAGGGACACTTGCCCCTCTGCCAGGGGATTTTGCTGAGCTCCCTCCACAGCCAGTGCTGCCAGCAGGTAAGTGCTGCAGCCTTGTTTCCCTGCAAAAATCACACAACCCCAGAATGGTTAGTGTTGGGAAAGGACGTTAAGGACCATCTAGTTCCAAACCCCTGCTATGGGCAGGGACACCTTCCCCTAGACCAGGCCCAATCCAACCTGGGACACTTCCAGAGATGGGGCAGCCACAGCTTTTCTGGGCATCCTGTGCCAGGGCTTTACCACCCTCACAGCAAGGAATTTCTTCCTTAGAAGTTGCCTTTGAGATGCACCAGTTCAGCCTTGCCACTTACTCCATGGTGCTGGCAGGGACAGGGACCAGAATGGCCTTTTGCATCTCTTGAGGGACATCTTGGCTACCACATGGATGGCTGTGCTCTGGAGAGGGGCATGGTAGAAGCTCTGGAAATACCCCTGATGGATAAATCCATAGCTCCACAGATCAAACCCTGACTGTGTCCTTCCCTCTGCTCCACAGGAGAAGCTGGGGAGCCCTGGGGTGCCAAGCTGTCCCCTGGAGGGGCGCAGCCAGCCCTCCCGGCAGAGCAGGTGAGTCAGGGGAGCCAGAGAGACCATCTCATTGAGTTTCCTGGCTGGATCTGGGACGTGTTGATTCATCCTCCCATGCACTGAACTGTCATGGAATCCCCCCGTCATTGTGCCAGTTGTTCTCCTGGGGGAAGGCTGTGCCCTGCTGTGGGTGCCCTTGCTGTGTAAGGCATGTGGGGTCCCTAGGGATGCTTTAATCTGGGTGTGGAGCAGTCCCAGAGGGGCTCTATTCCTGTGGGAACAGCTTCCATGTGTGATGGCAGGAGGAGTTACTGAGCAGGATTCGGCGTGTCTCAGAGACTTCCACTGTGTCCCTGGGGGACAGCCGGCCCTCCTTGGACAGCGCGGATGAGGATGCTGCCGAAGAACAGGCAGAGGCCACGAAGCCAGGGGAGGACAAGGTGAGCATGCAAGAGCCATTGTGAGCCTCAGGCACTGAGCTTGCCTGTCCCTGATGCCAGCCCTGCCCCTGGAAAAATGGTGCCCACTCCCAGCAGGCACCAGGAGGACCCTGGCATCCACCACTTCTTATCCCTTTCCACTCTTTTCCTCCATTTCCCAGAGCTCTGGATTCAGATGGTTTGGCTGGTTTCGTTCAAAACCCACCAAGGAAACTTCTCCCAAAGCTGAGTCTGAGACAGACTCAGACTCTCCTACATCAGGACTGCAGGTAGGGGACAAAAAGCCATCCTGTCCCTGGTGACATGCAGGGCACAGCTGTGAGAATGGGTGACACATTTCCCCATCACCCATTGTCCTCATGCAGGGGCCATGGCCATCCTGTGAGGGGACAGAGTGGGACTGAGAGCCCTTTTAGCCTGGAAGTGAATCCTTGATTAATAATAGCTGTAAATTCATTTAGCCTCTTTGATCCATGAGGTCATCCAAGCCCTTGGCAAACTCTGCAGGGATCGCTTGCCCTCCGCTGGAGCGGAACACAGCAGCTGTGAGCAGCACTGCTCTGGCAGGTTTTAGGGGATGAAGGGAAGGGAAAACCTCTTTAATTGGAAGTGCAGCAGTGAGGGGGAAGCAACCATGTGTGGTTATCCCAGACCTAGCCAGCTCCTCAGGGTGTCACATCGCTGATGGTGGGGTTTGGAGTGAGAATTTCCCCTGGAAGTTTTTTCCTGGTAGAGAATGACCTACAGTCCCAGAGCAAAAAATGTTGGGATATTCTCCTAAAACTAGCAGGAGATGAAGAACAGAAGGGGACCCATGGACCTTGGCCCCTCACGCTGTTCCCAGGCTTGGTGTCCAGCCTCCTGCCTAATTTTGAGCCCTCAGGCTGGTTTAGCTTTGTGCCAGAGTTGCTTGCCCTGACCCTGTAGCCCTTCCTTAGCTGTGTTTCCTGCAGCTTGTGGGGTACCTCTGCAGCAGGAGGGGTGCAGAATGGGTACCCCAAAAGCCTGGTGTGGTGTTTGGTGCAGAGGTCGTCTCCCAGCTCAAGGAGATTCTGCTCTAAATGGGTGGATGTGATTTCAGGAGCGGACATCACCATCCCCACACATTGCCCCTCTCGCAGCTGGGACAAACCCTTTGGATCAGCCTCTCTCCAGAAACCTCGGTAAATACCGCACGGTCCTCCTCACCTCTCTCCCCCATCAGCCTTTTACAAGTTTCTCCTCTTAATTTTAAATTGGCTGTTGTTTTTGGTCCTAGGAGGAGTGCAGGGTGAAAGTACCTTCCTTGTTAATCCAGTGTCTGCAGAGGTGAAAGGCCCGTGGGAGAAGGATGGAAGGCAGTCAGCAGGACAGCAGGTGAGGAGAGGAGGGAGGTGTGTCCATGTGTGACGGGGGTGTCCAGGACACCTCTCTGCTCAGGGTGTCTGTTAACTTTCTCTCTTTGGTCCTTGCAGACCGGCTACCCTGGACCTCTCCCACCACTGGCTTCAATTCCTCTCTTCAACCCTGCCCAGGTCTCTCAGGTGAGATAATTTCCCTGAGGGCTGGGGCTGCATGGGGCTGGGGGTGGCTCCTGACTTTGGGGAGGAGATGTTTTTTGGATTTTGGGGTGGTGCCAGATTTTAGGTGATCTGCTATGGGCAGGGGGGGTTTAGGTGATACCAGTCTTGGGAATAAGGGGTTTTTATGAGTAAATCAATTGTGGGAGGACAGCAATGGGAGGGTGTGATGAATGAGTGAAACGTAGGGAGGATGCTTGTGGTTGCATCTTGATGATGGCAAATCAACATTTTGGGGTACAGCCCGTTCTCACACCACCTCTCTCTCTGTGTTTCCCAGCTTCCTGCCCGACCCAACCAACCCAGGCTGCTTTCCCGGCATCGCTACCCCAACCCACTGTGAGGTGGTGGGTGGGGACGGCACACACCAATTGCACAAAGTTTTTTTTTTAACCAAAATGGTGTTTGTGGTTATTTTGGATGGGGTAGCAGCAGTTGGGCCTACTTGGTGGAGGGTGTTGTAAAATAAGGGTGAGGTTTTTGGGTTTAAAAGTCAATAAATGGGGGATGTGAGGCTGGGAGGGGGGTGAACAGTTTGGCCACTCAGGTGGGAACCTAGACTCAGCCTTCCTCCTTCACAAAAATTAGGTCTGGTCTGTATGACTCACTGTTGTCATCCCTTATGTGTTGTTGCTGAAGTCCAGTCCAATACTTCTTTTTAGCTTGCTTTGCTAACATTTCGGTATTTATACACAGATATTTTAATGCAGTCCCCTCTTAGTTGCCTCTTCATTCACTCAGTGAAGTTACCTTCCTCATAAGCGAGATGCTTCTTAATGATCTTTGTTGCCCTCTGCTGGGCTCCAGGCGTGGGGTGTTGGAAGTCAGTAATAAATAGGGCTAGGAGTGGAACATAGAGGGGTCAGGGGAAGGTAGGGGAAGGAAGGAAAAGAGTGTCCGGGGGAGAGTAGTCTGAATTGGGTTATGGGGCAGTGCCCCACCTCACCCATTGGACTCAGCGCGCCGGCCGTGAGTCTGTCTCAAAGCACCGCGGGGCCATGAGCATCCGCCGGGGTCCGCCAAGGAACCACCGCGGCTTCTCCTACCCGGGCCGGCCCGCGCGGCGCCCCCCCTTGCTGGTGGCTCACCCGCCCGTCGCGGGCGGGGCCCTGATAGGGCCGCGAGCGGCCCTTCCCTCAGACCTTCCCCGAGGCGGGGCGCGGGTGACGCGCACCCCGTGGCTGGCCTCGGCAGTGAGCTTCCCCCGGACGCCAGCAAAGGCGCTGCTGTAACTATATATAGCCTCGCTTACCCGGCTGCTTCTAGCTCACGGTGAGACGCTGCGGCGCTACCCAGCGTGCACTGCGCGCGTATGCTGATTTAAAGCCGCTCATTCGTCGGAAGAGGGCTCGGGCCGTGTCCCGGTGCGAGGGTTAAAGCGCGGGCTCGTGGCGGGGCGCGGACCTGGCACTTCAGGGACAGTGCTCGGAGCTGAGGCCACGGACCTTTGTGGTGGGCAGTGGGGCTGAAACCTGCCCGTGACAGGCTGTGGGGTCTCGATCTCGATCTGAAGGAATGTGGGGCTGACACTTGCCTGGGATGGGCTGTGGGGTGGGGATCCCCTCGTGAAGGGATGTGGGGGTTGTGGCCACTCGCGGCAGGCTGTAGGGTTCATGCCCCATTGATCCAAGCTGGAGCCCAAGCCCTGTTTGGTAGCAGGCTGTGGGGCTGGAGCCTGCTGGGGACGGGCTGTGGGGTGGAGTCCAGGCTGCCCTGGGCAGATGCAGCACCTCCAGGGAGGTGCTGTGAGGACTGGCGCTGGTGGGTGCGTGTATGGATGACTTTAACACTGCCCCGCCCCCCCCCCCCCCCCCCCCCCTCCCCAGGCCCGCAGTGCAGGGTCTGCTGGCTTTTAATAATATCAGGGTATCAAGGCTGTTGTAGACTCGGAGCACCTGCATAGGCAGACATCGCCTGGCTGTCCCTGCTTCCCCGGCTGCTTGGCTCCCAGGAGCACGGAGCTGGAAGTGACTGGCCGAGCCCAGGATGCTGCCCTGGGGTGAGGCTGGCTGATTGCAGCACACAATGCCAGTGGGTTTTCTGAGCATAGGCACTGAATTCTGGGATGTTTCTGCCTCTGTGGGTGCAGGGATAGGCACCCCCATGTTGTTGGGTGTCCTCACAGCTCTGTGTGCTGCAGCTGTGTACCCACACACCTTTATGTCCCTCAGTCCCAGCTGGGGGACACTTTGGTCAGCTCTCTTGGGGGGTTAGTATGTTGCTTTTTTGGCCTGGTAGAGGCTTTTTGCTGCCCTACAGTCCTTTGAGTTGGTTTAAAGGGGTGTGAGTGTGCAAATCTCCCTCCTTAGACTTTAGACATCCTGCTCTTCCAAGATTGAACATGGTCTATCCTGTTACTCAGGCAATCTCTTTTTCAGAGGAAAATTAAAACTTTTCCAGGGAATTTCTTGCTTGTGGAAGTTGCACATCTGGCAAATAATTTTAGTAATAAATTTATTTATTATTATTTTAATTTTATTTATTTTTTTATTTTAGATCTGCTCCTCAGATTTTTTGGTTTCTGACTCCCTACTTCATGCCCCTGAGGTTTTAAGGAGTGAAACAGCAAAACTTTTCTGAAGCAGAGTGTGCTGCAAATCCCCTTAGACTCACTGTGCAGCCATGCATGTGGGGTACAGGAGGTTCTTTGCTTGCCTGTTGCACTCTTGATGCCATGTTTGGATGTCAGGAGATCAGGGGTCACAAAAGAGTTTAGAGTCTGAATCAACCTTAACTCATGCACCTGAGTTGTCTATCAACATCAGCTAAAGAACTAAGAAAAAAGAGTCTGTGGCATCTTCCACCCCTGTCTCCTTTTTGGTGAGAGGTTCCATTGAATTTGAATTGGATTCACACAATTGAATTTTCCATTCTGTGTGTGGAAATGTGGAGGAAGAGCAACTGTCTGCTTGGATTGGGAGGGCTAGAGGAGCTGATTTTTTTTTGTGGGGCTTTGGTTTTTTCAGAGGTTGGGAATATCCTGAGGAACCTGGGTATGGGGAAAGTTTGTGAGTTGCTTTCTTGTGGCCTCCCAGGAACTCGAGGTAAACTGGGGCTAAGGCTCCCTTTTCCTTCTCCATCCTCTCCTGAGAGCAGTGGAAATGCATTAACCTGATGCTAATTGTTAATGTGACGGATGACAGCAATTAGGGTCTGTAATCCGCTCTCTGCATGCGGAGTGCTGTAGTGCAGCCTGGGGAAGCTCTCTGCTAAACACCCTGAGCTGGGATGCAGCATTCCAGGAAGCCCTGGGGTGCTCCTAAATGCTACTGCCCTTCGAGGGAGTTGCGTGTGTTCCCTGCACTGGGCTAACTGTGCCTGAAGCAGCAATTTAATTCAGATTTACAGCCCTGTTTTGCTGGATGCTGCTTCCTCCTCTCAGCATCCCCCTGGTCAGGGTTGCTGAGAGGAGGCACTGCTGTGCCCGACACTGCAGTTTGGGCATCCACGTCTGTGATGCTTCCAGTTTCACGTAGGTCCCACTGGGCATGGCAAGGCCATGCTCATTTAGAGCTGTTATTTATTAAAAGAAGTGCTGGGTGATGACCCTGTCTCTGTCCTTTCAGTTCCTGGTGACATCAGTGACGCATGGTCTTGCAAGGTCACTCGTTTCCCTTTGTTTAATGATCTGCTGGTGAAAACAAGCTCCCATTGCTCTCTGGAGTGTCACTGGGACATGAATATTGATGAAGCCTCATTGGTCCTGGTGCTGTCACAGCAGCGTGGAGGGCTCATTTGGAGCTTCCAGGCAGTGTGGGGGACTCTGTGATGGAGCAATAATAAAGTGTTGCTGAACTGTGCTCCGAGGTGCTGCTCGACACTTGGAACTTGCAGGCTCCTGGCACAGCAGCAAGAGGTTGGGCTGGTGTTTTCCAAAGCAGGGACACAGCACTGTGAGCATTAACAGAGGAGAGGTTCCTCTCTCAAACATCCATGGGGGTGCTGCAGATACAGGAGAGTTTGTTGGTTGCAGCTTCAGGTGGCAAATGGTCCAGTTAATGGAACCTAAATATTTTCCAAGGTAGAACTGGGGCAAGGGCAGATGCAATGCAGTATCTCTTGAAATGGTCATTTTGGGCTGTTGGTATGGAAGTCACTATATGAAATGGGATATGGCTGTTATAGATATACAAAGGAAGAGCATGATTTTAAATTTGCAGACTGCGTTAATCCAGGTGAGTCCCTTCCAGCTTCTGCTATCCTGTGTAGAAAAGTCAAGGTGATGACTGAGTTCTTGTAAACAAAATAGTTTTTTCTTTGAAAAATGAGGTATTCTACATGCTAATTTGGAATATATTACGCAGTATGCTGTGCCTTTAAAAAGAATATATTTAATATATGTGCTTGCTATGAACCCTTATGTAGCTCTTGCAGTGAGAGTCCAGGGTCAAAATATATGGATTAGATAGTTGGTGACCTTTATTTTCCTAACTGTGGAGAACTGCTTCACTCTTGATGTAATGCAGATCTGACCTGCTTTTGCTTAGAGCAGTATCTCCCCTTCCTGCCTCAGGTGCTCTCTCTCTAGAGAGGTTGCAGAAGAGCCCTTCTGCAGGGATTTCTCCTGGATTGAGGCTACAGGATGTTAGCAGTGTCTGGTTTTAGTAATGGACACTAAAAGATACACACTCTCCCTCAAAACCTTCATATAACAGTGCTTGTAGGAGTTGATCAGATTTTTGCACTATGTTATGTTGCTGTGCAGCCCCTTGCTACACTGAGGGACTGTTCCAAACTCCTCTGAACAAACAGAGCATTGCCTTTCTTTGAGGTCCTGACAGATGTGGCACAACTGAGCTCATTTAGGCTTTTTATTAAAAAAAGTGGATATTGGCTTGTGTGATCTCCAAGCCAATGGTCAGTGCCAGCTGTTGTGTCTTAGCAGTGTGGAAAACCTGCTGTAGTAGAAAGATTCCTGGGCTGCCTTTGGAAAGGAAGCACATGGAAACAGATACAGTTGGACTTGATAGCCTTGGAGGTCTTTTCCAACCTTAATGATTTTATGATTCATTCTTCCTCATCTTTGCTAGGGCACACTGGAGATCCTCAGCCCCCTAAGGATTTTAGGAAAGACTGACCCATTAAATCCTTTCAGAGCTTGTGCCCATGCACCAGTGTTTCAGGAGCATAATCTGTATGAGTAAGAAGGAGGAGGGGCTGTGAACCCTGAGGGACCTGTGCTACCGCTCTTGGAGATTTAAGGGTCTGAATAGTACCTTGAGAATGTGGATTATATTCATGCTGGGGGAAGGAAGCAAAAAAAAAAAAATTTCATGCTTTTGGCAGCGTAGGGTAGAAGCATCACCTTTCCTGACATGTTTGTCTTGAGCAGAGATGGTATCCAGTGGTAGGATGAAGAGAAGTTGCATGCTGTCTGGTGTTAATTAAAAAGGGAAAACCACAGGAAAATCAAATTAAATTGAATCCCACTGCATTTGATATTCCCAGAGTTGAAGGCCTCAGTACGTCTCATTAGTTTAAAACCCCTGATGGAGAGAGCTCAGCTTCTAAGGGGAAAATTGATATGACATTGAGACCTGGGAGAGGATTAGCTGCCTGCCTCAGAACTTGTCCAGAGGAGTTGAACATGGAAATGTTCTCAGAGAGCAGCTCCCTGCAAGAAGGATGCTGGATAATTAAGGCCCCTGGGACCACACAGTTGCAGCGAGGGAGGGCTGAGGTCTGTGTGTCTGAAAAGTCCTTCCACTGCATTTTCTCTGTGGGGGAAATAATGCCTGGGCAGTACAGACAAGCCCAAAGCTTTGTGTGTGCTTGGCTGCTGGTGACAGAGATGCTCTGTTCCACCTCTCAGTGGGATTTGGAGATGCTGGATTAGGATTGAACTAATCCAGGATACGGCACTCTTGGACTGATGAATTGGTTTTTCTGGCAAAGGTGTCTGTGGAAGGTGTGTGGCTGAGACATAAGCCTGGGTTTGGCCCACGGGTGACTTGAGCTTTTGTGGCCAAGACTTCCATCTTGTGACCCTGCAGCAGTGCTGAAAGCCCAAACACACTTGGTTGCTACAACCCACTGTCTTTAGTGGTATCACAACACTAAGGCAATGTGTATAGAAAGGTGTAACTGCTATTCTAGTGCTTGGGCTGGTAGGAGGTGTTTGCTAGGGAGTGCAGGCCACGGGATGTGCTGTGCCTGTCACTTTGTACCTGTGAGTCTCTGCTTTGGGCCCTGCTGGGTTTCCTGTTCTGTTGAAGTGTTCTCTAACAGCTGTATGTGGAGAGAGGATATTTCCCATTTTCTCCTGCAAACCCCAGCAGTGCTACATGCACTCTCAGGCAAGGTGCAAATGATGAAGAATCTGTGACTTGGCAGCATGCTGGGGTTTTCAGCTTTTGAAAACAGAATGTGTTGGTGGACTGGCTGTGATCTCCATGGCAGGTGGAGCTTGCAGATCATACCAGCAGTGCTTGTGTACTCAGAGGGTTTCTAGCTGGGACATTGCAGTCCTCAGGCAGGATTACTGGAGAAGGGCTGGCAGGACGCCCTTCTTCCAGCAGGGTGATGGAGGTTGTGGAAGCCTGCAGGAATCTGGCCATCAGCATGATGCCTCTTCTTTGGACAGAAACTCCTGCCCAAGTAGCCAGGAGGTGACAAACTGTGCATCCCTCTGGCACAGGCTTTCTTGGAGGGAAATCTTGTCTCTTGTTGAAGCAGTGACCTGAGGCAGGGATCCTCCCCACCCATCTTCTTCTGCCTGTGCCTCTCTCTAGCCTGCTTAAAATAAACAGACCTTCAGATTCTCTACTGGAAGAGCAGCTCCAGGGAGGAGCTCCAGAGGAGAACACTTATTCCAGCAGAGGGCATCACTAATGCTTGACGTTGCTGCTGGAGAAGATGTTGGCAAGAGCAAGGAGCCGTGCTTTATATAACTTGGTGTCACAGCTTCCATCTGAGGGTAGCCTAGGTCAGGACTCCGCAGCTTGGGAAAAACACCAACAAGGAGGGCTTGAGACATGGATAAAATCACCCAAGAAGATGATTAGAAGGTAATTGTTGTTTCCTGCAGGGTAAGAAAATAATGGACTTCAGGTTTAAATCAAACAGCTTTACATGCTGTGTGTGTGGGGGAACTAATTCAGCCTTGGAAACTTGTCCTGGGATGTTGTGGCGGCCAAAAAATATCATGAACCTTTAAAAAGGAGCTTGGCAATTTCATGGCGGATAACTCTTGATGATGGGCCTAAACACAGCCCTGAAGCAATTTACAGCTTGGGAATTTGTAAGTGCTGGGCTGCTAGGAGCTGGAGAATCATCCTGGGAAAACACTTCCACCTTCTCTTCAGTTCATGCCATTTGCATCAAGCCCAGTTCCTGTGGGAGACAGGAGGCCAAGTTAGAGGGAGCTACAATCTCTTGGCTGATGGCTTTCATGAGAGGACAAAGGTTGGTGAGTGACCCTATCACACATCTTCTGAAGTGAGTTCCTCCTTTTTTGAGAGACTGGGATCAAAAGAGCCATTTTGGATCTAACACTGGTGCCATGTGTTCCTTGGTACCAGCAGATGCTGGAGTGACTCCTCTGGTGCCCACACCTGCCTGTGCAGAAGTAGAAGTTGTGTTTAGGGAGTTGCTTGGTTACGGTTCTTCTGGAAAGGTTTAGAGAACCAAACAGTTAAGTTGGATTAATAAAAATGTATCAAAATTTGTAAACATATGTATCACATCTCTTTGATAATGAAGGAGCAGGTAATAAGTATTTATAATCAATGTTCCTACCTGGAAGCTTTCTCTGAAAATGTTTCTGAGGCTGCTCGAACAACCCATTTTTTTCTATCATTTTAACAACCTGTTTTCTCAAGGCAATTGAAATTACTTGCTCAAAGAGCTGTCTCCCCTCCTCCCCACCTACGACATGCTCTATTTTACAAAGCCTTGGCTCAGTCTGTGCCTTCTGGCTGTGTTCTGAACGGCTGGGGAAGATCCTGGAACTGGTGCTGGCTGGGATCCTGCTCTGCTGGAGGTCTTGGCAGGGCAGGTGGGCAGCTTTGGGTGACAGTATAAGCTGGGTTATAATCACTCATGTGGAGATGCCTACCTAAAACCAGCTTATGTGGGAAGTCAGGAGCTGCCTTGATGCACAGCCTGGGTGTATGTGTGCACTGGAAATACTTGGCACTGGCTTGAGGAGTGTTGGTTTGGCAGTGTGGGGAGCAGAGCACTTCTTTAGCTGTTCTTCTGTGGAATAAAATGAGGTGGCATCCCACTGATGTATTCTGAGGACTTGTAGTACAATTCTTAGTCATTTACCTCTGTGCCTGGTGCTTTCAGCACCTTGATGAGCTGTTGTATATATCCTGGTTTTCCTCTGGTACAGAGAGATCCAGGTCCCTGCTTCCAGAGCATTACGTAGGTTTGGGCTGTTGGATTAGTATTTCTTCCTCTTCAATTGTGTGAGTGGGTAGCTGGTTCCCAGAGCAATGATGTGCCTTCTTGAAGACTGCAGGATTAGTTGGGGTTGGTTCAGGAGTAGTTTAGGTCTCCTAGCCTGGGCATATCCCAGGACAAGGCTTAAAAGGTCAGTATTGAAAGTGGGGATGATCCCTGTTACAAAAGCAATTTACTCTTGGCTAAGGAAAGATGACAGGTGATGAGTGAAAGCTTCAGCTTCCAGGGTTCTTCCCCATGTTCTTCTTGCAAGGATTTAGTTTCTCAGGCTGTACTGATCCTTTGTTTTTCCCTGGGAACCTGGGAGCCATGTGATTTTGATGTTCCTGTATTCCCTGGGGTTATTCCCTGTCCTCCTCTCTGGGGATGTGTTAGGGCTCTGCTTTGTGAGAAAACTAATAGGGCTGTCAGCCCCCTTGTCCGAAGAACTGAGAAGACAAATAGTCCAACGTGTAGGCACCTTTGCAGGTCCTGAGGCCCCAGCAAGAGCCAGCAGGGTGACGGATGAGCTGATGAGCGGGGCTGACACAACTGGGTCAGTGCGAATGTCACAGGGGTGGAAGCCATGCCTCCTTCTCCCCTCTGCCTGGCACCCCAGTGCCTCTGGGCCAGACGGTGTCTACTGAAGGACACCCCTTCCTTCAGTGCCTGCTGTAAGATGGCAGCACCAGAGCCTTGTCTAGAAGAAAGACGCGAGTCATAGTCCTAATGCTCCGCTGTGGAGCTGCCATCTGTCCTCTCCTTGGATGTTGCTGCCGGGCAGCCTGGGAACATAACCCAGTGCTGATGCTCTGTCGGGCAAACATCTGGTTAGACTGTTCTCTATGTCTCTGCCTTCCCAGCACACTGTGGTGCTATGTTCCCTCAAAAAGGTGAGCTTCATGTACCTGCACATACAGATGTGTATATATATCTTTTTTTTTTCCTTTTAGAATTCCAACTCTGTGCTTTGCATCTTAATGCTGTTTTCCTTGTCCAGCCTCCTACAGCCTCTCCTTCTCTCATCTGGAGCCAGCTTCTGTGCTGTGGGAAGGGGTGCTTGTTTGGAGAGGACTGTGCAAATAATCTCATTAGTCTCTCCCTTTATGGATGGGTGAGGAAAATTTGGCAAAGTGGCTGGGAGTGAGTCTTTTGAGTGTTCTGGAGTGATGAGCTAAGAGCCCTGAGCCGGTCTCACTGTGCAAAATCCATTAGCCACGAGCAGAGCTGCTTCTGGACTCGGCATTCAGTACCTGTTACAGCCTGAATTAGTCCTTAATTTCTGTCCCTTACAGTTAAAATGACTCAGACATTTCTTCTTGAGACGGGATATTGCTTCTGACTAAATACCCTAAAGCCGTGGCTCCACTGAGTATTACATTGTTCTCAGGAATGCACTGATCCTCTCTCCGGGTCAGTGTAGGCTGCTGCTGTCACCTGCATGCTGCTGTGGGGCTGGAAGAGGTACTTTGCTTTGCTGTAGGTAAGCAAATGTGGAGACATTTGAGGATTGGTGGCTGCAGGTTTAATAAGATCAATACTACCTCTGCACAAGATTATATGGTATACTACGCAGCAAATAGAGCACTTCTGCTGGATTTGGAAACCGTTTATTGAGTCTGAGAAGGGATGTATCTGGAGTGAATTGCACAGTCACAGTAATTGAGACTCTCACATTAAGGGTTTTGCAGTCTATTAAATAATGGAATTAAAATCAAAATAAATGGGGAAGTTTTGTCCGAGAAATCACACCTGCAAGCCACATCATCAGCCAAAGAACAGAGGAGAAACACGCTGCCCGGGAAGATGAGTGCTCACTCCTGTATCCATTGGCTTACACCGCCTCCTTGAAGCCTTGAGAGATATCGGGAAGAGGGGATGGTTGACTGTCAGGCTTCTGTTGGGACCAAGAGCCAGTCAAGGTGGAAGCTTGGAGAGCCTCCTGTTCCCACCCAGCAGGCTGTTGGGTCTTCCACCCACAGCTGGCAGGTCAAAAGTTGTCTTGTGCTGTGGAACATCCCTTGTGCCACACTGTGTGCTCTACAGCCAGGGTTAATGCTGCTGCCTAACATAGTCCACAGTGGCTGGCTGGAGTTAAGGAGCAGCTTTTGGGAACTCTGTTGGCCTTGTCTGAGCTGCTCTTGTGCTGCTATCACCTCCTGCGGTGTGCCCTGGCATAATTAGCTCTAATCATACATGAGCAATAGCCTGCCTGGTCACCCTCTCTGCTCCTGGGGAGCACGGCAGGGTGCCCGACTCCTGTCATTTCTCTGGTGCACTGTCCAGTCTCATTTGAAATGTCTTGCAGGGTGAATTACGGTGCTCCAAGGGAATCTGCAAAATAGGATCACAGGCCAATTGAATCCATCTGCAAAATGCGGGAGGATGATGTATCACCCTGTGGATGGGTTCTGCTCACCCCTTCTTTTTCATTTTTTTTTTTTTAATTTTATTTTAAAGCTCTTGGTGAGAGTAGGAATAACAAATGCTTGAGGAACAAAGAGCTGGATCAGGCCATGCTGACTAAAGGTGGGTTATGCAGAAGGGAAGTTGGGAAGCAAGGAGAGATAAACGCAGTCTGCTGGCCAGCCTGGTCCCTCTGAAATCAGACTAATGTAGGGGAGTGTTTCATGGCATAAAATGTGGTGGGACAGGATGGAATTCCCATCCATGGGAAGGCTTTAGGGACAAATAACAACCTTCCCAAGTCAATCAAAGCAGCTTCAAGCTGGAACCCTGCAGGTGCTGTTACCCATGTGGACATTACAGGTATCCCAGAGCGTCTTGGGCACAAGGGCAGCTGAATGCAGCCCTCAGGATCTGATTTAGCAATTCCTGGCTGGCTGGCCTGGCCATGCTCCCCTGGGAATGTGGCCAAGGTCACCCATCTTGGCCCTGGTGTGGTTGGACTGCCAAGGAAGAAGTTAACCCCCTTGCACTTTGGGTGGATTGAGGTTGGGCTGGTGTTACTGAGCTTCCTCCTCCTCCAGCTGGGATGCTCCAGCCATGGCCTGAGGGGGAAGGGAAATGAATTAAACCCATCTTCAGACACGTTTGTATTGATTCTGTCACTTTCTTGCTTGCTTGCTGACAGGTGATGGATGGCTCATAATGCGACTGGCACAGTACATTACGTTTCCCATCCAGGGACTCCTAAATCATTTCAAATTTTCAAATTCCCTAATCAATATTTTATCAGTAGCAGAAGAAAGCAGAGCAGACCCATTTCTCAAGAGGTAGAAGCAGGAGCATGTGTGGATGCATGCCTGCACATACATAGGCATGGGAGTTTGGGTATTTATAATCACAACTAAGGCACCGTTAGTATAACAATTATATCTGCAACCAGAAAAATAAATACAGAAGTGGGACCAGGAGTGATGCTTAAATTTAAGTGACTTCAGGATGAAGTAAATTAGAGATTTGGATTTCTGATATGAACATGGAGGATTTAATGCCATGGCGGCTTTGTGCTCATTGCTCAGCTGGTTGCTCCATCCTTATGCAGGGTGCAGGGGGGTTGATGCGGGTGCAAACATGCCTCGTTTTTGGGGGAAGGAAATTGGATTTGCAACCACCTGTAATGCAGTGGGACTCAGATCTCTCACAAAGCACTCAAGCAGTAATGGGGAAATATCCTTAGCAAGCCTGTCTCGAGCTGGATTATGTGGCCTGGATTGTTTGTCTGGCATTTTAACCAAGCATGGTACTGCTTTCTTGGGATTGGGGTGGGCAGAGAAGGATCCTGTTACTGCCATGGTGCGTCATCTCCTGGTGGCTCCTGGGGCACTGGAAGACTAGATGGGAGTGTGCCTGCAATGAACTGGTCCTGAGCACACAGCATGTGCCTTTCTCCTCCTGTGCTGGCACTTGCTGCCACAGTAGGCTGTGATTCAGGTGGGGCTGAATGAGGATGGAGAAGGAATGACTGGGGCATTTCAAAGGAGGTGCAGGTGGACTCTGTGATGTTAGGATACTGTGTGGTGTAGCTGGCTCCAAATGGAGACCAAGATTCAGTGACTTTCCTTGTCTTCCACACTGGGCTTCCTTCAACAGTAGCTTCCAGTACCTGCCTGGCATCTGCCTCTCTGCTGAGCTTTGGGATGCAAGAGCCCAGGGAAGAATGGAGCTGGTTCCCCCTGTTGTAGGAGTGTAGTCTGTACAAAGTAGAGGCAGCACAAGACTTTGTTCTTTCCCCTCCAAAAATTATCCTGGTTGAGACAGCCAGAGCATGCCTGTCTGCCCTGAAGATGGCTGCTTGCCCCAAATCCATCCTGTGCTGGTGGTCCTTCCTTTGTGCTCCTTGCATTCCCTGACCTTGTCTGCTCGACAATCTTTCTCCATTCAATTACTCATTCTCTTAGACTCTTGTTTTTTGTTCCCAGGCTGGATGTTTTCCAAGTAAAAGATTTATTCTTAAGCTATTTTTTCCTTCCCTGTGAAGAGAGCTTCCAAACAGCACAGATGTGAAGCTAAACATAACCTTCCTTGTTACTGTCACCTCTCCTCAGCCTTCACCTGGCTGATCTGGTGTTGCCTTTGCTTCCAAGTGTTGTTTCACAGCTCAGTTGTAGCTTGCTGCTGGAATACACAAGGTAGCCTTGCAGGAGAGAGCAGGGCTGCTGCTCTTGGGAGCGCAAGGTGGAGCTCAAGGGTGGCACTTAAATCCATGCTGACCTCCTGGCCCTTTCCCAGGCTGTGTGGGGACCCTTATCCCCTTGGTGGCATGGGCTGAATAACTGGAGAGTCAGACTCTTTTTCTAGAGGTAGTTTTAAAAACAGCTTTTTACTCATAGAAGAAACTTTTGTGCCTTTTCATCTGACCTCCCTACAGTTTAGGGGAGAAACACAATGCTCTTTCCCCAAGGCAAGAGCAGCCTCACCACCAGCAGGGCGGTCTTCTACTACACTTCTATGCCAACGTTTTTTCTCTGTGTTCAAAGTTTTCTGTGGACTTGGTTTCAGAGACTGGGTCCCTGCTGTGCCCAGGTGGAGGTGAAGTTTGCAGCTATAGCCTTTTCTCTCTATTATCACATGCTCAGGGTTTGTCAGGGGTGGGAGAGGCCTCTGGTTTGTGCTGTCCACACAGCTTCCTCCCC